>OX442415.1:14959536-15619884 GCA_949361645.1 Spongilla lacustris
GATCTGGAGTACTTCACACTCTTAAACTCCTACTGCCATCAGAACCTTCTAATATACCTCTGACAGAGTTTGCACAATGCCATTGCATTATGGCAAAGAATGGGTAAGTACGTATGTATTCTAAAATGTATATTGTGCTTGTAACATTTACATGCTGCATTGGCACTATGGGGTGCTGCTATGTTATGTACTTAAATTTTATTCATCTTCTTCTACCTTAATTGTAGTCCTGGTGCTGTCAGTGACTTTGTACAACTGTTACACAGCCGGTACCATGTTAATATCAGTGCGCCTGTTCAAATAAGTTCATCCAAATCAGTCGTGTCACAGGATGTGATGAAATGGAATGGTCAGTTTGACTTTCATATGCTACAGCAGGAATATGGTGTTCACCTACCTTGCTGGCAAACCCCTACTGGAGAGTGTTGCCTCCATCAGAATGCCTTTCAAGTTCAGAAGCAAGGACCAGCCCAAGCCGTTAGTACATCCTAAAGAGTAAGGGACAGAAAAAGACTAATCGCTATATTTAGCCCTTTTGTCTACAGAGTTGCTGGTTCTGGTGGTGACGTTGACACCCTTATGGAGCAGCTACCCTATTCTCTACAGGTTTACACACATTTTATATTTTGAGCATATTTCTCACGATCTCTTTTCAATTTGATCATCAGGTTGCATGTGACGATTCTACCATAAAGACATTTGAATATGAGTTTCATCCAGCTAGCTACATGACCCTGCTGGAAGCAATGCAAGTAATGAAAAATGTGTTGAGTCACCTCATAAATTACAGCAAGGTTTGAGGACACATGTCATATCCAATGAAGAAGGTACATGTAGTAACTTTCCATTGTACTCTAGGAGCACAAAGAGCAGTCACTTCCAGCAACACAAACTCTGTTGCAGTTTATGAAACAGTTGGAGATTCCAGTTTATATCAGTGACAGCACACATATGCTGTCATTACCACAGCAGAGGTTTCTGGAGAATCTTCCAACAGTCATGTTGTTCTCTTGTCTCCAGCAACTAATTCAGTGGCTGAATGATGGCATGTATGACTTCCACACACTGCCATTTACCCTAATGACCCGCCTACCTAAGGAAGATCAGGATGCTTTAAATGAGATACCTACAAGGTGGAAGGGAGGTATGAAATTAATTTCTCAAGCTCATTATAGTAGGATATATTGTACAAATTTGGTCGAGGATTAATTTAAAAAAAACCATGAATTACATGTAGCAAGATTTATGTTTACTATGCTGATACTATGTACACTACGCAATTCTGGACTTAAAACAACTCACCTCATACCAAGGACCCACGGTAGTGGGTCCTATGTAGGATTGGCTTCGTGGGCGTGGTTTTCGATCGAGCGTTTTAAAACGGTAACGAAGCGTTGCCTTTACTCGCCAGCTCGCATATAATTCATCACAAACATGACAGATATGCACATGTAACGTGAGCTTCGCTAAACAGTGCCGTTTACGTGGTGACAAGTCGGTACCAAAATTCCGCCATTTAATTTTTGTTCTCCTCCTCTACCGCCTCCTCCGTCATCCGTTCATCACGTATAACTCGCGACAGGAACGTCGTAAGAAGACGAGATTAGCTTCAAAAAGTAGCATTTTAACTCCAAACGTATCTTTTCATGCAAATAAGATGCCAAATTGTAAGCTGGTGATAATATGCCGTGAAATAACTCGAGCAGGTGCAATTCATTATTGATAAAAATTCTTGCTTGCCTAGCAGTATGCAATATGACGCCATACACGCGTCTTAATTTACTGTTGCCAGGCTACACACGTAATCTAAGCAGCTGCAGACACGTTTACAGCAGGCAGTTCTAATTCATCAAAGGTGACCAAGCCAATAAAAACGGCTCGTTAACAAAGAGAACTCTGATTTTAAGGTATCAGAATAAAGGTAGACGTATCAAAAAGAGGCCTATACATGTATATTCAACGATCGAGCGGGGGGGAGGGCTGTCCGCCTTCGGCCGATTCAATGAGCGGGGGGGGGGGGGGGGGGGGGGGGGGGGAGGCTGTCCGCGTAAAACTGCGTGCAAAACAAAAAGTATTTTGGACAAAAGGGCCCCGGGGTTGCAACCCCCCCCCCCCCCCCCCCCCTCCCCCGTATCCGCCCCTGGGAATCTAAGCATTGGAACGCATACACTAAGCAATATATTACTGAACACTCCTGGCAGAGAAAAAAAATTAGGGGAACAAGTATATCAAAAACTTCTCTATCGAGAAAGTGATTGGCAGTGTGTAGGATTGGTGGTGCAAAAAGCAAGGACAGTATGTTAAAGTGAGGTTTGGTAGGATCCTACAACTATAACAGTCCTACATTTGCAAATAGGCTTCTTCGTTTGCAAATTCAGGACTGTGAGTTGTAGGATCCTACCAAACCTCACTTTAACATACTGTACCTTGTTTCCTTGCTTTTTGCACTACCAATCACTTTCTCGATAGAGAAGTTTTTGATTTACTTGTGTATATAAGAATAAACCTGGTAAAGTATCAGTATGGGAACTGGGAAAGGGGCATGACTCCTCGATAATAAAAGGTGGGAAAGGGTAAGGATTTCAGTTGCCATTTTATTAAAAATGAAATGCTCCAAGCTTACAACTACTGTTGTGTGAAGTAGTATTGGAATGAATTCTATTTCAAAGGCACTCTGCATTCTGATTTTTACGCACAACTATAGCAATCACAGATCTTATTAAACAACCAACTGCATGAACTTTTTTGCACGTGCTATTCAGTATTGTACTGCAGTATAAAAATACAATGCAGCCAAAGCATTTACCACAGAGCTTATAGCACTGCCCCAGGCCCCCTAGCTTGGTACCCTCTCTCCAAACCAGCCCCCAAAACAAGAAACCATATAAATACCACTGTAGACTCTGCTTGTCAGTGGGTACACTATTACAAATTGCAATCAGACAAAAGCAGGTAATCAATACTATCATAAAATAACTCATTAAGCACGTATAATTATAATGCAACATAGTGTGGCTGCATAATACTACTGGGCAAGCAATCATAACCTCATCTGACCTGTTATACGTACACATGTAGCTTGTGAAAGGAAACCATATAAAGCCTAACATAAAAATGAACTTTCCCCAGTGTATTTGTGTGCTCATTTAATTTTGTGATCCTCTTGTATCTCATGAATGGAGTAGTTATTAATGCATTGTTTTTCTTGTCTGCTACTACCACTTTGATTATTATTAACAACCTAGCCTGTGTTTGGCTTACATTACTTAAACCATAAAAGTTTTGTCAGCATGCCAGTTAAGAATATGTGTAGTAGTACTAATAAAAGGAGATTAAATCAGTTGTTTTCTTCATTACGACAATGGAAATCAAATACTACAACTAGTACATTGCAATAGATGCATCAATTTATGTTGGTGTCCAATTGTCTTCGTCATTGCAGACATGAATAAACTTCTTGCAGAGCTGAAATCTTTGACTGATATTCTTGCTCACTCCGAAGCTCATTTTTCAAGAGGAGCCAATGATACTTTGCAAGTAATGAGATGTCCTGAGATTCTTTTGTTAAGAATAATCACAATGCTTCTTATTTTCAGACTTCAATGAAAACATTCCTGATAGATGTTCACTTCCTCTCTGATAAGGATAAAATTCTTCCCTTGATTCCTATGACAATCTGCATACAACATTACGTCGCATTCAGGGTGGCTCTCCGAGGGTATGTTGACCAAATGCCAACAAACATTAATGAATATAAAATTACATTTCACTGTTAAGTAAAAGTATTTTAGTTGTGTTAAAAAGTTGTCTATCAATCGAAGGGGGGGGGGGGGGGGGGGGGGAGAGGGCAAAAACAAAGTGCAAGACACCATCCCCCAACTCTGAAGAGCTCATTGAGAGCATCACAAATATTTTTTGCAGGGGGGTATGGGGAAAACGTTATGAGGTGTCAAAGTTTGGGGGGGGGGGGGGGCCCGGGGGTGTCTTTGCTGTACTTTCGACTGTCAGTATTGAAGACATGAGCATGTATCACAGCACGTAGCACCAACCCTTGCAAACCCTGCACAGCCTAGCCCCCTCAGACCTGATTGATGAAATGTGCACAGAGGGTTGATGTTGGCATGGGCTGCAAAAGGCCAATTGCTGGAAAAAGACTGAAGCACTGGTGGAAAAATATAACTTGATTTTTTTTTGCAACACAATGACAACATCATACTGTTCATAGTGTCCATAGGTTTTCTATCCATGCAAAGATAGGATTTAACTCAACTATCTGCCTTATGCCTATCAGCGCGATTCTATATTATTATTTGTACAGAAATTTGTGTGTGGCCTACTGTACTTATCACGTGATTGAGGCTAATTTGCACAACCACACACTTTCATCATATGAATATAACTATTTGTGATTGTTGCAATGCACATCTTCAAATACCACTGATAAACGAGATCAGCATCAACAATCGAAGAGTTGCAAAGCGATTGCTGCTAAGGTATAAGCTATAGCGCTAGTCAGCCAAGAATAACTACGTTGTTAAGACACGTGTTTGCAAGTCCAGCTGAATTAATGGAATGCCTTGAACTTGACTTCTACCATTTGCATATCGGAAACACCATGAGTCATAGAACATCATTAGGTCATCCTCATGGAGATTGGGTTTGTGTTACGTCCCTTCCTGATGAGGAACCAGAACAAGTTGAAGCATCAGCACATAAACCTGATAGAAATGATGAGGAATACATGTGTAATGATGATGACTCAGATTATCATGATAATGATGGTATTCAACGTTTGTAAGTATGAATGACTTTGATGAAGCTCAGCTCAATGATCTTGCAGAAGATCATTGATTCAACACTTACCAACCAGGAAGTTTGCTCAGAGGCAGCAACTCTACACAAATACACCAACACCATTGACATAGGCAATGGTAAGGCAGTACATACATGTAAGTTTACTGCACGTCGTTTGATTTTCTCATCATATCCTAAGTCCACTGACTGTCCGTCTTAAGCGAGTTGCAGGATTGCCAAGGTTGGGAACATGTATTGAAACAATTAACTGGCTCAATGATGCATGCTTTGTGGTGAAAAATCTTTTTGCTGTTCTAGTGACATGTGGTGATGTTCACGCATTAGCAACATTTTGAGCAGACAAACTTAAAATCCCAGCATGACACCCGATCAACAGCAGGTGGTGACAGCTCAGGTAACAGACTCCCTCATGCACCTGTTATAATCCAGCAGTTGTGATGGCACTTACAGTCTCTTCATATGGAAAGGTAGAATTGGTAGACAAATCACCTAAAGCCATTCCCTAACGCATAAGTGCCCCTCTACCTGTCTGTATTTTTTGGTTCAATTTAAAGCTACAACTATCTACTATATCCTATTGGGGTTTAGTGAATCGACTAACGCGGTTAAGATAGAAGCCTGAAACATTGGACCCGGCACTTTGGGCCCGGTTCTAATCTGCCAGTATGCTTCAAGTAGCTATTCCTTCCAACTCCAACCCCAAAACGGATTCTACGCAGTTCAGTGAGTGGATCGGACTAATACAATACCCAGAAACCCTTTGGCATACCCTCCGGCAAAGCCTATATATGTTTACCTTAAGATCCTATACGGCCACCTCGACAGCTGCACGTGTCACTCGATTCCGACAAATCGCGGTGGTGATACGCTGCCAAACAACAAAAGAAGCAATAGTTGTTCCTTTAAACAACACATAAAACTGAACTAGTCCATATAAAGATTGCTATTTCCCACACGCTTATCTACAGCTACGTGTTCACTGATACGCAGCAGCTGCCATTAGTAATGGACCCTTTGCATGAAAGATCGGAATACGATAAACGTCACGTCCGGAGTAAAAGCCACAGCGGTTGCCTAGAGACATTGTGTCACGTTCGCGGACCTTTGCGTAATAAAATGGCAACGCTCGTAGTCATTCCTTCCCGCTCGGACAGTGATCCTTCGGCTGATCCAGTTCCTGGTCAAACTATGCTGCCAACAGTAAGCTTGACCGAGTCTGACATACCCGGAGCCTTTTTAAATGGATAGCTTTAAAAAGGCTCTGGGTATGTCAGACTCGGTCAAACTTACAGTACTGTTGGCAGCATAGTTTGATCAGGAACTGGATCGGCCGAAGGATCAATGTCTGAGCAGACTCCGAGCGTTGCCATTTTATTACGCAAAGGTCCGCGGACGTGACACAATGTCTCTAGGCAACCGCTGTGGTTTTTACTCCAGACGTGACGTTTATCGTACTCCGATCTTTCATGCAAAGGTCCATTTGAAACCAAGCTACATACGCGCGCGCTCCGTTGCATAAAATAAAAAGCCTTGCCTTAATATACCTGAGTCGCCTATATACTCAGATTACACATAAGAGGAATCTAAGCGTCCTATACATTGCAACGAATACACTAAGCCATGATCACTCCTGGCAGAGAAAAAAAAATTAGGGGAACAAGTAAATCAAAAACTTCTCTATCGAGAAAGTGATTGGTGGGATGTAGGATTGGTGGTGCAAAAAGCAAGGAAACAAGGTACAGTATGTTAAAGTGAGGTTTGGTAGGATCCTACAACTATAACAGTCCTACATTTGCAAATAGGCTTCTTCATTTGCAAATTCAGGACTGTATGTTGTAGGATGCTACCAAACCACACTGTACCTTGTTTCCTTGCTTTTTACACCACCAATCCTACATCCCACCAATCACTTTCTCGATAGAGAAGTTTTTGATTTACTTGTATATTAAGGCATCAATGTGGGACAGCAAGCAGTCTGCTTCCTTCACCAGATGAAGCTTGTGGATGTTGTAGATTAATGCACAGTGTCTCATGTCCACAAAAGCAACTATAATCTTCCTGCCCTATTGCTTACAAGATGTCCTACAGATCTGCAGAGAAAGGATCAAATCCAAAAACCATGAACTAACAGACCAATACTGTGTCCAACCTGTTCTGTATCTGATGTACCTAATGCGTTACCACTGGTTTGACCAAATGCAAGTAGCACATTCTCCCCAGCATGTTTCAGCGGAGCAGATTAATAAGTTAAAGATGAATACATGGGGGTTTTGGACAAGGAGCTTACTGCAAAGAACCTGAAGTAGGAATTATTGCTTCTGAAGACGAATAATTATGCTAATGGAGCCTCGGATATCTTTGTTTTGGAGCAAGTTTTAAAACAAGAGGAATGGAAATATCTACCTATTTATAAGCGCAATGCGGCAATGTGTAGATAGTGCATGTATCTATGCTAGTTTGTGCGTGATTTCATTCTTATTATTAATTGAGGTGTGGTCAATTGTTGATTGCGTAATGAGTTTTACGGGGCGTGGTCGAAAAATGGGCGTGATCGTAAGCTGAGGGGGGGGGGGGGGGGGGAATGGTTGACCTGGACCTTGATTTTAAGAATTTTTAGGATGGGGTCTATAACTTTTTTTTTTGCCCTATTTAGTAATGTGTATGCTTGTTTTTAGAGCAGTAAAAACGTCAATGGTATTGGTGTGACATATATTCTCTTCTCAGCCTGATAGCATTGATACAGAAACATATTTCTATGGACAATATAGATCTAGAAGATAAATGGACTGAGTTTATTGATGATCTTTGGAGCAAGCGACTTCCACACTTCCGAGACTTCTCTGGGGATGGAGGGATGTTTGTATATGATCCCAAAACAGGAAGGTATGGCTTTGATGAAGGACAGGATGATAATGGATTGCTTTCTGATTTGGATAAGCTAAACACAGAAGAGCATCCAGTTGCACAAAGTTTATGTGCTAGTGCTTCAGAACGATCTGAAACACCATCAATAGAGATACGTAAGTTATGATACATGTACATATACTTGTATTCCATTGCTCATGTGCAATGGACTTTTTACACAGTTGAAGTATGCTGCAATGGCACATACAATTTAAATATGCACTCGTAAGAGGTATTATTGTTTTGGTCTAAACAGTACTACAATTTAATGTGACAGTGCATGGGATCTAAGTCGTCATTGGTGTAGAAAATAGCAATTGAACCTACCAAAATTAATGAATTTATACATGTATGGCATGTATATATTATAAAGCATATTGATCATTGTAGTATATACATTTGCTGCAGCAGAGGTGCAGATGGACAAAGAAGCTTCAAAATACTCAGTGGACCAAATTTGTGAATTTTTGTCTACCATCAGAATGAGCCAATATGCTGAAGTGCTGAAAAGTGAAAAAATTGACGGGGAAGGGCTTTTATCAGTTGATGAGCTTCAGCTGATTGATATTGGTGTTTCAAGTCCACTGCATAGCTTTATGATTAAGTTTCTGTTTAGACGTACATTGCTGCAACAAATTCCAAAGCATCCTACTACTGTTGTACAAAATTTCTTGCGTGGATTCAAGCTGGACCGTTACACAGAAGGTTTTATTGCTCAAGGGATGGATGGAGATATGCTACTAGAGATTATAGAGAAAGGCAACAAACATATCTTCGAGGAACTAGGAGTACAGTCTGCTATGGATGTGCTAACAATTAAGGCAAAATTCAAAGTATATATAGAACCAGCATTACTAAACCCACTGGAAAAGGCAGCTAATAGTTGTTCAGTCAGTGACATAGTTGATTTTTTGAAAGGCATAAAAATGAACGATTACACTGACACTGTGCTGTCGCTGAACCTAGATGGAGACATGTTATTAGCAGCTGATGATGGTGAACTGGAGGAGGTGCTGGAAGTGAAGAGTCCTCTGCATCGCTTTAAGATCAAGTACCTCTTCATACGCCATCTTGAAGGTAATTCCACTGCAAGTGAGAGGCCCATCAGCCCAGAGATAGAAAAGCTGGTACCAAAGTGTGCTCAAGAAGATATCAATGGAGACATGCTCCAAAGAATTTTCCAGCTAGAGAATTGTGATGCAATCTTAAAAGAATTAGGAGTTACAATTGGAAACAGGAACAAAATAAAAAAGATGTATGCTACAATTGCTGAATAAATTAAGTGTAAATAAAATGAACAAATTTGTTGCTTATTGTTTGATCCAGCATGAAACTAATTGACATTGTAGTTCACACAGCAGCATGTACATTGTATGAGTAAATAAATGAATGCAATCTTTATATATGAAGCACACTAGTACGAATTTGATTCTTTAAAGCTATTTTGATTGAAGGCAATACAACACATGACTTCAAACTATGTATCCAGACCAGTGCACCACTAGCAAGATCTTATTTGTTAATTAGTGCATGGAAACTATTGAATTAAAGTCAAGCCAATGGGCAATATTCTGGCTGTTCAAATGAAGAATTAACAATGCAGTCCGATTATACATATAAATTTAAAAGCTGCTCAGTATCAGTGTTTCATGATTGGAGAGGTTACATATGATGGTGCATTGGCATAGTTTGTACCTGTGTATCTCGTCGAGGGTTATATGGTATGCAGTAGTATTTACATTTTTAATATACCTTCTTAAATGCAATCGTCAGTCATGCGTGCAATCACAAGGTAAATGTATACTGATCATGAATGCCATTAGCTAAACAAACATTGACAGTTCATGATTAGTAATAGCTCTATGACATTTCAGGCATGGGGCATGGGCTCAGTTATAGTATAGTAGTAGTTATGGCTCATGAGCATAAGTTTAATCATAAATATCTACGCTTTAATTTGTAATGCCACCAAACATGCAAGCATATATTTTTATATTTCCATTATTATTCCGTTTAAGGTACAATTTAGGCTGCCAAAAGTGTACACCGACCTGGCCAACATGTGCGGATAATAATTTTAAAACTTTTAAATCCATGTTTTCACGAAATTAAAGCTACAAATACAATTAATATTCTAAAACTAACTTTTGCCTTTGAGTTCATGGTGTTCAATCGTTCATCATGGGATCCGGCCATATGCATGCAGTTATATATATTTCGAGAGGTATTATAATATATTATTTCAGGCTAGTCGAGAATGATCTAGTGGACTAGGCCCGTTTCTTCATCCTAACTGTTGAGTCGGTGTTGAGGAGTTAGCATAAATTGATAAACCGTGCTTATTGTTGCTATTAATTATAATTGAAGCGTGATAAACAATCATTCATGCATGCATTGCAACTTTTAATATACTTTTTCTTCAGTTGTTTGTTTCGGCAAAAGTGAAAGTTACTACTCTCGAAGTGCTGTGTAGTATTTTTATCAGATCTTATTTAATTAAGCTTTCACATTGTTTACAGAAACAATCGCAAAGACCACTATATACATGTGTATGTACACAAAACATTGTATTGTTATACCAAAAGGAATACATGCTCTAAACATAACTTCTGGTGCAGTGACCGTCCGCTTTTCAATTAATGCCGGTGAATGGTTGCAAGTCGTCCACGACGGAAGCATGATTGTATTGCGTCTATCACTTGTTAGCTACGCGTCGATTGCATTTCTAGCATCTGTGGCGCGGTGTGATTTGGTGGAGGTTGAAGTTGACCCTCACAACGGAAATGATACCATGGCTTGTTGCCTTGGTGTAGCTCCAGACGAACCTTCGAGAAAGCCGTGCAAAACGCTCAGTTTTGCTTTCACTCACTGCAGTAACGACTCAACTACGTTCAAGCTCAGTGATGACCAGCACTGTGTAAACGAGTCTGTACCTCCTTTCGTCGACTTAAAATTCCTGTCCATCGTTGCAGACTTCAGGGCTATCGTCAATTGTGATATAGGAGCGGGTCTGGCTTTCGTCAACGTTTCTAATCTCACCATTATAAATATTGTGTTCCAGAATTGCGCAGCTCTTAGAAACAGTACTAGTCGAAACTTCAGTGACACAGACAACCCAAACGCACTGAGCAGGTTTTACGTAGGGTTGTATTTCTACCTATGTAACACCGTAAGTATGGATAGCACGACAATTCAATACTCCCCCAACGCCACGGGTGTCGTCATGTACGATACCACGGGTGAGGTCTCAATATCTTACTCAAATTTTTCGGGAAATAGTGTTCCTGACCCTTCTAATTCGGTGCAGGGAGGAGGAGGGTTCTACGTGGAATTTACATACTGTGCTCCAGGGGACACGTGTGTCAGTAGCAACACTGATCTAAAGTCAATGCGGAACAGTACCAAGCTCAAGGCGAATTATGTATTTAACAGGTGCTCTTTTGTTAACAATATCGCGTCTCAGCTCGCACTTGTTCAATTCATTCCAAACCAAGCTAATCACGTGGCCTTCGGACGAGGAGGTGGCTTATCTTTATTCTTCAATGGAGATACAACTGGGAATCAGGTTAATATTTCTCATTGCAATTTTATTTCCAATAAAGCCGTATATGGTGGCGGACTCTTTGTGGAATTTCACGACGCAGCAACTGGAAACATAGTTAGAGTGGAAAACTCGAAGTTTGAAAACAACTCAGTACCCTTTCAATTTAACACCACTGGGGGTGGGGCTCGAATCAGCCACTTCGTGTTATCGGATGGTATTAATGGTACCGGAAATAATGTGACGTATGTATTGTGCATGTTCCATTCGAACACAGGATATTATGGTGGTGGAGTGTCTATCGAACCTGCCCTACAAGACACTAAAAAAGAAGTGGCTACATTCTCATTCGTAAGGTGTACATTTCACAACAATTTTGCTCGCCTCGGGTCCGCAGTATATATTGCATCATTCTCTCTTATCACCAACGGTTCTCTCCCCATCATTAATTTCAACCAGGTTGAAGTTACCAGTAATACAATTTTTAGTGATTCTGCAAGTCACTACTATGGATATGGAACTTTTTATGTTAATGGTGTACCAGCAAATTTCAAAAGACGATGCAAATTCGAGAACAACACTGGTTCAGCTCTGGCAGTGGTGGGGACTAATTTGAACTTCTCCTCATGTGCTATTTATTTTTCTGGCAACATAGGACAGAAGGGTGGGGCCATAGCTCTATTGGGTGGGGCATGGATACTGATTGACAGTTTTACTAAAATGTCATTTGTAAACAACATGGCCCTCAGCTTTGGAGGAGCTATATTTAACCTATACATCCAGCAAGAAAGCTTTGAAACCAGCACCAACTGTTTCATTAAGTATGCCGACCCAATTGTTACTGCTGATAGATGGAAAGCCCACTTTCTATTTAGCAACAACTCCGATGGATTTGGTAAGAACTCGATTCACTCCACTTCAATTCTACCTTGTGGTGTATTATCAAATGATTCAGATAGAATATTCTGCTGGAATATGTATTGGGATTATAGTGGTATGAATTGTGCAGATGAAATATCAAGCGATGCAGCAAAAGTTTCATTTCCATTAAATGCATCAATGTATCCTGGTGAGGTGCTGAAGTTACCCCTAGTTGTCACAGATGATCTTGGGCACAATGTTCTCAACCAGACTACTTTCTTAGGTACTTTCATAAACACAACCGATGGACTCAATGTGACTACCAACCTGATGTACATAACCAGTGGGTACATTTTAATCTCTGGTAGCGGCAGTGGAAACACCACACTCTCTATGGAGGGAGTAGGAAATGGCCAACTTCAGGTGACCATGCCTATTCACGTGATGCAATGTCCTCCTGGTTTGATAAACTCTGATTCAACATGTATATGTGATCCAACTGGGGATTATGGATCTACAGTTCTGTGCTTAGGTCCCCATACTGTATGGTCACAACATAATGCTCCAGCTGCACTACTGCGACAGGGGTATTGGATGGGTACTAGCCCTGAAAATAATGTGATGGTGGTTGGAATTTGTCCTACTGGGTATTGTGATGGTGCAAGCAGCTCCTATTTGTTAGGCCAGTACATTAAACTACCCCACTCTCTTGACAATTTGAATGATGTGATTTGTTCAGGAAATCGAACAGGAGTACTGTGTGGCAGCTGTAAATCAGGTTATGCCCCAGTGATCAATTCTGACCAGTACCTGTGCGTGCAATGCAATTCGTCAGCTGTACCCATAAGCATACTAAAATACATTGGCACAGAATATGTACCACTTACTGTTTTCTTTCTTGCCATCATTCTATGCAATGTTCGACTGACCACTGGTCCTGCAAATGCATTCATTGTATTCAGTCAGGTGATCTCCAGCACCTTTGACCTCAGCACTGGTATTACTACTAGTCACACTGAAGGTGTTTTGAATAAATCTTATACATTAATTTACAGCATTTTCAATTTAAACTTCTTTTCACACTTGCTGTCTCCATTCTGTATCAGTGAAAGATTTGATACACTTGGTATTATCTCTCTGAGCTATGTTGTAGCACTGTATCCACTTGTAATGATATGTTTGATGATTATTGTGTTCAAAATCAAGTCCATTATTGGATGCTGTAAATCAAAAGGATGTCAGAATTCCATTTCACCAATGATGGCCATTACCTGCTTTCTGCTCCTGTCATACAACAAGTTAATCCTTACTGCTGCCTCAATATTGTCTATAGGCAGCCTAAGAGATTCAAATGGATTGGATGTGGACAGTTATCAGATCTATATTCAAGGCAATATTTGCACTGATGATAGCTATTACAAATGGTATTATGCTTCTGTAGCAGCTATTCTCCTCTCCATAACATCAGTCTTGCCGGTTGTGTTGCTCGGGCACCCAGTAACACTTTTAGAAAAATGTTTGAGCTATTGGCCAATGGTTAGGAAGTGGTATCCTGCAGACAAGGTAAATATTTTCCTTGACTGCTTTCAAGGGTCCTTCGAAAATAACAGACGTTTCTTTGCCAGCTTGTACTTCATGTTTCGGCTTGGGATTACAATATCCTACATTTTGCCCATATCTGAAATCAATGAGCGCATCTTACAACTGATGATTAGCATGGTCATGTTAATGTTAGTGGCTGTCTTGCAGCCCTATAAAGAAAGACTTACCAATTGTTGGGATTGCTTTGTGTTCTTTGATTTGGCAGCTATCAGCAGTTTGAGTATGTACATGTTGGAGAATCAACCACTCTTGCTTCTGATAGTGATTCAGTTCATTTTGATCATGCTGCCCCTTCTCTGTATGGTTGGATATTCTGTGTGGAGTGTGTTACCACCCAGTGTCAAGCAGAGTATTAATGTTTACTGCTCCTTTGTTAACTGTTGTAAAGTAGGTACCAGGGAAAGGTACTATTCCTATGATGCAAGCCATGAGGAGGATGATATGTTAATAGATAGGGCTCAGGATGTATATGCATACACAGTGTCCTATTGATACATTTAACAAAGTGTAAAATAATGCTGTGTTAAATGTCGTTGCTTTTTTGATAACAAATTTTGACTGCATGGGAAAAGTTAAAAATTGTTTCGATAGTTCCAAAAACCAAAGTACTCTTCAATGAAAGTTTTAAATATAATAACACTTCATTAAAATTTGATTTAAGTACCCTACAATGCAAACTAGCTATACATGTAAAAAAAGTTACAGAAAAGTTATCCACTGCATCCTGGCCCACAGAACCCACAACAGAAGTGGCATTTTCTCGTTGTACTTCACCTGATAGCCTTTGTAGCAAATAATGGTATGCATTGCACTCTCCTGGTGTCTGTTTAAGATGATGGCCAACCTCCTTCAGAAATTTTAAAGTCACTGACCCAAACACTCCTGAGGCTGTGGGTATGAACAGTTGTGGTCCAGTGTGCATACTTCACACATTTTTGTGCTCTGCTTGGTTCGCCACTCCTCCAGAACACATTTCTATTAAGATTAACTTTGCATAGTGGAACACATTGTAATGTCGTACAATACACTAGCATTTGACTGAGGATTCACCTGACAGTGTAAAATTTGTTATCAAGGAGGAGGTAGTTGTATGCAATCTCTTTGCCCATCTCATGGACTTAAAGACTAGATGCTTTGCATTTAATTTCATTGAATGATTGATAAGTAAGCTGCGTGTGTCATTTATTAAAAACTTGACTTTAGAAATTCAATCAAGATATTGCGGAAATGTATTTTGTCCACTGCAATAGGCAGGCCTATATAAATGTATATTTGTTGCCACCAATACTATTACAGGCTCTAATCATGAAAAAAGTATACCTAGGCCTCTGATCCAATTATATATTGTCTTATATAATAAACAAGTAAATCAAAAACTTCTCTATCGAGAAAGTGATTGGTGGGATGTAGGATTGGTGGCGCAAAAAGCAAGGAAACAAGGTACAGTATGTTAAAGTGAGGTTTGGTAGGATCCTACAACTCACAGTCCTGAATTTGCAAATGAAGAAGCCTATTTGCAAATGTAGGACTGTTATAGTTGTAGGATCCTACCAAACCTCACTTTAACATATTGTACCTTGTTTCCTTGCTTTTTGCGCCACCAATCCTACATCCCACCAATCACTTTCTCGATAGAGAAGTTTTTGATTTACTTGTTCCCCTAATTTTTTTTTCTCTGCCAGGAGTGTTTAGTCAATATATAATGTATGGCTTAGTGTATTCGTTGCAATGCATAGGACGCTAAGATTCCTCTTATCAGTATCACCTATCGGGTATTAAATCTGAGTATACATGTATAGGCCTCTTTTTAATTTTATTAATAGGCCTACCGTTGTTCTTCGGATATCTTAAACTCAGAGTTCTCCTTGTTAACGTGTGACGTCATATTGGATACTGCTAGGCAACCGACCGATAATGAATTGCACCTGCTTGGGTCATTTCACGGCATTTCATCACCAGCTAACAACTGTAGGTCTTATTTGTATGATAGGGCACGTTTGGAAATCAAATTTCTGATGTACAACTTTTTGAAGCTAATCTCGTCTTCGTACGACGTTCCTGTCGCGAGTTATACGTGCTGAACGGAAGACGGAGGAGGAGGAGGAGGAGAACAAAAATTAAATGGCGGAATTTTGGTACCGACTTGTCACACCACGTAAACGGCACTGTTTAGCGAAATTCACGTTATATGTGTATATCTGTCATGTTTGTGATGGATTATATGCAGTGGCGTTGTGGCACACCCGCCGCTGGGGGGGCAGATATATATAAAGGCACCCCCCCCCCCTCCCCCCCCCAAAAAAGCTTCTGCACATATATACGTGTATATGTCCATCCATCGCATTTTAATCACGAAGTGTATATATAATTTACAGCGAAATTGCCACGGTCATTTTCACTTGCAATTGAAGGAGAATGGGGGGGCGTGTTAAGTGCTCCTGTCCATTGGAACTACAATAACGCACTTGAGTCTTGAGAGGTGAGAGGATGATGAATCGATTATTGATTCTTTCGTCAGTGTTAGCAGTGTTTTGCGTTCTACTGACAAGAGCAATAATCCTTCCAGCCTCTGCTGCACCATCGTAGACCTCAATCATGTTTTCACACGCTTTAGCGCAGAAAAGCTGCGCTCGGCAGTACAGGAACTGATCGGTATGGCAGAAATAATGCCATACACTTTACACAACTCCGGAAACGCAACTTTAAGATGATAATCATCTTAAGTACAGTGGCGTAGGAAGGAAATATAGAGTGCAGCGGCCAACAAAAGTGATTCCCCCGCCTCCCCGGGGAGCCGAGGGTACGGAGGGGGCACCCCTCCCGTCCAGCTAGGGGTTACGGGGGAGCGCTGTAAGCTCCCCCATCGGGGTCTGGGGCGGAGCCCCAGAAGCCAACGCTTTTTGCATAGAAAACCCCCCAAAAACTACGCTAAAATTGTAGCCAGGTTAGTTTGTTTTGATACCTTGCTTCTGCGCATGTAATGTAAAATACAAAACGGCTATAGTGCAGCCAAGGCCACTTTTGGTAACCGTTGTAAACTACGTTGCACGGGTAGCCTAGCTTGAACTAGCTCTCACGATCGATATGAAGACCACCGGCTTGCATCTCATTAACTAGCAGCAATTGCTCAGCTATTGAATTATATATGCGCGCTTATCAACCTATTAAAAAAAATTGTTGTTCTTGTGAAAAAGTGCAGCGGCCATGGCCGCTGCTGCCGCCCCAGCTCCTACGCCCCTTTAGTATAACGACTATCATGGACTGCTTACCACGCTTTGTTTTATGGTTATCCAAATAAACGAATGCAATTTTTATCCCAGTTTAATTAATTTCTATTAACAAATAAATAGATATAGTAGCGATCGCAGCCTAAGTGATATTAATCGCTTTGTGGCCTCAAGCATTTAAGCAGCGCATTACAGGCTAACTTTACTTTGAGTCTGTTAAGACACCATGCATACTTCAGCCGTCATTTTGGCGCCCTAGCTATATTTTGGCGCCCCTGTTTTTAGGGCCGCTGGGGGGGCAATTGCCCCCCTGCCCCCCCCTGCTCAGGGATGTTAAGGCAGCCTACACAAGAAAACATATTTACATGATGTTGACAATATGTCGACAAGTATGTTCATGATTACATCATTATGACATAGTGCAAATCACTGTTTATTCAAGCATTGCGATCGTACGGAAGATATTTTTGTAAAGCATTCATACCTATTGTCGTGCTAGGGTATTCTAGCGCTTAGATTTCGTATATGACGCATAGAAGTTTTGGCTTGACAATATAAAAGTTGCAGCTGTCGAGCGGGAAAGTTCAGTTACGTCATATTTTATCGCCTTAAGAGGGTCGTTTGTGAAAAGCAAAACGGCGCTGATGAAGACGAGGGCGGATAATAGGACTTTTGTGCCTGGTATGTTACACGATGTTTCTATTGCTCATATACGCTTAGGATGTGATTGGAACGTACTTGGTTCGCTAAATATAGTCGTGTTTATGTAAATACGCCGCCATTTTGAAAAAATACTACGCAGGATTGCTACGAAGGCTGAAGTACATCTTACACAACCTAAGCGTAACTTTGTCCAGCGTGTAGGGTTCTAACATAATATGGCATTTATTGCTTGATCCGTGCATTGCTTTGTCTAATTGTTAACAATACGTACGCTTGCAAGTAAACCTGAACAATCGAACAACACTATTAGGTGGATATATATATATATAGCATTCTTAAGCCAAGTTTGACGGCAATGCAACATGTTATATGGCTTTTACACTTTATGAAAGGTTAAATATGTACGGTCTGGGTACGAGACACGCGTAGGCTGCCTTAACACCCCTGAGTGGCCACACCGCCACTGATTATATGCGAGCTGGCGAGTAAAGGCAACGCTTCGTTACCGTTTTAAAACACTCGATCGAAAACCACGCCCACGAAAGCCAATCCGAAGCCAATCCTACATAGGACCCACTACCGTGGGTCCTGATAAGGTTAATGAAAACCTTTGTATGGAATGTGAAAAGGAGTGTGCAATCTCTCTTTCCTGCGTTTTCTATAAGTGTCAGTAGCTTCATAGGCAAACGCTAGTCCTGGACATAGTAAAATGTCATGTGATGTTGTGTAACCCCCCCTCCCCCCCTCCTACAACCTCTAATAATTGTTGCACAAAGATATTGGATTCCCAAGAGTGCATCTAGGTACGTAAGAAACTCATCTACAACAAATCGTTTTCAGCTGCATATAATATAATGTCTATCTTACACTGCACACCTTTTTCAACAGGAGGGCTCAGTTCAGGTAAGAGCAGAATTCAAATAACTAAGACAGGGCATCGCAACAGACTGCATTGAATAACACACCAGTTGTTCTGTACATTAAATTGCACGCCCGAAAATGCATGCAAAGAAACTTTGTATCTCTTGTATCCAGGATAATTTCTGATGTGAAACTCAATGTTATCAATTGAAAACAAATGAAAAGGAAGTTTATTTAGAGAACATGTAAATGCGTACCTAAAATAATCAATCCATTGTGTATTTATATTTTGCATGTAGTCAATTTCATAATTTGTTTGTAATTTGTAACTGCTGCCTGGCATTTCATATTATAATCTTCCGTATGGTTTCGTAGTATAAAGAATTAACTTCATGAACCAAGGGAGAGGGGATAGGTGCCAGTGGCTGTACCTTGTATTACTGTGTGATGGTACCGGCAGAAGAGCTCTGCGCGAGTATGAGTAACACAGACGTGTATACCGGATACATGTATTTGTATCCTTGATGTTGACTTCCTTTTTCGATAGCTAGTTGGATGGGAATAAAGCTCACCTTGCGGATAGCAGGCGGCGCAGTACTAAGACCATTGTACTAAGACCATTGTACTACCGCATAGGCGTAGGAACCGGGGGGGCAGAGGGGGCCTTGCCCCCCCCCCCCCCCCCCCCCCCCCCCCCCCCCAATCATGGGCAATATGCCGTGCGCAGCTACATGCATGTACCAAATTCAATTTCCTGCATGCAAGTTACTTATACAATTCTTGATTTCATTCTCGATCGTTACATATGCCCTAGTTTGGTACGTACAGTACTCAAGTACCACTAATTATTCACGCTGGTACATCATGTATTTCTATGAAAACAACAACTCGAAACGAATTACGCCCATGCACGAATTTGTGAAGAATAAATGCTCAGGACTGACTTAGTTTTACTATTTGTTGATTATATACTGACTCCACTTGTATTTTACTACATACGCATAGCCATAGATGCATGGGATTGGCAACTCAAATAATTAACATCGACCGAGTATAAAACCACGCGACAACCGAAGTACATGTATATGAAAACGGACTGCAAGGACTGGATCATAAAAAATTGTTTTGTACAACTAACGAATCATAACAAAGTTTAATAGACAGGGATAGGCTGATGTAAAACAACACATACTTAACAGGTTTAGATTTTTAAAGTGCCTTCTTAGTACCTTTCCTGCATGTAGTGCATACTCAATCCGGTCACTGTCCAATTCGATTCACAGTTTGACAATCCCTGCCATATAACGGATTTAGACTGTCATGGGCCCTGGGCAACTATATATAACCTTGGTGGACCCCCAGTCCAAACCAACTTGCATGCGCCGGTGTCATAGGGTATACGGTCCGGCCCAATTTTCGGTCCGGCGGACCGTATTCCCTTAGGGAATACGGTCCCCCCCGGACCCAACTCCCTAGGGAATACGGTCCCCCGGACCGAGTTCCCTGGTTGTACAAAACCAATTAACCGGACTCAATTCCCTAGGGAATTGAGTCCCCCCCCCCCCCCCCCCCCCGGACCGTATTCCCTGGTTTTAAATACATGCATGTATATGTATATTCCACCCCTTGCATTCACGTAAGGCTGGCACATTTGGTTCGAAAAGCAAAAGCCAACGATCGCAGGTCGTCAACTATATATGCAGCTAACAATGAACTGTTTTCTTCTATCGGTCTGGGATAAAACTAATTTGCTATACAAATGTACATGTATATACTTATATTAAGTTGTTACTATTTATATATGTTCCCATTATGATTTGGTTCGAAAATGATCGCATACAGGTCGTCAACTATGCATGCAGCTTCTGTAACAATTAACACTGTTTAATATTATCAAATTTTGCGAACACCAAGTGCCAGAAAAAGTAGAATAAATTTAATAAAAGATGAAAAGAAATAAATACATATATCATAATAGTCAACTGAACATAAGAGAGATGAGGGTACTGGATAAATCTCAATTTCGTACTTGTAAAAAAGAAAACAAAACTAGTATACTTCAGCCATTATTGTTTAGAGAATGATGCATAAATGTTTTTCAATCATGTGCATAATAAAAAGTGAATTTCACAGACAAATAACGCTGCTCGTGTGCCCAGATATTTTCTGCAGAGGGGGAGGTAGGAAAAAGAAGTTGGATGAGAAGAGAAGTGAGAAGAGGTAAAGGGACACATATAGCTTTAAGCCGCATGTGGGCCCCAACATTGGTCCTTAATTAGTAGTTAACTCGACCTGGCACACTCTTTAAGTGTGACTGCATACTTCCTCTATACTCCTGTGTCAGGAGAAAAAGAAATGGGATGAGAGAGGAATGAATGGGGGATAATAGTCAAGAGACATGCTGATATTGAGTGTAATCAATTTCGTACCTAATTAAATCAGCCAAAATATGAATTTCACAGATAAATAAACTTGGCGGCATCAAATAATATTGCTCGTGTCTCCGGTGTTATTTTAGTCTTGAGTGTCACTGTGTATTAGACACATGGCATTATCAAGATAGCTACTTTTTGCTGTATATGCATGATTAAAGCCATGCTTAAGGATTACAATAAAACTGAATAATTAACTGTTTTAGTGGTGTTGTATGGGCTGGATGTCTTTGTATAGGTTTGATCGAAAGTTTTCATATCTTGTAGGGACAGCGTCTCTTTGTAATATCCTCACATGTCTTTAAGCCGTCTGGCTTATCTTTGTGTGCATGTAAAAAGACGTGCCTAGATATATGTCATCTGAGGGTAAGTGCACACAAACATGACACACTGACCTTAAATAGATTGATTCCCTCCAGTGGAAACACACAGATGACAATCCTTGTCTTACAGGTGCATATACATACAGGTGAGGGTGCGTGCAAACACACTGACCTTAAAATTTCCTACCTATGACTTTAAATTAACACACTGATTCTCTCCAATAGAAACACATTGTCACAGTCTTCCTCCGAGAGTTGTGCATCAATAAGAATGCACCTTTGAAACACACTGAAAGAACAGTTTTCCAACCTCCCCCTATTACTAGTTCCCATATTAGAGCCCCCTAGAAACTTAGACTGCTAGAAAACACAGCAATGGGGAGTTATCGCCAAATCTAAGTGACCAACACAGTCGTATTCTCATTGATTGTGAAGTTAGGAAGGAGCATTATTATAGGAATTAACCAAATTGACTAGATCTCTACCGGTGGTAAAGAACTAGAATTCACTGCAAATATAGCAATATATTCTTACTTAAACCTGTGATATACTGTTACGAATCGTCGATATCAATCCTCACGCCGCGCCAGTGTAGCAATATCAACTTACTCGCTTCTCTTTCCATGGACTATGTATAGAATTGCTCAATAACTCTTATGCCCATACCATAGTAAGGCTTCTATACCACTTATAGTATAAAGTATACGAATAACAAGCCTTAATTAGCACCTTGCACCAACACAGTTTATCCCGCCCATGATTCAGGAATATAATAGGCCTATACAGGGGACAGTAGAAGGAAAAAATCCCACTTATGCCAACTATGTATATGTGCTATGAAAGTTTGCGACATGAGCCAGATATCGTAATTGCTGGCTTGATATAAAAATATGTTGCGCTCATAGACAAACTGCATAAAAGATGAGAGACACAAGATGGTTATCAGTGCATGAATTGTATTAAGCATAGCATTTGTCAAACATTACATGTCTACAGACCTTATATATTTAACTTGCTATGTATAATATTCAGGTGAGAATTGCGATAATATCCGAAATCCCTTATTTACTAAATTGGTGCCTACATCACCAATTTAAAACCACGTGCATGCGCGTCACGTAAGACTGAGGACAAGAAGGCTGTGGAATGGTAGGTTATGTTATGAACGTCTGCATGAGACTGAGCACTCATTGTTCTACTTAAAATGTAGCACTGAATTGTTTTCTTTTCCAGTGCATGTGTCAGTATAGTAAGAAAATTACATTGTACTCCATGCAAGAATAGAAAATATGTGCATGAAGGAACGCTGAAGTGGGTACAGTCGTATCGAAAGGACAGGACGTACCCTGCAATATGCATTATGCGCCGCTACACAGAGTCAGAGAAGTGGCTGATACGAAAGCGTTCGACAGACTTCTCGCTATGACGATGTTCCGCTGTATGTGGCAGGGAAGAACGAAGATGCAATAGCGGTGGTTTTAACAGAAGATAGAACAAATGCGCTTTAGTAGTATCACGCGTCCAAAAGTGGAGGCCATCAGGGAAGTGACCGCACCGAAGACAAATCGTGGCACTATATATACTATACTGGTCGCACATTCATCTGGACATACGTCGTCAGTAAGCAAAACAATGTATAGAACATGCCAGTAGTTGTTATCACTTTTCATTTCTTATCATTACGTTCATATTATTGTTTTTGGGTTCTCCAAATTAAGCTACACATATAAAGATTTAGTACCCATGCAATTTTAGACAACCAATTCCAGAAGTGAAGCCAGTGGAACCCCTGCCAGAGAGGTGCTTCTATGAAAATCATACCAAAAAAAATACTAAAATTGTGGAAGGCATGCAGGGAAAATTCTACCCTACATGTATGTCAACAAGTAAGCCATTATTGTGTGGATACTAACATTCTTGTCAATTTTGATTTAGTGACATGAAGATTACATTGAAGTATATTGTTCAAATATGCTCTGAAAAAGAGCTTTGTTTTCCTACAAAGAATGCATATACAACAAAATTATTCCATGTGAACTTTTTATTATCCTGAAGGAATTTTTAAGAACAATCTGCCAGTATACAACGAGTCAAAATCATTCTTTAGAACATGCACTCTTCATGCCAAGAACAGAAGACAGGAGCACAGCCGCCTCCATGCAATTAAACATCTGATGTCGTGAAAGAACTTCTGTCTTGTTTCAAGTGTCTTCTTGTGTTTAAATTAATTTCATTATATAAATTCTGTCTTGTGTTTAAATTATAAATTAGCTATTCACTATAATATATACATTAAACATCTGATGCCGTGAAAGAACATTATATAACTTCCAAATTATCAATTATAGAACTTCTGTTCTGTGTTAAAATGCTTGGTTTTCATTATAAATTTGTCTGCCTTAACGGTTGCGATTTTGGTGAGAATCGGCCTCTCTTTTCAATTATACACACTATGATTACCAGTGGTTGTCAAAATCAAATCTCCTTTTAGTCAGGGAATTGAGTCCGCCTCCTCCCCCGGACTGTATTCCCTGGATGTACAATATTTTACACGGACCGTATTCCCTAGGGAGTTGGGTCCGCCGGACCGAAAATTGGGCCGGACCGTATACCCTATGACACCGGTAGTCCAAAATCCAAATACGAGCGGAGCGGATTGATTCGCCAAATACGAGCATTCGAGTTGGCGACGAAGCTTTGTTTTGTCACGTATTCCACTCATCAAGGGGTTCTTTCTGCTTTTCGTTTTCAGTGTTGCTCTATTTCGCGCACACTGTACGATTCTCTGCCGCGCCGGCTTGCATGCGATATTTCTTAATTTGCCAAAAACGATATACTAGGGACCCTATCTGCCTCTGGTACTGCCCTTATTTGCTTCCTTATCTGCCTCTGTGAGTCTAGCATATGAAAATGTATACGCTTTATAGTAATTACGTGCTTTAGTAATGATTACGTAATGCGTAATTTTGCTTTCCGTCATGAAAGGTCACCTTTTAATAAAAGTCTCTTACGAAGTGTTCGATATCAATAGAGGGGGACGGGGGGGGGGGGGGGGGGGGGGGGGGGCAGCCTCCTCCCCAGTCCATATTTTATTAAAGTTTGCGGGGGCCTATTTTCTCTCTCGCAAACTTTTATAAAAATAGGACGAGGCCAGGGGTGTTGCAGCTTCGGGCCTGGTGCCAAGTTTTGATAGTACTAGTATGATAACAGGAGGGGACGGTAGTCAGGTCTCTAAGCCTACATGTAGGGGGGATCCGGCTATTACGTAAATCAGTGCTCATGTAGTTTCGTACCTAGACCCAATTTTTCATAGTTGCGGATGGATTACATCACCGCTACGTCTGGTAAAGCATGCTCCAGTGATTATATAATACTTCAATGCCGCCAAATGAGACTCTCATCCAGACGTAAACATGTTCCCTGAACATGAACTTTTCACGTAGGGGTAATGAATCCGCAGCTGTGATAAATTGGGTCTGGGTACGAGACTTGGAACCGGGCCGGGGGACAAATAAAAATATTAAAACTACTAAGACTTGGTGCACTACATGCAGACCTTGTCATAGAATTGGTTTTTGCCTGATTGTTTCAAATTGATAGCCAATACTTAGACACGTACCCAGACATACATTTAAATGGATTCCTATATCCTTTCCCTTCCCTCACACATATACATGTATTATCGACACATCATATCTACAAAAATTGCAGCAACTCAACTCAGTGTAATGATATAAATGTAACTGCACACCTAAATCTACGCCTGGATAAGTTCCTAAGCCTCCTTTATAAATTTTGGCGACCGTTAAAGGTTCCGGCCATGCTAGAATACCGGTCCCCAGTCCCTACTTCCACCAGGTCCCCTACTTCCTTGGCTTCCTCTGGGCTCAACTTGACATTCAGAGCACCAAGGTTTTCCTCCAACCGGGAGGGATCCTTTGTCCCAGGTATGGGGAAGATGTCCTCCCCCTGTGCGTGCACCCAGGCTAGAGCCAGCTGGGCAGGAGTGCAGTTCTTCTTGGCGGCATACTCAAAGAAACGGGTGTGCACATTCTTGGCAAAGTTCTCCTCAGAGAAGCGGGGCTGGGTCTTGCGCCAGTCGTTCTCGGGCAGCTGATCGCGTGACGTGAACGTGGCAGACAGGAAGCCGCGTCCCAGCGGGGAGTAAGCAACGATCCCGACACCTAGTTCCCGTGCGGTGGGGATCACCTCTGCCTCAACATCTCTGGACTGCAGAGAATACTCCATCTGGATAGCGGTCACGGGGTGCACCGCATGGGCCCTGCGGAGCTCCGAAGGTGTGCACTCGGAGAGGCCGACATACCTGATCTTCCCCTCCTGCACCAGCTGCTTCAGACACTCCATTGTTTCCTCTATGGGGGTACTGGGATCCATACGGTGCTGGTAGTAGAGATCGACGTAGTCAGTACCGAGCCTTTTGAGGGAGTCCGCCAGTTGTGACCTGATCAGCTCTGGCTTGCCAGAATATGTCACACCAGTAGCCGATGGAACGATGCCAAACTTCGTGGCTATGATGAATTTGTCGCGCCCGTGTATGTTGATGGCTTTCCCGAGGAGCTCCTCGTTTGTGGTGTTCGCGTGACCGTCCACCCCGAACGACTGGTACACCCACGCTGTGTCGAAGAAGTTCAGACCGAGCTCCAGAGCTCTTGCGATGGTTTGCAAGGATTTCCCTTCCTGCTCGGCGACGTTGAAACCCGTGTAGAAAGCTGTCATTCCCATACAACCTCTGCGATTGAAAATAATAATAATAATAATAATAATAAGCTCATATCGTCACAGCATTGTCCTGTTACGTGAACTTACAGGCCCTGTGCTGACACTTGCAGGCCTTGTGATCCTAGGGCTTTCTTCGCTACTGGCATTCTCTGATTGTAATATTGCGCTATCCAATATTTTTGAAACAACAAAAGCTAATAGCTGACGCAGAAATATGGAGGCCGAGGGCACTAAATTGCGCACGTGATGTTACAACTTCTTTGTGACAATTATCGTCTCGCGCCCAGACCAGCAATAAATGAATCGACCCATACATGTATGTCTGGGATGCAAACCCATAAAAACGTCTTTGCGGGCTTCAGCAACCAACACAGCAGATCCAGCCGTCACAGTAGTGGGATTTATTGGAGATGTGACGGTGAAATCAAATGCTATCTAGGCTATACTGATTTTTCTCAGCGCTATATAGCTCAGATGGCCGGCCCAGCCACAGTGCCGGTTGCCTCGAAATAACTTTCCTCGTTAATCGTGCGATATATAATTAAATCATTAATGATCAATTATTGCTTGGGTATTCTTTGTTGGAATGAATTATAAATTTTTTTTTTGAATAATTATAAATTATGGCTACCAAAGGCGATTTAATTTCAAAAGCGTTGACCGCAGCTGAGCGTTCAAAAGTGCCGTATAAGACTTGGTTCTTGCTTGCCGAGTGGTTTTGCAGCAGCTTGTGCTACGGCTCGAACAGCAACGTCCGTGCATGGAATAAAGGAAAGACAGACCTATTTAGATATTGTGAAATGTACGAATGAAAGAGTGAGCACTGCCCGCGGGATAAAGGCAAAGGTGCCGGATGTATTGATAACTTTATTTCCCAAGTGCATGGCGGTGCCTGTCATGTAAAGGGAGAAATTTGTCCAGCACAACATACAAGATGAATTGGCGATGCCTTAAGGAAGCGGAAATCAAATCCAGGTAAGTTTGATTGATTACGATTGATGATTGTAACAGAACACAAACAATATATATGCACACACCAGGAGGCAAGTAATGGTTGATCCATATTGTTGTGGCTGAGGAATCATGAATCATTCTTCCCTACAATAATAGCTAAACTAGCAAGGATATACTGGTCGATTCTTGTTTCGACAGCACCAGCTTAAAGGTAGGGTTTATATCCGTCGGCAATATTACTATCCTGATTCCAGATTCCGCTTTAAATTCGAAGCGAATTCCGGAATCCGGATAATTCGGATATATCCGGATAATTCAAATCTTTTTGATTCATTCTGTATGCTATTGTACTAATGAATTATATACATTACATGATAGGATTGATAGCATAAATGGATTACATACACCGACTTTTATATTACCGGCAACAAAGCCTGTATGTATGTAAAGCGTGCATTCAAGCTCTCAGTTCGTCACAAGTATCCATGCATGCAGATGACAATTGCTGTGGGTGAGTCCTGTGAGACCCTGAGAAGATTGACGGGGAAATGCTTGTGTGCATGTGTGTGCTGTCATTAGGGTTATTGGTTTATTTGAGCCCATACAGTTTGGTGTGGCTTGCCGGATGGGTTCAGAAAAGGTTATCAGTTCATGGATAAGGGCCTGTTTGGATAAGCATTGGAATGACATTGATTTATCTGTTCTCAAGAGCTAGGTGCACGTGGATTTCAAGAATGCATTCAATTTAGTCTCCAGAGATACTGTTTTAAATTACTTTTAATGCTCAAAGCATTTTCCAGATTCGCTTCCTTGGGCGGCATGGTGTTATGGTTTTCACCCTTTTTGTGGCACCCTATGGGCCAGTTAACATCACAGTCAGGTGTGCAGCAGCTCATATATCGTCGCCTACGCGTAGGCGCATTAACCTGCAAGTGTTACATCATTCGAGTTCAAAGTTCTAAACGCCATTGAATGCGCCGAGAGCCTAAACCAGGGGCGGATCCAGGATTTAGGGGCGGGGGGGGGGGGGGGGGGGATAAAGTGATATAAGTACAAGGGCGTGGCGGGACACGCCTACAACCTGATAGGGGGTATGGGGGAGCGCTGTAAGCTCTCCCATCAATGGCGGCATCGGGGTCTGTGGCGGAGCTCCAGCCGCTTTGTAACTTTAGCACTTTTTTAAAGTCACAAAACATAGCATAATTGCGTAGAAACATGCTACAACCAGGTAGAATCCAGAGTACTTCATTATTGAACGGCATAACGATCGATATACGTTAACGCTATAGGCAGACTAGGCAAATGCCTAGGGCTGCCGGTCAGAGGGGCCGCCAAACTGCTGCTACTTAATTATTCATATGCTACAAATAGAAATAGACCACCTCGCCACCATACGTACGGTGCATCCACTACAGTATGTTGCTGAGTTGCACCAGCTGCAGAACGAAGCTTATAAGTTATAAAGTCTTTTCTGCATCCATCATTAATGCGCCTACGCAAGGCCAGGGGGGGCCAACTGCAGTCGTCACTGTACAAGCTTAAATCACAGGGGGGGACAAGCCCCCTACAGCCCCCCCCCCCCCTAGCTCCGCCACTGGTTGCGTAGGATTCAGGAAGGATCACGCGTTCAATGTCGTCGCGTCATAAGAAGTCATGAATGTTAACATAGGTTTTGCGAGGGGTATACCCATACCCCAGCCTCTCCCCCTACGTGTAGGCGTTTGTTCGATTTATCTTTTATGTGTCAGCCTGGGGACTGATTTTCGATACTATTGAAAATGGCGGATGGTGACTTGAAACCACCGGAACATAACAGCGAAGAGAGCACAATTGATAGCCGGCCCTCTAATGTATTGACGCTGGAAAAAATAGCTGATGGTAAGCTTCATATATCTCAAAAAGGTGTTGTACTGGAGTTCTCTGATTTATCTTGGCTACAATTACATCTCCATCATTAAGGGCTCTCGATCAAAGTAGGGGAACAAACGATCTCTACGTTCACATATGGTTATGTTGGTGACTTGAAGCCTGTGAACTGGAAGAGAATTGTGGCGGATGATGACAATATTGTAGGTGAACACATACGCTGCCTGCCTCTCAAAGAAGGCCAAGATTTAACCCAGCGGATCGAACATTTCTTAAGTTTTCATGCAAGGGCCATAGTGGTCGTGAATAACAGAGATGATTTCGTTGTTAAGGCGCAACAGTGGCCCCAGGGGAGTGCCATACCCGTGTTTCTGTTGAAAGCCACAGCTGGAAGCCAACTGTTATCAATCGTTCATGATCACAATGATGTGTTTGCAAAGGTGGAAGTGGAGAGTCAAGTAGATATGGATCCAGCAGCCAGTGCAGAGCCAGATAAGAAGAGCAAAGGTGTAGTACATGTAAATGCCAGTGAATAGTTTATATGTAATTTAATACGTATTCAGGTCGCTTTGAGAAAATACGGAGTTGGTTGCCTGGAGGTGGAGAAAGGCACGACTTTAAAGCACAAGTCATAGAGCTAATGTTCAATCTGGATATTCCTACTATAGTCTCTGCAGACAGTGTGATTTTTACAGCAGTCATGGCAGCTTTCCAACAGTATGAGAGTGCAGTAAGTACATATCAAGCATGCAAAGATGATAAGTGATTAATTTTACATGCCTAGGTTAGAGCTGATGGTAGCCATGGTGATTTACTGAAGAAGCTTGTTAAATTCATGAAGAGTACTAGTACTGATGTGTTTGAAAGAGATTTTCCCTTCTATATCATCCTTGCACATCGGATAAGACTGTATGGTTTTCAAAAATCAGTCTAGAGAACTTGGTTGAGTGTTTATATGCATTTTTTAGGAATGACCTGTACAAGTGTGAAGAGTCGCAAGTATTTCTAAGTACTTGTGTGGACAAGTTGGAGACAATGGAACCATCAATTCTGTCTTCTACCCTGAATGCTTTTCTGCAGAGGTTTGTAATTTAAATTGTTTATTTTTCACTGCATTTAGTTAAACAATAAATTATCCTTACTTTTATATTACCTGTGTCTCTTTGTGGTATTTCAATGAATGAATTTAGTGAAAAACTAAATCTAAACTTGGCTACTTCGCCATATTTGTAACCATGTTTTAAGACAGTGCATGTCCATCTGGCAAAATCACTGTACATGTATGTTACATACCACAACATATCTTTGCATTTGCCAATTTAATGTGAATTTTTTCACATCATTTCTCTCAGAAATCAATTTCATTCTTGCGTTAATTATTTTCACTGCTGTGTCTACAAAATTCTATAATCCCTAGGTTTTGAGGTACAGATAGAAGTATTGATAGCATATCATATATGTATAGAGATTTGTTATGTTCTTCAATCATTTTTGTTTTGTCTGTTATGGAGGGGCAGTTTAAAAGATACATGCACATTTCCCTGCTTTGAGTGCAGTGCAATTTGCCCCAAATCTTTGGTAAAGATTGAGAGAAATAATTTGAATAGAAAAGGTAAATTGTAACCTGCTGGACCTCTAAGGTGCACCAAGGTTTAAAGTCTCACAAAAACTAAAGATAATCACCATACCAACCAAATATGAGTCAATACCTTATTTTTGACCTCTATCATGGCTGACTTTGATGATATGTGACGGTTGCTATGGTTGTCCAATCGAATAAATTGATTGCATAACCTTATATCATATAAATGTGAATAGAAAATTGTGTTTGTAGTGTGCATATTGTAACAGCTTGTCAGTCTTTGTAGCCCAAAGTGTGAAATTACAGAGGCAACAATTATACACTCCCAAAAGTGCAAATGAATAATACCAGAATGAATGGACTCAATACATCCTGAGACAATACAAAACTCCTTTAGGAAAACCAAAACACTGCAACATTTATATGTACAAGATCACAAGGCAGGCTCTGATATTGAGAGTTTGATGAAAAGTGTATATAAACATCATAATTAGGTAGATCTGTAATTTAGGTGTAAACTTTAATATGATAAATCCAGGTACAGGAGATCTTTTTGAACAAAGCCTCTGTATGACCTGTTTACTTTAGAAAAATTAAGGAAAGATTGCTTGGGATTATATACTGCTGGACTTGAATCACTTTCTGTCAACCCTACTGAAAATGCATTTTTAATGAATTACTAATTCCCTTAAAATGAAAAAAGAAATCCTTTCTGTAACTTCAAAGTCACTAAGTCCATAGACATAAATAAAATATTGGCTGATTTTTACTGCATTGATTATTGAAAAGTTGATTGGTTTGAAAGAAAAATGCAACTTTCGCTTAATCATTTTACTATTATAGATTAAACAGCATCTATATGGTGTTCTCAGTGTGGCTGATATAATATGAAAGTGTGAAGTCATAATGTCAATCCTAAGCTTCAGTACATTAATCTAAACGTATTATGCAGTTTTGGCAAGTTATTAGGGTGTGTAACCTTTTTCATAAATCAAAATCGATTATTTCGACTATGACAAAAAGTCCAATCGATTTTTCAGGTTAATAGCAACTTGAAAATCGGTTATTAGAAGCATTAAATCGATTTTGGCGATTAGTGCACCATTAATTTGCCAACGATTACCTAGGTTTTATTAGGTTTTTCCGATTTTTGATATTGGCCAGATAAATCGCAGTTTCTCATACACGTATAGCCAGTTTTATTACTTATCAGCTGGTTATGCCAACATTAAAACAGCGTCCCTTATAAGACACATGTAGTATCCGCAGGGACTGGGAGCGAGGTGCATTCCAATGTGATGCCAATGGCGGTGGACGGGAATTATAAGTGTTTCAAATATCTTTTCACCAAAGAACACGTTCTTGCATGTTGGGTGGATGGGTGGAACACCTTTCCACGCATATGCCAAAGCCGCCAATCAAGACATGTACGATTTCATAATGTTATGGCCGAACGTCTGGACAAGAGCCAGTCACCCGTGCTGCTGTGCAAAAGAGTACATAGCACGTTCGATTAACGCACATGTACTATATATACTGCAGAGAGCGCGAACGTATTTAAATCGCCGTGCCCACTGACTGCGCGTATTTACTTAGTTGGGCGTGGCCCTCCCTTCGCGTACTGTATCGCCAATACGCAAAGGGCGGGCCACGCCCAACTAGTATTTACGTTGATTAGACAATTTAACTAATTCAGCCGGGTCCCCAGACTAATGTTCAGTACATCGTGTCAACAATGTTACTGTTTATCGATTAATTAGCCCTTTGTACTGCAGGCGGGAAAAGCGAAAAAAGGGTAATCGATTTCCTACCGATTTCTGCATATGAAGGAAACGAATATCGACTAATCGCGACTAAGAAAAACAGAATCGGTTATTTCGACTAAAGGAAATTCTGAAATCGGTAACCTGCTATTCTACTAAATGCATAGTCGACCGAATAGGTAATTATAATCGCGAATAATCGGTTAACCTACAAAACCTGAAAACCGGTTACACACCCTACAAGTTATGGCTTAAATTACAACTTTTAAGTGGTTGTGGAATGGGATACTCTGTGGCTTGGGTACTCCCCAGTTCTTAGCACTAAAATGTTAGCAATCTTCATCTCAAAGTACAAGTGTATAAATTGCAAGATTCCAAGCCAATGCTTTTATAGTGCTTTGAGGTAATGATCATCATTCATTCAGCAACACTATGTTTCCAATGTAATGACAAATGTTCAAAATGATAATGAAAAAAATCAATGCCTCAGAGAATGTTGGTGGTATATGGGATTTAAATGCAATGTTTGTGTTAAAATGATGAAACTAGGGTTCGGCATATATAATCCTATATTTAGCACTTACATTTATATATGACGGTACATGTAGGACTTATTGATGCTATTGCCTTTAAATTCTATATATCAATGGGATTAATCACTAATGAGTCCAGAACCAGCCTCAACTTGGATGTGAAGGTGTGCCTGATGCAATGATTCATGCTCACTAGTACTGAACCATCCAGAGCCTTTTCCAGGAATTGTTTGCCAGTTGTTTTCATAGCAATAGATGCTATCTATAACACCAAAAGAAACAATGCATGAATAAATAATGAATGACCAAGCTTCAATACATGTCTCTTAGCCACATTAATAGTTTTTAAATACAGCACTCCTCTTTTGCCTTGGCCCCTGTCTCTGTCCCTGTGGGCTTTCACCACACCTTCCTCTGTTGCCTTGTACTCTTCAGTGACCTCAGCCCGTGTATGTGCACATCCAGAGATTCCAGGGATAACTGAGATTCCTTGTTAGAATGTCTGTGTTGGTGTCCCCATTGAGTAGGAATGACTGCCCTTGTTGGAGTGAGTCTTGCTGTGTTTGCAATTGCAATGTCCCTTTACCACATCATCTGATCTGGATCATCCTTAAATAAACAATAGTGACCTCTGGGTCACATGTTTACACAGACCATCTGGTTGTACCCTTTGATCTATTTGATGTGTGTTGCTTGTACTTGATCTCATTTCACCTTGCATTCAAAGGTGTCCATAGAGTACTTTCAGATCATCATGATCCAGTTACTCATTTATATTAACATACCACACCTGTAAGAAACCTAATTGCCAAAACAACTCCACAACAGTTACATTGGCATATGCAGGGGTAGGGGAGGGGATGGGGGGGGGGGGGGGGTCGATGGGTTTGAATGACCTCCACCATTGCCAACAGACTTAAAACTTTTACTATTTATTGATTATCCACCCATATTTACAACATAATGCATACGTAATACGACAATGTACGCGTACCTGGACGTACATTTAGTAACAATTACATAATTTTGTTTTATGTCATGAAAGGTCACCTTTCAATAAAATGCGCCCCCCCCCCCCCCCCCCCTCCCTGACTTTAATAAATGTTGATAGGGGACATTAGAGACTTCCAGAATATCACAAAATGTGAAATGGGCTATTCCATTACTCAACCTATCAGACAAGACTTGTATTTACAAGTCTGCCCCAGGGGGCAGCTATGTAACAGATGCTTGTGGAGGGTGTTTGTCATCCGATGCCTAGTGGTGAATCTCTATTTAGTGCTACAACTACTATTGCTTCAGCAACAGTGCCAGGTCATTATGGAATACCCACCTGCACTATGCAGATGTTGTAAAATACAGAGTTGGTGCGAAGCAAGATATTTAGAATACTCCAAGTATCATTTCGTTGTTTACTCTGATATAGTGTCACTGAATCCTTCGCCCCCCCCCCCCCCCCCCCATCTCCAAATTTTTCTTCTTCTTGTTCACACTATTAGGGTCAACTATCGGTAAGGTTTTCATTGGTAATTAAACACCTCTTATCGAATATTTACTGAAATTTCTTTAAGCCTATTGATAAAATGCTTGCCCGTAAGCTTTCTTACTGAACAGTAATGTTACCGTTAAGGTAGGGAGCGTGTCTAAAGGCTATGAGTCACTCTATGCCAAAACGTATTGTTTTCCAGTCGGTTGTCAGTATGGCGATGAGAAATATAATTCTGTTGCTGCCTTTCTTATTAGTTTCTCTGCTGTAATTGTATGTATTCCTTCATAGCCTGCAAGGTTAATGCCATTAATCTCATACTCTGGCCGTCCTTTGTTATAGTTGGATGACCAAATCTCCCCCTGCCAGAATACCCTGGTACTTTGGCAAGGAAGTTGAAATTGCAACTTGTGACCGTAGGCTTTTTATGACGAAGCCTTGCATATGGATTTTTTTAAAAATTCTTTGTAGCTGTATTTTTGAAAGTTAAAAACCATAATGTGCAGTGACCTTTCCATAATTGTATCGGTTGTGTGTCCAGTCTGCTAATGCATAGTTCCTTGCTCTGATGTCACTTGGCATGAAAAAAACTTGTATTCAAACATGTAGTGTGAGAAAATTCACTCCAAGCGATTATTGATCACACAAATTCCGTTAATTTTGACCACATGCATGTATAGTAGTCATTACAATTATCAGCCTGTCTGATACCATTAAGCAACAGGTATTAAAATACGTACAGATATTTATTCGATATACAGCAAATGCACAATACGAGTTAAATGATTTAGTTAAATGATATTGATCAACTAGATGCTTTCTAGTCCAGAGTGAACCTAGATTCACTATGCACTAGCTCTACTGGGAGAGGGACACTGCAAGGTACACGCCCCTTTAATGAACGAGCTCCTCTGATGCATAGGATGGATGAGCGGAGGAGAGAAAAGGACAGATGGCATCGCAACCATCCAATGGTTTGGCTGTAGGATGAGTTCCATTTGGAAGCTAGTTGGTCTGCAAGGCATTTATAAAACGTTGTTGCAATTGGACCCATTCCACCAGTGGAGAGTACAATTGGGGTGAAGGAGGCATGCTCTATGTCCCTGATGCGTTGCTCGTATGCTCTTTGTTTTTCATTTTCATGTCTGCGGTAGCAAGCACTGGGTGAGGGTGTGGTGTTTGATGGAGCAAGTGGGTTGAGAACTCTGACCATCAAAAAACGTTTTTTCAAAATGGCCACCCCAGAAACCATCAGCTGCAATGTCTGATCTTGCTCCAATGCCAGTGATGGTAGAGGCAAGTTTGAAGGTAACTGGTTGTAGGGTTGGTTCAATGGTTACATTGTGACACACTTCAGACAGCAAATTTGCAGTGAGGTTCCGAATCTCATTGTGGCGTAGGGTAGGATAACCTCCAAAAGGACATGAGAGTCCATCAGTTCCATTGTGAATGATTTCCCACAGATGCAATGTGAAGGTGTGTTAGGAGGGTCCCATCCATATCTAAGAGCAAGGGCATCACGAAAGGCACCTTTGTGCAAAGCAAAGCCGTGTTCAGAGATGTAGGAAGAGTGGTAAGCCAGCTGGAAGCACCCTTCTCTTGAGTGAGGACCATTGATCTCTGGGAAGACTCAGATAACTGTGGTAATAGGTTGTCTGCAGTGTCTTGGGTTTGCTGTTGCTTCGATTGATGAAGTTGTTTTTTGGCCTGGATTTGTGACTCTATTACACTGAGTGGATAGTGTGTTTTCTTTTGCAGGATGAGGTCGTATAACGGCTTTGTGACTGTCATTGAAGCATCAAACTCAATGGCTGACAGATTGGTGGGGATGGTGAAGCCAAGACCGCCTGCCTAGTCTTGGAGGCAAGGACAGAAGTAGTCGCTCAAGGTCGCCAGGAGGAGCTCTACCAGTTAGGGATGGGATAAGGTTTGACCTTATTATGTCTTCAATGGGTGTAAAAAACGTGCTTATGTTTGGAACGGTCCTGGCAAGGTAAGTCTATTGGTGATCCACACTGTGAGTGAAGGCTGCAAAGATCGCATGTGGTTGAGTGATTGCAATTGAACATAAGGTCTGCAATTGTAGGCACCACTTTGCAACCTTCTTTTGAATAGATTGTGCTACATATGTTTCTGTACCAAGAGGTGCTCCGAGGTATGGTCTGCCCTCACTTGTTATGTTCACATTTGTGCCTAGAAAAAGCTGAAGTGGCGGAGGCAAGGTGTGCACCTTTTACTACTAACCACGTTTTTGTAGCATTGGCATAATAGCCATAGGAGGGTCCAATGGTAGTGATTTTTCCCACCATTATCTTAGATTGTGTATGGTTACAGTGGCTGAGGCATCATCAGCATACCATACTTGGAGGATATCTCTAGTGGACCGCTGTATGCCCAGGGCATACATAGGCATTGCAAGCGGGTCCCCCTGTGTTGTTTTTCTCTTGAAAAGATGATCATATCTTGGACAAACAATTCAGTGGCTGCATGATGTGTTAATTACAATTGTGGCAAAAGCAGGACACAGAATTTGAATATTGCGGAGAGCTGCTTCATGGTTCAGAGTGTTGAAGGCATTGTTGGCATCAATTAACAATACTGCTGAGTGGAAGGAGTCACGGATGGCATGTATTGCTGCTTCTGTTCCTGATATTTGACCTGCATATAGTTGTATTGAACCAGCTGCTTCCTGGATATCAACTCTCAGAATGAAAAGCACAGCTTTTAATATAATGCGTCTGGTAACTTCACATATTCCAATTGGACGAACTGACCTGAGTTCTTATCAAGCGCAATAAGGCGACAAGCCAGGAAAGGAGCAAGACCACAGGGGTCAACGAGGGAGGCACACAGCCTTCTGGCAAGGGCTGCTAGGGACTTGCAAAGCTCTACTGATGCAGTGTTGAAAGAGGTACATAGTCGCCTCCAGCCTTTGGCATCAATTCCGGAGGGTCCAGCAGAGCCTTCAGTTTGTAGCACAGCACTTTTGATAGCGGAGGCATAAATGCCTTCAAAGATAACTTGAATGAATAACATTTGATTGATTGACATTGGTGATTGTATCTGGGTTTGCAGGTTGGCTTGGGGGGTGCTTGCTGATGAGGACATTGTGAGTGGGAGAAAACCACCTCTACAATCATTAGTATGGGGTTGCATGGCTGCCTTACAGTTTCCTTCAAACATTAGTTTGGTGAAAGAGCGAGTGATGTCCTCATTTGTGGGAGTGTAGCTATCTGAAGCTGGAAGGCGTTGTTCGACCTTCGAGGAGTAGGATATTTATGTTACCTTCTTTCCAACTGGGTGAGGCGTTTTTCAAGGCAGGATGTATATGTATGATCCTTGGCTTTTTAGGTGCGAAATGGTTTCTGCAACAGTATTCTTGAAGCCACTGTTATTGCCTTTAGTGTAATGGACTCGAGGCCTGAGCCATCAGAGTAGGCTTGAAATAGTCGAGCTAGTTCACTGGCAAAAGATTTTCCTGAAGCTCCCAAGGGTACAGTGAAGATGTTTATCTTCCAGAAAACCACTTCTGTATATGCTCTGGACATTTGATCTGTAAGTGATTGAGTACTGAGTGAACCGCAGGTGAAGGAAGGGATGGCCATGGGGATAAATGGGGGCAGAGGTGGTAAAGTTGTGGTTGGATGTTCTTGATTTTTGTCGTGAAGAAGATTTGAAAGCTCACTGGTATTTAAAACGTAATCACCGTTATTATCTTCAGGTGTAGGGACAACGCTTCTTTGAGATGTGGGTCAGACCATGGGAATTTTTACCACCCTGAATACATCACTCTCTCATATTGTTCTCCTCTAAGGTATGACTGAAACTGCAATACATTTGCATACCCTATGATGTCTCGTTTAAATAATATGACGTCCTGAATAATTAATTTGTATCATTTCAAATGAGTATAGTTTGAACCTTGACTTGTATAGGTTACGGCTGTTTGCACATAACAAAAGCTATTATGTAGTTGCACTCATAAAGAGTAAAATTTATCTAATTAGCATGCAGGGGTTAATGAGGTAATTAATTTTTAATGAGATTTTAAGGCTGCAAAATATAACAACCTCCATTTCACACTAATTTTTGTTTAACTGGTAGCTGCAACTATCCATAAGGCTCTATGCTTGACAGTTTGATGGAGAAACGACCCACTGGACTGCAATACCCAGTTGAAAAACCAGTATCCATTTCTACTTCTCCTTGTCTTGGGCTGTTTGTTTACACAGTAACCACCAGGTGTTCATTGGATATCATAACAGAGATAAACCATAAGAAAAGCAAAGTTACACACACATAGATATACTTCCAGAGCATCGATGGCATCTTCTACTTCTTTCTTGCTTAAAGTGTATGTCCTACCAGTGGCTGTTGCTATTGATGGCTGGACACGAGTTAAGATGTCAGAAGGATCAATGTCCAAACATCCTTTCTCTTAGGGGAGAAAATGATGCTTATGATAGCTCCTGTTGGCTTGGCTGTGTGCTCAATGTCAATGAGCAAAAACATGCCATCACAGTCACCTTCCTCCACCCTAGCATCCCCTCTGCATCATTTTTCTACCCTAAGAGAAAGGATGTTTTGGACATGGATCTTTCTGACATCTTAACTCGTGTCCAGCCATCAATAGCAACAGTCACTGGTAGGACATACACTTTAAGCAAGAAAGAAGTAGAAGATGCCACCGCTGCTCTGGAAGTTTACCTATGTGAGTAACTTTGCTTTTCTTATGCTTAGATGGTCTGTGGTGTCTCTGTTATGATATCCAATTAACACCTGATGGTTACTTGTAAACAAACAGCCCAAGACAAAGAGAAGTAGAAATGGATACTGGTTTTTCAACTGGGTATTGCAGTCTAATGGGTCGTTTCTCCATCAAGCTGTCAAGCATAGAGCCTTATGGATAGTTGCAGCTACCAGTTAAACAAAAATTGGTGTGAAATGGAGGTTGTTATTTTTTGCAGCCTTAAAATCTCATTAAAAATTCATTACTCCATTAACCCCTGCATGCTAATTAGATAAATTTTACTCTTTATGAGTGCAACTACATAATAGCCTTTGTTATGTGCAAACAGCCGTAACTATACAAGTCAAGGTTCAAACTATACTCATTTGAAATGATACAAATTAATTATTCAGGAGGGCATATAATTTAAACGAGACATCATAGGGTATGCAAATGTATAGCAGTTTCACTCATACCTTAGGGGAGAACATTATATGAAAATATGAAAGAGTGATGTATTCAGGGTGTAAAAAATTCCCATGGAATGACCTATGTGGTAAACTGATGATTGGCATTGACAACTGAAGTGATGCTTTTTGACTTGAGGTTTTCGCACTTACCAATGCGGCCAGGTGTACAGCTGGAACAGGACTTATTCTTTTTCCCGCACTCACATCCTTTACAGCACCCATAGCTGTTGCACCGACAACACTGAGGCATGAGTGTGGTTTTTGAAAAGTGATTCACAGCTTGAGTGAGGACTCAGATATATTCACTGAGACTCGTAACTAAGGCGCCATTAAATTCAAAATTATGGATTAAGCAACAGGTAAGACTTTCATTTCCATTCAGTACGAGGTAATTTCTTATCAGCAACACTACGTTTCCCAACCGGTAAGCGGTAAGGACAAACCTTTTATCAGTAGTTGACCCTACATACTATACATGCTGATACAAATAGTATGTATGTCAGCCCAAGAGTTGGTGTCTGCGCGGTTTTTATGTAGCAATTAATTACTATCAGCTTTGAATTATGTTGCAATCATTTGCATTGGTAATTGTTCTTTGTTTGTATCCTTAATGCAAATGCACTCATTTTATTGCTGCCTCCACAATTTGAATACTAAATTTAATGCATGATTCTGTATTCATTTAGTTAAGCACAATGATGATGCATTTCAAGAGTTACACCGGGTGGAATTGTACTGGACCAGTCATATGTTTAATAAAAAAAGGCCATGTTGACATGTTGGTGGTAGGAGAGAAAATACATGTACACATACAAATCTGATGTCAATTCACATTCCATTTGCTGCTTTTTAGAAGTGTACAATGTGCTGCACCTTATTTGTGGTCATGCTAACCCCTTTTAAACAATCATAAATTCCTGTAATGAATTTATATAAAATAACCTCTATCTTTGTTTTATGTGTATGCCACCTACCATATTTAAATGTGACATTCACACTTCTACATGTATATGGCAAAAATATGATGTTTGCAAGTATAAAGTAATAGCTTTTCTTTAAACCAACCCTAAGGTTGATGTCTTATAATATTTCCCCCACAATTATCTTTTAAATTTCACAATTGGTTTTCAGAGAGGACTTCTCTGTGCTATTTGGAACTAAGGACAGCTGTTCTAGTGTGTGTATTTTGCTTAAAAGTGCATGTCTGAAGTTGGCATTGATATCATCAAAACGACAAAACAAGCAGTCTGTAGGCAAATTACCTGAGCATTTTTTATATACAAGGATGATCTGGGGTATGTTGCATAGGCTTTTGAATCTTTTTTGCAATTTACAATGTTGTTATTTTTGTTAGTCATTATAGCTATAAAGTGCCACTTGAAGGTTGAGGCAGGAACTGCTAGTGTGGATGATATTTGGAATGAATATATTGTACAGGTTTGCTAATTCACGTGTATTGTATGCATTTAAATGTATGTGTACCTGATGATGTACAGGTTAGAATGATATACCTTGTACTGTATATTTGTAGATGGGAAAGGAGTTGATGTTCATACCAGAGACAATTGACAATTTCAGGCGTGGATTGAACTTGACCAAGCAGTTGAATCTTCCTGCTACTGCTATGATGAATTTTGAACAATTGAGCAAGCTGTCTGGTGTTATACCATTATCATATCTTACGTAAGTTGTAATTTTCTAACTGATGTTATTATCAACAATTTACAATTTCCACAGAAACTACCTTGATTGTGTGGCTGGATTTGTATCAAAAAAGGCTGATATTTGGCATCTCATCACTGATTTGCGTGCACAATATCACTTCTGGATAAGTGATGATAAACTCCCATCCAAACTTACAGCTCTGAGCATTGATGGCACAATTGCTGGAGCAATACAGGAGGTAAAGTATACTACATGCAATTTTGTATTGTGTGTGTTCATTTGATGGTCTCAAATCTATCAGGGTATTACTTTTGTGGGACAATTACAAGAGATATATAGGCTGCAGGAGGAAATGGATGAAGAGCTATGTAGTGCTGAAGAACTGGGCTGGCTTACCACACTACTTTTGCTAGTAGATGTTACCCAACCAGGCGCAGAAGTGCATCTGAAGAAGTTTTTTACTAAGGGCAAGATTTTAAATAAACACAGAACAAAACTGACTGAAATTGTACGTAATCATATATGTAATTGTGTTTAAATAAAAATTATCTCTCTATACATGTACATGCATGTACATTTAGGTGATTGAGAGGACAAGAAAATCTTTACCACTTCCAATCCATTTATTTTATCCTCTGTACAAGCAGTTGTGGATATGGCCAAATATGGTATATTATACACTTTCACCATTGTGCATTCCTTGTGTGTTCATGTACTATTCATTGATATATATTGCATGGCATATAATGATGTCAAAGATAAACCATTTTCAGTCATTTTGTTATACATCGACAAGTTAGAGTAATTTTGATTTCTTTGTATAATCTAAAACTTAGTATGCGATTTACTAATCATAATCAAAATACATTTCAATTGTTTTTCTGTCATACTTCCCACCTTTGGGATTTTGAATCTTTGTGGCATTCACCATTGTACATGTATAGTGTATTGTACATTTGTATGATACTGGAAACGGTTAACCTTAATTCCACAGGTCTAAGTCCTACGTGCAGGAACAATATTTGAAAATTCATTATAAATAGAAATGCCGGTTTTTGGCATCCATTTCTCTACTTTTGTTTCATGTATCTATCATGCTAAATTTACAAATTCTCAATCTGTTTTTTTCAATCACACCCTTGGTTACATGATGTACAGAAACGGATCCAATTCTTAAAAAAAATGCATTGTGTGGAGAATTTAATTGTCACAGAAAAAAGTATGACAAGTATAATGTTTTGAAGCATGATGTGTGTGCAACTTAATACATTCTATTTTTCAAGATTTAGTCCATTCACTTTCCTATTCAAGCAACATGCAACTGACAAATACCTATCATCCATACACTTGTTGAGCTAGCACATTCCAAATCTACAATGTACTTTATTATTTGCTTGTTCTTTTAACATGTTGTTCTGATCTTTCCAACGTTACTTGTTGGTACTTGAAGTTGCTTTGCGATTTACCGAAAATACATGTATGCAGTATTAGCTGTATTTGACAATCTTTGAAGAATTGATAGGAAGTACCAGTATTTTCTGAATTGATAACCATTTCTACTGTACATGTAAAATGAGATTTTGGTTTGTTCACTGTTCATATGAGTCTGCTAAACATTTATTTTAACTTGAGTATGACGATAATCCTATGCGTATGATGACGAGGGGTTAAAGGTTAAAAAAATGATGGGAAAGGGCTGAAAATACAATAAATCAACAGTAAAAGAAGATATAATATTTTTTGATTTCCGAACTCAAATATTAGGAACACATTTAAACACAAAATTTGTGTTATAAGTATGCACAAGTATCATGATATTAGTGATATTGATCAGCTACATGTACAGTAAAAGTATTAGAAACACAACATTGTATAAAATGATCACTTCAGACAGTCATGTCATTCTGATCTTTTCAACATGACTTGTTGGTACTGGTTGGTACTTGAAAGTTGTTTTACGATATACCTAAACACATCTTTTAGCACTGCAGTTTTGGCTGTATTTGAAGAAGAAAAAGTTCATGTACCTGTATTTTCCACTGGAATTACTAACCATTTTGTTTTGTTCTTTGTTTGCTAAAATTAGTTTTAACTTGCGTCCTATGTGTAGGACCATCGTCCTACACATACATCTACAAGATGTATGGAGATTATACGAGTTAAAAATATCAAAGTACATACAGTGTAGTTACACAATGAATCAGTATTGACTATATATAAGTAGAACATTATTCTTAATCCAGCTAGTATATGTCAGATCAGCTAGATTTGTTCATCTCGACTGGGCATGAAAAATTTTACAAATTAAGTATGCTGATATGTACGGCTAAATACAGCAAAATATATATGTTCACCATAAATATATAAGCACTCCCCAGCAAAATAATACCTACACTGGTCTTGGGTTGTAGCATCCTATGTGCTCACAATGTACACAATAGCAATGAGAGTAAATATTGATACACTGTCGATAAGACACAGATGGGGACAGGAAAAGCATTATGTTAAAAACAAGGAACACAGTCATAGTGAGAGTGTTTAAATGCACAAAATGTGGTTAGGTCTAATGTTAAAGGGTTACCATACCTTACTCTACAGTTCTTAGAAGATTATCTCAGCACATATAAAATATCACCAGGAGTAAAGATATGTGATGGGACTTGGAATGAATTCATTAGTGCAGTCACAAACAGGTAAGAGGCACTGGACTATTTGTAAGATTATGACTTGTGTATATATGCAGATTTTCAGGAGCTCACAATCACCATTATCTTGTTGGATTTATTAAGAACGTTGGAGACCAATATACTAAGAATGAGCAATCTCTTGACTTCATCATTGACCTTTTACGTATCAATGTACCAAATCTATTAGGTTTACCAGAGAAAACAAATACTGGTCATCATAAAGCTGTTGAAATTCAACATGACTTCTCTACTTATGTTCTGACCTATATCCATCAAAATGCACTTAAGAATGGATTGCTACAGAGTTTAAATAAAATTTTGGTAAGTATAATAAAAAAGGCCTATAATTTTATTTCTACATGTACTTGTTTTTTTTACAGCCCATCATATCTGAGCATCAAGATGAGTTCCAGCAACTTCTTGTGACTGTCCTTCATAAGGTACATGTACATGCAAGCCAATTTGACACTATAATTAGGATTTATAAACAAATGAATTGAGAAAAAGTAAGAGAACAAGAGATGGTGGCCAATAAGTGCAATTGTACATATATGTAGATATCTTGCCAATACAGCACCATAATTCATTTTGTGTTTACATGTAATATTGTTAGAATATAGTAAACACAAAGAGCTATTAATCCGAAGTAATATGATGTTATTCAATGGTTGTTAGTGGCTAACATCGTACTCTTAATAGTGATAGACAAAGCAAGTATGAAAAACTGTTTGTATACTAAGCAAAATTGTGGAAACCAACACAGTATATAGTAGAAGCATTTCAAATGACATGTTGTGCACTCAAAAGAAGTTGAATTTTTTATCATCTGAAGGAAATTTCTATTGATTCTGCTCCAGGGGAATGATAACATCAACTGCACATTCCCTGGCCAATTCTTCTTAGAGACCCAGCAACATAATTATGATTACTCAAACCTAGTGTATAGGCTTGGCAACAACATTGGGGCAATTCAATGGAAAATGTTTTGAAGGTGAATTCATCAAATTGCAGGGATTGTGGACATTACACAAATAATATATTAAATTAACCTTCTGAAGCTCAGAAACAGTGTAAATTTGAGCTATTGGAGCAATCTGCAAAGGACTTTTAATATGATAGCGTCATGATACCATAATTGATGCAGTTAGACTAAACTTCAACAGGTAATTCCTTCTTCTGATGACCCCTTTTTGATTTTATAGCCAATACCCATGCAAACAGCCCCCTGCTTTGTATAAAGACATTAATTGCTACTAACTCGCTACACAACAATGTTATTTGGTGCATGCATCACGACAGTACAGAGTATATGTTTACTCCTACAACTTCAGCAGTCCGGCTGTAGTGATCATTCTCCATTTCGTCCCTAAATGTAACAAGATCATGTAAAAATAATTTCATTTCACAGGAACTCCTGGTTACAAACCTTTTCTCTTTGATTGCTTTTCTTGTAGTCTCCTCAGCACTGTTGAGGGTGCTTTAGCTTTCCTTGTGACTAGGTATAGGCCACTGAAGAACCTTATTCAACATTCTCACCAAGATCACAACTTTTCTGCTTATAGTACCACATGATCTCTTCAACTACAATGTAAGTCCTCATGATGAATGCTCTCAACTTTTTCCTCTGTGTTGTCATGTTGTTTGACCACTAAAACTTAATCCGATACTTATGACATGTTCCAACAACATGCACAACACTTCTAGAACAAATCAGATTCATTTTTATCTTCCCTACAACAGCCTCATCGACGGCAAAGTTCTTTCCCATTTTCGTGGTAATGCCAGCAAATTGATGGATGCACAACGTTTGGATGCCTTTATCTTTTGACACAAGATGAACCATAATGGAGAACACCCATTTCCAAATAGTGTGCATTTATCTAGATAAGGCAGAGCTGTTTCAGAATTTTAAAAACAGGTGTTCCTTATTTTCAGCAGCTTAGTTAGTTGCCCTAGATCTAGGATGGTTGGAGATTTTAGGTTAATCTCAAATTACAAATTTTCATCTTATGGAGACTCTGGATTTTCCACATAGCTCTATAGCAAACCTTTTGGCAAGCCCTATGCTCAGGATTGGCTTTGTATCAGTTCATTGCAAGGCTTCTTTTTGTCATGTGCTTGCACAGAACACCAACATTCAGTCTCATCACTCGTCAGCACAACTATTGTTTAACGTGTTACATCTTTAGGCTAGTACGCTGTATAGAAAGATTAGAACATGTTCAACTACAATGGTTGGCAATTGGTGTGTGTATTTACATGTTCAGGGTTATTAAGAATAAAAAAATAATTGAAATTTGTGTCAAGCATGACTCACATTAAATTTATGTGCATTAGGCTTTACATTTTATCCTGTTTACAGTGTGCCATCGTTGACCAATCAGTTTTGTGCATGCACTGCATTCAGTGAATTAAATAGTAGCTATTCGATTTCATGTGTGCTACATGTATGTGGGCATATGCATGTATAGGCATTGACAGTATTAATAACACTGCAGGTAAATCAAAAACTTCTCTATTCAAGAAAGTGATTATTTGTATGTACGATTGGTGGTGCAAAAAGCAAGGAAACAGGAACAGTACTGTTACAGTGAGGATTGGTATAGGATCCTATAACTAAAAGCCCTAAAATATTTTGTAAGACTGTTAGTTGGTAGTATGGGGTTGGTTTCAACTAGCCTGCAACTGGCTGCACTTTCCCTCGGGATTAATAACGTGCCAGGTATTCAGCGTCAGATTCCTTCTCTCTACCTGCGTTACTCGTAGGGGTTTTTCTTTTTTTCTTATACCAAACCTCACTGTAACAAGATTACCTTGTCTCCTTGCTAAATTATCACCACCAATCCTACATCCAAACAAATCACTTTCTCTATATTTGTTCCCCAAATTTTTTTTCCTTAACCTTAATTCCCCAGGTCCAAGTCCTACGTGTAGGACCAATATTTGAAAGTTTATCATACATAGAAATGCAGTTTTTTGGCATCCATTTCTCTACTGTTGTTTGATGTGTCTATCGTGCTAAATTTACTAATTGTCAGTGTATTTTTTAAATCACACACTTTGTTACACGATGCAAATAAACAGATATGGTTCTTAAAAATGCATTATGTAGAGGATTTAATTGTCACAGAAAAATGTATGACATGTATAACTTTTTATGAATGTTCTTTGAAGTGTTATGTGTGTGCTACTTTATACATTTTATGGCAGTGTTTTAACTGTAATAGACCCTTCCCTTTAAGAAATACTCTGGACGTGACATCACTAATCAACGTACTTAACGAAATGGGTTAAGTACGTTAATTAGTGATGTCACGTCCAGAGTCCTTCTTAAAGGGAAGGATCTATTGGTTTAGCCATTATTACTGAAAACGCACTGTACGTTTTCAAGATTTTGTCCATTCACTTTGCTATTCTCACAACATGATATGCGTCTGACGAATATCTATCGTTCATAAGCTTGTGGAGCTGGCAATTTCCAAATCTACAATGTGCTTTTTTATATGCTTAGTGCAAAAGACCTGTGATACTACCCCCTTCTTTTAACATGTTGCTCTGATTTTTCCAACATTATTTTTTGGAACTTTAAGTTGCTTTGCAATTTACCACAAATACATATTTTAGCAATGCAGTATTGATTGTATTTGACTATCTTTGATGAATTGCAAGAAAGTAAAAATATTTTCTGAAATATTAACCATTTCTACAGAACAATGAGATTTTTGTTTGCTCTTTTATCATATAAATTTATTTTCACTTGGGTCCTATGCGTAGGAAAATAATCCTACGCGTAGGTCAACAGGGGATTAAAGGTTAAGGAGTATTGATGCGTGTGATGGTTAAAAACCTGGCAACACAAAAATGTTTCGTTGTTCACACTTGCTAAAATTTGAACTCAGCATATTGATTGCAATGTAGTACACTTAGAATCATCCTTATTGGTATCTTGTGCACTGCGTAGTTAGCTCGGCCCCGGGACAATTATCGTACATGCCATGTAGCTGTTTTCTAATCAATACATTCATTGTTTTTAGGCTCTCTATAACTCAGAGTTCTCCAAGGAGGTTGTTAACGTACCTTGCTGTTTGCCTTGGTCACTCAGTTCTAAATGTTTCTTTACACATTTTTGCGTGTGCCATCATATTGAGCTTTGTGACGGTAAACATATGTAACATCGTAATATACTGTTAGTGAACTGATAGATGAATTTGCACCTGCACAAGTTGAGATAGGCATTCTTTCTTCATGCATAGTAAGTTATTGTAAGAAAAAAAAAGTAAATATACACCCACGCATGGCATTGCCATTTAATGTCTAATATCCTAGGCAGGCTCCACAGTGCACATTCATACATTGTGGGGTATGCGCAAAATGTTTTGTTTGAAGTTCGACTCTTTTGCCATGTTTTATAAGTCTGTATCTTTTTGGGCTGAAGCTTTGAAGGCCTAATGCCTTTTGCCACTCTTATATCAACTTGTAGCAGCAGAGTACTGCAACTAGTGTACACAGTGATTTATAACTTATGTACCGGAACATCTGAATAGATAAGGACTTATATAATGTGGCAAAAGAATCAAATCAGGTTCACTAGAAAGTTGAAACGCAGAATTCTGAAAATTTGTATACCCCATGGTGTAAAAACTAGCACCATGGAGACAATAAACATAAATATCATCACCAGCTACAATTGTACATCTTATCTGTGTGAAAATACATGTTAAATTTGAAGCCACTTTCATGTTCATATGGCGCTGGTCATGAGCTACACATGATAAAGGCAAGGAGGAGGAGACAAACAAAAATTAAATGGCGGAATTTTGGCTCTGACATGTAAACGGCACTGTTCAATGAAACGCACTTTGTATGTGCATATCTGTCATGTTTTTGATGTGAGCAGGTAAAGAAAGACAATTAACTTCATGATTATTTTTAAATGCTCCATTGAAAACCACGCCCATGGAGTCAATCGTACATAGGACCCACTGCCGTGGGTCCTATTAATATGGTAATTCATTGCTAGTTAATGTGTCTTTTTTTTTACTAATCAATTAGCACTCTTTAAAATTATCTACCATTTCTTCATGTACATCCGTTATGGGAGGAATTGACATCCTGTACCCATCTACGAGTTACTGCATGTGACATTTAGTAAAGAACAAATTTTAATTTGGCAAGCCACGGACTAAGCTGAGAAGTGAATAATATTGACAAAGTGAACGAAAAATATTAAAATGTCTGACTGATGTGGCCTGCTTTGAATGATTATCCAACTAATAACTAATGAATGGATGTTCTTATTTCATATTGTTCTAATGATGAGCCATTGTCATGCACACTCTCACTCATTCATTAAGTCCAGTCTCACACAAACTTCTATATGTTTTGCATTTCTGAGGTTCTGCTTTGTAATTAAGTTTTCCCTTCATTTTCCATCCTGTCACATTAGCAAGGTCATTACTTACATGTAGGAACTAATTTGTAATTCTATTGGCCTTCTATTTATATTGATATAATTATGGGTATGGTGCAAAGTGAAAGTCAAATTGTTTTCATCTAGCTGCGCCTACATGTAGGCACTACACAGGTGAAAGACAATGTACAACCTACATGAAATAGGGATACAAGAGAGGCTTAAGGGATTACACTCTAGCAATTGTATAATACATGTGTCCCAATCTTTGAGAGAGAATTCACAAGGTTGAACTTACCTGCATTAGGCCAAAGCATTCTTTGTCATAACATTCAATTTTAATTTTTGAAGAAACATAATTTTCTGTGTTTGCCTCCTGGCAATTGTAGCACATTTCCTGAACATAACGAACCTGCACAATCAACAAAATAAATCTAGCACTAATGGCATTAACATTAATTCACAATACATGCAATATCACTAATACACAAAAGGTTAAAACTGAATATGGCATTGGCTCTCACCAGGTTTAGTCTACTGCAAATGTCATTAAATACTGAGGACTTGGGCCTTCACTGCATCAAGTACCATACAACTCAATGACAAGAGGAACATGTATCCAACCCAGTTCATGGCATTTGGCATCATTGGCCATATGCTTTCTCTCTTCAGCAGCTAGGGCAGCACAACCTGCAGACACTCCTGCTTCCATATGTATATATCTAATCTTGTCTGCTTCTGAAAGAAAATGATGAAAAATTGCCTTTTTGTAAGCTTATCTTAACACACAGAATTCATGTGTTCTTAGTGTACAAATATGGCAAGCAATATAATTGTATGATTGATGGTATACAATGGTTGAATCATAAACAGAAAATACAAAGGAATAAATACCATACTCAGGCACATGCACACACATAATAACACATACATATTCCATTCATAAGCTGATGTGGGTAGTCCAGCCCCATCATCCATGTGCACTGCACTTCTCCATTTCACTCTGCTTCCTCTTATGCACAGATTTGTGGCTCTTAGTATAGCAAATGCCAACGTTGCCCTTACCCATCCAGTCACTTCACTTAGTGGTTTTTCCCACTTTAATGCTATTTAGGTTGCTAACAGCTTTATGACAGAATTAGCTTCTTGAGCTAGGACACCATCAATTGAGGTGACAAAAGGGGTCAAAGATGCATGTCTTACTCCTTGTAACAATATCTACAGTTTCTCACATAATGCATCATTTGTGTCTTAAAAGTCACTAAACATTTCGGAGTAGTAATATGCTTTTTATAGTACAGACATGTAATATGCTTTTTATAGTACTGACATGTAATATGCTATTCATAGTACTGACATGTATATGCTTTTTATAGTACTGACATGTAATATGCTTCTTATAGTACTGACATGTAATATGCATTTTATAGTACTGACATGTAATATGGTTTTTATAGTACTGACATGTAATATGCTTTTTATAATATGTCTGCTTGCAGTTTACCTTACAAGCTACTTTATTCACCGAGCTTTGAACATTTCCACATATAACGATTTTCGAAGTTTACTTATTATATGTTATATACATATTACATCACAAATATTTGGATTCACACATAGGATACATATAGTATAAATATAACAATTAATTATGTAAGATACCAACCAACTATAACAACAAATGCTTATGTTATATACATAACAACAAATGCCAAAGCATATTGAGCTAACAAAACGTCTTGCATGGGGTGGATAACACTGAGGTCAATACATAATTGTGAGAGTGCTCATTGGAGTAAATTTTAACCTTGGTAACAGAGATGATATTTTTCATCTGCAATACAGTATGTACCAATAAATGTTGGGCACAAAGTATCTATTGCACAGAACAGATAGCATTATGTAATTCATTATGTTATAAGGAATTATGCTACGATTGTAACATAGTATATATCATAGTATAATGCATTGTACCAATGAATGATGCATACTGTAGCACAGCATGCAATGCAGACAATGTCAATATACCAGGGAAAAACAGGTACAAAAAAAAACATGGAATGATCGTGACAAAGACTTTTTCAAATTATCCCTGTATCTACGCAGAACACTGTTACTTAAAATTTTAAGCATTCCAATGCTGTGTGTGTATGGCAGATTTTATGCTTGATGTGTGTGATAGGCATGCTCAAATGATTTAAACATATTGTAGTTTATGTTAAAATCTATTGGTTACCTTGGGTCTTACATGTATGTAGGATTTGCTCTGTGCGTGTGCTAGATTTAAAAAACTGCAATGAAGCGTTGCCTTTACTCGTCAGCTCACATATAATCCTTCAAAAACTTGATAAATATGCACATATAATGTGAGCCTGTTGTAGGCAGTAGCTGCACCATCTTTAACAGTTTTGTTGAGTACGATGTCATATGGTTGCAACTTGCTGGTACATGCAGCTGGAATATACAGGACATTCAGCCATATCATGGCATCTCATCTTTCACCCATCTGCGAAAACCTGTTAATTAACACCTTATCACTAGAACACAATAGACACAAACCTTAATCAATATGACCTCACTAACAGCCTAGGAGAATTACATCCTTCTGTTCTTCAGGATCCAACCGTAGTTCTCTCTATTTCTGCAATTATAGGAAACAAATATCAGTTACATGTTTGCACTCAAATCAAAACCTACTGCTTACCTGCATCATGTAGAAGTTAGTGCTGCAAAAAAGTGCTTTCAATGTATCCACATTGGACCAATGATTCTCCATATGGCTCCAAACCCTGTCTTTAAAGTCACTCCTAGAACGCAGACTGACAGGGGGAAAGCATTTTTCTGTTTTTCCTTGGAAGATAATTTGAACCACTGAAGGTACATCACCAGATACTGTGCATCCAATGTCTAATGTGTATTGATGTCTGGTACATGTTGGAACTAGAGTTTTGCACCATTTCACAGTTGGTACCAGATGCTGAGCAGTCTGGTCATAATTGATGACAAATTATGGTTTATGTCATACAACTTAACAACAATTGCAAGACGCATGACTGCCTCATCTCGCTGCAGCTCCCAGTTAGTTAGCAGGTCCTGCCAGGAAGTCATTGCCATACTCATGCTGAGGCCCCATTCCTTTAACCATTGATGATTGATGCACCTGTCCTCTCACGGCTTAGCTTAAAGTTATTGAAACATAGTCCAGGAGCTCTCCCACGGCGTTTGCAAGCGCACTTCGGATCATGCCAATTGTCGTTGGCATGCCTGAGTTCATGATAGGCACCAAGGCTTGTTTCAACTGCTCCATTTCAACTTCCTTTCTATAAATACGCTTCCTGCCATGAGATTTAAAAAATGAGTGCGTAGGACTAATTAGTTGATTGACTGACCTGGTTGCTGGCTTGACTTGCCTGCTGGCTTGGCTGACCTGGTTGCTGACTTGCCTGTAGCGTTGGAATCATTAATGCTGTCTGAATGCTCCCTCATGCTTGGTATACTATATGCGCTCTGATCGTGATACCCATTGCGCTTGGCATAGTTTATTGTTTGCCCAAAACGGGGGTAGGTGACAGCCGGCCAGTCGGTTGTAAGGGTGCTGACCTCCTACCCTGAGCCTGACTGGAATCAAGGGAAATGCTTGTCCCCATTTGGTCAGCCCCACTCCTTGACGCTGGTCAAGGTACATGTACATGTAAGGTGGTTAGGTCAGGGTAGAAGCCCGAAGGGTGCCACCCAAGTGAAATCCCCAAATAGATTGATGGTTCAAGGTAATAGTGTGAGTACACATGAAGTGTGTGAGTGTGTGAGCAGTGGAGTTATGGTGCTGATGCTAGAGTTGCTATGTCTGAAGGACTTGTCAATGGATTCTGGGTGTAGATGGTGTAGGCAGCGCTGCTCCATCTACCCAGCCGCTGGATGGTGGATGATGGGAGCCCTGCTTGCGCTGCTGCTGTTGCTGCCCCAATCCGGAGACTGTGTGTGTTGTATTTGGAGGTGTCGTACCCACCCCTGAGCAGTAGGTCTTTCAAGATGGCTCTCATAGCTCTGGAGGTGAGTGGGTGGCCGGTATGGAAGTGAAATAGGGCTGCTCTTGGTGGTGCTGTACAGTTTTCAAAGTAAGCTCACAGTGCCATGACTGGGCATGATGCACGATGAGTATAACCCATGGATATTATGGTGCCTCTCCCAGTTTGGTCCATTTTCGACTTCTTGATAAGAAAGTGATGGCCCTCCTTGACCCAGGTGACATCGCTTCTTATGGGGTGGAGTCTGGGGTCGAATCAGCCTCTGGTAATCCGGGTGTACTCACTAACCCTCAGGAACCCGGAAAAAAACGAAAGTGAGGGCTGCTTTCAGCATCAACTTGTCATGAATGCTCAGTGGATCACTGTTCAGTAACCTCAGCAGTTGCTCCAGCATCCCAATGGTGAGAGGCAGTCTCTTGGGTCTGAGGTGTGCTGGGCCTTGGGAGCGTTGCATGCCTCTGATGGCCAGGTTCAGTGTTGGGTTGTGGGCCGACTGCTGAACCCCTGAGTAAGATGGAGGTGGGTGATAGCTACCAGGTACCCCTGGATGGTGTTAGCCTGGAGTGCTTGGCTAAGATAGGCAGCAAAGAGATTGATGGTGTGCTTGGACCCTGGAAGAGGGATCAGATTGACTTGGGTGCAGAAGGCATATTACTTCTGACCCCTACCCTGTAGGTGGTGGATATTGAGTGTGCCATGGCTCTGTGCATGAGATGTCTGAGGCGACCTTCTAGAGCTCTGCCAGCTCCTGAAGTACAGGCGTGGGCAACTGGTTGGCCTGGGGTGGCAAGGGAAAAGAAAGGTGACATTTGATTGCGGGAAAGCGCATAAACAATACAGTTCAGTCTGCCTGGGAGGTGCACCAGGGAAACTGTAAAGCTGTTTCTGGCTGCAATAAAGAACAGGGTTCTTAAGAGATCCATTATGCCAGGGTGCCTTGAGGACTGGTTGGTCCATACCTGGACTATGGGCAGGTTGTCGCAATGAAACCTGATGGTGCTGTCCAGCCAGGAGATGGCCCCAAGTGAGCGCTGCTGCCACTATGGCGAATAGTTCCTGCCACTGTATGGAGTGCTTGGGTAGCTGCTGGTGTGGCTGCCAGTCGCCTCTGAACCAGGCTCCATCCAGGTAAGCACCAAATCCAAAGGAGCTGGAGGCATCGGTGCATGTACAGCTGGAAGGAGTCTACATCCTTTTACTCAGGTGCTATGAGCATAGAGATGCCATTCCAAGATGGTAGGAATCTGTTCCACCATCATAGGTCGGCTCTGGCTTCAGGATTGAGGTGGATGTGGTGGTGTAGCTTTCTCACTGTTGTTGAGAGCTGGATGAGATGACACAGGAACAGGCGGCCTGCTGGGACTACCTTGGCTGCAAAGGATAGTTTCTCGATGAGAGATAGGAGCTCCCTCTTGGTAGCTTTGCGTTTGCCAAGCCATGATTTGATTAGGGATGAAATATCCTGCAGCTTCTCTGGTGGCAATCGGAGCTGCTGCAGGGAGGAATCCTGAACAATGCCCAGGAAGGTGATGCAGGTCGCTGGACCTTCACACTTTTCCGTGGCCACTGGGATCCCCATCGCCTTGTATACTTGGAGCATGGTTGACATGGACTACTGGCGGGTAGGTTGGTCTGGGGGTCCGACTAGGAGAAAATCGTCGAGGTATTGGAGTAGGTTTACCCCGAAATTGTTCTTTAGGACCCAGTGAAGTGCGCTGGCAAAGTTGTTGAAAATGCTTGGGGTCGAGCAGAGATCAAAGGGAGGCAGGTGTCGATGTAGTACTGCCCTCGCCAGTACATGCCAAGGAGTTCCCACTCAGATGCCTGGATTGGAACCATTCTGAATGCAGATTTCAAGTCTACCTTCGCCATCCTGGCTCCTTTGCTGAATCTGCTAAGGAGGGCCACAGCATCATCAGTGGTGTAGTAGTGGATGGAGAATTCTTCCTTGGCAATGAAGTCGTTGATGCTACAAACCTCTGGTGCCGACAAGTGAAGGATAACTCTCCATTTCCCATTCTTTTTCGGAACTGCTCCCAGGCCGGATGTGCAGAGGTGCTCAAGCGGCCGTTGTGTGAAGGGGCCGAGGATGCGTCCCAGCTACACCTCTTTTCGTAGCTCAGCGTCAATGATGTCAGGGTGCTGTAGTGCAGAGGTCAGGTTGCGTGCAGTTAAGGGGAAGGGAGGACCGTTCTAGCCAGTGGCAACACCATTGTAGATGCCATTGAGCAGCCAGGAGACCCAGGCTTTGGCAGGATGTCCCTTTAGTTCTTGCTCAAAGGCTGAGCGTTGTAGTGGGGTGTGAGCCCGCTGGAGCTCACTTAACCCCTGGAGTGCTGGTGCGGGGGCAGGACTTGACAGAGTGCCCTCCACCACAGCCAGTGACCCAGCACCTGTGGGAGAAGGTGCATTCCGTGCCCTTGGTGCATTTTCCATAATTAAATCGCCAGCAGATCTCCTCACCTGATGCTGTATGTGTGGCGTGCACACCATGGTGAAAGCTGGCAGTAGTGGCTGCTGGGTGTTGTGCTGGTGCCCGTGACATCCCAATCCGTGGGTATGAAGATTGCTGATTGATTGGAATCCGAGAAAGGAGCCACGACTTGTACTAGGCATATGGTACTAGGGCTTTGCGTAGGAGTACTGAGCACGGATGAACACGACGACGTCAAAATAGAGGAAATGGACGCCTCTGCTCCAACTACATGTAGGCAGATATGATATATTGATGGATTGGAAACGGGACTAATTATCGCTAGGTAACAGGTACCATCCGCACCTGAATCCTTACAAGTCTATCCAGCCTGCACCTAAATTCCCATACTCATACTGTTTCTAGTTGTTTGGTTATTCTATTTTGTCCAACGGCAATAAGACACACAAAATAGAGTTGAAACTCGCAAATCACAGTTTATAATAAACAGTATTCCAAGAAGGAAACGGATTTAGTAAATGAAGCAGATATTCCTGACATTCAACAGAATGAACTACACTATCACAAATCCCTGTCAAGGGTAGTGGAACTGTACATACGAAGTGCTGTGCATCCTTAGTATAGAAGACATTTATATGGTGCCCCTGACGTCTCGATCCGTGGGTATGAAGATTGCTGCATGGTCCGAAATGCAGGGTTCGTGACGCACCATACCAGCAAGTCCTCCTTCAGTACATCCCAGCGGAGGGCCTGTTGATTGTCTCTGGCTGCATCTTGCCTGAACAGCTTGTCATACTTCAGGGAAGTTGCAACAACAGAGTACACCGAGAAGAGCTGGCAGATGATCGACTGGTATTTTACCAGCTCCAGTGTGGTGTTGGGGGTGATCTGGATCTGGATGGCAATAAATATTATCCAGGCCTCGAACCAGCTGCCTAAGTCGCATACTTGGCATCTGTCCTTCCCTTTGCGCTTTCTCACAGGGAGCGAGGAAGAGTCATATATGGGGGAAAAGAGTTTGTCAAAATGGGCATACTTACTCTTCTTGATCCTCTTCACTTCACGCCTTGAAGGGGTAGGGACCATGGTGGTGAAGGGGTCATTCAGGGAGCTGTGGTCCCGCAACTTGATGGTGCCTCTTGTGCCGCTTGGACTTGGACTTCCGCTTCTTCCTGCGTGCGTCGGAGTCGCTGGACTTGGACAACGAACTTTCAGAGCTGCTGGAGCTGTCGGAGCTGCTGGAGCTGTCGGAGCTGCTGGAACTGCTAGCGGATGGCATAGATCGTCTGTGGCATCGTTTCCTGGTGGATGATTTGCTCTTAGAGGGGAGCTGGCGAGCCCTTATTGCACTGTCAATGGGAGAGTGGGGTTTCCAGTTGGCGGTGATGCTGTGGATTCGGCTTATCCGTGCTGCGCCCGCTGTGGAGCGGCGGAGAGTTCAGGTCTCTGATACTATCGCCGAGTGGTGCCTCCTTGCATGCTACCTGTTTGCCGAGGCTGTCCTCCGACGTTTCACTGCAACCGTCGGGTGTGGGCGTGCCGATCGCTGGGTTGGATGCAGCAAGCGAGTAGCGACTGGTGGTCCCGTCCTGATCCACATCGTCCGTGGAGTCGGAGACGGTCGGTTCGGAGCCTCCTGATCTCGCGGGGAGACCAGACAATCCTTGTACGTAGCTTGTTTTGTGCTGGAGAAGTCGCTCCATGAGGTCTGCTTTGTTGCCGGTGGTGATGAGGTGAGCCTACATCAGTTTGAGGTAGAGTACCTCGCATGTGAGGTGCTGTTGTTGTGATGACATCATAAAGAATGCAGCTGGCAGTCTTAGCTTTGGACTGAGTGATTGCTGCCCATGTGTGACCTGGAACCATATCAGGTGTCAATATCTTTGGGGACAGTGTGTTAGATTGGATGAGGAGATTAGTTGAATGTAAGTGAGGCTTTTCCCAGACTTTAAGGGCTTTAGGTTGGAATGGAGGCGAGGTTTTCCTTAGGCTCAGGGTTTAATTGAAGTGAGGCTTTCCCAGGGGGTACAACCCCAGTCTTTAGGCTGGGGATTTTAGCATATTGCTCGCATACCCCAAAACATTAAACCAAGTGTAGCACCTAAACCAACTCTTAAGGAATTGTGACATTCCTTAAATTATGATACTTACGGTAAGTCATATATTGAGCACTTTTTATGCTGCCAGATTAAAACGTAATTGCTACATCAATACTTGTGGCAGAGAAAAAAAGAATTAGGTGAACAAGTAATTCAAAAACGTCTCTTCAAGAAAGGTATTGTTAGTATGTATAGGATTGGTGGTGCATAAAGCAATGAAAGAAGATACAGGCATTATGTTACAGTGAGATTTAGTAGGATCGTACAACTATAACATTCATTGCAACTTCACTACCAAACTTCACTGTACATTGTTTCCTTGCTCTTTGCACCACCAACACTACATACCACCAATCATCACTTTCTTGAAAGAGGTTTGGAATTATCTGTTATAAGTTTGTGTGCATCTCTGATAAAAGTAAAGGTCTTATGTTTAATTACATTTTATAAAAATTGTATTTCAATGTGTATATTCTCTTCAATAGGAAGTCATTCCTGAGTTAAAGACGATTCAAACCAGGGATGGCTTAGAAGTATTGGCCACTGCCTGTACTAAACTTTGGAAGAGCATATCATGGACCGAATCCTTGAACGTGCTACAACAATTTTGTTGGGGCATTGTAGGTACATTCTGCTTGAAGACATTGTTCTATATCAGAGCTGACACTTTTGACTGGATCAATACTCATAACTTTATCATACAACAACTTTCACAAATTTATGCCACTTACTGCAAGGAAAAAATGCATGGACAGACTGAGATAGTTTTACACTCACTTCCACAGGATATAGCATGTCTCCCCAATGACGATGTTCACAGATTCTTTGATTGGGTGAGAACACTTCAGCAGGTGTTATTCGAATGGAAAAAAAAAATTCAACAGCACAATTGCAATTATGATGACATCTTGTTTTATGCTTCCAACCTTTCCAATCTGATTCAAATCGGTCAGTTCATTTGCGCTCGGTCAGCCATTGTAGATTCCAAAGACATTCTGCATCTAAAGAACAATTATCTTGAGTTATTTGAAAAAATAAATTCTCACTTTATTAAATATATTCCTGGCAAACCAGATGCCAAATACTGCACCTTGCCTCAGATTCTTCGTCAGTATGGAATTTCATTACCTACACAGTTTACAAAGCATTTGATATTACCAGGAGAAGAATCTTCTCAATCAGGAGAAAATATGTTGGTGAATCAGCATAGCCCTAACACTAGTGGCACATTTCAACCCCCTGGTTTGAATGTGTCCCTTCGGGCAACAAAGGGCCTTACCTTGAATGAACTTGAGGTACTGGCTATCCAGCTTGATGAGTATGTTAACCCCATTTTGGACCACATGCATGTGTTGGTATTTTTTACCCTGTATCAAAGTCAGATATTTAATAATCATGTCCTTCAAACGAAGAATATGTTATCTGTTAAACAAGCAGCATCAACTGTACATGTATTTCTGAGTACTTGTCAAATATTAGGCGTAGGGATCAATGTTGTGGATGAATCGCTTAAAGTTCTAGCAAATGCTATGGATACCACTAGGAAGCTGCTTGTCAAACTGATGGATGGGACAGTGAAGTACTCTGAGATCATTATTGAGGGTGGCAAGCTAAAACTGGAGAGCATAAACATTCAGGCTGAGTTCAACACCCTTACGTCTTTCTTTGACACTATGGAATCAGCACCACAAATCAAATGCCATGAAGGATTGAATGGTATTTTATGTATGCTTGAGCTGTTCCAGTACACATCTGTCCATATTCCCATCATCCATAGTGTTTGTGAACAGTGCAAGCTTCAAGCATGCTTGAATGATTCTGTTTTGACAAAATTGGTAAAATTGGCTACAAAAATAGAGGGGAGTAGGGGTGATTTAATGCCTTTGGAGGCAGTTGAGGAGATTCATCACGTCAAATTTTCTTTATGTGTTAACACACCAGAGGCGTGCCAAAAACTAGGACTATTTCCAGTTGTTTCCAACAGTTCTGCTTTTCTTCAGTTTCTCAAGGAAAAGAATTTTGGGGGTGAAGATGGTCAGAAATTATTTAACCAGCAGTACCAGCTCATCACAGGCCAGTTGCAACATGAGGAGTACAATGAGACTGTCCTTAATCACCTCTATGCAGCCTACACAATCATTTTACCTTTCTTGGACACCAAGCAGGATTTCAAATCACTTATGAGCAAGGTGACCGGTCTTGATATTTCTGGTGGGCTAGAGCAGCTTCAAACTGTCAACTCTAACATCTCTCTAATTCATCTGTGGTTCTCCAGAGCAGAGGTTGGTACTTGATGCCAAAATATGCTAATATACTTTATTTAGGTGGTGTTGCAATTGCCCATTTAAAAATGGTAAGAATTTGTAGGGAAAATATATAAGAGGTATGAACAATAATAACGATAGTAGTGAAAGATGGAAAATATATTTTATGATAGAGATAGTTGTGATATAAAGTGTTGAAGTTAGCAAAGTTATAATGATTAAAATGTAAAGAAACTACTTTATTGCAATTGAGTCACTTTAAATTTGTTTCATACATAGAGGAGTCCTGTATATTAATGTTCTGATTTCTCATTCACAGAGGTATCATTGAACAAGTTGTATGCATATTTTCTGCTTGATTCAAACCAGTTAAATCATGTCCCTCTCAATTTTGAAAAATGTACATAATTTGTTGTACTAGTTGTATCTCACACACCAAATATAATTTGTCAATACCTACTGGATTTCTCTAGATACAGTATGAAACCTGTTTGCTCTAGCTGAAAGGTATCGCAGTTTTGGACCTCGTAGGATATCAGACCTTGCAATACAATGGCAAGGTGTTATTACAAGTTGATAACACAGAAATGGAAATGATGTGTTATGAAGTTTAGCTATTAGGATATGTACAGTATAGTGTTTTAGGAGATTGAAACAAAAATTTTCTTAATGGTATTATGTTTACCCTTCTATCCTTGAAGTAAACCATATGCTCTATTTGTTTTACTGTGTTCTAATGAAACTATCATGGGATGTGTCCCTTATGCCATGTATTTTTGTGTTTCAATTACAGGGCAATACTCTGAAAAATGTTGTACAAGATTTGGAATGTATCATTGAGACTGGTTACTTCCAGTTTGAATTTATGTCCAGTGAAGGCATTGACATCAGTTTGCTGTACTCTCCTGATAGTGTACTACACACTGAACCATCAGGACCTTCCTGGAGACCTCAAGCTTTGAATCAAAAAGGCTCAGGCAAGAAGAGATGGTCAAAAGATCAGATTGATGACTTTGTGAGGCAGCTTGGTTTCTTTGATGCTGAGACAGGAGGAGACAATATTAAACACTTCCTTCACTTAAGCGAGGTACATGTCATCTCAATATTGTGTTATAACGAGTGATTATTTGATACACATATTGTGTTCCAGACTGCCATCTATATGTTGAAACTGTACACCCAACTCAGGGATTTTGGATGTGCTGACTTCACTAAAGGAGCAAAATGCATTACACTGCTATGCAATACAAAAGATACAGAGCCATTGGTACTATCAGTGATTACATGTAGTAGTTATAAATCTGGTGCTCATTCTTACCTTTTACTAGGTTCAAGATGTTGAAGCAAAGTTATCAAGCTGGAAGGATGAGCGACTAAAGCTTTGTGACCAGAATGATTGGATGCTGTTTTTCCACACACCTAAGATGCTACTGCTGTATAGCTTTATAAGGAACTGGGCATCCTTGACTGACGCAATTGACTTGCATTATATGGGGGGAAAATTGCAAGACATAAGCTGGCACATTGAGGGTGATTTGAAGCATGAGCTTCAAGTACATAGCTTAAATAACTCATCACAATTCCAAGAATTGAGTAAAGAACTGAGTTGCATTGTTGGATGGATTGTTCAGGAAATCAGTTTTATGGGCAGAAATGATCCGCAAGCATTTGAGGTTATGAAGAATAAAGTAGAGGTTTGTAGATTATTGTACATGTATACTCATACATTTACATTATGTTATGCCTTACAGATTATTCTGCAGCAGCAGCATCATGACCTGATGGCATGTCAAACCCCAATGCATACCATCAGTATGTTTCTGTCCACACTACTACAAAATCACTCTCTCCCAATCAAAACTGTTGCCAATATGTCTGAAAACTGCTCTCAGGTTATGCACTACTATCCTGGTTTTTCACAGAAGGAGCTCATCCCTCTTATTTTGAGTATTTTTGGGGAATTTCCCAAACCATTCCAAATCTTACGATGTCAGTCATCATCAACCCTAGAAGAGCTACATTTGTTTCTGCAAAGGGCTGCTAAGTTTAATATTATGCACCTTTTACTTGAAGTCAATAAACTACCCATACATCTTCAGGAGGTTAGCTTTTGAGGATAATTGTACTTACTGTATTACATTATCTGCACTTCTCGTCAGCATCTCATAAGAAGTCAGTCTGGAAATATACAAGCTAACTTACAATATGTTGAAACTAAATCCTCAAACTTGCAACATATGCCTTGGATTACCCTAAAAGATCTAAAAGTTAGTCTGAACCTACACGTATTGTTTTAGGAAAAGATATACTCATTAAAGTTCATATTGGATTATTTTAGGCCCTACTGTTTATATTACTCAGTTTAATTTCATCTTCCTGTGTTACAGGAGGATCTGATTTGTCCAGAAGTGCCTCATAATATACTTGCTCAATCACCTGTACATGTACATCTAATCTATGGAAATGCTGGTATGAGAGGGCGGATTTGTTGCTCTAATGATTTTATAGTGTGTTGATATATTATAATGGCAGGTGATGGGAAGACTCATTACATTAAAAGAAAGCTCAACTTTTGTTCTGCATGCTGTTCAATTTCTGTGAATGAGTCCTTTACACCTATTGGTGCCATCAAAAAGCTGCGACAACTGCCTACAAACCAGCCTAACTGTGCTGTTTTTTTTAACTTCACACTCCTCCCTCGTGGAAAACTCAGTTGTCCACAACACAACACTAGCAAGGTGAGCCACAACGCATTTGTAACTAATCTACTCAAAATAATGCGATTTTTGTAGTGCCTGGAGAATAAATTTCAGTAATGTACATTGTAAGATTATACTGGTTAAGAGTAAAGGAGAGATTTTAGAATGGCTGATTAACAGATTAGTGCCCACTGACCCTGCATGCGTCAATGTGTGGCAGACACGCAGGAAATGTCTAAAAGTGATGGTACACTGTACTAGTGTAACACAAGTGGCTTTCGAGACCGTATGTTAGCTGCGAAGCTTCACCACACCTAGTTTCCAAGGTGCTACTTGTAAGGTTGCATTGAACAGAAATTATAATGGCTGCAATAAATCAGTGGCATGCATGGATAATGAATTTCATATAGTTCATATAGTAGCAACAGTCACAAGAAATGATGTCTGGGCATGCTTGAAGATATTTCTAGCTTGTCCAGCCTATGATGGCAGGAGAATTAGTAATTGTTTTAATAGGATACTAACTTCTGAGTTTCACGTTATTATGAGAATGTTTATCCTTCTCTAACATTTATATATAGAATTGACATTGATATTTCATTTCACTATTTCCTACATGGAAGTTCTTAATATCATCTCACTACCACTCCAATCTACACTTCTAGATTGTACGTGGATGTACTGTCACACTTTGATGACAATCCTGCATGTACCCTCCCACTACCATCACATTCCTTGCATCTAAGCACACATGATTGCCTATAAGCTAGTTTGCATAATTGATATCTGCTGTTGAGAAATGCGTTTATCCACCTTAAAAAGTAATGAAATGTGGTAATACATGTATGTTGTAACGAAGGCACTAGGCTATGAGGAGCATGTAACAAAATTGCTGTTTGCAGAAGTGTTTTTAGAATACCAAATACTGTTTTTAAAAAATGAAAAAACTCTTTGGATGGCTCGTAATCAGGTACATGCACGACAGTCTGGTCCTTCTCTGCTGCAGGTCTATTGAATGAAGATAAAAGAAATCCCTTCGGAAAATGACCTCTTTAACTAGAATAAGCTAAAACAAACCTTTGGGGTGAAACCTATACACATGTACCCACTAGTACCATCACACTCCCACATGTAAATCACACCCCTGCCACCTACACACCTCACACCACTCCCACCTACACTACTCCCACTACTGTCACACCACTCCCACCTACACTACCGTCACACCACTCCCACCTACACTGCCGTCACACCAATCTCACCTCATACTAATAACATGCAAGAATTCCGTGTAACTTTCAAGCACAACTGAAAGCACAACTCATAGCACTGTAACAAGCAAAATAGGTATGTTGTATATCGTAAATAGGTAACTAACAAGGTGAACCTGTCAAAACAGGGTCAAAGATCTAAGAGTGCTATTATTAGTGCATATATACTGTTACAGCAATGGTGTACCCATCCCCCCTCCCCCCCTTGATACTGCATAGCAATAAACACAAACCTGCTACATGTAACATGATACTTGATCCTATAAAATCGTTCCATCAGTTTTATGTTTGTTTGAATGTATTTGAAAAATAAAATAACAAAATGAAAATCTGATTGCACAGATGTTTTCCAACTATTTGAAAATTTCATTGCACAGATATTTTTTGGAACTGTTAGTCAATAACATGTAAAATGTGCAATTTTTAACTGACTTTAATAGTTAAGATATATTACTATTCAGTGGCCCCACTCCAAATAAATGTTTTAAATGATTTCTCCATGCTTAGTAGATGGGTTAAAACGAAATTTACTGGATAGCTAGGGCTCAATAGTTTGGCAGAGAGTGTTTTTAAACCAGGGAAAACGGTAAGGCGTTATAGTGTTTGAGGCACCATTTTAGTCCCTCTAAGGTTAGAAAAACTATTTTCTATTACACCCTTAATACGGTACAGGAGTTCGCATATACATTGGAATACGCCTGGGCAACCGTAAAAATGCTCATGTAGGGCGCTATCACTCACTTTGCTGTACTAAAAACGTTCTCAAATGCGACTGAGCAAAATTCGTAGCCATTTTATAATGAATACATTAAAATCATGACCCATGACAATATTCATTCGGTGTTTTAATGACAGAGGGCATTGTTGGTGTTGACAAAAACAGTTCATATTAGAGGTTATAGCAATATTGAAGTACATGTACGAGTTGTTTGCTACACTCTGAAAAAACTTTGCTTTTCGAGGGTGCATCAACCTCTATATGATTTCAATGGCCAAGTTATATTGTTTACCTTTAAATTGTTTGGGTATTTTTGAGCGACAAAAATAACAAAATAAGTGTACTGAATTAAAAAACTACGTGTAAGACTACAATTTACATAAGTTTTTTTGCCCTTGCCTACCACATTTCTTACCACAAAAATCAATATTAGCTTTTACTCTGTGTTGTCACCCAAACAAGGATAAAAATTCACACTGGCCATTGCCCCAAATCTGCATCCTGGCTCATCTAAAATTCTACAAGTAAATCAAAAACTTCTCTATCGAGAAAGCGATTGGTGGTATGTAGGATTGGTGGTGCAAAAAGCAAGGAAACAAGGTACAGTATGTTAAAAAGTGAGGTTTGGCAGGATCCTACAACTCACAGTCCTGAATTTGCAAATGAAGATGCCTATTTGCAAATGTAGGACTGTTCTAGTTGTAGGATCCTACCAAACCTCACTTTTTAACATATTGTACCTTGTTTCCTTGCTTTTTGCACCACCAATCCTACATACCACCAATCGCTTTCTCGATAGAGAAGTTTTTGATTTACTTGTTCCCCTCATTTTTTTTTCCCTGCCAGGAGTGTTCAGTCAATTAAATACCGGTATATGGCTTAATAGTGTATTCGTTGCAATGCATAGGACACTTAGATTCCTCTTATTGGTATCGGGTAATCTGAGTCTTTTTAATTTTATTGGTAGGTCTACATGTACCTTTGTTCTTTGGATACCTTAAACTCAGAATTCTCCTTGTTAACGAGCCGTTTTCTTTGGCTTGGTCACCTTTGCTGAATTAGAACCGCCTGTTGTAAACGTATCTGCAGCTGTGTGCGTAGCCTGGCAACAGTAAATTAAGCGCCTGTGTGGCGTCATATTGCATACTGCTAGGCAACGAGAAATATCACCGATAATGAATTGCACCTGCTTGAGTCATTTAACGGCATTTCATCACCAACTAACAACTTTAGGTCTTATTTGTATGAAAGGGCACGTTTGGAAATCAAATGCAACATTTTGAAGCCAATCTCGTCTTCTTACGACGATCCTGTCGCGAGATGTACATGATGAACGGAAGGAGGAGGAGAACAAAAATTGGCAAATTAAATGGCGGATTTTTGGTATCGACTTGTCACTCCAAGTAAACGGCACTGTTTAGCGAAGCTCACGTTATATGTGCACATCAGTCATGTTTGTGATAGATTATATACGAGCTGGGGAGTAAAGGCAACGCTTCGTTACCGTTTTAAAACGCTCGATCCAAAACCACGCCCACCTAAGCAAATCCGAAGGCAATCCTACATAGGACCCACTACCGTGGGTCCTAGCTGATACATATTTACATAGGTATTTGAACTTAGATTATATCAATACATTTAATTTATATGTATGTATAATTTTAAACACCACAAGAGATACTTTTCTAGGTCCTTTTTAAAAATTATATCCTACATGATTTAATTTTCTTCTAAATTGCATACATAATTACATCACCAAAGATATCAGGTTAGACACTACAGGCCTGTTGAAGACTTGGCACTTGCTACAGAAGCAATCACACTAAAGTATGCATAATGTGTGTCCCAGATAAACACATTGCTAGCCACTTCTGACCACTTATGTAGACTAGTGTCCAGATCAAGTATTTGAACTAACTTTTGTCCTTTTCATTAATAAATCTACAGCATGATTGTACCATTTGCTTAGGAATGACAAAGTGCGTTTCAAACCTAGTGTCATACGTAAATGCTCCACATACATTTTTGTGGTCGCTGTTGCACGTGAAATACACACATACACATTGGAAGTATAACACTTCTAACATATTAATGCTTGTTGTTTCACTTACATTACATTTAGGGTCCTAACTGTGAAGATGCTGGGTACATACTGTATCGTCAATTGATAGAGGCTATTGGATGGTTCTTTTTTGATCTCCTCATCTTGGGTTATGTAGAGGACAAAGACACTGGACTGTCCTTTCAACTTCCCATAGGGCTGGGTTGGGTCATTTATGTAGAGGTACCATCTCGAGAACTTCTGATGAATCCTCATGACATGTTGAAACACTTCTGTGATGATATACCCACCCTTGGTCTGCTGGGAGCCCCTCATCTCATACCAAGTGACACCCCTTTCATTATTGATGATGATGCGCAGCTGGTCTGTAAATACTTGAAAGCCTACAAGGAGAAGAGGATTGATCGGCTTTTTAAGCAGAGTATGCAAGTTTTCATTGATGTGGGTACTATTTTTTTGGAGACATGTACATACTTTGTTCGTGACAGTACTGATTAATTCAGTTTTGCAGCAGACTACATTATAAACATTTGATTATTGCATTTTTTAACTAATCTTCAGTACTTAATTGCATACATGTACATATCGCCTGACTGACTATGCAATAGTTAATCCCTGGACTAAATATGAGTATTTACATGCGTGTACAAGCTATGAAAGATTTTTTGTGTACATGTGTATGTATATTGTAGTACATTACTGTAGGTAATTGTTTAATATTTATACATAAAGCATAACATATAACATACGCTATTTATAATTAATTATTTTTTTACTGATAGACATTATACAAGTTAGGACAAAAGCATCACCCAATACATATAAACGTATAATATCACTATTTCAACTAATTTGTAGCATGTGATAAATAAATGCAACCTTTTTTCCTCTAACTATTTGCAGATTTAAAGGTCTTGGTTAAGTTCAGCAGTGACCCTACTGTTACAGATGATGAATGCCACGCGCTACTCACGGAATATATGTCAGAGCATATTAGGACCAGGAAAATCACACAACATTTGTTCATAAAGTAAGGTGCACAATATAAGCTACTGTTTTACAACCCTTATTTATGCACACATACGTGTGTACATGTATGAAATCATAGGCTCATGCTTTGTAGTGAGTATATCCGTTGTTAGTGCTTCATGGTGATGCTGCAATTAATGTACAGCTCCTGAGAAATTATCAATAATTTACCATTCGCTCACATACACAATGTACTATATTATCACACTCGCAAACAACTGCAGTTGCAAGACACCAATAATGCCCTCATTATTGTGAATGATTAGTTGACATATGTCATAAGCGTAGTAGCAGCGTGAAGAATGTATTAATATGGTCAATTCTGCTTAATACAGATACATGAGTATTCGTTGTCAGTTTCTTGACCGTTGTCCTGCCTTCAACTACAACCAAGGAGTGGGAGAAATTGATAATTGTAAAGGGATACGAACTGATACAACAGCATTGGGATCATCACTCATGGATACTATGTTAAATGAAGTTAGTGACTTCTGCAATCCTGCAATCAAAGAGAATTGGTCCTGCCATCCTCATCAGCAGGTTAGTAGTTGTCTGTGGATGTTTTGCTAATGCAAATCATCCATGTTTTCCAGTTGATCTATGACATCAAAGATGGAGGTGGTAGCTTTGGTCTTATCACACTTAATGCAGGTATGGTATCTCAGGCTGACCGAGACAAATTTAGTAAAATAGGGGTCAATGTCCCACATATGACGTAAGTTTGTACGTGTTCATAAATTTTGGGGTTACACACTTATATTTATGTTGTAGGGAGATGCACTCCAGAAACCTTCTTGACAAGTACTTATCTAGAGCTCTGAATGTAGAGCTCATTGATGGTCGCCTGAAGCCAGTTGATGATGCTGGCTATGTCCTTACTCTGGACTATGCCCTGAAGATGCTGAGTATTCATGAGCGATACAGGTGTGGAGAGCCTGTGGTTATTGAAGGAGAGACAGGTGTGGGGAAGACTGCTTTAGTGCAGATGTTGTCAGTTCTCTGGAATAATTCCCATCTTGGAAGCTGGAACAAAAAGAAGGGTAAAATTAATGATATACTTGCACAGCGAATTGGTGACCTTTCTGATAATTCCTATCATCACTATGGGGTAAGTCTTATGAAACAGGGCTGATTGGGTATTCCTGTGATTTTTATTGAAACAGAAATGTGTGCAACTAGCTGGTCATTTGTCAGAGGAGAAACCCATTACTTATGAAGACATGCTTCTATTGTGCAACCTTCCTGGTTCTAGTCAATCTCCTGCTGTGCTGTATACAATTCTGAGGCAGCACCTTCTTGATATGATGCATCTCCCGGTTCTTAAGCTCCTAGTCACCAAGGACAAAGATGACATGACTACTCTTTTCAAGGAGGCTGAGACACAAAACACTGCAGAGGTAAACATAACAACTTATTAAAAAACAAATCTGATGACTATATATATAAACAAGTAAATCAAAAACTTCTCTATCGAGAAAGTGATTGGTGGGATGTTAGATTGGTGGCGCAAAAAGCAAGGAAACAAGGTACAATATGTTAAAGTGAGGTTTGGTAGGATCCTACAACTCACAGTCCTGAATTTGCAAATGAAGAAGCCTATATGCAAATGTAGGACTGTTATAGTTGTAGGATCCTACCAACCCCCACTTTAACATACTGTACCTTGTTTCCTTGCTTTTTGCACCACCAATCCTACATACCACCATCACTTTCTCGATAGAGAAGTTTTTAATTTACTTGTTCCCCTAATTTTTTTTCTCTGCCAGGAGTGTTCAGTCATTATAATACAAGTAAATCAAAAACTTCTCTATTGAGTTAGTGATTGGTGGTGCAAAAAGCAAGGAAACAAGGTACAGTATGTTAAAGTGAGGTTTGGTAGGATCCTACAACTCACAGTCCTGAATTTGCAAATGAAGAAGCCTATTTGCAAATGTAGGACTGTTATAGTTGTAGGATCCTACCAAACCTCACTTTAACATACTGTACCTTGTTTCCTTGCTTTTTGCACCACCAATCACTTTCTCGATAGAGAAGTTTTTGATTTACTTGTTCCCCTAATTTTTTTTTTCCCTGCCAGGAGTGTTCAGTCAATATAATATATGGCTTCATAGTGTATTTGTTGCAATGCATAGGACACTTAGATTCCTCTTATTGGTATCGGGTAATCTGAGTATATAGGCCTCTTTTTAATTTTATTGATAGGTCTATCTTTGTTCTTTGGATACCTTAAATTCAGAGTTCTCCTTGTTAATGAGCCGCTTTCTTTGGCTTGGTCACCTTTGCTGAATTAGAACCGCCTGTTGTAAACGTATCTGCAGCTGTGTGCGTAGCCTGGCAACAGTAAATTAAGCGCGTGTGTGGCGTCATATTGCATACTGCTAGGCAACGAGAAATATCACCGATAATGAATTGCACTTGCTTGGGTCATTTCACGGCATTTCATCACCAACTAACAACTTGAGGTCTTATTTGTATGAAAGGGCACGTTTGGAAATCAAATGCAACTTTTTGAAGCTAATCTAGTCTTCTTACGACATTCCTGTCGCGAGTTCTACGCGATGAAAGGAAGAAGAACGATAAATTAAATGGCGGAATTTAGGCGCCTACTTGTCGCTCAAGGTAAACTGCATTGTTTAGCGAAGCTCACGTTATATGTGCATATCTGTCATGTTTGTGATGGATTATATGCGAGCTGGCGAGTAAAGGCAACGCGTCGTTACTATTTTTAAATGCTCGATCGAAAACCACACCCACAAAGCCAATCCTACATAGGACCCACTGCCATGAGTCCTGATATATATATAATATATCGATTTGGGACAGTTTCCAAGAAAATATCGTATCTTATATATATTTATAATGCCTTAATGGTATTAATTGCCTTGCGTTTGAATCATTAAAACTTCCGAACGGTTAAGGCTATTGACTTCGTGTTTTTAACACTTTATACCGCACCATTTCTCTATGGTAAAGTACATTTTGGGCCTTGCGCTTGTTCTTTGCCAGTATCGCAATGCTCGATACCCAACCAGGTTCAAACCAGCCATAACTTTCGGTACAAGTAATCAAATCGCTTCAAATTCGGTTTTTAGGTGGAGACGTCCTTTACTCGTTCTGTTCATTGATTTTATGTCATCCATTAAGGAGATACAGTTGAACAAACTACGTCCACGTTTTTTTGCTTGATTTATGCTGGCCAATGTTGTAATCACCGCCGACCCACGATACAGAGTGGGACGCAATTTGCCCAAATCATCAGCACAAATCAAGTGTGAAAATGTGCACGTAGTTTGTTCAACTGTTATTTCCGTGATGAATGGCATAAAAGGCACATAACTCATAGAACCTGGCAACACAAAACTTACTTACTGCAACCTTGGCCTTCTTCGGTGGAAAATGTGCAGCAGCTGAGTAATTATCTGAGTAGATCATCTGATTATATATAGTTGCAATACCATGTACTTATGTAAGACTTCACTAACAGCTGCAAATCATGCAACGGTAAGGGACAAATGAACTCAATCTACATGCATGTCCGTGTGCATGTAGATTGATATCTACATGTAATTCTTATCAAAATTCTCGCTGCCAACCATGTCTGTACTTCCCATGCAAGGGATTCAAACTATCTTCAAATTCGGTTTGTAGATAGAGAGGTCCTATTAATATAACTATTGATTTGTCCTGTTCATTAATAATTTTTATGTCATCTGTTACGGAGACGCAGTTGAACAAACTACGTGCACTTTTTCCCGATCTATTCACGCCAATGATGTATAACCACCGATTTGCCAAATCATTGGCGCGAATCGAGCAGGAAAACGTGCACATCGTTTGCTCAACTGTACCTCCGTAATGGATGACATGAAAATTAATGAACTGAACAAATCAATAGGTACAGCACAAGTATGCCTTGTTATGATGTGCGACGCGTAAAACATTATACTACAGTGTAGCTCATATTGCTCAGTACCACTTTCACAGTTTCGCTGCTCTCAATCAGAGATAATCTCTGTCTCAATCCGCTCTATCGTTGGCGCGGTCAGAAATATGGTTCAGTGTGTTGTCGTCGGTACTCTTAGTTTTTTACCTGCGGTATGCTACAAGCTACATGCACCAGATTACTTCCTGTAACTTTTAGACTCCATTCTTGTGCGCCCATTATCAGTTAGAATCATGACGAAGGACGATGATTGCGCACATGCACAGACAATTGAGCGCTGGATCTTGAACATGCTACATGCCAGTATCGCGACATCCGATACCCCATAGGGTTCACACTTGCCATAATTTTCGGCAGGAGTACTCAAATTGCTCCACATTCGGTTTGTGGGTACAGAGGTCCTAGCGCTGGATAATACATTGAAGGTGAAGTTGAGTGAACACCTGCTGCCTGGTGCCCTTTGGTGCCCGTGGCGCCCCACGTCATAAAGCGGCAGGTGGGTTTATGCCCCCCCCCCCCCCCCCGGCCAGGCCTCCACTGCTGGGGAGTACTGGCCATGAGCCATATAATATAGGGGCAGAGGGACGAGGCTAGCTTGCTTGACAATGCAAGTAAAACTGCATTTCCAGCTGCATGCAATGAAGTGTCTGTTCTAATGTCAGCAATGCAAACTGTTGATGAATGCAGCAATTTGTTGTGTACCCAAAATTCTAGTGTGTGGCTGACTGAACCGTAATGATTCTTTGAGTGTAGTTGTGGCTGACTGAACCGTAATGATTCTTTGAGTGTAGTTGTGGAAGGGGGGGGGGGACCAGGCAATTGATTTTATAATTTGTTTAGCACTTTTGTGTGTGAACAAAAGTTCATTTCAGAATAACCTGAGTTGCATCTAGACAGTTTTGTTACTAAGCCCTATACATGTACATGTTTTTGTACATACACTGAGGCTTCATACAGTGTAGGCGGTTTCTATAGTTCTAATGTTTCTTAATGTGATTAATGCAAGAATAATGAGATAAAAGGTAGCATGCAATAATATTGCAAGAATAGTAGTAATATGTGTACAAGTATTTTGTGGCAAGCATGCTAGCAAGACTCAATGGCTTGAAATGTGCATAAAAGGTTCTAAAATACACACCATGATACACAAAACCACTCGCACAACCAAACAGTCTACAAGTAAACCTCACACGGCACCATAGCCATATCAGATAAACTTCAGTGAATGAGCTTTTTTGATTATATTATCTTCCAGTACAAATAAAAGCAGCAATATGCACTAAAGTTTCCCTTCCCGTTGATGCAGTTTGAGGTACAATTTCATTGATTCATATTTTCGAAATTCACTTTGCCTTATACAGTGTATGCTATCAACAATTCTATTATTTTTGTTTATCACATTTGATAATGTGAAAAAATAAAGTGAGACTTGTTTTTTCGGTGCAAAAGATCCATACAGACTAATAGGGTGTACTTTCAATGCTGTATCACTCACTATTAGGACAAACAATATGAAACAATTTCCGCGAAAACTTCCTATGTTTTATAACATTATAAAAAAGCTTCTTGTTTGAATCAATCGCAATTTCTTCCGAATGCTAAATGCTATTGACTTCCTATTTTCAACAGTTCATACAACACTGCATTTATCATTGTAAATACATTTTGGAGTATTGCCCTTGCTCCACTAATGCAAGTATTGCTACGTTTGATAACCAACCAGGTTCAACCTGCCATAACTTTCAATTAGAATTTTCAAATCGCTTCAAAGTTGGTTTTTGGGTAGATAGGTCCTGCAGCTATCTTTTTTCGTTAACTATTATTTCATCCGTTACAAAGATACAGTTGAACAAACGACTTGCCCATTTTCATGCTCGATTCCTGCCAATGATGTGGGTACATTGCGTCAAGATGGGACATTGGCACGAATCAAGCTGGAAAATGTGCTCGTAGTACATTCAACTGATGGTATAGAAATTAATGAACAGAACAAATCAATAGGTATAGGACTTCTCTCCTAATGTTATAAAACATAGGAAGTTTTCAGATTGGAAACTGTCCCATATATGCATGTTGTGGTGTTAATGGTTGAACTTGATTCCTTAATTGTGCATATAGCTAGATCAATGTTACTAGTAACTAATCATTTCAATTCTAACCCAAATGCTGTAGACAACGGCAAAACTGCTTCAAGCTGTATACTATGCTCAACTGCAGCCAACATTTTACAAGCTGAACATCCATGCAGGTCTGTGTAGATATTTATTGTGATATGCATTCACTACATTGTACATCATATACAAAAATACACACACTTCAGCCCTGACTCCATCTGAAATACATGAGTTGCTTGGGAATGCTTTTGACCAGGCCAGAAAACTCAAGAATACTCAATACTCGTCTGAAATGTGTCCTTGCGTTACAGTTAGTTATTCTTTAATTGTAATTACAACAGTGTAGCCTTTTTTATTCTCTTGTTATATCTCATTCCATGTAATGCTGTGGAAAGGTTTTTTTTGATGAGGTGAACACTTCCTCTTGCCCTGGGCTACTCAAAGAAATCATTGTAGATAGAACATTCGAGGGAGTGGTGAGTTGCAGACAATTCTCAGAAATCTTTTTTTATGGTTGCATTGTTCTTCAAGCCTATCCCTGAAAATGTGTTTGTTGTGGCTGCCTGCAATCCACACCGTGGAAATAGCCTGGCATCACATGAACAGAATGAAGAGGACAAATGGATGAGAGGATCATACTATGTTCATCCTCTTCACCCAACTCTTCAATTGTTGAAGTGGGACTATGGATCCCTAGACACCTATCAAGAGAGGGATTACATCAATGCCAAGATAAAGATGCTCCATTGGTCCACTTTGAACATTGAGGAGGCTAGCTTCACAGAGCTTATTGCAGAGAGTCAGGAGCAGATGAGGTGTTACGCATCACAGCAGCTAAGATCTTATCTCTCTGAAAAAGAATCTAAAGTTGTTTCACGCAGCTGTGTAAGCCAGAGAGACATTCAGAGAGTGTTCACTTTACATGCATGGTTGATTAAGAGCTATTTTGCTGAACTGTCAAAATCTGGTGGAAACCATACTGACTGTAACCGGAGAGCTTTACTTGTGGCTCTTTTTGTAGTCTACTTTATGCGTCTCAATGCTAAGTTTCGTGAACAATACAGATGGATAATGGATAAAAAATGCACAATTGCAAATGAAGTTAATTTTTCTAATGCAGTCAAAGATGTACTTGAGTGGTATATTGACCGGATAGAGCTCCCGCGTGGCATTGCAAAGACGGAGGCTCTCAAAGAAAATATTTTTGCTATTATAATTTGCACAGTGACACAAATACCCCTGATCATAGTGGGTGCTCCTGGGTCTTCCAAGACACTCTCCTTCAATATCACTGTGGCTAATCTGAAAGGCCAAGAGTCCAAAGCACCTTTATTTAGACAGACAGACAAGTATCCCTCCCTTGACCCTCACTATTACCAGTGCTCTAGGCGTACTACATCTAATGAGATCCAGACTGTTTTCTCACGTGCCATAAATCGTCAGAAATCACACCTTGAGGTTTCTCTGCGTATCAACTGTGTAGTGTTTATGGATGAAGCTGGCCTACCAGAGGAGAGTCATGAGTCACTAAAGGTGCTTCACTATTACTTGGATAACCCAGAGGTCTCATTTGTAGCTATCACAAACCATGTTCTCGATGCAGCAAAGACCAACCGTGCCATTACTCTCTTTAGACCAGAAAGTTCAGCAGATGATCTTCTAACACTTGCAAAAGGTTGTTTATATTCTCATCAAGATGACCCTCAACCCAATCAAAATGACAAAGATTTTGCCGCGATCGCTTATTTTTGCACACAATATTTAGATTTCATGAAGGACAAAAACATCAAACAATTCTTTGGTCTTCGCGACTTCATTTATTTTGTTAATTACTTAAGAAGAAAGAGAAAACTCCCAAACACACTTGATGCCCATGTGGTACTGGAAGCTTTGGAAAGAAACTTCAATGGTTCGGATGAATTCAAAGCCATTTATAAAAACTTTCTAGCATATGTGAGTTAGATATTTTGTATGTTGTTATGATTTCCTTACTTTCACTTTCCAGTTTGAGGTTGACAACCAACTGGAAAGGATTCATGAAAGACATCTTCTTTCCATTTTGCGTGACAGCCTTGCTGATGGAACGTATAATAATGAGAATGAAGTCAGATACAAACTCATCATTGACCCATCTGAGGATGAGTCACTTGTTAGACTTCTATTCACATTCGGTGTACTTGACAGGCAGAAAACTCGTGTATTTGTATGCAGTGACTTCCCTGGTGATACTAACTTGCAAAAGGTAAACTTGTCACACCAGTCATACTGAAGTAACCTGTCACTGTAATCACTGTCCATTAGATCAACACCATAGCTGCCATTCTTCATTCAGCCATAGAGGGACACACTGTTGTAATGGCTCAGACTGACAGCATTCATGAGAGCTTCTATGACCTGTTCAACCAAAGATTTCGCCGGATTGATGACTCCCATGGTTCTCGTTACTATGCTAACATAGCTATTGGAGCACACTCCAAACCCTGTAGAATACACCCAGAATTTCAGTGTGTGGTGGTTGTAAAGCAATCTGACCTAGGGATCACACCTGCTCCATTTCTGAACCGTTTTGAAAAATACCGTCTCACACATCAAGCCCTTTATGAGGAATCTTTGAGCTACTTACCATCAAGTTTGGCTATTGTGATACGTACAGTGAAGCAAAAGGTGCATATTAAATAATTAATGGAATTCATGTATATTATCCTTCACTAGTTTAGTTTCCAGGTGACATTTATTTAATTAAATTTCACATGTAAATCTTTTTCTCTTTCACCCTCTCTACCCACTTGGGCCCTCTTTGACCCTCTTTGACTTTCCACTCCTCAAACTATCAGAAAATATTGTATATTGCGTTCAACCCTAATGGAACATGATATTTTGTATTTCCTTATGAATGTGGAAGATATGTTGTTTTGGAGTAAAATGTGCATGCACTATTTTGTAATATGCTTAAAATTGCAGTTATGTCGCAATAATTCTTTCAATCTATAACCTTAGTTGCAGTTTAAACTTTTTCTCCCGCCTAGATCACTGACTTTGTGCAAACGGTTGGGGAGCAAAGTTTTTATGGGCTGAAGAAGGAAACAGTGGATTCCTTGCTTACCACTATGCTACCCACTAAGGGGCACACTTTTCACGCCTACCAATCAAAAATAGATCAAACCTCTACCTGTGAAAGTGACATTGGAGTAATTTGTTTGCAGGAGTTGATTCATGCTTTTCAGACTAGTGCAGGATTTTATTTATTCACCGTAAGCTGTGTTGTGCAAGCATGTGCTTACATTTTTGTATGCGTATTTCACTTATGTCCATTGTTGTTGCTACCCAGTCCTCACTTGATGAACTCAAACAGGATGCTCATTACATTTCACATTTTGTACAAGCTGATCCTGAGTTCCATGGACTGCTTGCTAAAATTGGCCCACAAGAAGTGGCATCTGCAGTGGCTGAAGCTGTGCAGAAGCTACATGAAGCTCCAGCTCCACAAGGCAATAACATAACCATCGATGTTTCTCCAGAGGCTTGTATGATGGTGGAAATTGCTATTCAGTGGTTGATCATGCACCTCTGCAAGCGTCTTGTGCAGTTAATGACTCCAGAAGCACTGGTCATTCATAGGAACAAGATCAGCTCTTCATATGTGAACAGTTATGTCGATTTTCAGTCCCATTTCTCTCTTAAATCTTGGGTTCATCATCATGTTACCGCTCTAAGATCTGCAACAAAGTAAGGTTTAGCAAGTGTATTTCTTGTTATCATATATGTGATTCTCCATGAATCTCCAGGTACTGTCCAACAAAACTTATATGCTATTCTCGATCCTCTCCTTCCATTCACAAGTTGCCTTTGCTGTATGACTCTTTAGTCAAATGTGAAGAGTCTACTTGTGAGACTATCAAGGAGCTTGTATGTGATGATACGACAGCTGTTATGGTGTATAAGTTATCTAATACACCTCAGAAAAGTGTTCGAGAGCGTATAAGTATTTATTTGGAGTCGACAACTGCCCAAGTCCTCCTCTTGGTTGCCAATATGGCTGAAGTAACATTACCTATGATAAACCATCTTCGCATAATGATTGAGGAAGCTGAGAACCGTCACCTAACTAATCAAATTCATCATAACATACCTCTGAAGCCCAAGCTTTTCCTGCTTTTGGTTCACTTTCCTCCTAGCAAGTTCTTATACCCTTGCTATCCAGCACTTTACCTTCGTGGGTGGGACCACTTTTACCTGGATACAATAGGTCATCAAAAGGAGAGTGCTACCATTGATGTAGAAAACTGGTTAAGCCACTGTTCCAGTGTTGTGAGTACTAAAGATGATTCTCTGTTACAAGTTACAGAAGGTTTTATTGACCATGCCATTCCTGTCGTAGCATCACGTCTTCCTTTCAGCCACAACAGAGGTTTTCCTTTCAGTGGAGAGCTCACAGTCTCCAAACGAAACTTGCTTCTTGAGAAATTGCTTGTCACAAAGAAGGTGGGTAGCATTCTCTGCAAGCTATTTAGATCATATTGGAGGCCCAATGTCATGATTGGATATTTGGAGCAGGCTGCAAGGCTTGCTCTCCAACAGCAGTCCACTTTGAATATCACTGATACTATACAGGCTGGTTTGAAAGCCATATTCATGGACTTCATGGTTGTCATGGTGTCTAGAATGAATGAGAACTGCAATATTGATTGCTTGTTTGTTGGTGAAGAGTCCGAAGCTGTGGATCAGCTCTTCAGGGACTTGTTGGCTCTGTCTCCATTGCCTCCACTGGAACAATTGAAGGCTCTTAGCAACAATTTGCAGCCTTCCCGCAGCCAAGGTTATATTCCTGTATTTCCATTTTTTCATGTAGTCCTACGCCATATGGACACACTGGTTGAACATTGCAAAAGAGATATTAATGAGCGTGTAAATGTTCTTGAAAGTGTTACCAGAGTACACAACCAACCGCATGATTTGACCTCAGAACTGTGCAACACGACTTCAGGACTATTGTCTGTCTTCGATGAACATACAAAGGTTTGCAATGTACAAATGGTTTTATTTTGTGTCATACATTGTGTATGTGAATTTTTATTTGCTTACAGGACAATTCCAAAGGGTATGTTGCTGTCAGTGTTCAAGCATGCGCAGATTGTAATAACGACCACTTATGGACACGATATTATACAAATTTTGTATTTTCAAAACTTCATTTCACAAGTTTAGAGTCAGCAATTGAAAAACAAATCATTCATGAACTATTTGGAGACATACAATTCTCAGAGATTAAACTGAGAATACTTTATCTTCACAGCTACATGGCAATATACCAACAATTGGACCTAGTCAAATTAGCTACTACCCTTCAATCACTTTCAATTATTCACCAAATGAAATTCATACTATCTTCTTTGTCTTCAACTCCACTTACAGATTCTCATAATTCGTGTCACCAATCTTATAGTGACCATGATCATCTTAACTTGAGCACATATATTGTACATGTACTCTTTACTACCCTAGCCTGGTGCATGAATGGAGATTTGTCTCAGACAGATGCAATACAGCAGCTAGAACTATGGTACAGTGCTTATCTTAACATTATAACACTCCCATCATTTGCTGAAAAACTTGGAACAGGCTTGGTACATGAAGCTAAATCTGACAAAGTTTCTGATGTAGAGCTAACAAGGGCCCAGTTGAATGTAATGAAGACCATGGTTGTATTTATCCAGTTCATGCAATGTTGCAGCCAGGATGTATTTGAAATGGGACAGAAGATATTTTCGACTTTGTTTACTAAACACTTTATGCAAATTGGCCAGGTATGTACATGTATGTAATTATTTGTATGGAATATTATTAATACTTCTAAATTGATACATATTATATTCACAACAGTATTGTTATAACCTACAACTAGTTTTGTTTGTATAATGGTACGTACATGTTTATCTTTTTTTTCCATCAGTGCTGCAAGTATCCTCAACTTTCAGATATGGTTTGGGTAGCAACTAAATATTGTTTTGTGACATCGCCTGCAGAGGGTGGTCATCAGATGGATAAGTTTATTTACAAATTGTTGGGCCAGTTCTTCCCCATTGAGAGTACTACTTACAGCTCTGATGACTGTCAGACATTCCTCTCTTATGCCAATAGCCAGAACCACTGGCTAACAATCAACACAGTGCCAGCTGAACATAAAATGTCTATCTACAATTGTATGTTGTATTTGTCTCGAATCCTATGTACAAAACGTGAAAATACTACCGATAATGATTCATTAGCTTTATATAATTCCAATGTAAGCAGGTTTGTTAGTGCACAAACAGTGTACACATACAAATAGCTTTTTTTCATGTACCTGCAGTTTCGTACGCTTGTGGGTGAAGTCCTGATGGCAGCACCTGAGCTTGGTCCTCCTACCTACTACATTCCACTTTTCTATCAACAAACGTCCTTCATTTTCCTTGAACAAACGGCCATTGTGAGTCAACGTTTAATAGCAACTAGAAAATAACACCGTGCAAGGATAACCAGCTATTCGGCTGGCAAATTAATTTTGAAATGTATATGTAAAAATTTGTCTTAGTTTTGTTTTTCAGAAAAATTGATTTTTAGATCAAACAAAATAACCTTAAAAATTTGATTGGTTAAAACTTTGTAACAAAGATCATTCATGTTCTGAACATAGGCCCTGTAACAACCTATATTTGTTTATAAGATATATAAGTTTTTGCAAACTGATGATATCCTTTTCCATTTACCTTGTTACATTGTATGTGACTAGTGACGTGATATTTGTCAAACCTATATGTTCAAATGCTTATGCTATGATACATCCATACAAAGATTTAGGATAATTCTTGACTCAAGGCTGTGTTTTGACCCAGCGCAATATGTAATGCAACATGTTAGGATAGAAATATTTAGAGAGTGTGTAATAGCTGCTATACACTATAAACTATGAACAATACACAAGTTCCTAACCCTAACCCATTGTTGGGATTGTATTGATATGGTTGTGTATGTTGAAGCAGTAATAGGTACATTTACTATGCATACTATACCTGATGCATTAATTAGTCATAATGTAGCACGAGGTACATGTACACTTATTTTCTTCCATGCATGAATTATCAAATTGTGCTGAATTACACAATTTAACATCTATGTCCTGCAGGACATACATGTCAGGGCCACCGAAGCCAGGGCAGCTGGGGCAGCTAAGCTCACCCCACTTTTCATTAATAACTTTAATTAACTGCACACTTTGTGTGTAGCAGACAGCTGGTAATCCTTTCGCCATACGCATACCGAAGCAGATAGTGTTCATTCATTGCAGACAACGAACATAGGAAACAAGTATTTGGGTCTGAATTTAAGGAAAGTGATTAAGTTTTAGAGATTATCGTGTGCGAGTTATCTAACTTTTGGTATCAATAAGCGCGATTAAATCATTAATTAATATTAATGAGCTGCCACAATTGTTGACGGCAGCTCTGCATGTAGATGTTAATTTTCAGAGCAGCAGGTGGCATTTTGGCTCAGTTTCAGAAAAGCAACCCTGCATATAAATAAACCTAACGGTTATTCAAAAACCTGGCCAACAAATTGTGTTAGTTTTATATTTCTCATACACTCACACAAACACAATTTCAGGCACAACGCATGCAACAGCCCCTAGCCCATCTCTACTTTCTTACACTGATGGAACATCTGCAAGATATGCAACACAAATTGGCAGATATATTTCGTATTTATTCAAAAATCTTACAGGTATGTACTGTACAGGTGTAGCCAGTGCTCCACAAGGAATATATAATGTGCTGCACAAACTTAAAATTTATGTTTCCAGTATCTAATATGTCAGAATGATTGAATTACTGAAAGGGACATGGGTTATAAACAATTGCTTGAAATAACAACTGAACATCCTAGTGCCAGGAAATGGGCCACCTGTATGGGTGATGGGCTTACTCATGATCAGCCGATTAAACATGATGTCATAATGGGTACATATACAACTGTCATACATACATATATTTGCATGTACATTGTGTGTAAAGGACATGCCATATTGAAACCCCTGTCAAAACATCATACCATATCTAGTGATGATACTGTTTTACCTCATAATAAATTATTATAGATACACACTGTTAGCATTTCTTGAGAGCTCAATCGTAAAGTCATTTTAAGAAAAGTTCAAAATTTATCTTAATCAGTGGTGTCTATTAAGATGAACAGATATTGGGGGCAGTTTGTTGTTACATGCTGTGTAGACAACCTATCCCTGCAACAACTATAAAATCACTTCAAGAAAAACTCCATGGCCAATACACATGTAACTGCAATGGTGGCTATTTGCCAAATTCATGGCGATCAATGAAGCATGTCGAGCTAACACTGTAATTATTTGCTTGCCGATACTAAAAGGTACATGTACATGTACAGAAACTAAAGCAATAGTTAAACAGTTCCCAAATAAATGTTGCCTTCAACACATTATTATCCAAATGGTATAATTTATTCAAAAAATTACTTGCAAATTATATCTGCAATGTGTTCAAATTTACAACATGTTTGCAGAGTGGATATAATATTTTGATTCATAACTTTGAAACGAAATTAAACTTTCTACTATACAATGTAAGTAGGAAACAGTTTAGGCTACCTCAGAGTACTTCTATGTTGCTTATTCAAACCTTTAATCCCCATCATCATACGCATAGAATTGTTGTCCTATGCAAGGTAAATTCTATTTCATATGAACAGAGAACAAAAAAAATCTCCTTGTACCATACAAATGGTTATCTATTCAGAAAATACTGGTACTTCCTTGCAGTTCCTCAAAGATTGTCAAATACAGTCAATATCACATAGCAACTTCTAGTATCAACAAATGATGTTGTAAATATCAGAACAACATGTTTAAAGAATGGGGTAGTAAGACACTTAGCAAATAAAAACGTCCATTGTAGATTTGGAATTTGCTAGCTTCACAAGCATGTGATTGTCAGTCACATGTTGCTGGAATAGCCAAGTGTAAATGTATGCTTCAATAAACAGTCATAAGAAGTTATATTTGTCATACTTTTTTGTGACAATTAAATTATATTTTTAAGAACCACATTCAAATTTTTGCATCGTGTAACCAAGGGTGTGATTTTAAAAATAGATTAAAAATTGGTCAATTTAGCACAATAGACACATCAAACAACAGTAGAGAAATAGTTGCCAAAAAAACAGTTATAATGAATTCTTAAATACATAGACCTGGGGAATTAAGGTTAAGATAAACCTTTGGAGAATGTATAACATTGTACAATATTTTGTCATAATACTTGGCAGTACTTTATGAGTTATTAGATTGAGGATGTTCAAAATATAAGTTTGGCTTTAAATTGTCTATTCATGACTGAAAAGTTGCAATGGGTGTTCACATGTATAACTTTCCAGGAGTGGCATAATAGTCTATCACATGTATTTAATGCACACTATCATTCCTCACCATACATGTATTTAACCCCTTTGTATACATATCAATGTAGAAATGTGATCAATCAACTGTACTGGATCAGGAGAAGGTTCTATTGTACATTGAGCTACAGGCTGTTGCACAAGTCATATTTCAGAAAGTTGCCAATTCTCTTGATCCATCTAAGCCCGATGAAATGCAGCAGCTTAGACTTGTTTTAACAGATGTCAATGCACTTTTGGAGGATACTAGAATGGGTGGAGGTGCCTGCAGGGGACACAGCCATGTTCTTGCTCTACATATTCTGAAGCACTTGAATAGTTACAAGAGATTTACTGAATTACTAACTACTCAGTTTGATGCAGTGTGCATAAGTATATCTTGTCTCAAACAGTTTTCAGAGGACCTGCAGGTATGAGTGTATTAGCTCATAATGTGTGCATTTGTATGCAGCAAAGAGATGAATTGTCTTAAGTACTTGTGTATTTAAAAACTAAACTTCATTGCTCAGGCTGCTGAGCCAGGATTTTATTTTTATTTTTAATAAAATTTGTTGATTGTGATTTATATATTTTAGCAGAGGCCAGTACCACAATATCTAAATTGAAAAATCTGTTACTACATTGACCTAAGACCTTTTTGGTAACACTTTGTCATGGTAAAGATTAAGTATAAAGCACTAAATGCAGAAATATCAATTTTCCTCTGTGCATAATACATCTCACATATTGTACGTCATATAATTTTTCGTGGCTGGTCTTTACAAACCTGATGTGCCACCTTTACAGAACAAGCTTAAAATGATACTTGCATATGCATGTACATGTAGATGAAATATTATTAAGAGTCCGCTATTATATTTATAACAATTTGTACAATATACCTTTGCAGTGAGAATAACAGATTCTTCTATCTCGTATTTCTAAACTTTTGTAAATGAGGGGAGTTAGTAATATATGCATGCTTGCCCATGTATCTTGACCATCACTCTGTGTGTGTGTGGTGTGTGTGTGTGTGTGTATGTGTGTGTGTTTATTTCATTGGGGTTAAACAGTGCCCAAAGCAAAGTGAAGTATTCAAAACCCTCAGGTAAGATGATCTTCATCGTAAATTTAGATAATACAGTGCAGCCCAGCATTGTAACACAGCTGCATAGCTGTGTGGCGATGCCTGTGGGTAAATGAATGGCATTTGTGCATTATGAAAACAGTTTTCTATTTGGTTAAAGTTATATGTTCCTGTTCCATATGTTAAATTTTGCTTTTGGGGGGAGTGAAGTATTGTCATTAGAAGGAATGCTATTTTGTTACATGAACTTACACTAACACACCCAAGTATAGTGTTTCAGTCCCTTTCACTACCACACATGGAATGATATGCCAGTTCTGTTATTGCAGCTACAACAGCTTCCTATTTCTTTAGCCAGGACACCTCTATACAGTTTAAACTTGAAGATTTTGGGCTCATATTACCTGAGGATACATGAAATCATAACCAATAGTTTATCCGTTAAAATGTGTATAGCACACAAAATCCATTCTTACTGGAGAAACAAGAAACAGTTATTCATTGCAAATATACATTGTTTGTAAGGTTCAATTTTTTGTATCCACAAGGATGATTTTCCTGGACACTGTTCCATATCAATTACTACATTGTATTTCAGGTCTCTTTGCAAGCAGTACCCAAAATTTCCCACTGAGAATAACTTCATCAATGCTATACTGAGCACTGGGGGCAAAGCTGGAGAGTTGTCCATTCTCACACAGTTTGTTACGCAACGGGCTCAGCTCGAAGCTGGAGGCCACCTTCTACCTGATCTGGTGGAGTTCTATCTTTGGTTGCATAATCACCTTGCCTATGTTGTGTCCAAAGAAAAAGCTGCTGAACTCAAAGTGGGCCAAGTGATAGACAAAGCTGTAGCAAGATACACCATAGATTTGGGAAAACGTGTGAAGGACCTATATGAGAGAGTCAAAGGTTAGGATCTATAATGTAGAGATTTGTATTTACTCTTTCAATTGCTTTTTCTCACAATGCTATGAAAATACATACAATTAAAGCTCGATATAATTCTTATATACATGCAAGTACCATTACTCATCATGTTCATGCTGAAGCTGCAGCATGGAGTGAAAGTGGAAATAAAGTATGTACAATAAATGACGATACAGCTCTCCTTCACCTGCTATCTGGTTAGTTACCAATATAAATTGTACGGTATTCATAATTAGTGTGAAACGGTTTTTGAGTACATTAAAATGCAAAATAGTGCAACATGTATTGTTTGAATCTGAACAATAACTTTTGAATTCCTATAACTTTAATTAAATCGATATTTGTGATCTACACATTTTCCGTGCCGTGGATACAACAATCGTTAACCCCGCGGGTTAGAATTCCTCATTTCTCCACGTACAAATGTTGAAAACGCATCAAATTCGGGATGCACGTAGAGGAGTCCTGTAGCTATTGATTTGTTCTGTTCGTTAATTTCTATATCATCCGTTACGGAGATACAGTTGAACAAACTACGGGCACGTTTTCCCGCTTGATATGATTTTGGCAAATCGCGTCCCGCTCAGTGAATGGGAAGGCGGTGATTATATCATTGGCGCAAAAAGGTACCTGTAGTTTGCTCAACTGTATCTCCGTAACGGATGATTCAGAAATTAACGAACAGAACAAATCAATAACTACAGGACTCCTGTATCCACAATCCGAATTTGACACGTTTTCAATACTCGTACATGGAGAAATGTGGATTTCTAACCCACGGGGTTAACGATTGTTGTATCCACGGCACGGAAAAGGTGTAGATCGCAAAAATCGATTTTCACACAGAGAAATGGTGTGAGAACAAGTGTATGAAATTTGAAAGGAAAGGTAGTACCATCGCGAAGATGTGTTGTTTAGTACAATGTGCAATTTTTATAGTGATAAAATTATAACCCCTCAAGCCCGATTTTGCTGGACACTGTCCCATATGTATATACGTTTACTTTATTGGAAACTGTCCACTTTATAATATTGTATATGTGCATAGCAATAAACTGCCCCTGATTATGCTACACTATCTGACACTCTAGAGGAGGAGCAAAGCAATGGCTGGTTGTATGCTGTTATAGTAGACATTGTCGATAATCACAACAGCCTCATTGAGGGTCTGTATGCGTCAAAATATTTGGATCGCCTACTGCCCACAGAACCTTCTAAATTACCTTTAACAGAATTTCTACCATGCCACTGTATCATTGGAAAAAATCGGTGAGTAGTGTGATAATGTACATATATTTAACTATGCATCAGTGGGTTTTCGTACTGCTGTCTTATAACTCCAGTTCTGAACATATCAGTGACTTCATCCAACTGGTACACAGCCATTATTGTCATAAGACAGCTGCTCCTCCTGAAGATAGCCATTCTTTCATAGAGAGAGGGGATATGGCTGAATCATTGCTTGATCAGGTGCAAAATGAGTGTCAGTTTGACTTATATCTACTGCAGGAGGATATAGTGACCACCTACCTTGCTGGCAAACCTCTATTGGAGAGTGCTGCTTCCATCAGAATTCCTTTTCAGTTCAGAAGCAAGGACCAGCAAAAGCCTTCACCACATCCATTAGAGTAAGAGATAGGACGATTAATTAATTATCATTATATTTTGCTCCTTTTGTATGCAGCGTTGCGTGTTCAGGTTGTGACATTGATACCCTTATGGAACAACTACCAGATTCTCTTAAGGTTTAGACACTTTGTGTTTCAATTATTTACAACCACTTTCATTTTTTTACAATCAGGCTGCATGTGACGACTCTACTGTGAAAACGTTTGAGTATGAGTTTCATCCAGCTAGCTACATGACCCTGCTGGAAGCAATGCAAGTAATGAAAAATGTGTTGGGTCACCTCATTAACTACAGCAAGGTTTGAGGACACATGTCATATCCAATGAAGAAGGTACATGTAGTCACTTTCCATTGTACTCTAGGAGCACAAAGAGCAGTCACTTCCAGCAACACAAACTCTGTTGCAGTTTATGAAACAGTTGGAGATTCCAGTTTTTACCAGTGCCAGCACACAAAAGCTGTCATCACCACAGCAGAGGTTTCTGGAGAAAATTCCAATACCCATTGTATTCTCCTGTCTCCAGCTACTAATTCAGTGGCTGAAGGATGGCATGTATGACTTCTGCATGCTACCATTTGCCCTAAAGGCTCATCTACCTAAGGAAGATGAAAATGCTTTGAGTGAAATACCTACAAGGTGGAAGACAGGTATTGAAGTACAAATAATTTTTTGCCTTTATTATAATTGCAGAGCCAATATGTGCATTCACAAGTGAGCTGATATTACCTCTGACCTATTGTACTTCATTTTATTAATCTATTTATTTATTTTTATTCAGACCCAAAAGTACTTCTTTGTGGACTGGAGTCCTTGACAGACATTCTTGCCCATTCTGAAACTCATTTCACAAAACTGGACAATGAAGCTTTGCAAGTAAGGAATTGTGCCAGTTTACTGTGTACCAAATGGTATGCAAATCTCTTTTTTTTTCAGACTTCAATGAATAGCTTCTTCGTTGATTTTTTTTCTGCTGAAGATGGCGTAATCCTTACCTTCATTCCCAACACAATCCATTTACAACATTATGTAGCCTTCAATGTGGCACTACGACAGTATGTCTTATGTCTTACTATCTATCAGTAGGACACTGTTGTAGTTTATTTTCTAGGGTGTTTGCTTATTGATATGCACAACAAACCTTCAAATTAGCGATAAAATAGGAAATCACATAGCATTGATATCCAGGAAGAAAAGCAAACTTCATGCCAATATTTAATCCATGTGCTTTAATATAATGAGCATAATGATTAGTATGCAATAGCATATGATTGGAGTAGCATTTCAGTTATGAAAGGTAATTTTTTAAGGTATGATCTATCATATAAGAACTAGTTTGACAAGATACTTTTGATTGTTAATAGTTATCTAAAAATATACAATGTTCTTTTATTTTGCTTTTTAATTGATTAGTAATAAAGCACAAATGCATAAAAACTGAATGAAGGCTCCATAGCTAACATTTTAATGCACATGAGTAGTACCAAAGAAATTAATGTGTTTCCTTATCTGATCAACCCTTTCTTTACAAATGTGTAAGTTCTGAAGTTAACTGGTTAATCCAATGATACAACCATCTGGTTATAATTGTGGCAACATCTAACTAAATTTTACTACAAAACTTTATGTTGTGTAGTTTAATTGTCAGTTATGAGCAAATCATTCCCATTGTTTATTGTGTGCTGCACTTACAAGAAGTATTAGACTAATATTTATTACACTAATTAATGGCATTGAGTAATAGTGAATATGTGATGCTGCTGTCCCTGTATGTACCTTGGCATGATCAATAAATCTGCTGGCTGATGAATGCATTCTGAGATACCTTAGCAATGATGGATACAGGATTTCCTATGCACACATGGCCGGCCCCCTACTGCCACAGCAAGAAGGAATAGGTCCCTCATCATCATCTGAGACTCCACCTTAGATGCTTTTCAAGTTCCTCACTACTTCCCTTTTCAGACCGATAAGAACTTTGATTATGTTCTTATTGAAACAGCTTTAGAAACATTAATCATTATTAATGTACACATGCCTAGTTTTTCTCATACCCAAATTTGATTGTGTAAGTATTATCACCACCTGATACAACGTGCCTATGAGAAAATACCTACTCTAGCTAGTCACTGTACATATCACACTGCAGCTGCTTTCACACTTCAATGTAAAAGGACAATAATTTCAAATCTAATTTCATATGATCAATCTGGTAGGGCTCATCCAGTTCCGTCGGTCCATCTCTGAAAGCGTGTGTGACTTGGCTTAGAGACAGGCTATTATGTTCTCTCTTCGCTGTCATGGCACCAAAACGGGCGGAGCATTCTAGAATTTAGGATTGTAGCCATTTATACATACAAGTGAATAATTTTACACTCCATAACTGTATTTGACTACAGGCTGAACTGGGGCACCACAGCAGTGTGGAAGCACCGCCCCCCCACCCCCCCACCCCCCACCCCCACCCCCGGGTACAAAGAAATGTAAAACTGATATTTAGGAGCACCTTTTAATATGTATATGGGACACCAAAAACCTTAAAGTTTTTATTTAAGTATGCAGTGTCCTTTACGATATAATTCCAATCTGAGCATATTTTATTCACTTTGCATTTCAATGTTCAATTATTCTCTCCATAGTCTAATAGCCATTTTAAAGAAGACATGTCTCTCCTCTACTGATGATGCTGTGAATGGGTGGACTGAGCATGTCCACGACATTTGGACCAGACATCTTCCACACTTCAGAGGTGTCCATGGGAGTGGAGGGAAGATTATTCCAAGAACCGGATTTGAGGAAGAATCTGATACAGACAATGATGGAGGGCTCCAAGATGATTTGAATAAATTACCCATTGAGAAGCCAGCTAATTCTGACAAGGAAACAGTAGATATTTGTAAGTATAATACATGTACATATTTATGTACATGGACATAACTGAGAGTCATGATTAATGCACTGCAGGGGCAAATGTGGTGTTGTTTACTGCTACGCCATCAAAATTGCCTTAGTCCAAAATTGTCTAGTATAAGGTTGCAAGTGTTTTATGATATTTAACAAACATTTCAGTAAGTACTGCTGCCAAATGGTCTTCTAAATGCTGGTGTAAACATTTCACAACTTATGACGATACTTGCTACTTCCTATAAATTATTTAGTGTTTGTATTTACTCATTCACCACTGCTCGTTTTCCCCTTGCATAGAGAACATTGTTGTCTAGTTATTGAGCACTCCAGACTAAGTGTTTTTTATTGCAAGTACTCCCATAAAATGTGTTTCATAAACTGCGCATGCATGCCACTTTGTTTTGCTTTTGGGAGCTACTTGATATAGGAATACCTATATTTTGATCTACACGTATAGTCACTCTTTTATTTCTACAGTTTATGGGTACATGCAAGTGCACACATTTGTACACAAATTTAGCGACTGACTATAAAGGACCATAATTTATGATGAGCCTATTTTAATCAGTAATGTCTTTAGAATCTATAATCATATTAACTTATCCAACATACACGTTATCTACCAATACATCTATAAGAGACATCAAGAACCAATTAACCATGTAGCATGATAGTAAATACACTATTTTTTAAAGCACTACATATAGCCATACTATACTACATACATTGTATGTTATTAAGAATACTTTATGCACCTCAACTCTAAACCACCACAAGAAAGAATGGTGGATACGAAAGTCAAACCAAAATTATAATATACATGTGTGTTTTGAATCTCTGATATAAGCCCAACATATGTGGCACTAGGAGCCTTGCTACATCAATCCACCCTGCATCCTCTATTATACACAACACGTGACTGTAGCATATTAAAATAGTACATTCAAATGATTTTAAAATGTCTAGAATGCCCATTCCCAAAGTTGTAATAATAAGTGCAGTTTTTTGTGATCCAGATATGTTTTTATCCATATCACTTAACAACCATGTATATTTCATAACATTTTCATATGTACTTTTATTGCAGCTGCAGAACAATTACAGAATGAAGCTTCAAAATACTCTGTAGACCAAGTGTGTGAATTCCTTTCTTCCATCAACATGAACCAATATGCAGAAGACCTGAGAAATGAAGACATTGATGGAGGCCAGCTTTTTACAGCTGATGAAAGGGAACTAGAAGGCTATGGTATTTCAAGTCCTCTCCACTGCTTTATGGTTAAATTTCTGTTTAATCGTAAATTACTGCACAAATATCCAAAACATCCTATTACTGTTGTACACAACTTCTTACATGAATTCAAGCTCGACCATTACACAGAAGGTTTTATTGCCCAAGAGATGGATGGAGATATGCTACTAGAGATTTTAAAGAAGGGTAACAAACATATCTTGGCGGAACTAGGAGTACAGTCTGCTATGGATGTGCTAAAATTTAAGGCAAAATTCAAAGTATATATAGAACCATCATTACTAATGCCACTTGAAAAGTCAGCTCATAGTTACTCAGTCAGCGACATGGTTGATTTCTTCAAAGGCATAAAAATGGATGCCTACACTGACAATGTACAGACACTGAACCTAGATGGAGACATGTTATTAGCAGCTGATGATGGTGAACTGGAGGAGGTGCTGGAAGTGAAGAGTCCTCTGCATCGCTTTAAGATCAAGTACCTCTTCAGGCGCCATCTTGAAGGTAATTCCACTGCAAGTCAAAGCCCCATCAGCCCAGAGATAGAAACGCTGGTGCCAAAGTGTGCTCAGGAAGGTATCGATGAAGGCATGCTCCAAAGTATTGTCAAACTGGATGATTGTGATACCATTTTGAAACAATTAGGTGCAGTTGCTAAGAACAGGGATAAAATTAAGAAATTTTATAATGCTCATTAAGTACATTAGGAAATTGGGCATCATCATTAAAGTGTGTTGAATAGGCCTCTGTAGATCGTAATTTTGTACTTCTGTGTATACATTAGGTGTGAATTCATTCATTGTTGAGTTCCCTGGCATGCCTGAGTACTGTTGTCATATTATACAATCATTATAAGAATCTGTCACATACAACCATACACATAATTACATACACCCATCCACTACACTGTGCAAGCACATTACAGATCAATACAAGTCCCCATCACTACACTCTTCTCTCCTTAATTAATATCGATCTGGAGGATGACGATTTCCTGTGGGGTAATGCTTGGGTGGAGCCACTTCCTGAACCATTTCCTCCTCTGTTCCTTCAGTGCCTATCTTTACTTCACCTTGGTTTTGTCAGGCTGGTATTCAGTCTGTTGTATGCTTTCCTGTGCATTACCTGGTGTAGGCACTTCCAAAACCTCATCATCCTCCACTTTCTCTACCACTTCTCCTGTATCCTTTCCTGGTGATTATCTTCAAATGTAGGACAAGGGACCACAACATGGTAACCACTTTCGGCCAGCAGCTAAGTTTCTTGCCATCGCCAAATCTGTGGGGATAAATGCCCACTCCCTCACATTCTCATCATGTTGCTGCTTTTGCTCTGCCTGCTTTAGTTCCACTATTTGCTCTGTAAGAGTTCTTAGGAAATCCAACTTGGTTCTCAATTTCATATGCAGAAGCAACCTGCATGGAGCTTCGTTAGTGACAGTGTGAGCCATGGTGTGATATGATAACAAAAATGCACTTAGCCTGTGTCCTCATTCCCCTGCCTTCATCGCTTGCTTGAAAGTCAGCACAAACCTTTCAACAAGCCCATTCGTAGCAGGATGATATGGTGTGCTCAGTATATGCTTCATTCCATTAACAGTTGTAAATCCTTGGCCCACAAATCATGGACCATTATCCGAGACGAGTATCTGTCTCAGCACCTCTATGGTCTTTTGTGTGGAAGTACCTGTCATGATGAACACCTCTGACCACTTAGAATGGGCATGAACTAGTAGAAAGAAATCTTCCTCAAAAATGGACCTGAAAAATCTATTTGCACCCATTGGAAGGGTCTAGATGGCCACACCCATGAATGTAATGGAGCCAATGGAGGGGATGCTTTAACTGCCAAACAAGCCTCAAAAGGTACCTACAAGCTTCTCCATATCCTTATCAATCTGGAGCCAACATACATTACTCCTAGCTAACGTTTCATCTTTGACACACCTGGGTGATTGTCATGAATCGAAGCTCTTTTAGCACCCTCTCTCTCAGTTTGTTTAGTACGATTACCCTCATACCCAACAGCAGTGAATCATTCTCTACCACAAGTTGAATAAATTTGAAAACCAAAGGTAATGGCAATATTTATTACACATAGGGTATAAAATTTTACCGCCAAGAGCTTGCAATATATAAGCAGGCAGTTTTCTTTCCAAGCTGTTTAATGCTTCTACACATACATATAGAGTAAAGTGCATTGCATTTACACTTGTGTACCTGATCAAAAGGTGTTTCAAAACCTTCACAGTTATCATTTTGATCACCATGCTTGAGCTGATTTTTATGTCTTATAAATTTGTAAGTTAAATCCGATGTGGAATTGGATGGATGGTTTGATCTGACTTCATATCTTCTATAACCTTTATAAACTCTTTCTGAACATCTGAAAGACATTCGTGGTTGACAGCTGAAATGAATGGTTTTCATATATGCAATTATATGTGTGTGTATATATGCAATATATATGTGTGTATATATGCCTGCATATATGCAATATATGTGTGTGTATATTGCCTGCATTGGTAGTACCTTTGTAAGATGAGCAGCAATGGAGTCACCAAGAGCTTTTGCAAAATTATGTAGACCTTTGTTCATCCTTCGTGCCACATTTTAAGTACAGTTTTATCCTAAATGACTCACTAAAATGGGGTAATGATCTTTATATGCAGAACCATTGCCATAAACTACAATGATAGTAATGTCTAAATATTCTTACTAGAAACAAATTCCCATTTAAAAGGAGTGGAATAAACAGAGGTTTATAAATTTTGTTCATAGACATGCATTAAATGACACTGCTCCCAACTATCCAAGTATTCAAGCCATTTTAAGTGATCAAAAAACATCAGAACTTCAATGACACTTAACTGAACTAAAAAGGCTAAAAGATGACGATTTATATTGACCATTGCATGAATGTTATAACATGGTGTGCTAGATCCCTTGATGCACAACAAATTACATTGTCCTATATTTCACAGGTACTCAAAGTATTTTACTACCTGCAAGAACTGGAGAGTGATGTCAAGCAAAGGGCATTCTATTAATAATGGTAAGGCAGACCTAGAATGAGGTCCTCATAGCGTAGCCTCACCAGAAACATGCTTCTTTGATTTGGTTTGGAGTTTGCTCAGGCATATGAGTACATGCAGGCCGGTGTGACATAGCCAATGGTCCTCAGGTGGGAGGGGCCATGGACACGTACCATGGACAGAAATGATCTTGGATGAGGTCGCCCTCATAAAGAATAAGCTTGTCTGGTCATCAATCCTTTATGTTACATGCTATTCTTGGCCATGCTGAAGCCAAACAACCCCCCCCCCCCACACACACACACACACTTTTTGTCCACATTCTGAGTCCTCAAATTTACTTCCTAACTTCCAGTTATGTGTACTCAATTTTTACTTAATTAGCAGGTATTTTGAGACGCACAGTAACGAAAGCATTCCAACAGTAAAATTAACGATACAGTATACTATACCGTATATATTCAACAATATACGCTACCAGCGCATACATGTAGAGGTATAGTCAGCCAATTGCGGTTTGTGGTATCCTAGTAGAATTTCATTATTTTTACTCCAGCACGAGTTATCTGCTACGAAGATACATGTGGTTGTCACAATTAGTTGTGTGGTACCGTACTAACTATAGGCATGCATGCCAAACGTTAATGGCACTACAGTGTACTGGAAAGCTGAACGCTGTATGTGTTACGCTAAGATCGAGCTAGGTAATGGGAATTCCCTTTCCTGAAAGTACAGACGTCTCATACCGCGAGATGTAAAGCAGCTGAAATCTCGATAGGGGCTATATACATCTACATTGCAATAGCATAAGAATTCGGCACAGCATATAATGTTCAGCACATCGCGGGCACTCTCTAGCAACGAGGCAGCGTGCCTTCATCTATGCTAATACACGACCTGGCATGTTTCGCGACGGAAACGACCAGCTCAATCTTAGCGTGGGCTGTTTCGTCCAGAGGGAGCGGGAAGGGATACCGCAAGTGGTGTACTGCGGACGGGCAGGTTGTCTTGGAAACCTCATTGATGCACGGATCACCTTCAAAATAAATAATATACATTATTAAGATGCCATGCACCCACCATACCTTGTCTATTCTTGCAAGCGGTTATGGACGCTTTCCAACCGCCAGCAATCTGTAGTGTCGAGCATGTGCCACACTTTATACAGTCACGCTCGTGATGTGTGATGGATAGTGATTGATAATCTCCTCCGCGAACGCTCCCAGGTGTTCTGTGGCCTCCGCCCCGCATCCCGTGATCACAACGGGGTCACTCTCCAAATCGATGACGTCAGATGTCTCCTCATTCGTAACCACATCCTCCTGCTGAGTTACGAGAGCCTCCAGTCTTTGGAGCCTTTCCTCCACCTCGGCTAGCCTCTGGCTGTAGGCGCTGGACTGGAGCGAGGCCCCCAGCTGTAGCCAAGCAACCAGAGACAAAACCATCAAGTACTTCATCGCGACGTTGAATGTGTGCCGTAACTGAATGTCGCCTTTATATAGTAAAGTACCACGTGAGTTTGTAAATGTGTTGATTGTACGCTACACCATCGTATACGTATACAAGGTAACACTTATTTAGTGTTGTATAAAATCGTGTTAAGTCTATTCTGCTTCTCTAATGTTCCAGCGATCCTACCTGTACATATAATGGCCCCCACGAATACACCTTCGTAAAAATGATCTTTAATTCAGTGCATATATAACGCGCTCGCACACTTTTGCGCTAACCCAGACTTAATAGCACTCCTATCGTTTGATAATTAACGCTCCAAGCCTTGCCACGCATCTGACATGCCTACGCACATATACAACATTGATAAAATAATTGGACATTACATGTATAGTATTTTAACACTGCAAATACGTTGGTTGATATGTCAAACCAAACTCTTTCAAATCATTGTTATTGTTTTAAAATATGGAAGGCTTACAGACCAAATTCATCTATATGTGCATGTTCAAAATAGGTATAAGTAACAAGTCGTTTGTTGTACAAAGAGGTCCAGTGACCTGAATAATAAATTGATACATATATGTGCCCATGCCTATAGCTACGTGCATGTGTGTCGCGATGTGATCAACACCTGCAACAATGGATACAGCGGCACCTTAAGGTCGGCATACACGGGGCGACTTCCTGCCGACTTGTCGCATGCAACTCGAATGAATATCGGTAATTCAGTTTACTGATGGTTTGCGGAACGTTTGTCCATATTCATTTGAGTTGCATGCGACAGATCGACTAGAAGTTGCCCCGTGTATGCCGGCCTTTATAGCCTATACATGTAGCTAAATGTACCACAAGATGATGTTTTTTTAAGATCTGCGGGGTTTTTTTATTAGGCCATGCCGCACACGTAAGCCACGCCTATTTCAAACCCTATATAACGCTTCTAAATGCGACATCCGTCGCGCAGCAGTCGAAAGCCGGCATGGGAGAAATCGCATCACGTGCGGTTCTGCTAGCCATGCTCTGCATGTGCTTGCAATCCGTGGTGCGAGGCGGATACGTTCCTCTCAAAACCTTCTCGGTACGTTCTCGATTTGCGACTCACCACGTCATGCAGTCTCGATATTTGCACATGACAATTCAGGAAGAGAATTGTGTGTACAAGTACTCCGCTAATCAAATAAGCTCAATGAGTGGTTCGCAATCAAAGCTACAAATCAGCTCAACAGTTGAAGTCTCCTGCGAGTCGAGTAAGTGAACTGCCGCGATTCGTCATGCAGGTATTAAATATTTCCTCTCGTGCAGTCGGAGTATACAACAAGCAAGCAGCAACCAAATACTGCCTCACGCTAAAAGATACTATACACTTCGGACTGAAGAAGAAACGGAAAGGTATTTATACAAACTATGCATGCATGCATGGCGTCACCTGAATTTATATTATATGACGACAAACGCTCAGCTTTGCAGAGGCTTCGGAAGCTGCAAATAAGCTGCTGAGTAGACCGTTCTGCTTCGTTCAGGCAAACGACGGAAAAGTAGTGTCCGTTCATTACAACCCTACGGAGAAGCTGCAAATAGTCAACTACAAGAAGGGAATAGCTGCCGCGTTCCAAGCCAACTTCAAGAAAACAGCAGTGGAGATCGAAGAAGACACACAGTCGAGGCACTACTCCCACTACAGGTTTGTCATTTTGCCTATGAATTGTGGTGCAATTTTACTGAACAACTTTCCATACAATATATACGTAGTTACAAAACGATCGCACCAGATCACATAATAATGCATCGCAGGGTTGATTCGGAAAGTGTAATACAATTCGCATCACGTGAACTGAACGGGAAGCCCATCAGCGTGGAAATCGCTGAGGATGTAGAGTACAAAAGGGGGAGGCTGCTCAGCTCTTCTGGAACCACGCTGGTTAATGTGAACGGACCTGTTCAATCTAAGGACATTAGCCACTATCAAAGCAACGGCGAGGAGGCTCTAGATAGTGGCAATCCAAACACGTTCGACGCAACATTTGGCAGCGGAGGATTGAGTGGCACTGGAACATATTCGCTGGAGCTGCAGGGATGCATGAAGCAGTTACATTCGACCAAACTGAGAAGAAGTGCACAACAAACCTACGGGCTGGCTGAAAGCACACTCAGCACCGAGTATGATGCCGGTATATAAGAGGCACGGGGAATGGGGGGGGGGGGGGGGGGAGGGGGGGGGTGGGCATAAGGAGGTTGTGGGAGAGTTATATATGTATTCTCGCCACAGAGGAAGGGGATTACGTTGAGATGGGCAAACTGAGGGAACGTTTTCCATCGCTAAGGCATCCTCTGACCACTCTTCATCAAAACGTTAGCGACACCACAACGAGTAAGTGATATACCCTTATAATTATAATTTTCTATGTAATAATAACACTGTGGTTATAATATTTAACTACTACATTTATACTGATATATCTACACACTAACATATTTGGTCAGGAAGCATGGTGAAGAAACTGCTGGTCTTGGAGTCAGAACACGGACCACTGCCTGGTTATCAACCTGCTGTGTCCGAAGTAGTGGATTATCTCAATGCGGTAAATTATGCACAATTAATAATTGAATTGGTACACCATGCATGCATATAATGAATCGAATACATCGAAGTGTTTATGGGACAGTTTCTACGAAAATGGCCCTTCGTTTATAATGATAAAATCTTATAAAATCGCTTTGCATTTGAATCGTAATAACTTCCGAACGATTAAGGCTATCAACGTTCTATTTTCACCACTTCGTACCACACCATTTCTCTACGGTAAAATACATTTTGGGGTCTTGCACTTGCTCCGTGCCAGAATTGCAACGTCCGATACCCCACCGGGTTCAAACTCGACATAACTTTCTGTAGGAGTTATGAAATCGCTTCAAATTTGGTTTGTAGGTGGAGAGGTCCTATACCTATCGATTTGTTCTGTTCGTTAATTTTTATGCCATCCGTTACTGAGATACAGTTGAACAAACTACGTGCACGTTTTCCCGCTTGATTCGCGCCAATGTTATAATCCCCGCCTCCCCATACATTGAGCGGAACTCAATTTGCCCAAATCATTGGCGCGAATCGAGCGCGAAAATGGGCACGTAGTTTGTTCAACTATATCTCCGTAATGGATGGCATAAAAATCAAGTGCAACACCCCAAAATGTATTTTAGCGTAGAGAAATGGTGTGGTATGAAGTCTTGATAATAGGAAGTTGATAGCCTTAATCGTTCGGAAGTTATTACGATTCAAATACATAGCAATTTTATAAGATTTTATAATTATAAACGAAGGGCCATTTTCGTGGAAACTGTCCCTTATATCATATTATATGTTTATTCGGCGGATTAAATATAAATATTCGCTCATAAATGAACTTATTTATTCCGGATCGATTGCAGAACGCTTAAATGAACTAAATGTGCACAGCATTTTAAACTGTTGTACATGGTGATCGACCTCAGCACATATAGGAATATAATACACATAAATACTTGTGATTGTCACAAGAGCTCTTTCGTCGCGTGATCTGTACAACAGTCATATGACCGTCATTGTCACATTTTATATTAGTTGACGTAATAGATAATCCGCTTTACTCGTGTCAAAATGCAAAAACAAGTAAAAATTAAGGCTCCATATATGAAATGTAAAAAGTATTAGTGGGCTAGATGTAGATCCGCTCTCGGATGACTTCGTTACTGAGAAATCGGACCCTGTACCACTAGTTTATAGTGTATTGTATTTCTTGGCTTGTCCGTGTGTGTGTGTGTGTGTGTGTGTGTGTGTGTGTGTGTGTGTGTGTGTGTGTGTGTGTGTGTGTGTGTGTGTGTGTGTGTGTGTGTGTGTGTGTGTGTGTGTGTGTGTGTGTGTGTGTGTGTTTGTGTGTTTGTGTGTGTGTGTACGCGTGAGCATGCATGTGTGCGTGCGTGATCTGTGTGATGATGAATCATAGGTGCATGCATGTGGCTGTCGTAGTGTCGTTACACTCATGTGCTGATAAGCTACCAAGTAGCATAAATGCATGGCTTACATATACATATACATGTAGTTACATTATTAATATAATTGCGATATTATGATATTAAATATATATAATATATTGCAGCTGCAATCCAATGCAGCCCCGTAGCCATGCGGGAATCAATATTTCCACCTTTCCCCCCCCTTTCCCCCCCCCCCCCCTACCCACCTCATTTGCTCATTTGATGCCTGATTTCCTGAGTTCGGCAACTTCCTACGACGGATGTAATAAAAATAAGTTAGACGGCTGAAAAATCACTGCCGGAAGTATAATTATTTGCATTCATAACTGTAAGCACGTACTGAAGTACGCACTTGGAACCAAATTATTATCATTACAAGATATTCTCTCTGAGAAAGTTGGTGGTATATAGGATTTGAAGGCAATGGTGGTGTAAAAAGGAAGGGAACAAGGGATCGACGATGATACGAATTTTTTTTAACAGTCCTATATTTAGCAACAAAAGATGTACGTACTACAAAAGTGATAGCACTTTTGCGGTAGTACGTACATTTTATGTTGCTAAACATTAAAAAAATTCGTATCATCGTTGCTCCCTTGTTTCCTTCCTTTTTACACCACCATTGCCTTCAAATCCTATATACCACCAACTTTCTCAGAGAGAATGTTTTTTATATCTTGTTCCCTTCATTCTTTTTTACATTGGGTTGCCTTAATATAACCAGGTACCAGTATGACATGTGTACCTACCCTCTAGTACAAGCAAGTGCATTCATCAGACCCGTACTTGTATGTACATGTACATTTATGTAACTCAGAAATGTGATAGACACTTGTTTGGGTGAGGGGCCATTAGTGGTAGAGAGAAAAGGATCAGCCATTTAAACCCGCTATGCAGAAGTAGTCCCCACCAAAATGCTATGCATACTGATGTCCACCTGTAGCAACACTGAACATGTCACTGCCTAGGCCTAGCAACATCATGTTTTGTGGTTTGTTTCTGACTATATGGAAGCAAACATCAAACTTATAAACTCCTGGGGTTATCTTCTTTGTGATTTTATTCAATTGCCGTTGAGGACAGGTCCCCCATTTATGCCTCAGACATATATGTATTATCCACTCAAGGTGGAGGGTATCATGAGGCCCAATCTCACTCATTGTCGCCTATTTTAGGCAAGTGAATCTGCTTGGACAATCATCTGATAACACACCTACCATTGAGGTCTACTGGTATAGGCCCATGCTGTTTTGTGTGATTGTATGAGGTATCATAGAAATAGGGTTCTAAGGCAGCACTATGATGCCTTACCCCAGCTAAAATATCATTTTCTGATAATTTTATTGCATTAATAGCACAAACATCTTTTAACAATCCCCCTGCTTTTGTTCTTTGAATGTTCAGTGCCTTAGCATCTGCACTAACTTTGCTAACAGCAGCATGTGCAGATCTAGTGATAACCTTTTGTGCTAACTATGGATGGGTCTGGCAAAAGGCATCTTTTAACTCATCTAGCAATGTCCTATTGCTTACACAGGACAAAAACGCGTCAAATCAATTATTGATTTTATAGATGATTGAACACACTTGCGTAAGAGTACGTAAGAGTACTATTCAATCATACAATGATTCTACAAGTGATTTTAAAATCATCTATGAAATCAAAAATTGATTCGCGGTCTTTTTTTGCTGTGTAGAATAGCCTTTTCAAGGCCACCTTTATACTCCATTAGAACACTATCATTGGGTTCATACAGGGAATGGCTAAAATGATTTAAAAAGATGGAAGCATGCAGTCAATACTGAAATTTACTTCATAATACATGTAGAAGCCACATAATAATGTCGACCCCATGTCATGCATTATTTGTGTGTACTACCCTAGGGGTGACATTAAAAGTGGCTTGAACTGTATTGCAAAAATAGTGCATCTTATATCAATAATATGAATACTGTGTACCAACACCCGTTATGCAGCATGACAAAATCCAGCTGTGCGTGTCATCACCTAGCAACACAATGTGCAAAGCACTTTTCCAGCTGCTCTAGACTAAAAGAAGCGCGCCAAACCATAATATTCCATGCACAACTCATCTTTTGGCGGTAGTTGTATTTCCGTTGTTGCGTGTTGTCTCCGCGCCTCACGCTTACGCTTCTGGAATTGAAGCCCGATTGGTTTCTCGATTCGCCTGTGCATGACTGTAGGCAGTGATGGCTCATCGTCAAAGCCTATAGTCCACTCCTCCACTTTACCCTAGAATCTAGAACCTCTTAGACACAAGCTTGATGTGCGAACCAGGGCAAATAAAAGTTGAGTTCTAACAAATGCACACGTTTCTGCATATGATATTTTTTTCCCCATTTGGCTGCTGTAAGCTAACTGGTAGCTACATGTATGTGCTTCAAAAAATCTGCCTCTCTGTGGAGAAGCCCATCAACGGATGTTACAAAAGGAGTATAAATGTACCTCGCCTATCTTCTATGTTTTTTTATAGCTTCTTCTTCCCTATAGAGCCCCTATGTGCAAAACTGATTGATTCTGGTGTTCGATGCAAGTGAGATGGTTAAATAAGGACATCGTCGTCGTATACACAAGTCTCTATATTAGTATATAACGAACACGTTTTGGTCCAAAGCAAAAATTAATATGGCCACTAATGTTTGGGATAAGTAGCAAGGGGTCTACCGGTATAAAAACATTGCATCAGGCCCGAAGCTGCGTGATAGCATCCCAGCATTTCGTATCAAGCATCGTATATATGTGATCAATTGCGAGGGGCCCCGCGGTTTCAGAAGTCCCGCAGGCTGACCGGACGGGTCTGGCCCGTTTCGAGACTACGTTTTCCACGTATACTGGACCGCTTCTTAGCGTTTCTTATTGGATCGTCAACTTAATAAAGTGATTGATAGCAGATGTTAAAAATTATAATTATGCTAATAATGCTAATAATGCTAATAATTCCTTACCGCGTACATGTACTTCTGGATATAAATCTGTTCCGTTGTCTTCATACCCCTCATCTAATAACTATGGCAACTCCATACACAAAGCATCGACCTATGAATATCCATAACCTTATAAAGTGTACACATGCATAGTACATTTGTATATGTACATGTAAAACAGTTGATTATGGGCCATTGTCGGGGGGGGGGGGGGGGGGGGGAGGGGGGGGGGGAACCCCTTCAACTGCTTGGAGTTAAGTTTTCCAACAACAAAACAAAAAACTTATATGAAATCAATGGCTGGTGTTCCTGCATGGGATAATTATTTTATAAGTCCGTCGTTAATAAACATTACAACGTTAGCTCATTTTTATGGCATCATTTAAGTACTATATTTGCTGATCTCTGAGAATGTACATGCATGGTTCAGTGCACAGCCCATACTTCTATGCATCAACCTTGGTACCTGTCTACAAATTACAGAATGGGTTCCTTCCAGAGCTTTCATTTCTTTGCAAGTTTTTCATAACTACATTGCTCTGCAGGTAGATTATAAATACATGCAAGGTCTTACTTCAGGAAGCATAAATGGATCAGAGTCATTGAGTCTATACATGTGTTTGCATCATGATGAAGATGAAATGGCATACTCTGAGACTATACAAGTACAGTACTAGAATATACCAACCCTCTGCTGCTAGTATTAGTACAGCTATATAGCATTATGGGTAAACTATAATGATAATTTTTTTTTAAATCATCCACTTACAGTCGGAGAATGGGTACTTTGTTCATAGTAAAATTTCACTTCAAATCAAAGCAAAACACTGGTACAAAAGTGACTGTATACAGATTTGGCATTGATGTGTCGTTGTTGAACTGTCATTCCAACTGATGAATTCATACAATGTATGTAACTACCATTCTAACAGCTATACTGCTAGTCAAGAGTAAAGCAGAATGCTGTCAGCTGTCATAACTGCAATACTATAACCATGCAACGTCTTGCAACAAAGTTTAATGCCAACTTTTGTTTGCAATGCATTTTGCAAACTAAATAATTAACGAATGTAAGGATACCATCATAAGATTTACGTAAATAGCATTCACCTTGCAAAGATATATACACCATAACCCTAACTTTATACATCACATTATCACCAACTTAATTTCTTAAGAGAGAATGGTTTTTTTTATATACATGTATATCTTGTGCTATAATTTAAAATCACTATGAACTAGCTAGGCTACTAACAGGCTAACCTATGGGTCATGCATTATATAAAGTGTTACTGTATCTTATGGAAATAAATATTGCCATGCATGCATGCCCCTTATCTATTCGCATGCACATTTTGTTACCGCATAAAATGTGCTCCCAACAAATATATCCACTATTTGCATGTCAACTACTATAGATATCCCCAACAAAGGAAGAGGACTGGGAAATGAGAGCTCTTCTGTATTCATTTCTTGCGGTCGAAGGGAGCCAACGTTCACAAGAGGTATATTATAATAATTTTGTAGAATACTTGTCCATGATGCATGAAATTTTTGACCAGGAATCTTTTTTTTTTCCAGATCTTATTACATGCTATTAGCACATCAACGAGTGCGAAGGAAAGGAACACGTTGACAGTGCAATTGGCCTTTGTGAGAAACATTCACCCTGAAATCCTCACGCAAGTAGAATATCTCATCGCTACAAGCAATGACTCCACCGATCCCTTGGTCCTATCCTACGGAGCACTTGCTTCCTCCTCCCAACCTGAAGTTCAGCACCGCATTGTGCAGTTCCTAATGGAACGCATGGACGCCAAGAACGGAGACCATTCCACGTTAGTCCACTTCATTCACTCTCTGGGAAACACGGAATCGAATCTCGCTGATATGCCGCTTCTCCAGCTCATCACACACAGCAATCCGAGCGTTAGGATGGCAGTTGTGTACGCCCTACGATACAGCGTGGAGTCTAAGGAAGTTCAAAGCGCGTTGGTTTTAGCTCTCCGCCAGAACCCAGATCCGGACATAGATATAACACATAGGGATTGGAAACGGCCTATCTAAATGTATGGCGTGACGTCACATCCGCGTTACAGGCTCGTTTCGCGAAATTATTATAGAGACAAAACTTGCCAGTACTGTCAGCGCCACAGTAGTTTTCCCTTGGACAGATAAATGTTGTTGCGAGGTAAAAGGAGGATATGTATTCAGAGAGAGATTTATCGATACAAAAGAAAAGCGATACGAGCAAGTTTTATCACTATATTGGCCCAATTATTGCGCTACCCAACTAGTTGTACCCTTGGTAGTCGTGTGTCCGTACATATATGAAAGCTTGAGCCCTCGTTGCGTTCTAATTTTGTCCCTGCATGCCCTCATCCAAGCTGATCTGGAACTCTTTGTACCTAACACAAGATACTGATGGGTATACTCGTACCCGTTACATATCTGTTGACTTTTGTACCTGTTTTGAACGTAGTTTACACACTTGCTCCAAACCTGAATTGTCTTAAATACGATGAAGTGATTAAACTGTGCCTTTGTGTTTCTTCCACAGACTTATGATATACCCTTATGGAGATATATAGCTTTTTGTACGCATGCTTCGAATGAATTTGTGACAAAAGTAACAAATAACCCTGCTTCCCAGTCCCTTCGCATGCCTTCAGAAACTCGGATAGAACAGATCGGTACACTGTATTTGTCCATAACGCTACGTATAGGGCTTAAAACACAAACTTTAAGTCTTGGTCTGGAATCTCAGTCAACAACGCCATGCTCAATTGTATTCATTTACTGCTCAATTTTATTCATTTACTGCTATTCCGCCGTTACGGGGTTACATCCGAAACGAGCCTAGTATTACCATTGAGAGCCTGGTGTTGCCAATCCCTATGTGTTATATCTATGATCCGGATTTCGCGGATATGGTGGTGCGCGCAATGATAGCGGGGGCTCAGTCCCAGCAGCTGTCAAAAATCAACCCCATAGATGACTCACTCTTTCAAGCAGTAGTGCTCCATACAAAGAACAATACAGTTCTTCGCGCCATGGTGACCTATTATGTTAAGTTGCTCGGTCCTAAGGTGCCAAGGAAGTTTATGGATGTGCTAAGCGGTACAGTACGCAAAAGAGACACTACTTGGAATGAGAAAAGCTCCGTTTACGATTTGGTGGAAGACCTTAACACGAGAAACAGCGACCTGGCAAACTACCTTTCTAATAGAGCGTACATTTGGGGCAAATCACTGGGTGTTACAGATATCAAGTTAGACATCGCGTTAGGGACCTTTGTAGGATTTGGAGGAAGCGCTAATCCTAACGTTTTCAAGTTATTTGCGAAGGGTATTGCCCAGGGATACGCTTTTGGATACACAAAAACTGCATTTGAGGCTCTGATTTCGAGTGTAAATGCCCCCGGCACAACTGGCATTCAGAATAGATTCTACGTCAGCATCGTTGGAAAGGTCTTGGTCGATTACTCCAAGGAGATACCGATGTGCAAATCTTTGAGTTACCCTTTGTACAGCAGTCCAGACTACACGCTGTTGTCATTCTCGTACAAAGTATTCGTTTTTGTCGGGTTTTTGGATTTCAGTATATCACTGAATGCTAAGCTGGGTGTCGAGGCAACGCTCACTGCGTGCATCAGTAAGTGCTTAACCGCTACAGGAAGTATCGTCCCCACGGTAACAGTGACAGCCGCAGCAAGCGCATCTATCAGTCTCGTTGTAAGTAAAACTATTGCCCACTGTATAACTATAATTATATATATACATGTATATACGGTATTTATTATACATGCAATAACACTAAAATTGGGCTATGCATAGTGGACATTGAGAATTGGAGCTAGTATAGACAACCCACACTTACACAACACAATAGAGCTCGTTTTTGACTGCGGCTATCAGCGTTATGGCATTATATATGCAGTTCTACATGCGGAGTTATTTGCGCATACATATATCTTTAATTTTGGCGACATAGCTGCCGCGATACATATCGCGCGGTATGCACAATTATACAATATGATGTACAGTACTATACTCGAGATCGCAACAATAATTTCATATCATACCATATGTTTTACACAAATGTGAAATACCTACGCTAAGAATTGCCTGCATCAAGGGCGTAGACAGGGGGGGGGGAGGGCAGGGGGGGCTTTAGCCCCCCCAGATTTTTGCAGTTGAGTTATTAAAATTTCTGAAGTCGTTAATAATCAGTTGTAAAGCGCGCTCTATTCAGTAGAGTTGCATGTCAGTGACGCCACACGCGCGTAGGCCTATTACAATTGCGTCACACACTTGTAATTGTTTAGATACGTTGTTACAATATTAATGTCATAAGCGCATTACATCACGTATAGAATAACTAATAAAAATGCAACTACTCCAGTAGGTGTATTTATTTATTTTGCTCTGAAACAAAAAAATCCTGAAATGAGTAAATATGACTATCTCATTCTCGATTGTACTTATACTAGCATGGACTTCTACGAAACACCAGCAAGAAAGGACAGGCAATAAAATAAGGTAGTTGCTTAAATTTCCACTTCTAGGTCCATTGTATAATTAAATAAACCAAAGATATCAATTCTGCTTTGGTTTCTTGTGATAAATTCATCTGCTATTTCAGTGATTGACAGTTTATCTGTCCGATCCTTGTGCACGTGTAGTATCATGCACCAGTTTATTCTTTGCTGGCTCGTCGTAGTGCGAAGCCGTGCTTTTAACCTTCTTAGAGCACTGAAACTTCTCTCAGAAGTCGCGTTAGTCGCAGGCATAAGTAGAATAAGCTTAGACACTTCTGAAAAGTATTCCTTTTGTTGAGGTGTCAATCATTTGGAGTCTAATTCCCCGGCTTCAGTTGGATCTGATGTGGATTTCTTTTGATGTCCTCGCAAAGCTAGTCCTTGCCTACCTAAAAAGTATTTATAATAACCGAGAGCATTTTTCTGTTTTCAGCTTTTTCTAACGCATAACTATCGCTCAACATCTCTCCACATCTCTTGTTTTGCATGCTAGCATTTCTACTGCTTCACGGCGATGAGCAGCTGTGCTCTTGTGTCTTCTCAGGAACCTTGCCCAGTATGCTGTCGGCTAGCTCGTACACAATCTGGTCATTGGTCTTGTCCCCCCCACTGCTGGCCATGCGAGGCTGCACACTGAGGATGGTGTTCACCAAGGCATAGGACTCTTGGTTCTGTGTGCAGAGGTGGACATGCACCATGTGGATGGACCCCATGTACCCCAGGACATTGTCTAACAGCACAGCTTATAAAGAAAATGCATCATCTTCTCAAGACAATCAATATGCTATTGTATTTCTTTATTTTGTGGTCGGGGTTGTTTATCCTACATGTAACTTTCCACATCACACATGTACATGTATTCATACCAAATTTGGATGTACTTCCATTGTTATAATGGGTGGATTGTCAGAGCTGCAGATTTTAACATGTAGTAGTAGATCATATGGTTTATAAAATCAGCAGTGTAAAGGGACCTAATGCATACGTTTTCAATTTCATATTCCGCTAAGATATTCATAGACCCTCTACATACATATTCTTTCTTTAAAAGCACTTGAAATCGGACTGTCTTTACTGGAGATACAATGTACAACGACATAAATTTTACATCACACATACAGTGCATCCACTTTGTCGTTCATTTCTGAAATTGTTTAATGCATTACATCCATTTTTGCGGGTTGATCACATGTATATGTACACACATAAGTGTTTTGTACATTATTAAACTCCGCACTACATACACTGTACAAATGTATGTACAATCTCTGTTCCACCTCTGTACCATCTCTGTACCCATACCCACCTGGAAGGCTATGTTGGTATTCTCATGCATGCCAAATATCTCGGGGTCATCATTGAAGGGAAGGTTCTCCACATAGTCCCTGTACACCTGGAGGGTGTCGGCCTCAGGTGGGTAGTAGGTACCAGAGGGGGAGTACTTGTAGCCTGCACCCGGGGTGGGAGGGGAGAAGAACCTCCTTAGCATGGTCCTCAGACACCTCTGGTCCCATGCATCTGTCACACGACCTCCATAGTTGATCTGGAGGGAACATACATCCATGATGGCTACATCCATTACAGTGGTACACAATCATATGTGTACTTTTACTAAGTACAGTACATGAATCCAAATTTCAAAACAATTCATAAAAATACTACGACACAGGGGGATATTCAAATAATTAAAAACATAATTAATAACTAATAATAACCAGTATCCCATACAGCAGTAGGGACACAGGTTGGCCTCACCTCTCCTGTGATAAAGGTGAGGGCATCCCATGGTAGTTCCCCTCCTTCGAAGAAGATCTTCAGGTTGTCCAAAGCACACTCTCTGTCGGAGTCATTGAACTCATACTGCAAGGCAAAGGGGGTGTGGTTATATGTGGGGGGAGGAGGCACACAGGCTGAGGGGGTGTGGTCTGTTACCTTGATGTTCCAGCCAATAGGACCAAACTTCTTCCTCTCTTGAATGACGCATGGAAGAAGCACAGTCCAAATACAAGTTTGCGCCACACCACTCCAAGGACTACAGCATGAAGGGAGAGGCAGCGGTGGGTGAATATTGCGTGTGTGTGTGTGTGCATCCATGTACATGTATATGTGTATGTGTACATGTGTATACAAACATTCATGTAGAAATGCTTTGTATGTTGACATCATCTGTTAGCAGTACACAGGTACACACCATGATGTTTCACGTTGGTTCTCAGGCCTGAGGGGGTGGGGCCAGAACAGTATTGAATGACATAGTGCATGTCCTGGTGCCCAGTCCCAACCCTTTGGAGGCTCATTGGTGACCTTGACAGAGTTCTGCAGCACGCTGACAGGGAAGCACTTGTCAGGCATGGAGGAGAGGAACAGTCTAAAGTCATTGTGGAGGATAGCATCAGACAAGGAGAATCCTTTAATGACGTTCTCCATAAGTAACATCCAGGAGGCAGCAAGGTGACAGTTCTGTTCAAGTACATTTGGCATTTAATTTTCCACATCAATAGGGTAAGATGGTCAGATGGAGAATCATGCACAAGTACGTTTATCTCTTTCCTATTAACAATCAGTATAATGAGGGACCTACATGTACATCCCTGGGACTGTAGATCCTGAGTGTAGTGAGATAACAATGAATTCTACATGTACATGTACATGACGTACTCCACAGTCATGAGCATGCTCCCTGGCACACTTAAGAGATCTCGCCCTCTGGTACATAAATAAATACCTGCAATTGGCCTATCAGATTGCAACAGAATACATGTAGCCTAAAGCAAATTATAATCTGGTATATTAATTCACTAGTGCATAAGATGCATCCTTATGGGTTAAAAATCTGCATATCATTTTCTATTTAGTCCTGTGAGTACCAATTTCTTATTACATACATGTATAAATTATATTGATTTGTCCATTACTGAGTACTGACATGGTCACAATTCGGCTAAAGCCTCCCATGGGTTATTTGCATAAATTATCATGAGCATGCACATGTATACTATGAAATAATCAATCTCAACAACCAGTACATGTACATACTGTTCAAATGATACATGTATAATCAAAATTTTCCTATCTTTGAAGCACCGTGCATGTACTTTTGTTGGTTTACAAATTTACTTGCTCAATGACATGTTTCAGGGTTCAAACCCCACATGCCATTTTGGAGGAGCGTTTGTATTACACAGCATGTACATGTACATGCAAGTGTAGTGGCTAGGCCCCACCCCTCACCTGTAGGAACACCCAATCTCCATTCTTCACTGCAGCCTCTATCATTTTCTCAGCCACCGGTGACCCAGCGAGATGGAATGGATCTTGGACAGAGCAGCACACCCCCACATTCATCAGCTCCACCCCCACAGGTCACACTCCACCCCCACCTATCAATTGTACTTCATCTCCTTAGCAAACCTCAGGAAGCTGCTCATGGGGTCAGAGCCAGTGGACAGGATGAACGCCAGGGGTGTCGGGATTTTGGACATGTCGCTGTACAGGGTTGCCAAGGTAATAGCAGGACTCTCCACAAACTGCTGGCCAAGGTTCTCAGCAACAAAGTCCACTGCAGCAAACACCACCTATAGCTACATGTACATAACACAGCGACAGTGACTATCTGTTAATGAACTTATAAGTGGATGTACATGTACTTGTACGTGGATCAACATGTAAGAGATATTTATTCTAAATCTTAATCTGTGCACATTCCCACCTTCTCTTCTCTAAATGCTTTCTGGAAACTGCTCAGTCTTTCATCCCAGTGTCCCATGATGGGCGGGGCTTCCCCTCCTTCCTGTGCAGGAGGGTCCTGCTTTGGGTACTCTCCAGGATTGGATCGGTTGACATTGACCTGGGCAGATAAAACATATGCACATGTACATGTGGACACAGTGTACATGTACCTCTCTGCTGGAAATCCCTTTCCTCCACTAGAACACACCTCCCACCTCCCCCATATACATTTGTACTTCCACCTCCCCACATACCTCCCACCTCCCCCACACCTCCCACCTCCCCCACACCTCCCACCTCCCCCACACCTCCCACCTCCCCCACACCTCCCACCTCCCCCACACCTCCCACCTCCCCCACACCTCCCACCTCCCACCTCCCCCACACCTCACACCTCCCTCACACCTCACACCTCCCCCACCCCTCACACCTCCCCCACCCCTCACACCTCCCCCACCCCTCACACCTCCCCCACCCCTCACACCTCCCCCACACCTCCCACCTCCCCCACCCCTCACACCTCCCCCACACCTCACACCTCCCCCACAAAAACAAAGGTGCAAATTAAAAAAAACTCCATGTTTCTTTCAGATATAATTTTCTGTCGGTGTGACATTTGCTGCATCTGGTTGGTGTGTGGAGTCTCGTGAATGCGTTCTCTTTCATTGCCACAGCTCGAAGACGGCCATTCGCTCTTTGAGTATGACGTCGGTCTCAATGGCATCATCCAGCTGCTGATCCAAAATCCTGCAGTGGCAGATCCAGGAATTGGGAGGGGGAGGAGGCACCGGTGAGGGTGTGGCAAGGGAATGTGGTAATGTAGTGGGCGGGCCGCCCTGGGGAGGGTGCGTGAGGGGGGCACCCCTCCGCCCAGCTAGGGGGTGTGCAGGAGCGCTGTAAGCTCCCCCACTGGGGTCAGAGAACCCCCCTCCCCCCCTCAAAAAAAAAAAAAAAACTAAAAATGTAATCACAGATTGTGGCTGGGAAGAAGCGACAGTTCAAGAGCTCAGCCTCTAAATGTTCAATGCGCCAATGCATCGCCGTTGCAACAGTATGATCATGTACATGTGCATACTGTAATGAGAAAACACACGATTTTCATGAAGGCGTTGGCGTTAATTGCTCCACGGAAATACATGGGCTTATGCTCGGTTTTTTGGTACTTTTGGATATGCTCGAGCTCTCTAGAGGGAAAATTGAATAACATACGCTAAACGGCCGGTTAATGTAACATACCTTTTGCCCGTACTTCTATTGTAGAGCTGAATGCTATTACGTCACGTGCCAGATGCAATCATATTCATACTTGGTCCTGACACATATGTACGTGGGCGTACGTATAGGCCATTTCTGCCCTAGCTATATCTCTGCGCTGCATTTGCATATATAGTAGGGGCGGGACCCTCGGGGGGGGGGGGGGGGGGGGTTACGCCTGACGGGCCCGTTGTGCCTGTCACGCGAAAATTGGTCCGGGCAAAAAGTGGTCCGTGCGGACCACTTTTCGCTGCCAAAATTGGTCCGACCCCGGACCACTTTTGGTTGCCAAATTTGGTCCGGGTTGCCAAAAGTGGTCAGGGTTTTAAATACTTGAATGAAACCAGTCCTTGCACTGTTAAGTTCGTATACAATGTATATATATGGTGTGTTATTAAATATGATCCGAGGTAATGAAATGTATAAGCGTACGGCTACGTGTATAAACATGTATAACATGATTTTGTCCTGCTGCTGATTTTAGCTTGAGAGATTCATGAATGACTGAATAGTCAACACAACTTGCATGTACAACTTTGTATGCATGGCTAATTAATCATGTCCTGCACAAATTTTATCAGCCTTTGCTACATGTAGCTCTTTCAGGATGGTCTTCCGTCATATAATTATTTTAAATTGTGATGAACATGTACCGATAAATTAACGATTGTATAATAAAAAGTGCATGCACATACATGTAAATGGAAACGTGCCAAGTTACATTTTGCCAAGTTTCAACATATCATGAAGTCGTTGAGGGTTTAAGGCGTGTTTTGGAGGATTGTAAATCAAATGGACCCTGTTTTTATGACGGCATAGTATTCCTATATGAACCATGCAAGCGCAGGGATGTGGGAGGCGCTTAGTGAATTGTATAGTATGTAAATGTACAACAATATGTGTGCAGATGTGTGCACTACAGCATGCAAGTACACATACGTGTATGCAGAAATATACATTAAGAAATAACGCCAAATGCAAGTATACTTTTACATTGATGGAAACTTCCAAAAACTCCACTTAACATGCACACGTGCGGCATGCGCCAGACCACACCCCTAAATATCAGGGCAGGTGTAACCAGCAGGCAGCCAGTATTATAGCCAGTAGTGTGGTATTTTTACCAACCACAGTAGATACGCGCGAAAACTTGGTTTCGGAAACCCCTATTATAGTAATAATAATTTATGATTTACGGTAAAATACATCACGTGCTTTTGCATTTGAAGGTCGTGAGAGAAACATTCTCTGGAAGGTGCGTAGATTAGCTAGTCTCGTTTTGAGCATATATTATGAAGCGCATTAACGTTCCAATTTTCACCCGTCTCTTGTAACTGTATTGTCTCAATTTCTTATCTAGTTTGGGTCGAGCGCGTACCGTACTACTACTGTCGAACCTTTCCAAAGTAAGGCGGGCTCAGGTCATAAGTGTTATATAGGTATAAGTAATACATTCATGTACTGTACTAGATACGTACAAGAATAAGAAACATAAGATTGGACAATAGGTTATCTGACAGCGATTGCAGGCATGTGATAATACGGCTATTCGTTACCTGTCAAGTTCTGAAACTTTTCCTGTTTTCTGGAGGCTAGACTACTGTTTTGTGTGTTCCTATCTAGATCAAGGGCCACTAAGAGGTTAGGAGAATTAAGGGGATTAGGTGTTGTCAATGTGTGCATGATTATGGGATAGATAAGCACCTCCTAACTTATCAACTACTAGTGTGTGTAAGTAGGTATGTGATAGTTGGCATTTGTTAAAGCTTACTAGACATGACATAGAACGCCCTCACTTCAGACAGTGCATGTATGATACATGTACAGTGTGTTAATCAGTGTTTCCTACATGTAGTACATTCAGAGTGATAAAATTATGAATTTGTTGTGTAATCACTAAAAAGATCACCCCAGGATAGTCTGACTGAAGAATTTCTGGCAGAAGGAGCATTGCACAATATTTTACATTCTTTACAGCATGTATATAACACCTCAATATTATACCTTTTGGTTTCACACCTCTTGCCTTTATTACTGCTGGCTGGCTCACTTTTGCGTTTAACTTTCCTAATCATCACACGGTATTCAGTGGCGTAGGAGCTGCGGCGGCAGCGGCGGCCATGGCCGTTGCAACCAAAATAATAATAATAATAGGTTGACAAGCTCGCATGTATCAATTCAATTAGCTGAGCAATTTCTGCTAGGCCTATTTAATGGCATGCAAGTGGACTTCAAATCGATCGCGAGAGCTAGCTCAAGCTAGGCTACGGTACCCCACAAGTTCATGGCCTTGGCCACACTATAGCCGTTTTGTATTTTATATTACATGTGCAGAGGCAAGGTCTCAAAACGAACTAATCTGGTTATACAGTTTTTGCGTAGTTTTGGGTTTTTTTTAGATCTCAATGCATGGGGGAGCTTACAGCACTCCCCCATACCCCCTAGCTGGGTGGGTGGGTTGCCCGCCTCCCGCACCCTCCCGAGGAGGCGGGAGAACCACCGTTGTTGGCCGCTCCACTTTATATTCCCTTCCTATGCCACTGGTATTATTGTGCATGATTATTTATTCAAACCCACTCTTTTTAGTAGATGGAGCTGTGTCAGTTTCTTCAGTTAGCGCATCGTCCCCTTCCGAAAACTTGGGCTGCAGTACTCTTTGGGAGAGGAATTCAGCCTCTATTGCCTCCACCAACTGCTTTGATCCTAATTACATTCATCGTGCGGATTGAGTATTGGTTTATCCAAATTTATTGCGGTTTACCTGAAGCCAAAACTGTTCCCTTGTTTACGTTCCTCCAGTGCTTACCTATTGCGCCTACGACGATATTGATCACTGTTGCGGGGAAGTGATGCTGCTGCCTCTTACAATAGATACTGTATCCTCTACATTTCAGAGGATAAGATGGTACAACTCTACGTTTCGAACACAAGCGATGGCACTAATAAGAAACTGCAGCACGGAATAAATGACTAACCTGTTTCCTTTAGGGCCACACGTAGACTCATTGCGCTATGGTACTAAAAATCGTTATATAGGGGTATAGACAGTTTGTAAGGGATCTAAGGACACGTAAAAGGACGCGCTGCAAGCTGATTTGTTGTTTGTAAATTGATCCGGCGCTAAAATAAACCACCTGCCTTAACATGAAACACATGTCCGTTTCCATCGCTATGTTGTTCATTTGTATTGAACGTAATGCGAAGGCAAGATATTCTGTTACGAAAGTAGTAAATTACGTTACATTTGTAAAAAATTTCCGTTGTCCTAACTTTTTATTCACGTATACTGTAGCTGCTTTTGAACGCTATACATGATAGTAGAGAGAAAATAAGCCATTTCATTTAGGCCTTCAATACAACAATGATGCTTCTACCATTGTAATGGCTTTTAAATTGCAATTGAATTAACTGTAAAATGGGTTCACTCAGGGTTGCCAAGGTGTTGCTATGGCATTATATGTGAAACCTATCTTTACCACCATCCACCCAACTTAACACCTGTACTTGACAATAATTACATATATTCAATCAGTATCTCCATCACTCTGTGGGAAACCCTGGTTAATTGTATTTTACTTACTGTACATATTTAAATTGCATAGCAAATTGCATGGTGCATGTACATGTACAACTGGTAATTATACAATTATGATTTGACTTTTAGAATGGAATCTTTGACTTTAACTGTCTGGATACAAATTGAGAATAAGAGTAAACGAAAGATTAAAATATCTTCTAAGCCAGATTTTGATTTTGATGACCTTTGTCATGCTGTCATTGAAGTGGAAATACAACAACTATCTCGCTGTACTCCTTCAGATCTTCAAGTAAAATGCGGTAATGATGTGGTGGATAAATCTGACTTTGTATCTGATAAGTTCCGAGAGGGATGGGGAAATGGCAAAAAACCATTTCTCATATCATTATTGGAGGCAATACAGAAAGGTAAGCCATCCATCCATTTTATTGCTTACATCATTCATTTATTTAGATTCATTAGATTCAGCTCTATCTAATAGTTTGGAACGTTTATCTCTATCAGACAAAGGTTTGTCTCTAAATGTGGTTTATTCATACAGGTGTGGTTATGTGTAAGAATAAAGGGATTGGAAATGGTATATACATGATGTGACCTCACGTTCCGTTCCATAACCGTACTTTGCATTGAATCTATTAATGGGCATGTCAACTGTTGAGCATCCTTCCATAAAGAGCTTCTTTAGTGTCATTTAACTTTGTACTGTGTGAGGACAACCTTTTTGACACCAAAAGAGCATATAGCTATTCTTTTAGAGACGTCTCAGCAGAGTCAGATAGAGATCATAGCTACAATCTGATCAGGTAGGGGTTGTGTGATTTTCCTGGACACAGGTAACATGTAATTTACCCAGCAAAGTGGTTCTGATTCTAGAATATTTAAGTGCATATATTGAATCAGACATACATATAGAGTGGCGTGATCAATATCTCTTGTATGTTGTGTATGTGTTACTGTAGCAAATGATTTGCAAGTTTCGTTGGGTCGATCGCGCAAGAATAGGAAGAGAAAATCCCAACAACAACAAAATCAATGGGAATCATAAAAAAATGGGAGGCCTACAAAGAAAGTGCCTAAAGCTTGTGTGTATTTTCTTGGCAAAACTCTCGTGCACACTTGTTCTAGCTGGCCATCATGGTGGTCATTGGCATGTACATGTGTGACTTTTTTTTTGTGACTCGCATCTTCAGATTTTGCTCCATGTTGGTTTTGATATGCTAGCGACTTGTACCCACGGCTGTTTCAAGCTGGAAATTAGGTTGCTATTTATAACAAGATATAAAAACATTCTCTCTTAGAAAGTTAGTGGTATATAAGATTTGAAGGCAATGGTGGTGTAAAAAGGAAGGAAACAAGGGATTGGAGATACAATGATTATTCCTATATTTAGCAACATAAATGCAATGCCGTTCTACAAAGTGCTAAATATAGGAATAATAATTGCATCTCCAATCCCTTGTTTCCTTCAAAATTTTACATAAGTCGTACTGCCCACCACATTCAACACTTTCAGTGCACGTAGTTTGTTCAACTGTATCTCCGTAATGGATGCATGAAAATTAACGAACAGAATAAATCGATAGGTATACATGTAGGACCTCTCTACATACAAACCGAATTTGAAGCGATTTGACTACTCCTATCGGAAGTTATGGCGAGTTTGAACCCGGAGGGGTATCGGACGTTGCAATAATGGCAGGGAGCAATTATACAACCCCAAAATATATTTTACCAAAGGGAAATGGTGTAGCATGAAGTTTTGAAAATAGGAAGTAGAATGTTAACTGTTATGTCGCACTTCCCGCCCTTGGGACAGACTGGGTTGGTTTTGGAACCTCCACTTCCGTTGGCCATCTCGGTCGCCATGTTACTGCAATTATCAATACTGCAAACTTAATAACTAGCGTAATGTACGTCTGATGCTAAAACGTATATTTCTTGATTTTCATGTTTTCGTGCGAGAGTGGAAACGAACAAAAAAAAAAAAAATGGACTGAAAATACAGTATCTCGAGGTATACTCACCCATAAAGAAGAAGTGGACTATGGTGAAAAATTAGTCTGGGAACGAGAACAGTACGAGCTTTTTAGTTCTCTTAAAGCAATGGGTTTGGCGACTTGAACAAAACATGAAAATGATCGTCTTTCCATTCTGGTTCGATAGCAACACCTGAGCTAAACCAGTTATTTGAGTTATACACGGTTGCAGTTTTTTATGACATTCATGATACAGCACAAATCTTATATGGATTCAGCTGTAATAGAAGCCATCATGCAGAAGTGTATTTTGTTTAAGACTCTTGTTTTCCACCCATATAGTGCACATGCCTATTATTCATTAGCTGCATGGTCCCAAGTAACCGTGTCATTCTTTCACAGAAAATAAACCTCATGATGTACTAAACGCAAAGGTGATTTACAATGATAGATCTTTTGAGTAGGAGTAAGTTTTAAAACTGGCAGGGGTTGAGAAAAATCGGTTGCCGCCTGAGCACTTAATGAAGGCATTAATAGGCCAAAGGAGAAGACTCTGGGTATTATTCTTTTAACGTATGGGTCATTCCAAAACAAGTGGGCATGGATTTCGCATCAGATGTTCAAATCTTGATGTAACTCCTCATATTTGTTTGTGCATGTGTGCTTATAACTTGTACAATTTTTCTTCGTAATAACTTGAATGGTTAATGAAATACAGAATATTTAATATTTAATTGTCCCCCAATAATTCGAACTTTGCAGGCTCATATTTTAGCCTGTCATTTGACTGCATAGCTGGGTGTGGTCCTCAGGGTATACTGATACTTTGTATTTCGTAAAAACAATAAGAAAAAGAATGCTATTCATGTCACAAAAGTACCTTAAATCTAATCGAAGCTCATTTTAGGCACAACTAAATGATGCCATTTATTTTTGTTGGTTGTGAAAGGGTTAAATACATTTTAAGCATAGATCGTAAAGTTTGGTATACTAGCCAGTTGAAACTGTACTTGTTTCTTTCGTGACATGAATAGCATTCTTTTTCTTATTGTTTTTACGAAATACAAAGTATCAGTAACCCCTGAGGACCACACCCATTTATACTTTTGGGCACCATGTATTTTGGTACCTAAAATAGGTGTTGTTTGTATAGACTGATAATCGGTTTGCAGCTATGTAAAACCACATGGTTTATAACAGCAGTTATCACTTGCATAACACCCCGGAACTATCTAAACAATATGCACCCAAAAAGATGGTATAAATGGGTGTGGTCCTCAGGGGTTACTGATACTCAAGCTTTTTATTTCGTAAAAAATGAAAAAGAATGCCATCCACGTCATGAAAGAAATAAGTACAGTTTCAACTGGCTAGTTTACCAAACTTTACAAGCTATGCTTAAGATATGTTAAATTGTTAACCCATACAAACAAAAAGCGTTGTTTAGTTGAACTTTGATTAGATGCCAGGTACCCAGTTGTGCAGTCAATGACAGGCTAAGATATGAGTCTGCAAGGCAGATTCATTTATACTTTTGATATAACCCTGTTCCATGTGTTCATGCTCTTTGTATTATATGGATTTAAATTTGTATTCAGAACTATCATGGTACAACTTGTGTCCAACATTGAGTAATGATCAGCTCAAAATGCTTGCAAAGTATGATCCAAAAGCCATCGATCCATTTCATGGAGCAGCTGAAATTGCAACATCTAAGGATGTGGAAATACAAAAAATTTACCACTTAATGGTAAGTTTCCAGCTTTGAACAAGTTTGTTGTATTGAAATGCATTTTCTGTTACAGACCCCTAAATCAATTGTTTCACCTTCTACGTTTGCAATTCCTAAAGACTTTCTAACAAGATATAATGATGGTTCTATTAGCTATGTTCCATTTATCAAATCTGTGCCGTGTGCACCTCTTAGTCTTGTCAGTAAGCCAATTATAGCTTTTCAAACAGCTCTCACCAATTTTAAACACTTAAGCGAAGATGAAATGCTATCGTATCAAGATCATGCTGTCCATTTTCTTCATAAAATGCGGACCATTACAAATGAGGGTGATATGTATGAACCATTACAAGCAATGTTTCACTATATCTTGTCACATTTATGTGATGTTGAGGTAGATCGTAGGAAAACCGCCAATTGTTCTGGAAAGGGGCATATTGAATGTGATGGCTCAGTTAAGGTGAACAACATACCGTGCATCATAGTTGAGGCTAAAGGATATACATCTTCAACTAATCCAGTTTTGCAGGCAATTGGTTATTTTCAACACATGGTCAAGACCTATGGTTCAGGAAATCTAACATGTGCCTTGTTGGTAGTCGTTATGGGTGATTTGATGAGTATATATGGGTGTCATGCTTTTGTAAATGGTGATGGAAATAAACAATTTTTGGTTGAGCTTCTTTGTCCACCTCTCTCGTTAAGATTTGGAGAAGGTATTGAGTGGTGTCTCGATAGTATTGCTTCGGTGCTATATGGTTTTGTCTGCTTTGTTCAATATATTTCAAAGGATGCTCCAAAATTAGAATTTTGTCATCTGACTCTGGCCAAAATTCTTGATGAGTTCAATCCAGTACTTACGCCCGAAGGACCATTAAGACCAATGTGTCCACTAGAGGGGAAGCTTGTATTTGAGTTTGATTCATATAGGGAAATGAACCTGGCAGTGAAGTTTGTAAAAGGCAATTATGGAGAGGACGTTCATAGGTACCTTTCTAGCAAAGGTTATGCTCCGAAATTGTACCAAGTATGCCACTTACCACTGAATTGGAAGGCTGTTGTAATGGAAAGAGTACAAGATGATCCCAGCATGCCTTCTGACTATAATGCTCAGCTGAAGTGTATTTTGAAATGTCTGCAAGAGAAAAACTACGTCCATGGTGATCTGCGCAAACCAAACATTCTAAATGGGAATGGCAGGCTTCAAATTTGTGACTTTGATTGGGCTGGAGAAGAGGGCATGGCCAGATATCCATTTGACATTAATGACAGAGATATAGAATGGCCAAGACAAAATTTATCTAGACGGAAAATTATAAAGGACGATGATAATTGGTGGATCCAACAGCTGACCAGTACATAGGACTAATGTCTCTTTGCGCCTACTGAGTATTGATTTGATGATATGACAGTTTAGATTTCATTTTGCAATTTGTACTATTATCTTATGATTTCATCTACTTAAGTATAGCCACATGACATTGGACTGTCATAATTATGTGTCCCAACCCAATGGAGTAATGGTATGATCCTGCGCTTGCGCAACAGATTTTTTTTTTCAATGTAAACTTGCGCATTGCTATAGTCTAAATCAGTTAGACACTGTCACCTTCAGGATCCAGTGTCTATTATATAGGCTGTGGTGCACGTGTAAGTATGCCACTTAGAACTGTCTGTAAGTGCTAATAATGAGTGGCTTTACAGAAACGCATGCTTTTACGTGCAAAATCTTGGCATATACACTGTAGTATAATACACGTTTACAATGGAATTGATTGATCATTCTAAAATAAAATACCCTAAAAGAGAGGTAAATATAAAAAGGTGCTGTTATTGCTAATATGCTGAGGATATCACGTTTGGTTGCAATCGCATGTTTATCACAATCAGTGTAGCGAATCGATCGCGACCAACCTTCACAGTTTTTGTTCGCCCTGTCCATTACATTAAGAAGTACATGTACCGCTTTGTGCTGCCAGCGTATTCTTAAATAAGGGTTACATCATGATCACAATGCACAATGTTTGCAAAACAATGCAATTTGGGCCTATCGATTGTAATTGCGGCGATGCCATTGGGGTGTCGAATAAAGAAATTCACCCAGGTTTATCACACGTGTTTATCATCTTCTGGCATGCATGACCGGTAACCTTTTGGGCAACCAAAAATGTACCGGGAGGTACAATTTTGGCTATCCAACATAAGGGGTAAAAACATTATGAAATCATTACATGATGTGCACACATCTCCACTACATACTCCTCACCTCCACAAAGTGCAGCCTCAGTACCAGGTCCTTCACCCATGAGCTGAGGGACTTCAGAGATGGGTATGCTGCATTGGCCCACAGCCGGGGGACCTGTCCCATCAGCACACACATATCAATATGATTGGAGGCATACTTGGTTATTTAAAAAGCTGGTGTACACCCTTTCCAATTCTTCAGACATGACCACAAGTTCCTTGATTGTTTTCTGAATCTGCCTTAGCGAATTCTGAGCAAAGAAGTGAAGCAAATGAGCATGAATATGTACTGCATATTATGAAATATTCAATCTGAATGACCAATACACATACACTTATAAATGCGCATGCACATAATATTTGTTCAAACAATTTGCGCAATACAAATTTTTTTGAAGCACTGTACATGTACTTTTGTTGGTTTACATATGTATATTTGCTCAATGGACTGCACGTGCATGTGTAGTGAGTGGCTATGCCCCACCCCTCACCTAATCTTGATTCTTCACTGCAGCCTCTATCATTTTCTCAGCCACCGATCCCTGTCCTTGACCCAGCGAGATGGAATGGATCCTGGACAGAGCAGCACACCCCCACATTCATCAGCTCCACCCCCTCAGGTCACACCCCCACCCACACACACACACCAATCAGAGTAGTTCATCTCCTTAGCAAACCTCAGGAAGCTGCTCATGGGGTCTGACCCAGTAGACAGGATGAACACCAGGGGTGTGGTTTTGGACATGTCACTGTACAAGGTTGCCAGAGTAACAGCAGGACTCTCCACAAACTGCTGGCCAAGGTTCTCAGCAACAAAGTCCACTGCAGCAAACACCACCTTCATGTACATAACACAGCGACAGTGACCATCTGATCATGCACTTATAAGTGGATGTACATTGTAAGAGATGTATCTTAATGTGTGCACATATATCTACACTCCCACCTTCTCCTCTCTAAATGCTTTCACCATGATCAGTTTCAGGAAACTGCTCAGTCTTTCATCCCAGTGTCCCGTGATGGGAGGGGCTTCTCCAAGTCTCGAATATCTGCCCCCTCATCCCACATATACATGTACACGTACATGTATATACATATGCACACATCATTTTATTTTAACCGTACACCTATTGTGTTCTGTCCCCTAGAGAAGCTTCTATTATGTGTTCTAGCCCCCCGGGACAGGTATTTAAAAGTCCACCCCCATTCTCAAAATCCCCAACTGGACACCATTTATTGGGGTGTAGGTTTAAATATTGGAATAGCCCTTTGGCTAAGGGGGTGTGTGGTCTAACAGTTGGTGACCTTGAGAGTTTCTGGGCACCCTTTGAAGTGGTTTTACAATAAGGTTTTATATCTTAACTATGCCATCTTGATAGATACCACGATCATTGCTCAGTACAAGGGCTATTGGTTCAATCAAATTTTCACACTGCATACATGTTACCTACACGAAGTGTTAGGCGCTAGTAGCATAATGTCCATATTGTCAGGCCTATTGCTGTGTATATGCAAGTACATGTAGCAGCATTCACATCTTTTTCTGCTACTCTGTATGCCTTTTCCCCAGTATTCATGATCTTTTGTTGTTGGTAATTTCTCCTATCCCTGCACAGTAGTGAATTGGCTGTCACCCTCCCCTCCCTCATGCACACACACACACATACACACACACTCTCTTTCCTCACCTTCCTTAGGTCCTGGAATATAACCATGGGGGGGGGGGGGGGGGGCCGGGGTTGCTCATGGAAGGTGCAAATTAAAAAAAACACCATGTTTCTTTCAGACCATCTCTCAGACATAATTTTCTGTCGGTGTGACATTTGCTGCATCTGGTTGGTGTGTGGAGTCTCGTAAATTGACTGTAGAGTACTTCAGTTATAGACAGAGAAGGGAAGGGGTAAACACGCATGCCACACTGTTGTCAAAAGACAACCTACGGCCGGGGTGGATCTGATAGGAATTGTGTTATACTGATATGTAAATTCCCCTTTAAATGACACCCATGAGGAAGAAGCCAGCACACCTGTGATCTCTGAGTGTGACAAGATGGTGGAAGACGCAACCACCAATTCCTGGCGTCACAGTTGGATCCATGTGGAAGTTTCGTATCCAAGTAGATGGTCACTGTGGCTATGTTACCTCACACGCACACACACACACACTGATCAGGTGAGTGAGGCTGAGGTCAACAGACCTTACATCACTTGCATCCCATAGTGCTCTCTTGTGGCTATGATGATCAGCGATAAGGTGTCCATGTGCATGTGTCCACCGTCTGAACCACACACATTGGTGTTATGTCACTCAGTAGTGGTGTGTGTGTTCAGCTTTAACAGGAGGAATTCACCTGTTCTTGGAGTGGAGGTGAGACTTTCTCGGGGAACAAGAGGACAGCCAAACTGACCCTGGACCAGACACTGGCAGCCATGAACAAGCTGCATGGTGCTGCAATTGGCAATGTTTTCTCCACAATGTCTCTGGTTATATGTATATGTAGGGATAAGAGTCTTGGCAACCTGAAAAGTTAGGTTCTATGAATAAGAAATATATTGGAGGGTCCCAAAGCAACCCTGTACAATCCTTTAAAACACTCTCGAACTTAGCAAATTGCAGATATTGTGTTCAGTTTTATTGCCTTATTGTGTATTGTATAATGAACTTTGTCATTTATAATTAATTACAGTGATGTCCATATAAGGGTCTCATTTGTTTGTGTACCAGTTAATTGAAACACCATACCTTCTAGCCACGTATTAGTCCACAGCATTGATGCTATAAACAAACAAATCACATATAATATTTTTAAAAATATGTTTACAGCAGACCTAATCTACAAACCCCCATCCATTTATTGTGCATGGGTGCCCCATTCAATTTTTAAGTTCTCTATATGCACGTAGAAACAGTCCGATTATAAAATTGATTGGAGAGGTGTGCGATGAGTGTTAGTCTCGTACCCAGACCCAAACCTACGTAAGCATTATCGCTCATCGTTACGTACATTTCGGTCTGGGTACGAGACTAGATGAGTGTCGCAGCTTGTTATAATTAAGTGGTTGTGGAATAGTAGGCCTATAGCGATAGGTATATATCACTGTACGGACTTGAGTCGGACTGTGTGTCATGACAAGAAATGAAATCTCCAGGCACTGTGAGTGGAGTACCATATTCGGGCATACATGTAAACCATCTATAATATGTACATGTTCAATCCTTGAAACTTTGATTGATGTATTTTTGCACGTGCGTAATTAACCCTTGAACTGCGGAGGGTGACTTTAACGCGTGGCCGTGGAATCAATCTAGAGGTGAGGTCGTTAGTGTGCTTAGTGTGCTGCAGCTCACGCGTATTTAGTTGCACCATGGATACCACACACTCAACCTCATGTGTACAGAGTTCCAATGACTGCATGCATAAAAAAAGATAGTGGGGGACTGGAGGGCCAAGAGGTCCTCTCCGCCCCCATGCAATTATAGCAACTTATTAACATATACAACCGTACATACTGCTGAACCTAGGCTAAACTAAGACGGATCCGCTAACAAATCCTGCTAGCTATAGACCGCAGGATGCATATGTAATTCGGATGGGCGATGGAACTAGCTGGATTTGTTAGCGGATCAGAGACTGTTCCCTCATCTAGCTGGGCTTAGGTTCAGCAGTTTATATATGTATATAATTGTGGGGGGAGGGGGGGGGGGGGGTTCCTCTTTAGTTTTACCCCCCAGGAAATCCCCCCACCCCCGCAAATGCAGCCAAGCACGAATATAATTGCATTTAGAGCATGACGTAATAGTATTCTGTGCACATGTACTGGTACTCTCTCTCACACATACACTGTAGGTTATGGGCACCTGTATGTCTATGCAACTCCCTACGACTGTCTTCAAGGTGACTCCTATAAATTACAACATGCAGAGCGGAAGAGGAATGATGATAGTCAGTAGCAACGACCTCGCATACATCAACAGCAGGACCCTGGAACAATTGGTGTGGCCCCTCAAATACCTGCGGAAGTATGGTTGTAATGGAGACATTTTTTCCTTCGAGGCAGGCAGAAGATGCCCTGGAGGGGAGGGGCTATATGTCTTTAAGACCAAGAAAGCGTCAGAACTGGTCATACTTGTAGACAAAAACATTCACCAGCATACTCGCCACGGAGGACTCCAGTTGGTGGACAATCTTTATCAACCGTCCAACTACCAGAATAATGTGCAGCGGGCAATTGCCCTGGACCAGCCCAATTACCAGAACATAACAGTCCTGGGCCAAGAGGTCCCTCAAGATGGACACCAAAGCTATGCAGACCTAACTCTCCGACCTGCCTCTCCTATGCCAACATCCGCAAGTTATGCTGAACTTGATCTACCCATAGCAGACGGGTGTAGCAGGTGCTAATGTGGAGTGGAGACCTGACCTCATCATCGCCACCCCTAGACCAATAGCATAGTGTGTTCTTTCGTTAATCTGATAAAAAGCCACCTGAACATGTGTGAAAATCAGAGGTCAAGGTTACGTTTATACACATGGACAGGCCTGCAGGCAACAGCAGGCCACACCAGGCCAGTGTGGGGCAAAAGGCAGCTATGACCTCATGCAGGTACATTGTAGACCAAATTTTCACATATGCAGCAGCAAACAGCATGACAACACTAGTACTGGTATATAAGAATTCGCAAATTACATGTAACCACTGGATAAGTGCATGGGACCATATCCTCCCTCCCTTTGGTTAACCAAGGGGAGAGTGATTTTGGTTGTCTTGGGCTAAATTAAATCAGTCGCGAGCGCGCTAATCGGCAAACCAGCAGCTTTGTAACCTCACCGCTTAATCTCACTACTTTAACTGAAGCGGGAGTTGCAAGAGGGTCTGCAGCTATATATGGCAGCTGAAGTTTGGAAGCAAGGGGTCAATGATCGTAAGTGTTAAGAATTGGATAGCCAGGCGCCGGCGGGATGCTATAATGGTGGACTGGGCTGCATGATGCCTCGAGACTAGCCACACGGATCGGCACTCGAATAGAGTGTTTCAAGTCTTCTGCATTGTCAGGGCCATACGGAAGGTTACCTTGTCAGGACTGCCTCATAATATATAATGAAGCGGGAGCAACGTTTGGTGCACTTCTTGAGGCAACGGAGAGCAGGAAACACCAGGCCAATGATGAAAAGTGTTCTGGGTCTCAACACCTCTAGTCTAGCAGTTGACTCCTATGGGGCTTGGGGTAAAGAGGCTTCGCACAAGTTGCTGCTCGGCCGGGCTTGCAATCCACAAGTCCCTGCCAAAGTCACAGGCTTCTTTCGACCTGTTCTCCAACTTAAGCATTTGCTTAATAAATTAGAGCAAATACTAGAGGGAGTAGAGCCATTCTCCGAAGATTGTAGAACCGTACCTGTCTGTGTTTAAATTTGATGTTCATAGAATCAGTTAAAATAAATATATATAATAATATATTTAAACAATGATATACATGTATAATCTTACGCTCGTCTTCCAAAATGCAAGAAACGGTACTTGATTGTTATTCGTTATTAGTTATGGAGTGTTAATTATCGCATACCAGTCCTGTGATTGGATTGGTGCTAGCGCATTATGTACGTCAGAGATGATATATATTTCCGCGATATGCTTTATAACATTATATTGTAACGTTTGAATTGCTATATCGTCCGAACGGTAAAGGCTATCAACTTCCTATTTTCATGACTTCATACTACCAGAGGATTGTCCGCCATTGAAATGTATGGCGCACGTGCGCGGTTTCCAATCCCTTACCTCTAATATCTATGATACTACACCATAAATACATCTTGGTGTCTTGCACTTGCTCCGTGCCAGCATTGCAACGTTCGATACCCCACCTGGTTCAAACCCAACAAACTACGTGCACATTTTCCCGCTTGATACGCGGCAATGATATAATCACCGCCTCCCATACATTGAGCGGGACGCGATTTGCCCAAATCAAGGCTCAAATCATTTGCGGGAAAAAGTGCACGTGGTTTGTTCAACTGTATCTCCGTAACGGATGGCATAAAAATTAACGAACAGAAAAATCGATAGGTATTACTATAGGATCTCTACCTACAATCCGAATTTGAAGCGATTTGATTACTCCATCACGAATAAGCTATTGTTTTTCCAGGGGGGTCTAGGGGGAAAAGTTATGAGGTATCAAAGTTAGGGGAGGGGGTCTTGGTCAAAAAAAAATTCATCACTTTTCTTATTTTATTTTGCAATTATTATTTTTTTTGCAATTTAGCTCGCACTACAGGAACATAATGATGGAATCATATTGTTTGTAGTGTTCATGGGCGTCCAATTCGTGCAAAGATAGGGCTTAACTGCCTATCTAGTGCTATTTTATCGTGCCGGGAAAGCATATTATCACGTGACTGGACACGATTCGTGGGCGTTGCCTTCATATACCACTGACATCAATTCACTACCTAATAGTGCATCAATCGAAGCGTCGCAAAGCAATGTAAAGATAAAGACTATACTAACGCTAGTAAGCCACGGATACACATCATACTAAGTAACATGCATGAGCTCACGTCACTACTAGAATGGTCACAGTCACGCCGACTCACGCGGGTCACGCCTCACGCGAGCGAGCCCCAACTGCTATTGTTTAAACGAGTACTTTACCGAGTCATGAACGATAATGCGTGCCGCGCTTCAAAATCTTGTTGGAGTACCCGGTCCGCAAACATTGATTGATGGGCAGAGATGTAATATTCGATAGGCCTACAGAGCCTGTACATTACGTCATGGCACGAGAGACCGATATTCTGATAATTCTAAGCTTAAAGGTACAAATGAAACAGCGTCTCCAGCTGCAAGCGACGAAGTGACAACATCTACAAAAGCGATCTGCAACGAAGCGTACTTGCAATTTGTAATATCATAGATATTAAAGTAACTTTACTTTTTTTTTACTTTAATATCTATGGTAATATTATCTTCATTGTAGGTGTGGTCAATTGTCAATTACGTAATGATTTTAAGGGGCGTGGTCGGGAAATGGGCGTGTTCGAAGGCGGAGGGGGGGTTGACCTAGCCCTTGATTTTAAGATTTTCAGGGATGGCTCGATGGTGTCTATAACTTTTTTTTTGCCCCCCCCCCCCCCCCCCCCCTCCCGGGCCAGACTGTAAGAATTAATGCGACTTGTCGTTACGTATCCGTGGGCGACCGTTAATAAAATGGCGCTAACTGTACGAAGACTTTATAAACCTTAGGAACACTGATTAGAGGTCCAGAAATTATCTTAGAAGCACTAATCGTTCTGTCCATAGTTCCTCATAATTACATTGGTGTTTTGTGATAATACGTATGAATTAAAAGACGTTGAATACCAGGTTTAGAAAATGTTAGAGCTGAATGAAAAAATCCAGGAACAAAACTATTCAATACAAACCAATCAATTTTGTATCGCTTAACGATGATATGAGCTTGAAGTTATCATACACTACATCGCTTTGAAAAAAAAATCTGTTTCTATGTTCGATATACAACTTGTAATCTAAATCTTCAGTGAAAACGTATGATTCGGTATGATTGAAAATAAATAATAAAAATATATACATGCACACAATTGAAAGTGCAAAATTCAAAATGAAACAACTTTATAATCTTTGGTGACCTCACATTTCTGGATATAATGCGTGAAGTATAAACGATCGATCGCGATCGCGAGTTTGGCCTGGTACATGTACAATCATTATCTCTGGTACAATGCGGATCCTGAACAAAAGCGAGCGTCTACATGTACTTGTGACGCTAGCATGCAAATGTTGAATCAGTCGAACGTTAACCGAACAGTGCATAAAGCTTAATAAGCTTCGCACCCGAGTTTCGACGCATAGAACAGCTGCACATTAAATGTAAACATTGTGTTGCTGGCAATAAACATGGCATTACAACGGCTGGATTTTGTCATACAAACGTATGTACGGGTTATACAGTATATTAGTAGTAAAAAAAATGAATGAAACAAGATATAAAAACATTGTACTTCAGTAAGAAAGTTAGTGGTACGTAGGATTTGAAGGCAATGGTACTGGTGGTGTCAGTAAAGAGGAAGGAAACAAGGGCCGATTGCATGGAGATACAATAATTATTCCTATATTTAGCAACATAAATGCATATAATGCCATTCTACAAAGTGCTAAATACAGGAATAATTATTGTACAGTGTATCTCCAATCCCTTTTTTTCTTCCTTTTCACCCACCATTGCCTTCCAATCCTATATACCACTAACTTTCTCAGGTAGAATGTTTTTATATCTTGTACTTGCTAAATGTACGAATCTTGTGCTTACTTATTAACCTCCAAATCCAAAATACCACTAATTTTCTGATAGTGAATATATAAAACATTTAATTACAGTCAACACCTCAACAAAAACAGGATCAAAGAACAGATTCTGATATTTGTCAACCAGAATTATACATTGGTTTACAAACACTTCAATATTTAGTCCGTTCATTCATTGAGTTGACACAGAAGGGCGGCTCCCTTTGCTATCCAATAGTATTGAGGCTGGCCAGAGGGCAGATGGACAGCCACAACAATGTAGTGGAGTGACCTAAATGTAGAAAAATGGCAATCTGAAGGCTGAATATTCACACTGACTCTGGGATACGGAAAAGGTAATGTCACCATCACACACACACACACACACACACACACACACCTGTGGTTGATAGCACTCCAGCTCTGGCTGATGTCTTGTACAAAGGACTGTTATAGCACCTTTGATCTGGTGTGTAGTTGCGACGAGGCTCCATGTGCATCATGGGCAGTGACTGAAAAAAAAAAAGTCATACCAAATGATTAACCCCTTCCCCACCAATCACTCACAGAGTTCATCTCCCCAGGCAATGCATCCACCACCTCCATGGTACCATCGTCCCACTTCATGGCATCCATAAACAGTCCATGCACAATGACCCCATCCTCAGGGACCACAACAGCCTCATCCATCTTCCCCTCCTCCTTCCTCTGGGATGCGTTGTAGAACTCCTCCTGGCTGCGGTACATGGGGAGGGCCACAAACTTGAAGCTCAGCTCATCGATGGGAAGGTTGTACTTCCTAGCGTGGTCTGGAGGGCACCTGTGAGGAAGCCTTGGGGGAAGAAGAACCCGGAGAGCCAGAAGGACTTGGGCTGTCCCAACTAAATCCAGTGCTATGAGGCATCACAGGGGAGAGATATCAATGTAATGTAAGTGGATTTACATTGTAAGAGATGTATATAGTAAATCTTAATGTGTGCACATATATCAACACTCCCACCTTCTCCTCTCTAAATGCTTTCCCCATGATCAGTTTCTGGAAACTGCCCAGTCTCTCATCCTCTTTCATCCCAGTGTCCCATGATGGGAGGGGCTTCCCCTCATTCCTGTGCTGGCTGGGGTGCAGGATATTTTGGGTACTCTCCAGGATTGGAAGGGTTAACATTGACCTGGGCATATAAAACATATGCACACATGTACATGTGGACACAGTGTACATGTACCTCTCTGCTGAAAATCCCTTTCCTCCACTAGAACACACCTCCCACCTCCCCCACACACCTCCCACCTCCCCCACATACCTCCCACCTCTCCCACACACCTCCCACCGCCCCCACACACCTCCCACCTCCCCCACATACCTCCCACCTCCCCAACTTGCAGAACACAGGGGTGGACATCAGGCCCTTGAATGCAGGCAAGACATCCTCCATGTCACAACACGTGTTCCACACTGTCTTGGTCAGCCATGGCACATCTGGCTTTGCAGGGCATTCCTGGGGAGGAGGAGGAATGGAATGTTGTCTGTAGTCATAATGAAGAGAGGCAACAGTGTGCAAGGTAATGTGAACTATATAATGACCTTGTAATCCACAAATATATTATTTTTAAAATAAAAAAATTCTACATACACATGTATGCAAACTCCAACACTATACATGTATCTCCTCCAATCTTGAATACCTGCCCCCTCATCCCACATATACATGTACACTTACATGTATATACATATGCACACATCATTTTATTTTAACCATACACCTATTGTGTTCTGTCCCCTAGAGAAACTTCTATTATGTGTTCTAGCCCCCCGGGACAGGTATTTAAAAGTCCACCCCCATTCTCAAAAACCCTAACTGGACACCATTTATTGTCATCCATAGGGGTGTAGGGTTAAATATTGCAATAGCCCTTTGGCTAAGGGTGTGTGTGGTCTAACAGTTGGTGACCTTGAGAGTTTCTGGGCACCCTTTGGAGTGGTTTTACAATAAGGTTTTATATCTTAACTACATGTATGCCATCTTGATGGATATCACAATCAATTGCTCAGTACAAGGTCTATTGGTTCAATCAAATTTTCACACTGCATACATGTTACCTACACAGGGCGTTAGGTGCTAGTAGCATAATGTCAATACTGTCAGGCCTATTGCTGTGTAAATGTGAAGGATTGAGTTTTTCCTCCGTGAAACACCATATTTTCTAGCCATGTATTAGTCCACAGCATTGATGCTATAAACAAACAAATCACATATCATATTTTTATGTTTACAGCAGACCCAACCTACAAACCCCCTTCCATTTATTGTACTGGAGCACTGCCCTTGCATGGGTGCCCATTCAGGTTTGAGTTCTCTACTTGCACGTAGAAGCAGTAAAATTATTGGTTTTTAAAAATTGATTGCTGAGGTGAGTGTTAGTCTCGTACCCAGACCCAAACGTACATAAGTGTGTACGCGATGTAAGCGATCATCATCGTTACGTACATTTGGGTCTGGGTACGAGACTAAATGAGTGTCGCGGCGAACTTAGCTTGCTATAGTGGTTGTGGAATAATGAATAGTAGGCCTATAGCGATAGGTATCAGTGTACGGACTTGAGTCGGACTGTGTGCCATGACTAGAAATGAAATCTCCAGACACTGTGAGTGGAGTACCATATTATTGCCGCCATAAACCATCTAAGGTTCAGCAGTATGTACGGTTGTATATGTTAATAAGTTGCTATAATTGCATGGGGGCGGAGAGGACCTCTTGGTCCTCCCCCACTATCTTTTTTTATGCATGCAGTCATTGGCATGGGCGCCCCCAGCTTTTCTGGAAGGGGGGGGCCAGGATAGGGCAAGGGGGGCGCCATTTGGCAGCCGTGAATACGTTGTCCGCTTTCGGCCGATTTCAAGCGGGGGGGGGTGCTGTCCGCTTTCGGCCGATTTAACGAGCGGGGGGGGGGGGGGGGGGGTGCTGTCCGCTTTCGGCCGATTTAACGAGCGGGGGGGGGGGGGGGGGGGGGGGGGGGGTGCTGTCCGCTTTCGGCCGATTTAACGAGCGGGGGGGGGGGGGGGAGCGCCATTCAGTCCCGAAGGGGGGGGGGCCATGCCCCCCGTGCCCCCCCCCTGGGGACGCCCTTGATTGGAACTCTGTACACATGAGGTTGAGTGTGTGGTATCCATGGTGCAACTAAATACGCGTGAGCTGCAGCACACTAACGACCTCACCTCTAGATTGATTCCACGGCCACGCGTTAAAGTCGCCCTCCGCAGTTCAACGGTTAATTACGCACGTAAGTTTCAAGGATTGAGCATAAGGCTAAACTAAGACGGATCCGCTAACAAATCCAGCTAGACCGCGCGATGCATATGTAATTCGGATGGGCGATGGAACTAGCTGGATTTGTTAGCGGATCTCATCTAGCTGGGTTCAGCAGTTTGTATATGTATATAATTGTGGGGGTTTCCTCTTTATTTTTACCAGCCAGGAAATCCCCCACCCCCGCAAATGCAGCCATGCACGAATATAATTGCATTTAGAGCATGACGTAATAGTATTCTGTGCACATGTACTGGTACTCTCTCTCACACATACACTGTAGGTTATGGGCACCTGTATGTCTATGCAACTCCCTACGACTGTCTTCAAGGTGACTCCTATAAATTACAACATGCAGAGCGGAAGAGGAATGATGATAGTCAGTAGCAACGACCTCGCATACATCAACAGCAGGACCCTGGAACAATTGGTGTGGCCCCTCAGATAGCTGCGGAAGTATGGTTGTGATGGAGACATTTTTTCCTTTGAGGCAGGCAGAAGATGCCCTGGAGGGGAGGGGCTATATGTTTTTAAGACCAAGAAAGCGTCAGAACTGGTCATACTTGTAGACAAAAACATTCACCAGCATACTCGCCACGGAGGACTCCAGTTGGTGGACAATCTTTATCAACCGTCCAACTACCAGAATAATGTGCAGCGGGCAATTGCCCTGGACCAGCCCAATTACCAGAACATAACAGTCCAGGGCCAAGAGGTCCCTCAAGATGGACACCAAAGCTGTGCTGACCTAACTCTCCGACCTGCCTCTTCTAAAACAACATCCACAAGTTATGCTGAACTTGATCTACCCATAGTAGACTTGGGTGTGGCAGGTGCTAATGTGGAGTGAGACCTCATCATCGCCACCCCTAGACCAATAGCATAGTGTGTTCTTTCGTTAATCTGATAAAAAGCCACCCAAACATGTGTGAAAATCAGAGGTCAAGGTTGGCAGCAGCAGGCCACACCAGGCCAGTGGGGGGCAAAAGATAGTTATGACTTCATGCAGGTACATTGTAGCCACATATGCAGCAGCAAACAGCATGACAACACTGGTATATAAGAATTCGCAAATTACATGTAACAAATTTTGAACACAAATAATAATTGTACAGGATAAGTGCATGGGACCATATCCTCCCTCCCTTTGGTTAAGCAAGGGGGGAGGAATTTTGGTGGTCTAACGCGCTTGTATTGGGATAAATCAGTCGCGAGCATGCTAATCGGCAAACCAGCAGCTTTGTACCCTCACCGCTTAATCTCACTACTTTAACTGAAGCGGGAGTTGCAAGAGGGTCTGCAGCTATGGCAGCTGAAGTTTGGAAGGGGGTCAATTAATGATCGTAACTAAGTGTTCAGAATTGGGTAGCCAGGAGGGATGCTATAGACATGAAATGGTGGACTGGGCTGATGCCTTGAGACTAACCACACGGATCGCCACTCGAACAGGGCATTCCAAGTCTTCTGCAGTGTCAGGGCTATTCCGGCTATACAAGAAGGTTACCTGGTCAAGACTGCCTAGGTTGCCTCATAATATATAATGAAGCGGGAGCAACGTTTGGTGCTGTCCTTGAGGCAACGGAGAGCAGGAAACACCAGGCCAATGATGAAAAGTGTTCAGCTCTAGGGTGGGTCTCAACCCCTCTAGCAGTGGATTCCTATGGGGCTTCGCACAAGTTGCTGCTCGGCTTGCAATCCACAAGTCCCTGCCAAAGTCACAGGGTTCTTTCGACCTGTTCTCCAACTTAAGCCCCCGATCCACCCAAAGACACACCCACAACAAGCTGTGGCCTGTGGACCAGATCTCACCAGCATTTCTGGAAGAGGCCAGGATAGGGTAAGGGGGTGCCATTTGACAGGCAAATACAACTACGGGGGAGGAGGGGGGGGGGGGGGGACCCATGGTCCAGACTATTAATAGGCTAGCCAGACAGATTGGTTTTGCCACACTTGAGGATAAGCCCACAGCCAAACTATAATTTAGCATGTAATACCTTGATTTCTAGTGACACGAACAGATCAAGTATAGTGTGAGCAGGGTAGGTGTAAGAGTCACCATAAATCATATTCATTTAGGTGGTAGGACTATCATAAAAGTTATGATAGCTGAAAAAAAATGCTATAGGTAACACCCTGGTGTGTGGTGTTAAATGTATATTTCTAGGTGCACAGTGCAACTGGTGTGTATATGGACACTGGAGAAAGAAAATAGGAGGAATGTCAACATCTCAAGCTTTAATATATACTCCATACTCCAGTGTAAACCAAAAATACCTTGTGTCAGCTGCTATCATATTTCCCACACCACAGGCATCACAATCAGATCACTGCACAGCTGCAGACTGATATGGTGTACATTGGTCTAATAATTGCACAATTTTGTTCTCCAGTGACCTTCCTTTAATATTGTGCACTGAAGACAGCAAGTTACTCTAAGCTTATAGACAAATATTACGAAATATAATATTAATTCATACGCTGAAATAGAAATGTTCTGGTATTAGTGGTTAGGTACTAGACCTAGAAGAATTATTGGAAACAGCTTCTTTACCTTTTGCGGTTGGACCGTTTTTAAAAAGGCGTTTCGTTTAGACGAAACGATATCTGCATATGTACGTGTCGTTTAAACGGTATTCCAAATCGTTCATCCGATCGTTTCTACTTAGTTTACACCTCTTTTGTTCTTAGTTCAAACGGTGCGTTTTTTGTTGGGACGAAACGTAACCTTTATCGCGTCCCCTACTGTATGGTGACATGGATGGTATAGCCATTATACTGACATTCCTTTCCCATATTACAGTGGCTATTTCATTAATTGTACGATGCCACAAAATTTGTTGCATGACTTTTCATCTTTGAAGTTGACTGTGTTTTTGACATCACTCTCAGCCACGAGAGTTGGCACCTTCCCTATTATTCAGCTGATTCAAAAACTGAAGGAATGCCTGTATTGGAAGGCAAGGGGTGATGTGTGAACTCACCTCTGGAAAGAGGACTTTGTACTAATATACAAAAAATCATATCCAAGCAGACTAGTAGTAGTAGTAGTGCCCATTTAAGAAAACAAATGTTCTTGCTACATTGAAATGATATATATGTGAATATGTACGAGTACATCCTACAATGAAGCACCAACACTTGGAAAGACCTGTAGGATAACTACTATGCTACTAACCAAGTGATCTGGTAAGATTGGCCCATAGTCATGTTACCATGGCAACATATTACATGTAGCTGTGAGCTTATGGCCTACTCCTTTACCATTGGCTTATTCACATTGCCATGGTACCAAAGCACAAGTGATTGAAAGCAAATTGAAGTTGTATATTTACTATGTGGACTGCCACATTGGTTAGTAGTACTCACAAGACATGAAGGAAATCCATGTGAATTTTCATTCAGTAACATACCTGACTATGGGGCAAGGGATGGGATTTCAGTGACACAGTTGCCTAGCTATATATATGAGTACCTAATACTGTGCATGATGCTACATGGGTCATAGCCCTCAGTTTAGAACTAATGTAACTTGTACATTGCATGGGTCAAACCAAGAAGCTGGACACTTCATTCCAGTTCCATAAGATCATTTAATCTACCAGGATATGGAGTTTTGTACCTTGGTATAGAATTTCTTATTTCTTTTGACTCCAAGATCATACCAGTACTTCAAGGCATAGGCAGCTGATGTAATCCTATTCAGTTGAAGGGCAATAAAATTAAATACATTATTTTGTGAATAAGGTCTATAGACAAAGTTCAATGTAGCAAGGGCATCTGTTTTCTTACATGGGCACTATATTTGGTCTGCGTGGATATGGTTTTTCATATCAGTACAAAGTCCTCTTTCCAGATGCCGTGAGTTCACACATCACCATTTGCCTTTTAAAAATTTCCCTAAATTTTTGAATCAAATGAATAATATGGAAGGTGCTAAATTCAATCTCATCAGCAGAGCAGGATGCAGCTGTGAGCTGGTGGCCTATTCCTTTACCCTTTGGCTTATTCACATTGCCAACTGGAAGGTTTATACAAATCTTAAATGTCTCATACAGTCACTGGATGACAATAGTGAATGTGGAATGTGTTCAAGAAAAAATACATGTGCATATTCATAGTATGGGGCATACTGACCTATCCCAACAGGCTAAACGGCAAAATTGCCTGTTTGATTTTATTTCCAACCAACAAAACACAAAATGCAAAATGGCTTGCAGGTAACCCCCCCCCCCCCCCCCCCCCCCCCTTTCCTCCTACCCCCATTGTGTATGCCCCTGCATTGAGGGTAACTAATATCACGACTTGAGCATTTTGTAATGTCCAAGCCATGGAGGTCTGGGCTTATATCCTAGCCATGGAGGTATAGGTCCTAGCCATAGAGATCTATGTCCTTACCATGGGATGACACATTTGGCTAACATTGCCCTGGCATTCTGCCTCATGAGGGTGAGGCTGAGGTGACTAAGTGGTTGCTCTGTCAGAGCTGGCTATTACATCACCCTCGCAGTGACAAGGTGTGGTTAAAGAAAGGCCCCATGCTTATAATTACATGGCACAACAGGCCTACACTAAACCAGAGGCTGCCTTGCAATCATTGCACACTAGCTACAGCTCTCCTCCATTCATGTGATAACCATCTAGCTACAGCTATCCTCCATTCATTTGGTGACCATCATGGTACTGGTTGGTGTTGAATGGCCAGCCCAAGCCCACGGCCAGGCAAAAATCTTTTCTGGGCCCCTATGTAGATTATTATATAATATATGCGTGCTACCAAAATTCTTTACACTTGCAATTGGTATAGTGCAAAGCAAATTAACGGAGAGGATATACATGTATGAGGTTTGGATGAGATTACGGATATGTTATATTAAATTCATCATTCAAAGGCACTTTTTCATTTCTTAGTTATTTTGCCATTGTTTCAGCGGGCTCATGGATTTCCCCCCCACACCCCATCATGTGTGATGATCAGTAACATGTTCAAGCTAATGTTGCATTGATAAAATAAAGCGCATCGAATTAAAAAAAAAGCACTCAACTATGCAAGTCCTAATCAAACTACAACTACACGCATCTAATAGCAGCAGCATTGTGTCCACAAGGTTCCGGCAACCATCATATCTAATTTCACCCATGCACAGATATAAAGGTTAAGTAGTATGCGATCAAGTTAATAGTTTACAAACCTAAAATCACTTTGGTAGACATCATGATAGTGATGTATAAGGAAAACATGAAAAACAGTGCAAACTTACCTTCTACATGTGTTGTTTGTATGAATTATGATGTAATGGGGAAAACAAAATTATTAATGAACAGGCATGTTAATGTGCAATGGGAAATGTAACATCATTGATACTTACTCCCTACATTGTTCATAATTGTATCCATAACAGTATCCATAGTGACAAGGAATAAGTAGGAATGTTTAAGTGCAATGGGAAATATAACATCATTGATACTTACACGCTGCCATGCATTGTTCATAATCGTATCCATAATAGTATTTACGGTGACAAGGAATAAATAGGCACGTTAAGGTGTAATGGGTAATGTAACATCATTGATACTTACAGGCTGCATTGTTCATAATAGTATCCATGGTTACAAGGAATAAGTAGGGATGTTAATACGAAATGTAACATCATTGATACTTACACCCTGTATTGTTCATAATAACATCCATGGTTACAAGGAATAAGTAGGCACGTTAAGGTACAATGGGAAATGTAGCATCATTGATACTTACACACTGCATTGTTCATAATAGTATCCATTGTGACAAGGAATAAGTAGATATGTTAAGGTGCAATGGGAAATGCAATATCGTTGATACTTACACCCTGTATTGTTCATAATAGCATCCATGGTTACAAGGAATAAGTAGACATGTTTTTAAGTGCAATGGGAAATGTAATATCATTGATACTTACTTCCTGCATTGTTCATAATACCCATGGTTACAAGGAATAAGTAGGCATGTTAAGGTGCAATGGGAAATGTAATATCATTGATACTTACACCCTGTATTGTTCATAATAGCATCCATGGTTACAAGGAATAAGTAGACATGTTTTAAAGTGCAATAGGAAATGTAATATCATTGATACTTACAGCCTGTATCATTCATAATGGTATCCATGGTGACAAGGTATGTTAAGGTGCAATGGGAAATGTAAAATCATTGATACTTACAGGCTGTATCATTCATAATAGTATCCATGGTGACAAGGTATGTTAAGGTACAGTGGGAAATGAAATATCATTGATACTTACAGGCTGTATCGTTCATAATAGTATCCATGGTGACAAGGCATGTTAAGGTGCAATGGGAAATGTAATACCATTGATACTTACACACTGCATTGTTCATAATGGTATCCATTGTGACAAGGAATAAGTAGACATGTTAAGGTGCAATGGGAAATGTAATATCATTGATACTTACACCCTGTATTGTTCATAATAACATCCATGGTTGCAAGGAATAAGTAGGCATGTTAACATGCTATGGGAAATGTGGTGCTTACACACTGTGTTGTGATGACAGGAATAAGTAAGCATTAACAGGTGCAATGGAATAGTAGGCACGTTAAGGTGCAATGGGAAATGTAACATCATTGATACTTACACACTGCATTGTTCATAATAGTATCCATGGTGACAAAGAATAAGTAGGGTGCAATGGGAAGTGTAACATCACTGATACTTACTTCCTGCATTGTTCATAATAGTATCCATGGTGAAAAGGATACGTATAGGCATGTTAAGGTGCAATGGGAAATGTAACATTGTTGATACTTACAGGCTGCATCGTTTATAATAGTATCCATGGTGAAAAGGAATAAGTTGGCATGTTAAGGTGCAATGGGAAATGTAACATTGTTGATACTTACAGGCTGCATTGTTTATAATAGTATCCATCATGAGAAGGAATAAGTAGGCACGTTAAGGTGCAATGGGAAATGTAACATCATTGATACTTACACACTGCATTAATCATAATAGTATCCATGGGGACAAAGAATAAGTAGGGTGCAATGGGAAGTGTAGCATCACTGATACTTACTTGCTGCATTGTTCATAAAAGTATCCATGGTGAAAAGGAATATGCAGGCATCAGTGTTAAAGTGCAATGGGAAATGTAACATTGTTGATACTTACAATCTTCATCGTTTATAATAGTATCCGTGGTGAAAAGGAATACGTTGGCATGCTAAGGTGCAATGGGAAATGTAACATCATTGATACTTACATCCTGCACATGCATTGTTCATAATAGTATCCAGGAATAAATAGGCAAGTAAAGGTTCAATTGAAAACGTAACATCGTTGCTACTTACAAACTGCGCATGCATTGTTCATCATATATCCATGGTGACAAGGAATAAGTAGGCATTTTAAGGTGCAATGGGAAATGTAACATCACTGATACTTACACACTGCATTTTTCATAATAGCATCCATGGTGACAAGGAATAAGTAGGCATTTTAAGGTGCAATGGGAAATGAAACATCATTGATACTTACAGGCTGCATTGTTCAATTGTGAAGAGCAATAAGTAGGCACACTAACATGCAATGGGAAATGTAACATAATTGATACTTACGTCCTGCATTGTTCATAATAGTATCCATGGTGACATGAAATAAGTAGGCATGTTAAGGTGCAATGGGAAATGTAACATCATTTATACTTACAGGCTGCATTGTTCATAACAGTATCCATGGTGATAAGGAATAAGTAGGCATGTTAAGGTCAATGGAAATTGTACCATTATTGATACTTACACCCTGCATTGTCATAATAGTATCCATGGTGACAAGGATTAAGTAGGCATGTTATAGTGCAATAGGAAATCTAACATCACTGATACTTACACACTTCATTGTTCATAATAGTATCCATGGTTACAAGGAATAAGTAGGCATTTTAAGGTGCAATGAGAAATGTAACATTATTGATACTTACACACTGCATTGTTCATAATAGTATCCATTGTGACATGGAATAAGTACGCATGCTAAGGTGCAATGGGAAATGTAACATCATTGATACTTACATCCTGCGCATGCATTGTTCATAATAGTATCCATGGTGATAAGGAATAAGTAGGCATCTTAATTAAGGTGAATAGGAAATGTAACATCATTGGTACTTACAGGCTGCATTGTTCATAATAGTATCCATAGAGACAAGGAATAAGTAGGCATGTTAAGGTGCAATGGGAAATGTAATTATAATTGATACTTACGAACTGCATTGTTCATAATAGTATCCATGGTGACAAGGAATAAGTAAGGTTGAATGGGCAACATCATTGATACTCACACACTGCATTGTTCATAATAGTGCCCATGGTGACAAGGCATGTTAAGGTGCCATGGGAAATGTAATATCATTGATACTTACATGCTGCATTATCATAATAGTATCCACGGTAACAAAGAATATGTAGGCATGTTAAGGTTGAATGGGATATTTAACAGCATTGATACTTACAGACTGCATTGTTCATAACAGTATGCATGGTGACAAGGAATAAGTAGGCATGTTATAGTGCAACATCATTGATACTTACAGGCTGCATTGTAAATAATAGTGACAATTAAGAGATTATTAGGCATGTTAAGGTGAAATGGGAAATGTAACATAATGGATACTTACACACTGGTAATAGTATCCATGGTGAAAAGGAAAAAGTAGGCATGTTAAGATGCAATGGGAAATGTAACATCATTGATACTTACACGCTGAATTGTTCATAATAGTGTCCATGGTTACAAGGAATGAGTAGGCATGTTAAGGTGCAATGGGAAATATAACATCATCGATACTTACACGCTGCATTGTGGTAGTGATGTACGGTAAGAAGAGATGTAGGTATATGGTCATGTGTTATTGTGACCGTTCATATAGAAAACTTATTAACCCGTTGTGCTTGTGACTTCACACCAGTACTCGTATATTCTGTTTTAAAATTGAATCAATAGTAAGTGCCGGCTTCATTCTCAACAGGAGAGTTCTTACCGTCAGGAATGTCGTCCTTGTTGGCAAATACTTCGCCGTCCTCACGTTTATCAGCCTTATCGGTATCCTCGTGTAGCTACGTGGGAGCTTATTGATATGACATCATCATTGATGATCGCAAACCTTGTGGGACTGGAGACGGGCATCAGCAAACAAGGCAAGCAGCGTCACAAAAAGATACAGTTCCTTCAGCATTCTTGATCGAATTAAGTGCAAAAATGCAAGTTACCTTCTACATGCGTTATTTATATGCATTGTATGATGTAATGGGAAAACAATATTTTCATGTACTTATATGTACTTCCTGCATTGCTATAATAGTATGTATGGTGACATGGATGGCATAGCCATTATACTGACATTCCTTTCCCATATTACAGCGGTTGGGAGTGTTTCTTAAAATGTATGATTTGATGCGGTTGCCCAACAATACTTACCACAAAAATTTGTTGCATGACTTTTGCATCTTTGAAGTTGACTGTGTTTTTAGCATCAATCTTCTGTCATGTGAGTTGGCACCTTACCTATTATTCAGTTGATTCAAAAACTTAAGGAATGTATTGGGAAACAAAACACACTACAAGGCAAGTGGTGATGTGTGAACTCACTTCTGGAAAGAGGACTTTGTACTAATATAATATATGGGAAAGTTTACGAGAAAAGGGACCTAGCGTTTATTATAAAAAAGTATAATAAAAATGCATTACGTTTGATTTGCTATAACTTCCAAACAGTTAACGCTATCAACTTCCTATTTTCATCACTTCATACTGCACCATTTCTCTATGGTAAAATACATTTTGGAGTCTTGCACTTGCTCCGTGTCAGTATTGCAACGTTCGATACCCCACTGGGTTCAAACCCGCCATAACTTTCGGTAGGAGTAATCAATTCGCTTCAAATTCGGTTTCTAAGTAGAGAGGTCCTATACCTATCGATTTGTTCTGTTCGTTAATTTTTATGTCATCCATTACGGAGATACAGTTGAACAAACTACGTGCCCATTTTCGCGCTCGATTCGCGCCAATGATTTGGGCAAATTGCGTTCCGCTCATTGTATGGGGAGGCGGGGATTATAACATTGGCGCGAATCAAGCGGGAAAACGTGCACGCAGTTTGTTCAACTGTATCTCCGTAACGGATGGCATAAAAATGAACGAACAGAACAAATCGATAGGTATAGGACTTCTCTACCTACAAGCCGAATTTGAAGCGAATTGATTACTCCTACCGAAAGTTATGGCGGGTTTGAACCCAGTGGGGTATCGAACGTTGCAATACTGACACGAAGCAAGTGCAAGACTCCGAAATGTATTTTACCACAGAGAAATGGTGCAGTATGAAGTGTTGAAAATAGGAAGTTGATAGCGTTAACTGTTCGGAAGTTATAGCAAATCAAACGTAATGCATTTTTATTATACTTTTTTATAATACACGCTAGGTCCCTTTTCTCGTAAACTTTCCCATATATATGGGAAAGTTTACGAGAAAAGGGACCTAGCGTTTATTATAAAAAAGTATAATAAAAATGCATTACGTTTGATTTGCTATAACTTCCGAACAGTTAACGCTATCAACTTCCTATTTTTAACACTTCATACTGCACCATTTCTCTATGGTAAAATACATTTTGGAGTCTTGCACTTGCTCCGTGTCAGTATTGCAACGTTCGATACCCCACTGGGTTCAAACCCGCCATAACTTTCGGTAGGAGTAATCAATTCGCTTCAAAATCGGTTTGTAGGTAGAGAGGTCCTATACCTATCGATTTGTTCTGTTCGTTGATTTTTATGCCATCCATTACGGAGAAACAGTTGAACAAACTACGTGCCCATTTTCGCGCTCGATTCGCGCCAATGATTTGGGCAAATTGCGTTCCGCTCAATGTATGGGGAGGCGGGGATTATAACATTGGCGCGAATCAAGCGGGAAAACGTGCACGTAGTTTGTTCAACTGTATCTCCGTAACGAATGGCATAAAAATTAACGAACAGAACAAATCGATAGGTATAGGACCTCTCTACCTACAAACCGAATTTGAAGCGAATTGATTACTCCTACCGAAAGTTATGGCGGGTTTGAATCCAGTGGGGTATCGAACGTTGCAATACTGACACGGAGCAAGTGCAAGACTCCAAAATGTATTTTACCATAGAGAAATGGTGCAGTATGAAGTGTTGAATATAGGAAGTTGATAGCGTTAACTGTTCGGAAGTTATAACAAATCAAACGTAATGCATTTTTATTATACTTTTTTATACTACACGCTAGGTCCCTTTTCTCGTAAACTTTCCCATATATATATAAATTATATAATATATATATATGGGACAGTTCACGAGAAAATGTCGTTTCGCATATATATATAAAATGTTATAAAAATGCTTCTCCTTTGAATCGCTATATCTTCCGAACGGTTAACGCTATCAACTATCGATTTTCAACACTTCATACTACACTATTTCCCTACGGTAAAAGACATTTTGGAGTCTTGCACTTGCTCCGTGCCAGTATTGCAACGTCCGATACCCCACCGGGTTCAAACCCACCATAACTTTAGGTAGGAGTAATCAAATCGCTTCAAATTCGGTTTGTAGGTAGAGAGGTCCTATAACTATCGATTTGTTCTGTTCGTTAATTTTTATGTCATCAGTTACGGAGATACAGCGGCACAAAGTTGGTACAAGTTTCCCGCTCGTATCGCGCCATTGTACGTGCGTGAACCGCTTCCATACCAAAAGTACATGAATATGCAACTACTTCCTGTGGGCTGAGACTTGGATAACTTATAGCCACACCTAATACTGCGCTAGCTAGCTGGGTAAGTATTTAATCTATCGTCCCTGTCACAGTTGATATTCGTTATCTTCTGTGTAGATAAACGATATGCATGGCGACGTCCACTGAAGACAAGCTCGTAAGAGTTTCAATCGGCGGATGAGTTCGAGCGGTACGGATACGATGATCGATATTCAAGATACATTCGACGAGGATGGGGAGATCGAGAACGGTAGAGACGGCGGTCATACCACTGACGATGGTGGTTGTAGGGAGTAAGCAGCCGCTAAATCACTAAAGGAGCCACCGGCCCCGCCCCCCAACATATGGGCCCTCACTACTACATTGCAAGTCCAGACAGCAGCCCCGAATAACCAACAGATGCCATGCAAAGCCACCAACCCGCACTACCTATGGAACCACCCGCCCATATCAGACCCTTCACAGGAGCCACCAACTAACCAATGGGGTCAATACCAGTGGAGACACTGCTAACCCTCTCACTGCAAATGGAGTTGACATGCAGCCCTCACAATTTCAGGGCAGCCATGAACTACATGTACATGTACCAAGGGAAACCACACATGCCCCCTCCCAACACTACCAAGCCCTCACTGCAAATGGCCTTACATCTACATGTAAGCAGAACCCCATTGGTCCAGTCCCCCTCCACACCCCCACTAATGATTGTTCGCTGCAAGTTCAAGGGGACAATGGAGCCATCCCCACACAGCAAAACCACCAGTCCCCCATCACTACTGCCTCACGAACTTACAAATAATACATCCACACTGCAAGCAGTGGAGCCACCAGCTCTCTTACAGATGGGGTTACCAGACCCTGCACTGGCAGCAGGGGTGCCCACACATGCAGGGGTCAATAGGTATGATGCCAGTGGAGATGCCAGCTGTCACACTACAAGCAATTAAACAGTCCCCGAATTTCAGGGGAAGCCATGAACTACATGTACATGCACTGAACGTACACCCACCGCTCTCCAAACACTGACCATTAGCCCTCACTACAAGTGCCCCACACACTGGGACCAGCCTCATTGCAGGCAGACAGTAATGCAAATGAACTTAAAAACCCACACTGCATTCCAGTTAGCACCAGTGGAGACATTCCAGATGGAGTTATCAGACTGCCAGCAGGGAAGCCACCAGCTACTAAACTTCCTGGGGTCACTGGGGGACACCACAATAATGCATGCTGGTGCATGGAGTCACACTGCAAGTGGAAATGGCACCTACCGCAATTTCAGGGAGCCATGAACTGGAGTCACACATGCCCCCACTATCTATGGAACCATTCACCCTCACTTAGCAGCCCGCACATACGGTGCCCTATCTCCCACTACCTATCCTTCACTGCATGTTTCAGCAGCCTTCTCAGCCTTCTCACTACAAGTTCACCATACCGGTGACCATTCACTGCAAGTTCAAGGGGCCAATGGTCACACATCACAACCAACATCCCCCATGATCACTGCAAGTGAACTCAACAGCCGCACAATGCAAGTGAATTTACATTTAATGCCACCACACTGCAAGTAGTGGAGCCACCAGCTCTCTTACAGATGGGGTTACCAGACCCTGCATTGCCAGCAGGGGTGCCCACACATGCTGGGGTCAATAGGTATGAGGCCAGTGGAGATGCCAACCCTCGCACCACAAGCCATGAACTACATGTACTGTGCGTATACCTGCCCCCTTCACTGCACATTGAGTCATCGTACGGCCCAGGGACCAATGAGATCAGCTCCCTCAATGCAAGCGGACAGTATCATTGAAACCATTAATGCAAGTGAACTTAATAGCCCCATACTGCACGTCCGGTTAGCACCAGCAGTTATCGGACTGTCAGCAAGGTAGCAACCAGCTGCCAAACACCCCAGGGTAATTGGGTCCCCCAGAATAATCATGCTGGTGGAAACTCACAACAGTGCAATTGCAATTGGCACCCCCCACAATATTAGGAGAGCCATGAACTGGAGCCCCCCGCTATCCATGGAACCAATTTAGCCCTCACTTAGCAGGAGTATCTCCCACTACATGTACCTATCCTTCGCTGCATATTTCATCAGCCAAGATTACCAGCCATATCGCTACAAGTGCACCATACCAATGAACATTTACCGCAGGTTCATGGGGCCATGGCCATTCTCACACATTAGAAAGACCATTCCCCATAACTGCAAGTGAACTTAACAGCCGCACAAGACAAGTGAACTTACATTTAATACCTACACACTGCTAACAGTATAGCCACCAGCTCTCTCACAGATGGGGTTACCAGAACTACACTGCCCACATAAGCTGGGTCAATAGCTATGTGCCAATGGAGATTCCAGCCATCGCACTACAAGTACTCCCCAAATTTTAGAGGAAGCCATGAACTACATGTACTGTACGTACACCCACCCTACTCCAAACACTACCAGTGGAACCATTAGCCTTCACTGCAACTACCCCACACACTGGGACCCACCCCCTCGGCACTCCTGCACACTATGTGTCTTTCACTGTATGTTGAGTTAATAGCCCATGCAGGGGTCAGCTCCCTCACTACAATCGGACAGAACTATTACCGCAAGTGAACTTACATGTAATAGTCCAGTTATTACCAGTGGAGCAATTACAGAGATAGAGTCATCAGACTGCCAGCGAGGCATCCACCAGCTGCTAAAACCCCTGCAGGGTCATTGGGGGGCCCCCACAATAAAGCATGCACCATGGAGTCACACTGTAAGTGGAAATGGCACCCCCGACAATTTCGCGGAGCCATGAACTGGAGCCACAAGCCACATATGCCCCCACTATCTATGGAACCATTCACCTTCACTTAGCAGCCCGCACATACGGTGCCCTATCTCGGGCACTACCTATTTCCTTCACTGCAAGTTTCAGCAGCCTTCTCAGCCTTCTCACTACAAGTGCACAATACCAGTGACCATTCACTGCAAGTTCAAGGGGCCAATGGTCACACATCAAAACCAACATCCCCATGATCACTGCAAGTGAACTCAACAGCCGCACAATGCAAGTGAATTTACATTTAATGCCACCACACTGCAAGTAGTGGAGCCACCAGCTCTCTTACAAATGGGGTTACCAGACCCTGTAGGGGTGCCCACACATGCTGGGGTCAATAGGTATGAGGCCAGTGGAGATGCCAACCCTCACACCACAAGCCATGAACTACATGTACTGTGCGTACACCTGCCCCTCTCCAATGGAACCATTAGGCCTCCTGCACACTACCTATCCTTCACTGCACGTTGAGTCAACTTACGGCCCAGGGACCAATGAGGTCACTACAAGTGGACAGTATCATTGGAACCATTAATGCAAGTGAACTTAATAGCCCCACACTGCAGGTCCAGTTAGCACCAGCGGTTATTGGACTGTCAGCAAGGTAGCAACCAGCTGCCAAACACCCCAGGGTCATTGGGGCCCCCAGAATAATCATGCTGGTGGAAACTCACAACAGTGCAATTGCAATTGGCACCCCCCACACTGGAGCCCCCCGCTATCCATGGAACCAATTTAGCCCTCACTTAGCAGGAGTATCTCGCACTACATGTACCTATCCTTCACTGCATGTTTCATCAGCCAAAATTACCAGCCATATCACTACAAGAGCACCATACCAATGAACATTTACTGCAGGCCACTGGAGCCATTCTCACACATTAGAACCACCATCCCCCATAACTGCAAGTGAACTTAACAGCCGCACAAGACAAGTGAACTTACATTTAATACCTACACACTGCTAATAGTAGAGCCACCAGCTCTCTCACAGATGGGGTTACCAGAACTACACTACCCACATAAGCACAAGTACTCCCCAAATTTTAGAGGAAGCCATGAACTACATGTACTGTACGTACACCCACCCTACTCCAAACACTGCCAGTGGAACCATTAGCCTTCACTGCTACTACCCCACACACTGGAACCCACCCCCACGGCACTCCTGCCACTATCTGTCTTTCACTGCATGTTGAGTTAATGACCCATGTAGGGGTCAGCTAGCGGCAGAATTATTAATGCAAGTGAACTTAATAGCCCCACACTACAAGTCCAGTTAGCACCAGTGGAGCAATTACATAGATGGAGTCATCAGACTGCCAGTGAGGGAACCACCAGCTGCTAAAACCCCCTGCAGGGTCATTTGGGGGCCCCCACAATAATGCATACCGGTGGAGACTCCAGCTCTTACACTGTTCTGCAATACGAATTCGGCACCTCCAACAATATTAGGGGAGCCATCAGCTGGAGTCACACATGCTCCCACTACCCATGGAACCATTAGCCCACACGTAGCAGCCCCCACATACGGGGCTAGCCTCCACGGCCCTGTCTCACACTACCTATCCTTTACTACAAGTAGTATCCGAGGTCCAGGAGCAAACGTGCAAGGCCATCCCCTACTCACTAGCCCTCTCACTGCAAACCCATAATACCAGTGGAACCACACTCAACCAGCCCTCCCACACACACACCAATGGAGTAATCAGACTGCCAGCAGGGCTGCCACATTACCGGTCCTCACAAAACTAGACCCCATCATGTGGAGTGGAACCACACATGCAATGGAGCCATTAGCCCTCACTGCATGTGGACTTACATGTACATGGTGCAGGCCCCAAACACTGGGGCCAGCCACAATGGCCCCCTATCCTAGCCCCACACAGTACAATAACCAGCTCCTCACTGCACATGGAACCACTACCTGTGAAACCATTAACCCCCACACTACAAAGGGGACTTTCAGTGTCAGGGGAACCATCGACTACTAGTGGAGCTACCAGCCCGCATTGGACAAATGGGAACACCACCACTGAAGCAGTCTCCGTTTTTAAAGTGTACATGTCTATACGTTTTGAACACATTTTGTGTTGTAGATCTGAACTAAATGTTTGTGCATGTACCAAGGCATGTACACAGAGTAGGGTGGACATGAAGCCATCCTGTTAGTGGTGAATATAGTTACCAGCCCTATCGGTACTGATTGCGGGTGGTCTGCACCCGTGGTTGGTGTATATAGACAAGGCATAGGGCTTTTTGAAAAGAAAAAAAGAAAACCCTACAGCTGGGAACGACATGCATGTAGTGTTTAGTTTACATTTGTTGAGGTACAAGTAGCGAAACATGTAAGGGCCATTTAGAATGTGTGGCACGGTGAAGACATCAGAATTCATGACCACACAAGTAGAGTTTAGTGGTCATGAATTCCGATGTCTTCACCGTGCCAAATTGTAGCTGCGACTGTGCATGCAATTTATGTGCACATTCTAAATGGTACTTACAAGTTTTGCAACTTCAACAAATAATGTAAAGCAGTTTATTCTTTTCAAAAAGCCCTATGCCTTGTCTATATACACCAACCACGGGTGCAGACCACCCGCAATCAGTACCGATAGGGCTGGTAACTATATTCACCACTAACAGGATGGCTTCATGTCCACCCTACTCTGTGTACATGCCTTGGTACATGCACAAACATTTAGTTCAGATCTACAACACAAAATGTGTTCAAAACGTATAGACATGTACACTTTAAAAACGGAGACTGCTTCAGTGGTGGTGTTCCCATTTGTCCAATGCGGGCTGGTAGCTCCACTAGTAGTCGATGGTTCCCCTGACACTGAAAGTCCCCTTTGTAGTGTGGGGGTTAATGGTTTCACAGGTAGTGGTTCCATGTGCAGTGAGGAGCTGGTTATTGTACTGTGTGGGGCTAGGATAGGGGGCCATTGTGGCTGGCCCCAGTGTTTGGGGCCTGCACCATGTACATGTAAGTCCACATGCAGTGAGGGCTAATGGCTCCATTGCATGTGTGGTTCCACTCCACATGATGGGGTCTAGTTTTGTGAGGACCGGTAATGTGGCAGCCCTGCTGGCAGTCTGATTACTCCATTGGTGTGTGTGTGGGAGGGCTGGTTGAGTGTGGTTCCACTGGTATTATGGGTTTGCAGTGAGAGGGCTAGTGAGTAGGGGATGGCCTTGCACGTTTGCTCCTGGACCTCGGATACTACTTGTAGTAAAGGATAGGTAGTGTGAGACAGGGCCGTGGAGGCTAGCCCCGTATGTGGGGGCTGCTACGTGTGGGCTAATGGTTCCATGGGTAGTGGGAGCATGTGTGACTCCAGCTGATGGCTCCCCTAATATTGTTGGAGGTGCCGAATTCGTATTGCAGAACAGTGTAAGAGCTGGAGTCTCCACCGGTATGCATTATTGTGGGGGCCCCCAAATGACCCTGCAGGGGGTTTTAGCAGCTGGTGGTTCCCTCACTGGCAGTCTGATGACTCCATCTATGTAATTGCTCCACTGGTGCTAACTGGACTTGTAGTGTGGGGCTATTAAGTTCACTTGCATTAATAATTCTGCCGCTAGCTGACCCCTACATGGGTCATTAACTCAACATGCAGTGAAAGACAGATAGTGGCAGGAGTGCCGTGGGGGTGGGTTCCAGTGTGTGGGGTAGTAGCAGTGAAGGCTAATGGTTCCACTGGCAGTGTTTGGAGTAGGGTGGGTGTACGTACAGTACATGTAGTTCATGGCTTCCTCTAAAATTTGGGGAGTACTTGTGCTTATGTGGGTAGTGTAGTTCTGGTAACCCCATCTGTGAGAGAGCTGGTGGCTCTACTATTAGCAGTGTGTAGGTATTAAATGTAAGTTCACTTGTCTTGTGCGGCTGTTAAGTTCACTTGCAGTTATGGGGGATGGTGGTTCTAATGTGTGAGAATGGCTCCAGTGGCCTGCAGTAAATGTTCATTGGTATGGTGCTCTTGTAGTGATATGGCTGGTAATTTTGGCTGATGAAACATGCAGTGAAGGATAGGTACATGTAGTGCGAGATACTCCTGCTAAGTGAGGGCTAAATTGGTTCCATGGATAGCGGGGGGCTCCAGTGTGGGGGGTGCCAATTGCAATTGCACTGTTGTGAGTTTCCACCAGCATGATTATTCTGGGGGCCCCAATGACCCTGGGGTGTTTGGCAGCTGGTTGCTACCTTGCTGACAGTCCAATAACCGCTGGTGCTAACTGGACCTGCAGTGTGGGGCTATTAAGTTCACTTGCATTAATGGTTCCAATGATACTGTCCACTTGTAGTGACCTCATTGGTCCCTGGGCCGTAAGTTGACTCAACGTGCAGTGAAGGATAGGTAGTGTGCAGGAGGCCTAATGGTTCCATTGGAGAGGGGCAGGTGTACGCACAGTACATGTAGTTCATGGCTTGTGGTGTGAGGGTTGGCATCTCCACTGGCCTCATACCTATTGACCCCAGCATGTGTGGGCACCCCTACAGGGTCTGGTAACCCCATTTGTAAGAGAGCTGGTGGCTCCACTACTTGCAGTGTGGTGGCATTAAATGTAAATTCACTTGCATTGTGCGGCTGTTGAGTTCACTTGCAGTGATCATGGGGATGTTGGTTTTGATGTGTGACCATTGGCCCCTTGAACTTGCAGTGAATGGTCACTGGTATTGTGCACTTGTAGTGAGAAGGCTGAGAAGGCTGCTGAAACTTGCAGTGAAGGAAATAGGTAGTGCCCGAGATAGGGCACCGTATGTGCGGGCTGCTAAGTGAAGGTGAATGGTTCCATAGATAGTGGGGGCATATGTGGCTTGTGGCTCCAGTTCATGGCTCCGCGAAATTGTCGGGGGTGCCATTTCCACTTACAGTGTGACTCCATGGTGCATGCTTTATTGTGGGGGCCCCCCAATGACCCTGCAGGGGTTTTAGCAGCTGGTGGATGCCTCGCTGGCAGTCTGATGACTCTATCTCTGTAATTGCTCCACTGGTAATAACTGGACTATTACATGTAAGTTCACTTGCGGTAATAGTTCTGTCCGATTGTAGTGAGGGAGCTGACCCCTGCATGGGCTATTAACTCAACATACAGTGAAAGACACATAGTGTGCAGGAGTGCCGAGGGGGTGGGTCCCAGTGTGTGGGGTAGTTGCAGTGAAGGCTAATGGTTCCACTGGTAGTGTTTGGAGTAGGGTGGGTGTACGTACAGTACATGTAGTTCATGGCTTCCTCTAAAATTTGGGGAGTACTTGTAGTGCGATGGCTGGAATCTCCATTGGCACATAGCTATTGACCCAGCTTATGTGGGCAGTGTAGTTCTGGTAACCCCATCTGTGAGAGAGCTGGTGGCTATACTGTTAGCAGTGTGTAGGTATTAAATGTAAGTTCACTTGTCTTGTGCGGCTGTTAAGTTCACTTGCAGTTATGGGGAATGGTCTTTCTAATGTGTGAGAATGGCCATGGCCCCATGAACCTGCGGTAAATGTTCATTGGTATGGTGCACTTGTAGCGATATGGCTGGTAATCTTGGCTGATGAAATATGCAGCGAAGGATAGGTACATGTAGTGGGAGATACTCCTGCTAAGTGAGGGCTAAATTGGTTCCATGGATAGCGGGGGGCTCCAGTTCATGGCTCTCCTAATATTGTGGGGGGTGCCAATTGCAATTGCACTGTTGTGAGTTTCCACCAGCATGATTATTCTGGGGGACCCAATTACCCTGGGGTGTTTGGCAGCTGGTTGCTACCTTGCTGACAGTCCGATAACTGCTGGTGCTAACCGGACGTGCAGTATGGGGCTATTAAGTTCACTTGCATTAATGGTTTCAATGATACTGTCCGCTTGCATTGAGGGAGCTGATCTCATTGGTCCCTGGGCCGTACGATGACTCAATGTGCAGTGAAGGGGGCAGGTATACGCACAGTACATGTAGTTCATGGCTTGTGGTGCGAGGGTTGGCATCTCCACTGGCCTCATACCTATTGACCCCAGCATGTGTGGGCACCCCTGCTGGCAATGCAGGGTCTGGTAACCCCATCTGTAAGAGAGCTGGTGGCTCCACTACTTGCAGTGTGGTGGCATTAAATGTAAATTCACTTGCATTGTGCGGCTGTTGAGTTCACTTGCAGTGATCATGGGGGATGTTGGTTGTGATGTGTGACCATTGGCCCCTTGAACTTGCAGTGAATGGTCACCGGTATGGTGAACTTGTAGTGAGAAGGCTGAGAAGGCTGCTGAAACATGCAGTGAAGGATAGGTAGTGGGAGATAGGGCACCGTATGTGCGGGCTGCTAAGTGAGGGTGAATGGTTCCATAGATAGTGGGGGCATGTGTGACTCCAGTTCATGGCTCCCTGAAATTGCGGTAGGTGCCATTTCCACTTGCAGTGTGACTCCATGCACCAGCATGCATTATTGTGGTGTCCCCCAGTGACCCCAGGAAGTTTAGTAGCTGGTGGCTTCCCTGCTGGCAGTCTGATAACTCCATCTGGAATGTCTCCACTGGTGCTAACTGGAATGCAGTGTGGGTTTTTAAGTTCATTTGCATTACTGTCTGCCTGCAATGAGGCTGGTCCCAGTGTGTGGGGCACTTGTAGTGAGGGCTAATGGTCAGTGTTTGGAGAGCGGTGGGTGTACGTTCAGTGCATGTACATGTAGTTCATGGCTTCCCCTGAAATTCGGGGACTGTTTAATTGCTTGTAGTGTGACAGCTGGCATCTCCACTGGCATCATACCTATTGACCCCTGCATGTGTGGGCACCCCTGCTGCCAGTGCAGGGTCTGGTAACCCCATCTGTAAGAGAGCTGGTGGCTCCACTGCTTGCAGTGTGGATGTATTATTTGTAAGTTCGTGAGGCAGTAGTGATGGGGGACTGGTGGTTTTGCTGTGTGGGGATGGCTCCATTGTCCCCTTGAACTTGCAGCGAACAATCATTAGTGGGGGTGTGGAGGGGGACTGGACCAATGGGGTTCTGCTTACATGTAGATGTAAGGCCATTTGCAGTGAGGGCTTGGTAGTGTTGGGAGGGGGCATGTGTGGTTTCCCTTGGTACATGTACATGTAGTTCATGGCTGCCCTGAAATTGTGAGGGCTGCATGTCAACTCCATTTGCAGTGAGAGGGTTAGCAGTGTCTCCACTGGTATTGACCCCATTGGTTAGTTGGTGGCTCCTGTGAAGGGTCTGATATGGGCGGGTGGTTCCATAGGTAGTGCGGGTTGGTGGCTTTGCATGGCATCTGTTGGTTATTCGGGGCTGCTGTCTGGACTTGCAATGTAGTAGTGAGGGCCCATATGTTGGGGGGCGGGGCCGGTGGCTCCTTTAGTGATTTAGCGGCTGCTTACTCCCTACAACCACCATCGTCAGTGGTATGACCGCCGTCTCTACCGTTCTCGATCTCCCCATCCTCGTCGAATGTATCTTGAATATCGATCATCGTATCCGTACCGCTCGAACTCATCCGCCGATTGAAACTCTTACGAGCTTGTCTTCAGTGGACGTCGCCATGCATATCGTTTATCTACACAGAAGATAACGAATATCAACTGTGACAGGGACGATAGATTAAATACTTACCCAGCTAGCTAGCGCAGTATTAGGTGTGGCTATAAGTTATCCAAGTCTCAGCCCACAGGAAGTAGTTGCATATTCATGTACTTTTGGTATGGAAGCGGTTCACGCACGTACAATGGCGCGATACGAGCGGGAAACTTGTACCAACTTTGTGCCGCTGTATCTCCGTAACTGATGACATAAAAATTAACGAACAGAACAAATCGATAGTTATAGGACCTCTCTACCTACAAACCGAATTTGAAGCGATTTGATTACTCCTACCTAAAGTTATGGTGGGTTTGAACCCGGTGGGGTATCGGACGTTGCAATACTGGCACGGAGCAAGTGCAAGACTCCAAAATGTCTTTTACCGTAGGGAAATAGTGTAGTATGAAGTGTTGAAAATCGATAGTTGATAGCGTTAACCGTTCGGAAGATATAGCGATTCAAAGGAGAAGCATTTTTATAACATTTTATATATATATGCGAAACGACATTTTCTCGTGAACTGTCCCATATATATATAATTTTATATATGGGAAAGTTTACGAGAAAAGGGACCTAGCGTGTATTATAAAAAAGTATAATAAAAATGCATTACGTTTGATTTGCTATAACTTCCGAACAGTTAACGCTATCAACTTCCTATTTTCAACACTTCATACTGCACCATTTCTCTATGGTAAAATACATTTTGGAGTCTTGCATTTGCTCCGTGTCAGTATTGCAACGTTCGATACCTCACTAGGTTCAAACCCGCCATAACTTTCGGTAGGAGTAATCAATTCGCTTCAAATTCGGTTTGTAGGTAGAGAGGTCCTATACCTATCGATTTGTTCTGTTCGTTAATTTTTATGCCATCCATTACGGAGATACAGTTGAACAAACTACGTGCCCATTTTCGCGCTCGATTCGCGCCAATGATTTGGGCAAATTGCGTTCCGCTCAATGTATGGGGAGGCGGGGATTATAACATTGGCGCGAATCAAGCGGGAAAACGTGCACGTAGTTTGTTCAACTGTATCTCCGTAACGGATAGCATAAAAATTAACGAACAGAACAAATCGATAGGTATAGGACCTCTCTACCTACAAACCGAATTTGAAGGGAATTGATTACTCCTACCGAAAGTTATGGCGGGTTTGAACCCAGTGGGGTATCGAACGTTGCAATACTGACACGGAGCAAGTGCAAGACTCCAAAATGTATTTTACCATAGAGAAATGGTGCAGTATGAAGTGTTGAAAATAGGAAATTGATAGCGTTAACTGTTTGGAAGTTATAGCAAATCAAACGTAATGCATTTTTATTATACTTTTTTATAATACACGCTAGGTCCCTTTTCTCGTAAACTTTCCCATATATCCAAGCAGACTAGTAGTAGTGCCCATCAGATGTTCTTGCTACTTTGAAATGATATCATCTGAATATGTATGAGTACATCCTACAATGAAGCACCAACACATGGAAAGACCTGTAGGATAACTACTATGCTACTAACCAAGTGATCTGGGAATTTTTGGCCCATAGTCATGTTACCATGGCAACATATTACATGTAACTGTGAGCTTATAGCCTACTCCTTTACCATTGGCTTATTCACATTGCCATGGTACCAGAGCACAAGTGATTGAAAGCAAATTGAAGTCAGTTGTATGTTTACTATGTGGACTGCCACATTGGTTAGTAGTACTCACAAGACATGAAGGAAATCCATGCGAGTTTTCATTCAGTAACAATCCTGACTATGGGGCAAGGGATGGGATTACAGTGACATAGTTGCCTAGCTATACATTGTATATATGAGTACCTAATACTGTGCATGTGGGTACATGGGTCATAGCCCTCAGTTTAGTACTACTGTAACATGTGTACATTGCATAGGTCAAACCAAGAAGCTAGACACTTGAGACACTTCATTCCAGTTCCATAAGATCATTTAATCTACCAGGATATGGAGTTTTGTACCTTGGTATAGAATATCTTATTTCTTTTGACTCCAAGATCATACCAGTACTTCAAGGCATAGGCAGCTGATGTAATCCTATTGAAGGGCAATAGAATATAAAAAACATTCTCTCTGAGAAAGTTAGTGGTATATAGGATTTGAAGGCAATGGTGGTGTATAAAGGAAGGGAACAAGAGATTCAGTGGAGATACAATGATTGATTATTCCTATATTTAGCAGCATAATTGTAATGACGTTCTATACAGTGCTAAATATAGGAATAATTATTGTATGTCCACTGAATCCCTAGTTCCCTCCTTTTTACACCACCATTGCCTTCAAATCCTATATACCACTAACGTACGTTCTCTGATAGAATGTTTTTTATATCTTGTTTCATTCATTTTTGTATATAAGTGACTACTAGTATATAGGTGTACATGTAGTACAAGTAAATACGATTGTACGATAAAATCCAGCCGTTGTAATTCCCATGTTTATTGCCTAGCAACACAATTTGCAGCTGTTCCATTAGTTCGAAACTCGCGCGCCAAGCTTTCCCTCTTAGAAGCTCGTTTCTCGTCTGAGTTCAGTTCATAACGTCGCTTCTTAGACTTAGAAGCTCGCACCGCAACAGATATCTTTTCCTGTTGCCACCTCTTAGAAGCTCGGTTCAACTCAAGATTTGCTCTGTACATATCACGAGCAGACGCCCGCCTTTGTTCAGCATCAGCATCGGTCTCGATTTAGGAGGTATTCCTTTCGTCGCTTAGCTTTCCTCTTTCGCAGCCATAAAACCATTTTGGCAAAAACAACTTCGCTAGCTAAAAGTGGTGAGCAAAACAAACGAAACTCACACCTGTTCCATGCCAATCATACACAATCCACAATTCTGAAGCATTGTCATGGAAACAGCTAACTCTCTATATTACGTAGCGGTTACATGCTTTATTTATATATCTGATACCTGAAGATGTATTGTCAGAATTTTCTACGATTTTTGGTGTAACTGGCGCTCTTTAAAACCTTTCCTATCTTATACTGACGACGACGACGACGACTATGGACAAATTACGGTCTGAGATAGGTACTTGGATAAATCACGTAACTACCGTAAAAAATTGTCTCCCAAAAATTGTGCCGTAATTTTAGACTGCCGGAGAGGATTGATTTGTGGCGATCGATTGTTTGTGCTGGTTTCGAGTTCTGTTATGCTTGCTATATTCTATAAAGGTAGCCCATGGCTTCTTTTAGCATTTGCTATTCGTTGTATACGGTGAAATGATTGCAGTAGTAAGTTGTGGGCGTGTCAAAAAAGGGTATGGCTTGCTGGTTATAGAATTTTGTAGCGCATTGAATGGGTTCCATGAAATACATATGAAGGCATTTAGGACACCTAGTTGCATTACTCATTTAAGTATGAGGGCAATCAGACGATGCGCAGGGTGTTGTCTCGAAGCCTCCACGAACGGCTTCATATGGTTTAAGGTACGCGATTATCGTGAAAGCTAATAGCTTTTATGACAGTGGGACGTCATACTTATTTGCCTTAATGTTACAAGGATATGTTTTTCACTTTTTTTTACGTAGGTAGAGAGTGTTAAAGAGGTGTTCTATATAAAACGCACCTTATCGTTGCCGTGGGTTCTTTAGCTAGATTATTTTCAGACTCTGCTGCTTATGTAGTAAAAGCGCCTTGCATATCTCGAGATTCTGATTTAGCGCAGTGCACTTATCAATCAAACCAATTTAATCAAAATTTGTCATAGCAACATGCAATGTGAGCTTATTATTCGTATTTTAATACTATGTTTATGAAATTCTATATTTTTATTCAACACTTCTGTGTGTACTTGCATGGATAATGAAGACTGTTGCTGATGATTTGAAAAGAATTTTTTTTTACCATTTTAAGAATTACATTTAATGAACGTAACTAACTGTAAGCACCCGTGATACGAAAGGGGCTTGGTGTTTTTACATCCACACTAACATAGCATCCCAACGTTTAGAAAATGCACGAAGTATCGTATAATTCTTGAGCACTCTGCTGGAAGCAGTCTCAACACTACACCTGATGTGTTGCGGTGGGCAATACGTCATAATGTCAAAATTTTACAAGGTGTTGGGCTGAAGTACAGGTTTTCTCAATGAGCAGTTTATAGTGTCTGTTGACACAGCTGAAAATGTAGCTGTTCCTCTACCAGTTTTGAATACAGAGCTGGATAAATGTAATGTGCAATCCACCTTATGTTAAGAACTGATTAAACTTAAAATTAATAAAACAGCTAAATTAAAAAATTCATAAGTGGCACATACCGGCAGTTTATTGTAAATATAAAAATTTGCTGTCTGTACACAAGGGATGTAAGATAACACAGAGGAGATTTGCAAAACAAAATCACTGATTTGGTTCAAAACATAGAATTACATGTAAGTAATGAAGAATTGCTACATCGATTATCAGGCTCAAATATCATCATGACCAGAAATGATAGCAAGACATATAGCACTGCTTGCTGCAAGGCTATTTACTATTGCCTCCAATATGGAGCACCCATAACACATGTGTGTAATGTGATTAGCGCAATACTTTTTGAATTGGTGGGTACAACTATTGATAGTTAGCGCAATACTTTTTGAATTGGTGGGTACAACTATTGATAGTCTTCCTCATAGTAGTACAGTATATCAATGTGTAAATTAGGGATCATCAGTGATATTCAGGTAAGTGAAGTAATGTATGCAAATAAAAATCTCACTCTTTCATGGGACTCAACAACAGTTGATGCATGGGACATCAATGACCTCCATATCAGTGTGCACACTGTGCCAGTAACTTCGTATGTACTGCAATTAGGTGCTATAGCCTCTGGTCAAACAGAAGACTATGTTTCACATCAGTGATATAGCTTGACTCATATGATTTCTGTATTCAGTTGCAGAATTCATTTTTATATGTAAGGTCAACAATACTTAACTATTTCAAAAATACCTTAACCGACAGAGTTGCTGAGCAAAAACAAAATATTCTGCATTATAGACACGTTATTTCAGTGAAAAGTACTGATAAAGTTCCCAAAGCCACCAACTGTTACTGGACACAGGAAGACATCGAGGAAGCAGGGGAAGATGAAAAAATATGCATATTACAGCTGTATTACTGGAAATATTATTTTTGTTGATTTTCCTGACATGTGAAATGCCTTTTTCATTGAATGGTAAAATTTTGTTTCCGAGAACATGATATATGTACATTTGGCTATATATTTCTATATCGCTACCATGAGCAGCCTGCATATTTGGCATGATTTTATGCATAATATCGGCTGTAGTACCTTCTAAAAAGGATTTTTATATGCAGGTATGTGTGGCAGTTACTCCTTATATATTTGGCTGCAGTAGCATATTTGGTAAGATCAATGTAGCGAATATAAGTTAAACCGGCACAGTTTTTTTTTGCGCGGTCATTCAATTCCATACATTCAAAAGTACCGCTTTATGCTGCCGTATTGACCGAATGAAAAAAGATGATATGATAAGTAATATACCGTTGGAATGCACATTTTTTACTCTTTTTAGAACCATGCGAATTGTTGCAAAAATATCAATTTGAAAAAAATATCCAAGTACCTATCTGAGAACGATAACTACGAACTTTTTTGTTCTCTTAAAGCAAACGGTCTAGCGACTTGAACAAAACATTAAAATGATCTTCTTTCCATTGTGGATCGGTAGCAACAAAGAGCTACACTATCCGTTTCTCGGTTCGTGAGTTATACGCGGGACGCGTTTTTTTAATGATATTCATGATACGGCACAAATCCTATATGAGAGTTACTGCCGTAACTCTCGATACATCATTTTGTCTATAGGTCTTAATGCTATTTCTGAATAATTCATCTAGTGTGCTTTGTCAAATAGAATTATAGATGCATCGCCTTTGATGAAATAGCATCAACAAAACCACAAAACTTGTTTCAATGTAGCAAGGGCATCTGTTTTCCAACATGGACACTATATTTGGTCTGTGTGGATATGGTTTTTCATATCAGTACAAAGTCCTTTATCCAGAGGTGAGTCCACATATCACAATTTGCCTTTCACTGTACATTCCCTCAATTTTTGAATCAAATGAATAGTATGGAAGGTGCAAAATTCAACCTCAGAAGAGCTAGGCTTGGGTGGCTACTTAAAATTGATAGTTGATGTTAGGCACAATCGCAGTGAGGCAGTGTCCGCAGTGAAGCTTCGAAATCATGCAACAAATTTTGTGGTGTGTGTTGTTCGTGGATACAAAGCTCATAACAATATCATGGTAATCCAGGTAGATGAAATGATAATATTACAGAACTACAAGGAAGTGTCTCAGGAACGTCATGAACGCTACCTAGCTTCTTGGTTTGACCCATCATAAGTTTGAGTATAGTTTTAAATTGAGAGCTATATTGTCTACTTGCGCCCGTGTGCACAGGTGTGCATACTGTACGTACAGTGTGCACAGGTGAGCACACTTTATTTACACCTTCATATCTTTAACAATTGTTGGATTCCTGTAGCAAATTTTGCATCATTTTAAAGATAGGTCTTTGCAGAATATGGGGAAATACAGAACATAAACAACTGTACTTAAAACTCATAGTTTTTTTGGCCAGAAAAGCAATTTGTAAGCACGTGACATTTAAAAACAATTTTTTTTTTTTTTAACTCTAGGACGTGGCAGGGCAGTCAGTTAGGAACTGCAAACAGGTTCACAAGCTGTAGGACGTTGCAGGGCAGTTAGCTAGGGACTGCAAAAAACTATAGGACTTGGCAGGGCATTAACTGGTGTAGTGCACACTGGTTCACAAGCTGTAGAACGTGGCAGGGCAGTCAAGTCAGGGACTGCCAACAGGTATACAGCAATAGGACATGGCAGACCATAAATAGGAACCATTGAGAGGACAGAGCAAGCAGTTCTTTCTGTCTTCAGTGTACATGTGTATGTGGGTAAGTATTTGCTGTTTGATTACAACGAAAGGCCAACTAGCACGTGCATAAAAAGGAATCTCATTCAGTGTTTCAATGGAGGAATACTGCATCTTCAAGGGCTATATTATGTACATGTTATGCCATTCAATGCTTGAGCTAATAGTAACAATTAAGGTCTGTAACCATGCTGCCATGTGTGGTATTAAAGTGTGCACAAGTGTACACACTGTATTGTCAAACTCAACAGAAAAAAATAATAAAGAACTTATTAGATTGATTTCATATACAAATAATAGTACTTACTGTCCTCTATCAGGAACATATTTAAAGTACACAAAATACATTATGGGTGGGGTGCATTTTACAGTGTGCACACCTGTACACAATTTAAAAAGCCAGGCCCCAGACACTGCTAGAGAAATACATGCAATTTCCTTATTGGAATAGCAAAACGTATGTATGAACTTACTACCCACTTTTCATTTGCAGTTCACTAACTTTGATATGTGCCTTTTAGTGACAAAAATTTTGTAATAAAACAGTAAGTGAAGCTGCTCCATTATCTTAGCATAAGCGTTTATTTCAGGACCAGAATTCTACTACACATCATTGCATAGACAATATAGAGGTACCATTATGCACAGTTAATAGCTTGGCAAAAAGCCCATTTTGCCTGACTCATCCCTTGCCCCATAGTCAGGTATGTTACTGAATGAAAACTCACATGGATTTCCTTCAAGTCTTGTGAGTACTACTAACCAATGTGGTAGTCCGAATGACCTACATGTACATAGTAAATAAATGACTGATTTGCTTTCAAGTTCCGTACTCTGGTACCTGAATAAGCCAAATGGTAAAGGACTATATAGGCCACCAGCTCACAGCTGCATTGAATATATAATTATTGCCATGGTTGTCCCCCTCCCAAACTTTTGTGTGTGTATATATATACATGTACATCTGACATGCACATTATATGTTCTGTACTGCGTTAGACGGTGCCCCAATTTTACAGTCCACTCTTTACATGGGAGAGGGCATATCCCCTCCCGCACCCCCCTCCCTGCTGATTTCATCCTATGTATTACAGGAATATAATTAGTATCCCCCCACACACATACACACACACATATGTACAATTTCTCGACTACGGCCATGAAGATGCATGTGATCTCAGTATCAATCTGTTGAAAACTGTACAAGTGTACAAGATATATGCTTATTGCCATTTGGTGGGGCACAGTGCAGTTAATTTGTGTGCATGCAAAGCAGCTTATTGCTATAGATCTCTGTAAGGCTCCCATTTCAATGAAATGCATGCTTCTATAAAATGATCAGTATCACAAAACAAAACCCTGCTTCATGTGTCAGAATTTGCTGCATTCCATCCTCAACTTTCGCTCTGGCCTCAGCCAGCAGCAGTTGGCATTAATATACAATATTAAAGTACACTGAAACATGCACAACTGATATTTCATTCATCCTTCAAGGAAATACACATGTATTTTAGACAAGCCAACAGGAGGGTTCTCGGGGATTTCTGTGTGGCTGTGCATGGGACATGTGATATTGCAAAGGAAGTGGTAAAAGACAAAAGGTATAATATTAATTTTTAATAACCTCACTGTCTCTTCACTGGATGGAAGGTAATGCTTAGCTTCTCTAATGCAGGGTGCTAGAGTATAAGAGATGCGGTTCTTTGTTCTAGCTGGAAAGTATTTATGCAAAATATACTGTCAACTGAAAATATTGACATCTTCAAAGCAAAAAACAATATTGTTGAGACAGTGACTTAATGGCACAATTAAAATCTGGATATCTGTTTTCTCAGGTTGAAAAGCTATAGCATATAACCAAGGGTTGCAGCTTTAAATCCACTTACCATTGGAAATACTTTCACGGGTATTAGAAAGATATTTATTAACCCCAAAGGTACGTTCGAATTCATACACATTGAAATTAAAATTATTTGTTGTCCACCATCGTGGTGCACAAGTTACTGTAGGACGGTATGGGCAAAACAACACTCCGACACAAACTACCGATGACAGTTTGCTATGCATCTGTCATTTAAAAACTGCCGTTGGCAGTGTTAAGATCTAAAGATGTCGCGAGCAACTTGATGATATGACAGGCTATATGGACATGCACTGAATCTTAAGGGACACAGACCTTAATATATACAGGGTGTTTCACAATCAAGGAGAATTGTTTATAAATTAACCACAAGCAGTTAATTAACTGGTAATTGTTGTTAAAAGTTCTAACAACAAAAGAAGACATGCTGGTGAAATTAAATTAATATTATCTTTAATGGTTAATTAACAATAATAAAATTCCCAAAATCCCTATTCATTTCAATTAAATATTATTAATGTTAATAAATGTAGGGTTGGCGGTTAGACTGCAAACTGTACTGCTTCCAATTAGAAGTTATTCAAGATTGAAATCTTGATTTTTTATTTTCGCAATGTACTTGATTTAGGGGCCATTGTATCTCGATTTAGTGGTTTGAATTTATTAATAAATTCGGCCAAGTTGATATTATTAAAATTCAAGGAAATGTTGGAGCTTTGGGATGCCTCTAAAATGGTATGTGGGAATTATTATTATTAATATGGAAACATATGGAGCCTGGAGTGAAGAGGCACGCAATGCTTTCTCCTGCATAGCCATGCGCGAAGCCATCCTCACAAACTGTAGCAAATCCCAAGTTTTGGGGGATCTATATGGCAGGCTGAGCATTGTGCTTGTGAGAGCAAACGCCAGGGCTATCCTTGCTAGATCATTGCAGGTGGCAGACATGCAGGTCGATGCAATGGACTACAATAATCGTTTTGTTAATTTATTTATTTTTGATTGTATTAAATTAATTATTTAATTAATATTTAGTTTGTTTACATCATCATTTAAGCTCAAGTTAATAGAGCACTGATCAACAATTTTAAGTTAATTAACTGCCTGTGGTTAATTTATAAACAATTTTCCTTCATTGTGAAACACTCTGTTAGTTAATTAACTGCTTGTGGTTAATTTATAATCAATTTTCCATGATTGTGAAACACCCTGTATCAGGACCCACGGTAGTTTTCGAGCGAGCGTTTTAAAATATATAATTATAGGTTCAAGATAAAGACGTCTACTGAATTGTTTTCGGTGATGCATTGTTTGCATTTTCTTACTGCACGTGCTGTGTAGCCTGTTCCTCTCGCTTTTGGCTCCTTTTTGTGCATCATTCAATCGTTTGATACCATGCCCGCGCTAGCTCCTCCCGCGGCACTGCGCGCGGTTTGGCCGGACCACTTTTTAAATGCCGGCGTCGGCCCTGTACTTCATCATGGATATGACTTTGAACCAACCAGAACCTTACCAGATCACTTGGTTAGTACCACCAGGGGAGGGAATGGCTATCTGATAATATCATCATGATTGCTTTACTTTAAAAGGCCAGACACCCCTCCCTCTTCCCCTCTTTCCTTCCCTCCTTCCCTCCTTCCCTCCTTCCCCTCCTTCTTCCCCTTCATCGTCCACGCACTCTTCCCATCCTTCTTCCCCTTCTTTCCCTTGTTCTAGGAGGTGGGGTAATGGGGTCCCCAGGAAGCCTTGCTGCTATATGGCTGTACAACATATTACAATGTCATGACAGAAATAATTATGTATTATCTTGGTCTGTTGCCATGAGAGTGTTTGTCGATGTCTGGTACTAGTAGCAACAGTTGTGTGTAATTTAAACACAGCTACCTACAATGACGATGTGGTTCATTCCCATCGTACATGCATGTACCGGAAGGAGTTCCTTTGTGACAACAATAAATTTTGTGTTGTATTGCACAGGCATGTTTTAATATACTTATTCTAACCGCTGACTACATGAAAAAATATTTGATTAACCCGCTGACAGTGAGACTTTTCACGTTCCACCCAGTACTCGTATGATAGCTGTCGTAAGATCACACAAAATGATTGTACATGCTGTTGAAGTGTGCGTTTTTTAGAGAGGTGTGTTTGTGATTGAGCCTTGTAGCTAGCTAGTTCAATATCATAGTTTGTTGTTGCATATCTATTACTCTCTTATTTAAGTGAAGTGTTTTTATTCATCTTAGCTCCATTGCATGGTGGTCTTCAGAACACTTTGTTAGCAGAGAACATGCAATTTCAGATTAAAAGAGGAAGGTTTGTACAAATCTTAAATGTCTCAGACAGTCGCTGGATGACAATAGTGAATGTTGGGTGTGTTCAAGAAGAGGTAGCTGTACATATTCATATAGTATGGGTATCGATACTGACCTATCCCTAAAGACTAAACAGAAATTTGCCTGTTTCATTTTTATTTCCAAAACACAAAATACAAAATGGCTTGCAGGAAACCCCCCCCCCCCCCCCCCCCCCCCCATTGTGTATGCCCCTGCATTGAGGGCCGGTAACTAATATCACGACTTAAGCATTTTGTAATGTCTTAGCCATGGAGGTCTGGGCTTATGTCCTACCCATGGAGGTCTGCGCTTATGTCCTTGCCATGGATGCCTGGGCTTATGTCCTAGCCACCATGGAGGTCGGAGGTCTGGGCTTATGTCCTAGGCATGGAGGTCTGGGCTTATGCCCTTGCCATGGAGGTCTGGGCTTATGTCCTATAGCCATGGAGCCGGAGGTCTGGGCTTATCCCTAACTAGCAATTATACTGATCTCTGCATCACATCCCCGCTTAATTCTCAAACCCTTAAAGTATTATAATATTAACAATATAGGTTATTGCTACACAGCAGTACATGTATACAACTAAAAGGATCTACTTTAACCATAAGCATGGGGCTATTCTTTAACCATATGCATGGGGCCATTCTTTAATGATTTCATGCCTACAATTCAATTAACAATTATCCGCGTCGAGCAGCCTGTAACTAATTTCATTACGATGTTTGTTTGAAATAACTTTTGAACGGAGCGTCCGGTTGTAATGTTCTTCACAAATTCTTAATTGGAAAGGAATGTTAGCGCTACGTTTCTGTGTCCATGAAGTGGTTGCATATTGCATCAAATGGAGAGATTGCATTGATAGCTTAAAAACGAGTGTGGTGTTAATCATAGTAGAAAACACACAGCAAAAAAAATGCATCGAATCAATTATTGATTCACAATTGATTTCACAGTAAAATCAATCGCAAATCAAGTGCACTTGATTTTACCATCAAATCATGCGTTGATTTAACAATTGATTTAAAAATCCAATCTATGCGGTTTTTTTGCTGTGACACTTAAATCCCTTGAACTGCTCAATAAAACATGTTTTCGTTATTAACAGGATCAAAGAACAGATATTTGTTAACCAGAATAATACATTGGTTTAAAAACACTTCAATATTTAGTTCATTCATTCATTGAGTTGACACAGAAGGGCGGCTCCCTTTGCTATCCAATAGTCTTGAGGCTGGCCAGAGGGCAGTTGGACAGCCACAACAAAGTTAGTGGAGTGACCTAAATGTAGAAAAATGGAGATATGATCTGTCATTATTATCTTCAGACTGTCACTGGGATATGGAAATAGTAATGTCGCCATGATACACTTACACCCACACACACACACACACACACACACACACACACACACACACACACACACACACACACACACACACACACACACACACACACACACACACACACACACACACACACACACACACACACACACACACACACACACACCTGTGGTTGACAACACTCCAGCTCTGGCTGATGTCTTGTACAAAGGACTGTTATAGCACCTTTGATCTGGTGTGTAGTTGCGACGAGGCTCCATGTGCATCATGGGCAGTGAATGAAAAAAAAAGTCATACCAAATGATTAACCCCTTCTCCACCAATCACTCACAGAGTTCATCTCCCCAGGCAATGCATCCACCACCTCCATGGTACCATCATCCCACTTCATGGCATCCATAAACAGTCCATGCACAATGACCCCATCCTCAGGGACCACAACAGCCTCATCCATCTTCCCCTCCTCCTTCCTCTGGGATGCGTTGTAGAACTCCTCCTGGCTGCGGTACATGGGGAGGGCCACAAACTTGAAGCTTCGCTCATCGATGGGAAGGTTGTACTTTCTAGCATGGTTCTGGAGGGCACCTGTGAGGAAGCCTTGGGGGAAGAAGAACCCGGAGAGCCAGAAGGACTTGGGCTGTCCCAACTCAATCCAGTGCTATGAGGCATCACAGGGGAGAGATATCAATGTAATGTAAGTGGATTTACATTGTAAGAGATGTATATTGTAAATCTTAATGTGTGCACATATATCTACACTCCCACCTTCTCCTCTCTAAATGCTTTCACCATGATCAGTTTTCTGGAAACTGCCCAGTCTTTCATCCTCTTTCATCCCAATGTCCCGTGATGGGAGGGGCTTCCCCTCATTCCTGTGCTGGCTGGGGTGCAGGATATTTTGGGTACTCTCCAGGATTGGAAGGGTTAACATTGACCTGGGCATATAAAACATATGCACACATGTACATGTGGACACAGTGTACATGTACCTCCTTTCCTCCACTAGAACACACCTCCTACCTCCCCCATATACATTTGTACTTCCACCTCCCCACATACCTCCCACCTCCCCCACACCTCCCACCTCCCACCTCCCCCACACCTCCCACCTCCCCCACACCTCCCACCTCCCCCACACCTCCCACCTCCCACACACCTCCCACCTCCCCCACACCTCCCACCTCCCCCACACCTCCCACCTCCCCCACACCTCCCACCTCCCCCACACCTCCCACCTCCCCCACACCTCCCACCTCCCCCACACCTCCCACCTCCCCCACACCTCCCACCTCCCCCACACCTCCCACCTCCCCCACACCTCCCACCTCCCCCACACCTCCCACCTCCCCCACACCTCCCACCTCCCCCACACCTCCCACCTCCCCCACACCTCCCACCTCCCCCACACCTCCCACCTCCCCCACACCTCCCACCTCCCCCACACCTCCCACCTCCCCCACACCTCCCACCTCCCCCACACCTCCCACCTCCCCCACACCTCCCACCTCCCCCACACCTCCCACCTCCCCACACCTCCCACCTCCCCTACACCTCCCACCTCCCCCACACCTCCCACCTCCCCCACACCTCCCACCTCCCCCACACCTCCCACCTCCCCCACACCTCCCACCTCCCCCACATAACTCCCACCGCCCCCATATACATTTGTATTTCCACGTCCCTACATACATACCTCCCACCTCCCCCACACCTCCCACCTCCCCCATACCTCCCACCTCCCCCACACCTCACACCTCCCACCTCCCCCACACCTCACACCTCCCACCTCCCCCACACCTCACACCTCCCACCTCCCCCACACCTCACACCTCCCACCTCCCACCTCCCCCACACACCTCCCACCTCCCCCACATACTTCCTACCTCCCCCACATACCTCCAACCGCCCCCACACACCTCCTACCTCCCCCACATACCTCCCACCTCCCCAACTTGCAGTACACAGGGGTGGACATCAGGCCCTTGAATGCAGGCAAGACATCCTCCATGTCACAACACGTGTTCCACACTGTCTTGGTCAGCCATGGCACGTCTGGCTTTGCAGGGCGTTCCTGGGGAGGAGGAGGAATGGAATTTTGTCTGTAGTCATAATGAAGAGAGGCAACAGTGTGCAAGGTAATGTGAACTATATAATGACCTTGTAATCCACAAATATATTATTTTTAAAATAAAATTCTACATACACATGTACGCAAACTCCAACACTATACATGTATCTCCTCCAATCTTGAATACCTGCCCCCTCATCCCACATATACATGTACACTTACATGTATATACATATGCACACATCATTTTATTTTAACCATACACCTATTGTGTTCTGTCCCCTAGAGAAGCTTCTATTATGTGTTCTAGCCCCCCGGGACAGGTATTTAAAAGTCCACCCCCATTCTCAAAAACCCCAACTGGACACCATTTATTGTCATCCATAGGGGTGTAGGGTTAAATATTGGAATAGCATTTTGGCTAAGGGTGTGTGTGGTCTAACAGTTGGTGACCTTGAGAGTTTCTGGGCACCCTTTGGAGTGGTTTTACAATAAGGTTTTATATCTTAACTACATGTATGCCATCTTGATGGATACCACAATCAATTGCTCAGTACAAGGTCTATTGGTTCAATCAAATTTTCACACTGCATACACAGGGTGTTAGGTGCTAGTAGCATAATGTCGATACTGTCAGGCCTATTGCTGTGCAAATGTGAAGGATTGAGTTTTTCCTCCGTGAAACACCATATTTTCTAGCCATGTATTAGTCCACAGCATTGATGCTATAAACAAACAAATCACATATCATATTTTTATGTTTACAGCAGACCCAACCTACAAACCCCCTTCCATTTATTTTACTAGAGCACTGCCCTTGCATGGATGGGTGCCCATTCAGGTTTGAGTTCTCTACTTGCACGTAGAAGCAGTAAAATTATTGGTTTTAAAAAATTGATTGCAGAGGTGTGCGAGGAGTGTTAGTCTCGTACCCAGACCCAAACGTACATAAGCATTATCCTGTACGCGATGTAAGCGATCATCATCGTTACGTACATTTGGGTCTGGGTACGAGACTAGATGAGTGTCGCGACGAACTTAGCTTGCTATAGTCATAGATATTATACGGAAGGGATTGGAAACGGGACGTTTTAACACCAATCAACAGGTTCCATCAATGTAGTAGGAAATAAAATGGCGGAATCAATGGATTGCGATGCTGTAACTGTTGTTGGTATAACTTACTTAAACAAAGAGTTGAACACATGCACTTTCCTATATCTACACGAAAAGGCTATCCTAATGGACGCTGTATATCAAGTTTTCTATTCGTAATTCTTCGTACTTGAGAGTCACAATCGTTTATCGACGGTGACCTCCCATTCACACCTGAGTTCCAACGAGAAAAAAAATGGGTACTTAGTTTGGAAGTAAGTTGTCCACACACCAGTTCGTTTATATGATCAGTACACAACCAGAAAAAGGAATAAAATAATGGGAAAATAGGCCTCAGCACGCGCTGTACGCCCACAACCACACACATGTCCAAAAGGTTATCGGCGACTTTTTTATTAGTGTACTAAGTGCATTAGAGACAAAACCTACAGAGGTCGATTTGTCTTAGTTATATCTCCTCGATAATGCACAAACATAGCCAATGCGACTAAGCTATCGTTACCTGTACGCCCACAAAGGTATCGCTAACACACGGAACGTCGGTTTAATGAAAAACTCGCGTCTGAATACATTTACAGTCAGAAACACGAATTTCTTAATATCCATACCTCTCAAGCAAGTCACATAACACCAAAGAAAGCCTAAAACTAGACAAATATCTTTGCTCTTCGAAAAAGTTCCAGTAACGTGGTCACTAAGAAGGTGTTGATTAATACTACACTGACGGCCCGAAGCTAGGATAATGCAATGTATTGCAGCACGTGATCCGTTTCCAATCCCTTCCGTATAATATCTATGCATAAACCATCTAAGGTTCAGCAGTATGCAGTGTTGCCGCGGCCAGCCGTGGCCGTCCGGCAACCGTCAAAAATTGCCGATTTTTGTGCTGACCGTCAGTGATCGTGAACCGCCAACATGCCTGGCCGTCTGAGCCGGGAAGTACGGTGGCCGTCATATATTTGGCGGCTGACCGTCGAGCCGGTCTTTGACGGTCACGATTAATTAATTCTTAATAAAACTGCAATTATAACAGACATAATTATTAAGATTATACTTTGCCAGTTACATAAACCCATGTGTAAGACACTGCTATATCCCATAAAGTGTTTTGAATAGACCCCTTGTTAATTATATCTGTTTTCGTGTGTGTGATTGGAGTTTTGAAATACAGAGATTTGACCGTCGCGTATAGTATAGCGCGCTGTATTATGGCCGACACGACGATCGTAAAGAACCCGATTCTAATTAGGGGGAAGAAAACTGATCCATCTGCCAACTCCCCCAGTTTTCCCAGATTCCCCACATTCCCACAATTTCCCCACTGTCTCTAAAATGGCACTGAAGTATCTGGCTATTCCAGCATCAGGTACACCATCAGAGCGAGCTAAACAATAACTTGAACGCAAAACATGGAGAATGGACTCTGCCCGGCTAGAAAGAGTTTTGCTGTTACGTTGTGTTTAAACTTTAAACATATATACCCTTCCTATAATAAGCTGTTCAGCATACTTTTTCTGATGACGCGTACATGTAATACAGGGTGTCCACGAATGAACGCAACGTTTGTACAGGTAATTAATTACCCGCCCTTGACGGTTGACCGCCGACCGTGACCGCCAAACTCGAAATTTGACGGTTTTGGCGGTCAGAAATGGCCGTGACCGTGTCGGCAAGGGTTGGCCGTGGCCGTGGCCGGGAAGGATTGATGCCGGCCATTGCTGGCCGTGACCGTGAACGTCAGGGTAGGTACTTTAATAAATTTTTGAAAATGAATAAAACTAGAACTTTTATGCATAGCCTAAAAGAGCAAATTGAATGCATCAAAAATATGCTTTTGCCACGGAAAACAGATTACTATTTCAAAAGTTATAACGTTTCAAACATTACGTCGCTGGTGACTAACAATGTACGCAATGTGAATGGACCGCGATATAAAAAACTGTGACCGCTTGACTTCTCCATGCAACTACTGTAAAAATATTCAAGATAATGATGCCATATTTGCATAAAATACAACATAGGTACTCTTTATAAGGTTCACAGAGTCAAATACACATTACATCTAAATTTAGCTGTTTCATTATATAATCTAGCTGCCAATACGGCAATAGCCCGTATAGCGATATCATAATGTTCTCCCCTATTTATTCACATTCATCATTCTTCCAATGTGTAATAATTACTTTAGGAACTTGAGACTTCTTTGATTGATTTACGCATATTATATGTCCATTGTATAGCACATTTTGATGATCCACATACCATAGGTGTGTTCAATATACAGACCATTAATAACTGATCACGCCAATAGCCATTGAGACATCAGGAGAGAGCTTGACCATCACCTTAGGCAGGCATCGAGAGAGTGCAATGTAGGCTCTTACTTGCTACAAAGGCTAGTCAGTTGCAGTACAATGTGGAAATGCTGCTTCTGTTATGGATTCTGTATCGTTTTATTAGTATAGTTACTTATTGTGCATTATTTATTTATTATTTTATTATTACAAATAACTGAAACGTTGGATAAAACGCTTCAAAAATATTACATTAATTTTTTTTCATTATGAGATATTAGGAAACTCATTTGATAATTCTAACTTCCTTTTCTGCCACACATTGCAACTTCTTTTCTATCTTCCTCCTTGAACTGTTCTCATTCTTTTGAATCTTATCTTTAAGTTGCTGATCTTGCAATATAGTGTTCATGTTGTTTACTAACTAACTTTACTCTCTAAGCTTGTCAGATGCAAAATTTAACCAGGCTATATTTTCTTGCTTGTTCTGAGAGTGTGCACACAACTACTGCATTGTTCCATTAATTTTACATCTTACGTTTCCATCATTTAACATTAGATGCTTTTCTATAAAGGTAATCAGCCAGGCCAAGGGTGCATTGTGTTCAGCAAACATACTTGGTGAACAATGGATGGTGATATAGATGAGCTAAAGTACCTTCAAGGTAGCCATGCAACTGTGTCTACTATATTACACATACTTCAAGCAGCTAGTGTACTACAATATCTATTATCTTATCTTGTTCTGTTGTAGCATGCAGAATTTTGTAGTTCAAGGTTCAGGGAGAGCACCTGCCATTTGATCCAAAGCTACTTCAATAACTGGGCATATATATGCTGGTTATGGGTAGATGTATTTCTCAATGTTACTGCATAGCTAGGATACACTAACATGAAAATATTGTCTTGAAAAATACGCTGTGTGGGCACCATCATATTTTTATGATTGAGCTGTTTTTAATGATATGGCGGTCCATGCTGTACAATACTTTCCATGACTAACGCGTGCCTTGACGAATTCGGTGCGTATTAAATAGAACTATCACACAACTCTTTGACACATAAACAAAATAGATTGTGTATGCGTTGAAAATACAAAAAATAAGTTTAATTCACAGGGCTCTAACACAGAAATACCAGGTTAAGCATTATTAAGTCAAGCTCTAAGCAATCCAACAGTAAACGCCTGTGCCGATAAATGAACCCTTGGGCACCATCCAAAGCTCATGAAATTTTATCCTGATATAGGCTAGGACCTAAAAAACATGGGAAACGCTTCCTCAAGTGAGTGCTTTAAGAATCTAGAGAATGGCTAATCGCGACCGATTACTATGGAAATCAACGAGGCACACAAAATAACGCCGTATGCTGGCTTACATTTAGATACCAATAGTGTATCGGGCAACCCCTTTTGTTCTGTATTATAGCAATAAAGTCCTAAATACCTTGCAAACAACTTTACAAAGCGCGCGTCTTCTTAAGCACTCGTAGAGAAATCCTAAATACGGTCACAATTTTCGACGAAATTTAGATCACCAGCTTCCGCCTACACACCCAACGGTGACCAAATTTGATCAAACAATGTGCCATATATGTTTCAAATTTACGTACGCATATTTGGCCCATAAAATATAAGTAGCCGATATGAATCAAATATGGAGCTTCATTCAATGGATGATGTTTGCGCCAAATATGTGCCGCTCAGCGCTCCACCAAATATGCGATGCCATATATGTACCAAAGTTTGTACCAAATATGTGGAGCCCCGTCCCCATGCGTGTGGTTATATATCCTGGCTTCTACACTAGGTAGTAGAATGGCTGTGCTGTTCAAATTAAAATTTAAAAGCATACAGGTGATACAACCGCTGTAGTGCACGCAGTTCCATTCAAGGCATCATCCAGAGAACGCTTGCAAACGGAGAAGGGGGTTGAGGCCGGTATGAGGTTCCAATTAAAGCTACAAAAAGGAACGAAGATATGGAACAGTAGCAAGGAGGCACAGATTCTCTTACCTTGTCTTTACGAGAAACAAAAGGCTTACATAGCCAAGTACATTCTGTGTGGTGGTTGTTGTTTCCGTCGGTCCATATGAATTCCTGTTGATCAAGCTGAAGTTAATAAGTAGGACTACCTACATCGCTTACCTTAAGCGTAGAACCTATAGCCACGTAGGGGGAGATAACAAACAATAATACGCTAACTGGTTCCTAACCTCTTCGTCCTTCACCGATGCTGAGTGTTCGATTTCTACACGCTGGGAGAGGTCATTCATGGTTACATTATGCACTGTACCGTGCACCATTAATGCGCAGCATGGCCAGCTTCACCACTTTAGCTTGATTCTCTGCTGTCATTACAATAGAAAGGAGAGCAGCTGCGTATACACGTACTGTACCTCGGGACATAATATAATCTTTTAAAGAGGTGAGCTCTTATCTTGGCCCGGCCGGGTTCACCACTTTAGGATGATTCTATGCTGCCATTAGAAAGAGAGCAGCTGCGTATACACGTACCTCAGGACATTCTTCTTTAAGTTTTACCGAGGTGATCGAACCCTTATCATTTCCCCATATTTTTCAATGCACGCGCTTATCGTACAATTAGAATAGCTACATTAATCATTGGACATTTACATATCATGCTGTCCATTGGACTGTTTTTTCACGCAGGATGCAGGAGCTGCTGCACTGGTGACAAATGGAAACAAGACATACACAGGTAGAAGCTGTTTGGTCAGCGTCAATTGCAAAAGGGGACAGTCCGCATGGTCTTCACCAAAAGAGCCCAACTTACAAACACCGCTGAATGAGGCAATACTGCTCCTTTCCATGAATTCCATACTGTATCTATGTTACCAGTTACAGAAAATATAACCAACTTTTGGTGTCTTGAACCATTTAAAATAAGCACCCAGCACAACAAGGATATGCACTTCTACCAATATTAAGACAAAATGGGGTACATTAGGGTACACAGTTCACTGGAACTACATGAGCAGTCAAACACGGCCTGGTAGCAGTTCTTGTTGGACATGAATACATACTGTTACATCAGTCCCTCAAATAAAAGACATGTCTAATGTGTCACCCAGGCCCCTACTTGTTGATGGCGAAGTCCTCTTGAGTGCCTCACATGTTCTCTTCAACATGCTCCTCTGGTCCTCATGCCTCTCCAGGTCCTTCTCTTGAGGCACATCATCCAGCATAGATCCATTGCCCAGATGTGTGGTAAGATAGTGCTTTACGGGCAGTCAAATGAGGAAGACTCCATTTAATTAAACTTACACAACAGTATGTCATTGGCGTAAAAACAGCCCCCCCCCCCCCCCCCCCCCCCCCCACCATATATTCATACAGATATATTTCCATGGGCGTTTCCAGGGGGCCATGGCCCCCTTCTTCGGGACTGAATGGTGCCCCCCCCCCCCCCCCTCCCTGTAATAAAAGTTTACATACATGTGCATCCACCACTGGCTGAATTGGCTGAAAGCGGACAGCACCCTAATTGGCCGAAAGCGCGGACAGCCCCCCCCCGCTGGTTGAATCGGCTGAAAGCAGACAGCACTCTCCTTCCCCCCCCCCCCCCCCCCTTCCCGAAAAGCTGGGGGCACCCATGCCCCCCCCCCCCCCCCCCCCCCCCCCCCACAACCACTTATTGACCTCTGTTGGGCCTTTCCAACAAAAATGAAGCTACCCCTGGGATGCAGCAGGACAACATACATTACAGTATGATTACCCTTCTACCTTATGATCATACAACTGCTTGTGTCTCCTTTGTTCCATGCCCAAGTGCTCCCTGACTGATATGGTAGGCTGACTGCACTGGTAGTAGTTACTCCGGTGGCCTTTGTGTTTTCATCATGGACACAGGTGTGGCATGCCATCAAGAGGCATGGCAGTTTGAGGTTCCAGTCTATTTCAGCACCAACAATATTAGGCATCCTTAGAATTAACAACACTGAAGGTTCAGTTGAATCCCTCCCCCCAATGACCAGTATGTACTTGTTTGAGCAATGGATGAGAGACAAGGGACCCATGCAAGATATCCATGGCAATATGTTGCATGGGTCCATTGGAATATCACCATATCACCTCCATAGGAGAATATCTCCACTTTGAAGGGACTTCTGGGCACCACATACTGTACATTCCTCTACATGTATACATCCGGTAAAATGCTTTCTCAGTACCTTTGCCACTCCAAGGTGCCCACAGCATGGTCGGTATGACCTTTTGCATACAACTATTGAACTCAGTCCCCAGCAAATATTTCCATGAATATCATATCTACATTATCAACACCAAATGTGACTTTTGAGACCACAGGCTTTTAATCTTTAATCTATTTCCATCCTTAATTCAGGATTGAAATCCTGAATTAAGGATGACTTTACGCCGCTCGTATCAACTTCAATTTGCATCGTGTTGGATATTTAGGGGGATATTAATCTTCTATAGGCTTTCGTCTACACAGCGCTATCTAATAAGTCGCATATCTTTTGTATTTCAAAGTAAAACCACTCTGTTTATAGGCTTTGTTTCTACGTTCGTACGCAATAATGCCGCTTACGATCAACGTCGGGGATAAAGTAGAAGGAAAGAGTAAGAAGCTTAGTGGTAAGAAGGGAATCGTTACAAAGGTAACTAAAGAGAGCCACGCACGCAAGTTCACCATTGATTGGGACACAGGAGGTACCAGCATTGAATCAGCTCGAGGCATAAGTAAAGCGGGTGATATTACACCTCCGTGCAAGAAGCAAAAACGTACTCCTGTGAGTCCTGTCAGTCCTTTGTTTGTTGAAAGTGAAGAGAGACCTGGCAGTGACAGTGATACGGATGATGATAGTACCAGTGAGACAGAAGAAGAAAGGGAGGACGGTGTGCAAAGAGAAGATAGAAATAAATTGCAAGACATGGAAGGATATTGGAATGCTCATGGCAGAGAATGGGTAGAAATTGACCACCTGAATGTTGACCCTGCAGTAAATGCCTACACAGGGATTACGGAACTGAAGTGGGGAGCTACTCTGGAAGGTGCTGAGAAGAGTATGGAGTATTACTTCTACCTCATGTTTCCTATGGACTCCATTCCATCTATTTTGGAGTATACTAACATCAACCTCCTAGCTAAAAAGAAAGCACCTTCGACAAAAGGAGAGATGATAAAGTGGCTTGGTATTAGATTGGCAATGGCTGTTGAACCAAGGAGGGAACCACTTCCAACATATTGGAAATCAGAGAGTGATGTTGGTGTAGTTTCAACTGCAGCTAACTATGAGGGACGCTTTGGCATGAAGCTGTCACGGTTCACCGATATCAGGTCATGTCTTCAACTGGCCCAAGAACCAAAACCACAACCTGTAAAGGTATGTGTTTTTGCCCATTTGAAACTGATTTTATATTTAATATTCGCCATATGCAGGATCCTTGGTGGCCGATTAGGTCCTTCATCTTGTCTTTCAATGAGCGTCGTGTGAAACATGTCAAACCTGGTCACACAATTGTTTGTGATGAGTGCATGAGTGCCTGGAAGGGAGGTGATGGTAAGTACAAAACAAATGGTTGTCCTCATAAAACAAAAATTGTACGTAAGCCAGAAGGGGTTGGATGTGAGCTAAAGTCAGCAGCAGATGGAATGTCAGGAATTATCCTGCAACTTGAATTGATGGAAGGAAGTGAAGCTCAATCAAAAAAACCAGGCCATGCTGAGTATGGTGAAGGTACATCACAATTACTGAGGTTGTGTGCTCCTTGGAGAGGGACTGCTCGCACTATCATAGCTGACAGTGCATTTTCCTCAGTCAAATCTCTACTTGCACTATTAGATCAAGGTTTGTACTTCATGGGAATGGTCAAAACTGCTACAAGAGAGTACCCAAAGAAGCAGCTCCTCCAATGGGCTTCAGGCAATGGAACTGGTCTTACACCAAATCGAGGTAGTCACAAGCTACTTCAATCAATTGCCCCAGATGATAGCAAAATAATTGCATGCGTTTGGGTTGATAAAAAGCCAAAAACTATAATATGCAACCGATACACTGGACACCCTGGAATACCAGCAGAGCGTTTACGCCACAGAATTGATGTAGTTGATGGCATACCAACCACGGTGCAGTACACAAAAACGATACCAAGACCACTTATAGTGGAGAAGTTCTTTGAGTTTTTTTCATCAATTGATGTGCATGATCATTACAGACAAGGCTCACTTGCAATCGAAAGGGAGTGGATAACTCATACATGGTGGCACAGAACATTTGGGACCATCTTTGGTATATGTGTTGTTGATGCTTATTTAGCTTACAGGTACGAATCAGACAAAGATTTCCTTGCAAGCACTGAGGTGGTAGACTTTGCAACATTCATGGATCTGCTGGCACACCAGCTCATCCACAACATCTATGTATCATCCAGTATATCATTACGAAGGCGCAGTGATGAGAGTGCATCTGTCTCTGTGGCACATGTAGAGGTACATCACATGACACATTGTTGTTGCATTCATTTTTATCTGTGTATAATATTGTTACATTGTAGGATCAAGTGCAGCACAAACTACGGAGCCTTACAGAGCTTCATATGTACAAGGAAAATATAATGAATGGAAAGTACCCACAGCGTATCTGCAAGTACTGCAAAATGAAGACCACATTCTATTGTGTTGGATGCAGTGATATGGAAAATGACTATTTGGGGCTTTGGCACTTCCAGAGATTGCTATATTCAGCATCTCACAGAAATGGGCTTTTGAAACTAATTGATTCACTTATCTGGGTGTGCTTTTTTATTGCTCTCAACATATATCATGATATCAGTTCAAACGGATTTCATTTGTCACAATATCTTGATTTCTTCGTAACTGTTTTTTTGTTTTGATATCTTGGTTTGATTTTTTCATAACCATCCTTTACAAACTCTGACAATTTTTAGCTTACACAGCTTTAAAATTCGTATCTTAATACAGTAAAGTCCAAATGAAAAGATTTTAAAATATTGTTATGTAATTTTAATAATAGAACATATGATTGAGTTTGCTTGATTTTAAATTATAAATCATTATACATAATGTCATATCTTTTGCACTATTCATATGTTGTAACATATTAATGTAAAAAGTTCAGATGCAAATCATCAATACTGTTTGTAACTCTGTACTACAATACTTGGAGACAATTACATGCAATCACGCAAAACACAAGAATAATGATCTTAAAATGCATGTTTCGTTTAAAATTAGAGCACTGTTTGGATAAAAAAATAACTTCAACCAAAGCCTGGAGGTGATACAACTACAAAATGGTTAAAGAAGGCTAAAATTGATATGCTTTATGCTTCTTTTAGGCACTAAAAACTGAAAATTGATAATTATTCAATTTGCGTATGTGACAGCAATGAAACGTACGTATGTATTCTTAAAATTTGGGCAGCTTTCCAGATGACTGAAATTATTCCATGCTATAGAAAGTGTGCAGAAATGCTGCAACAAAAAGCCTATAAGTAATAATTTATTTATTTGTCCTTGCAATAATTGTTATAAACGGAGGAATTCAATATCCTGAATTCAGGATTTTACCGATCCTGAATTCAGGATCGTTTTACGTTGATTAAAGGTTAAGAGTTTTGCTAGCACTATGGGGGCATGACTTTGGGTATTTGCCCCATGTCAGGGTCATCTCATCTTGCTGGAACTGAACAACACCCTGCTTTGACCACTGCAATGTCCAACCCTCTACACTACCCTCCTGGAAACTGTACTATACTAGACTGTAGTGGCACGTACATCGTACCCCTGAAGGTTGGCTACCACACTATCACTGTAGGCTGGCTACCACACTAGAGGCATGTACCCCTGTAGGCTGGCTACCACACTAGAGGCATGTATCCCTGTAGGCTGGCTACCACACTAGAGGCATGTACCCCTGTAGGCTGGCTACCACACTAGAGGCATGTACCCCTGTAGGCTGGCTACCACACTAGAGGCATGTACCCTTGTAGGCTGGCTACCACACTAGAGGCATGTACTGCAGGCTACCACACTAGAGGCATGTATCCTTGTAGACTGGGTACCACACTAGTAACACGTACATTGAACCCCTGTAGGCTGGCTACCACACTAGAGGCATGTATCCCTGTAGGCTGGCTACCACACTAGAGGCATGTATCCCTGTAGGCTGGCTACCACACTAGAGGCATGAACCCCTGAAGGCTGGCTACCACACTAGAGGCATGTATCCCTGAAGGCTGGCTACCACACTAGAGGCATGTACCCCTGTAGGCTGGCTACCACACTAGAGGCATGTATCCCTGTAGGCTGGCTACCACACTAGAGGCATGTATCCCTGTAGGCTGGCTACCACACTACAGGCATGTACCCCTGTAGGCTGGCTACCACACTAGAGGCATGTATCCCTGTAGGCTGGCTACCACACTAGAGGCATGAACCTCTGAAGGCTGGCTACCCCTGTAGGCTGGCTACCACACTAGAGGCATGTACCCCTGTAGGCTGGCTACCACACTAGAGGCATGTATCCCTGTAGGCTGGCTACCACACTAGAGGCATGTACCCCTGAAGGCTGGCTACCACACTAGAGGCATGTATCCCTGAAGGCTGGCTACCACACTAGAGGCATGTGCCCCTGTAGGCTGGCTACCACACTGGTGGTGAGACAAAGGATATGAATTACTATGCTTTTTACCAGGCCTATACTGAACTTTAAAGTCATATTCTTCAAGCGGGGTGAGGGCCACCTGTCACCTACCATACAAATGCAGTTGAGATAGACCTTTTGCTCAATACTTACATTCAGCCTTAGTAATGGTTCAGCACCTTCATGTGAGACGTGACAGCACCAAGGCCACCAATGGTCCACCATCATTTGCATCCAGTATAAAGGCTTCTTCAAAGTTGGGGCAGGCCAGGAATGGAGCTGAGATACGCTTACTCCAGAGAAGAACAAAAGCCTGAGAACACTGCTCTGTTCATTGCTATACTGATTCCCTTTTCCCAGCGATCAGTTTAATGGAGATGTAAAGTTACTAGTACAAACAACTAGCCCTAAGGCCGTAGCTAGGGGGGGAGGGGGGGGGGGGGGGGGGGGGATCGGGGGGATCGATGCTTGAGTTCCGCCCCCTCCAGTTATCGTACTTTTTGTATCCGGCCCGAAACGCCCCTCCCCCTCCTTACCCCCGCAGCTTGTAAAAGCAAACGACTTACGTACGATAAGCCATGCATTTGTCCATCCTCGAGTCGTAAGTCTTAACTGAAAACGTCATCCACTGCACGCTTGACCCCTCCTTCCGCTTTGGAACAAATATGCGAAGCAAAGCTGACTCATATATGTGATCAGTACACATTTGTACAATACATGAATTACATATTTGGTCCATACGCCGAGAATCGGTGCCAATCAGACGCGGATCACATATGAGGCCACATATATTGTACAGAACCATATTTGTGACACATTTGAGCGCATATTTGATACATATAATAAAAGTTGATCAAATTTGGTATCCGTTGGGTGTGTACGCAAACGCAATTTATTAAAGTACCTAGTCAGGGGTCTAATCCGGTCAGCCGTCCGTCCGGGACTTGTTCCAATTAGTCAGCCGCGGCAACACTGGCAGTATGTACGGTTGTATATGTTAATAAGTTGCTATAATTGCATGGGGGCGGAGAGGACCTCTTGGCCCTCCAGTCCCCCACTATCTTTTTTTAATGCATGCAGTCATTGGAACTCTGTACACATGAGGTTAAGTGTGTGGTATCCATGGTGCAACTAAATACGCGTGAGCTGCAGCACATCACCTCTAGATTGATTCCACGGCCACGCGTTAAAGTCGCCCTCCGCAGTTCAAGGGTTAATGACGCACGTGCAAATATACATCAATCAAAGTTTCAAGGATTGAACATAAGGCTAAACTAAGACGGATCCGCTAACAAATCCAGCTAGACAACGCGATGCATATGTAATTCGGATGGGCGATGGAACTAGCTGGATTTGTTAGCGGATCTCATCTAGCTGCATGGGCGTCGGAACAGGTCCGGCCGCCGGACCAATATTTTCCAAAAAAAAAAAAAAAAAAAAAAAAAAAAATCATTTCCAAATATGGGCATGATGACCCGCCCCTTCGTCTAAAATGTATAACAATGATATACATCGTCTAAAAGAGAAATGGATTCCACTCGCTCGACATTATTGTCCGTTCCTTCTTTTTCTGCGACTGCCGTGGTGCCAGAGACATCTAAGTCGCCGGTTTCCCTTTCCAAAACGTTCGTTTTGATCGAAGGGTGAAACGCGCTCGTTTAGAGCAGAGTGGACCTGAGTGGTGTGAAAAGCACAACCGCGATGCCAATACTGATGCATGCTGCTTTTTTGTTACTTATGCATGATGACAGAAGTAGAGAAGAAATTCAAGGCAAGTACCAAACGTGAACTTACTTTCATTTTGAAAGTCTAATATAAGAACTGGAAAGATGCTTGTGAAGCATTTCAAAAACACTTTTAAAAGTGATTGTCATATGATAAGCTTCTTGAAAGTATTGGATTTATTACCTTTGAATACCGGTGATATGACGTATACTGAGATATTTGAGGAAACCTCTCACGTGATCGATTACGACTCGTACTGTATTGGTTTCGCTTTTTTCGGTGCGTGGGCGTACGGTTATCCTAGCATTTTCGTGCGTGCGAGCTAGTGCGATTTCATATGGTTTAGGGCATTAATAATGCACAACTTGCAAGGCTTCTGGGGCTCCGCCCCAGACCCCGATGGGGGAGCTTACAGCGCTCCCCCATACCCCCTAGCTTAGCGGGAGGGGGTCTGACCCCCTCCCGCACCCACCCCCTCTGGGTCCGCCCACTCATTATTTATTCATTTGCCGGACCAATGCTTTTTACCTTCCGACGCCCATGAGCAGTGCCGGATTTAGGGGGGGGGCAAACGGGGCGGCTGCCCAGGGCCCACGGCTTTTTGAGGGGGCCCCACCGTTCTCATAATAATGATATTCATGTTTTTTTGGTTTATAATAACTCATACTAAAATTACTAATTAGTGTTAATTGAGCGAATTAACATGCATATGGAGCCGGAGCAAGAGACCGAGAATAGAAGTGCGCGAAGTGGAGCATCGAAACGAAAGAAGCGGAAAGAACAACTTGATGAATGGAATAAGCTACAAAGCAAACTGCCAAGGCTTTTGTCCTTTGGATTTCATGTTCAAAATGAGCCAAACCACAGTACCCTCCAGGGAGTCCAGGCTGGTAACCTCGAAACCGCAGTGGCAGAACATCAGTGCGTAGACGTAGTCGACAACGTGCATGACAGTATGAATGAAACTGAACCAAGTGCAACCATGCTGCCAACATCTTCTGATCCTTGTTCCAGCAGCCAATCGTCACGACCAAACGGACCAATCGATGAATGCGTACCAATTTCAATGCTGCAGGCGCCACTTGACGTATGCATTAGCGTTCATTCTTGTGATACTTCTTGTTCCAGCAGCCAATCATCACAATCATACTCCTTAGAAACTACAGCCACGGCCAACACTGTCAATGATCCAGCAAAGTGGACAGTTACTGATAACCTTCGAGAGTATTGGGCGCTGCATGGGCCCACAAGATGCCACAACAATGATGGAACTTTTTAAAAACAAATTAAGAACAACTATGAGCGAAGATCGTCTGAACTATCTTGCAATAATGAGTATAGAATCTGATATAACCAAACAACTAGATTATTCAGATGTGATAAATGAATTTGCTAATGCAAAGTCTAGGAAACGCTGTTTTCAGAAATAGATTACGTTCCTAAACTTCCTAATTTCCTATTGTGTGTGATACTACCAGTCCATTGCCTGCAAGTGTATGAAGTGTTTGTGTAATTGTTACATTAATTGTGTATTATTTCAGTATGCATGTCTGATGGGTTAAATAGTGGGGGGGGGGGGGGGGGGGGGGGGGGGCCACCAAGTATAATTGCCCAGGGCCCACGACTGTCTAAATCCGGCGCTGCCCATGAGCTGGGTTCAGCAGTTTGTATATGTTTATAATTGTGGGGGGGGGGGGGGGGGGGGGGGGTTTCCTCTTTACTTTTACCCCCCAGGAAATCCCCCCACCCCCACAAATGCAGCCATGCAAGAAATAATTGCATTTAGAGCATGACGTAATAGTATTCTTTGCACATGTACTGGTACTCTCTCTCACACATACATTGTAGGCTATGGGCGGGCACCTGTATGTCTATGCAACTCCCTACGACTGTCTTCAAGGTGACTCCCATAAATTACAACATGCAGAGCGGAAGAGGAATGATGATAGTCAGTAGCAACGACCTCGCATACATCAACAGCAGGACCCTGGAACAATTGGTGTGGCCCCTCAGATAGCTGCGGAAGTATGGTTGTGATGGAGACATTTTTTTCTTTGAGGCAGGCAGAAAATGCCCTGGAGGGGAGGGGCTATATGTTTTTAAGACCATCATACTTGTAAACAAAAACATTCACCAGCATACTCGCCACGGAGGACTCCAGTTGGTGGACAATCTTTATCAACTGTCCTACTACCAGAATAATGTGCAGCGGGCAATTGCCCTGGACCAGCCCAATTACCAGAACATAACAGTCCAGGGCCAAGAGGTCCCTCAAGATGGACACCAAAGCTATGCAGACCTAACTCTCAGACCTGCCTCTTCTAAAACAACATCCGCAAATTATGCTGAACTTGATTTACCCATAGCAGACTTGGGTGTAGCAGGTGCTAATGTGGAGTGAAGACCTGACCTCATCATCGCCACCCCTAGACCAATAGCATAGTGTGTTGTTTCGTTAATCTGATAAAAAGCCACCCAAACATGTGTGAAAATCAGAGGTCAAGGTTGGCAGCAGCAGGCCACACCAGGCCAGTGGGGGGCAAAAGGTAGTTATGACTTCATGCAGGTACATTGTAGCCACATATGCAGCAGCAAACAGCATGACAGCACTGGTATATAAGAATTCGCAAATTACATGTAACAAATTTTGAACACAAATAATAATTGTACAGGATAAGTGCATGGGACCATATCCTCCCTCCCTTTGGTTAAGCATCGGCAAACCAGCAGCTTTGTACCCTCACCGCTTACTTTAACTGAAGTGGGAGTTGCAAGAGGGTCTGCAGCTATGGCAGCTGAAGTTTGGAAGGGGGTCAATTAATGATCGTAACTAAGTGTTCAGAATTGGATAGCCAGGCGGGATGCTATAGTAAGACATGAAATGGTGGACTGGGCTGATGCCTCGAGACTAACCACACGGATCGCCACTCGAACAGGGCATCCCAAGTCTTCTGCAGTGTCAGGGCTATTCCGGCTATACAAGAAGGTTACCTGGTCAAGACTTCCTAGGTTGCCTCATAATATATAATATATAATGAAGCGGGAGCAACGTTTGGTGCTGTCCTTGAGGCAACGGAGAGCAGGAAACACCAGGCCAATGATGAAAAGTGTTCAGCTCTAGGGTGGGTCTCAACCCCTCTAGCAGTGGATTCCTATGGGGCTTCGCACAAGTTGCTGCTCGGCTTGCAATCCACAAGTCCCTGCCAAAGTCACAGGGTTCTTTCGACCTGTTCTCCAACTTAAGCCCCCAATCCACCCAAAGACACACCCACAACAAGCTGTGGCCTGTGGACCAGATCTCACCAGCATTTCTGGAAGGGGCCAGGATAGGGTAAGGGGGTGCCATTTGACAGCCAAATACAACTACGGGGGAGGAGGGGGGGGGGGGGACCCATGGTCTAGACTATGAATAGGCTAGCCAGACAGATTGGTTTTGCCACACTTGAGGATAAGCCCACAGCCAAACTATAATTTAGCATGTAATACCTTGATTTCTAGTGACACGAACAGATCTAGTATAGTGTGAGCCGGGTAGGTGTAGGGGTCACCATAAATCATATTCATTTAGGTGGTAGGACTATCATAAAAGTTATGATAGCTGAAAAAAAATGCTATAGGTAACACCCTGGTGTGTGGTGTTAAATGTATATTTCTAGGTGCACAGTGCAACTGGTGTGTATATGGACACTGGAGAAAGAAAATAGGAGGAATGTCAACATCTCAAGCTTTAATATATACTCCATACTCCAGTGTAAACCAAAAATACCTTGTGTCAGCTGCCATCATATTTCCCACACCACAGGCATCACAATCAGATCACAGACTGATATGGTGTACATTGGTCTAATAATTGCACAATTTTGTTCTCCAGTGACCTTCCTTTAATATTGTGCACTGAAGAGAGCAAGTTACTCTAAGCTTATAGACAAATATTACGAAATATAATATTAATTCATACGCTGAAATAGAATTGTTCTGTTATTAGGTCTAGAAGAATTAATGGAAACAGCTTTACCTTTTGCGGTTGGACCGTTTTTAAAAAGGCGTTTCGTTTAGACGAAACGATATCTGCATATGTACGTGTCGTTTAAACGGTATTCCAAATCGTTCATCCGATCGTTTCTACTTAGTTTACACCTCTTTTGTTCTTAGTTCAAACGGTGCGTTTTTTCCCCGTTTTGTTGGGACGAAACGTAACCTTTATCGCGTCCCCTACTGTATGGTGACAAGGATGGCATAGCCATTATACTGACATTCCTTTCCCATATTACAGTGGCTATTTCATTAATTGTACGATACCACAAAATTTGTTGCACTTTTCATCTTTGAAGTTGACTGTGTTTTTAACATCACGCTCAGCCATGTGAGTTGGCACCTTCCCTATTATTCAGCTGATTCAAAAACTGAAGGAATGCCTGTATTGGGAAACAAAACACACTGCAAGGCAAGGGGTGATGTGTGAACTCACCTCTGGAAAGAGGACTTTGTACTAATATACAAAAAATATCATATCCAAGCAGACTAGTAGTAGTAGTAGTGCCCATTTAAGAAACAAATGTTCTTGCTACATTGAAATGATATGTGAATATGTACGAGTACATCCTACAATGAAGCACCGGCCAACACTTGGAAAGACCTGTAGGATAACTACCATGCTACTAACCAAGTGATCTGGTAAGATTGGCCCATAGTCATGTTACCATGGCAACATATTACATGTAGCTACCATTGGCTTATTCACATTGCCATGGTACCAAAGCACAAGTGATTGAAAGCAAATTGAAGTTCCACATTGGTTAGTAGTACTCACAAGACATGAAGGAAATCCATGCGAATTTTTATTCAGTAACATACCTGACTATGGGGCAAGGGATGGGATTTCAGTGACACAGTTGCCTAGCTATATATATATTAATGTGCATGATGTTACATGGGTCATAGCCCTCAGTTTAGTACTACTGTAACATGTGTACATTGCATGGGTCAAACCAAGAAGCTGGACACTTGAGACACTTCATTCCAGTTCCATAAGATCGTTTAATCTACCACGATATGGAGTTTTGTACCTTGGTATAGAATTTCTTATTTCTTTGACTACAAGATCATACCAGTACTTCAAGGCATAGGCAGCTGATGTAATCCTATTGAAGGGCAATAAAATTAAATACATTATTTTGTGAATAAGGTCTATAGACAAAGTCTTCATTCTATTTTCAATTAATATTAATGTTCACTTGACTGAATCGAAATGACCACTAATATTGATGAAATAGCCTTTCTTGTATCAACAAAACTTGTTTCAATGTAGCAAGGGCATCTATTTTCTTACATGGGCACTATATATGGTCTGCGTGGATATGGTTTTTCATATCAGTACAAAGTCCTCTTTCCAGATGTGAGTTCACACATCACCATTTGCCTTTTATACATTCCCTAAATTTTTGAATCAAATGAATAATATGGAAGGTGCAAAATTCAATCTCATCAGCAGAGCAGGATGCAGCTGTGAGCTGGTGGCCTATTCCTTTACCCTTTGGCTTATTCACATTGCCAACTGGAAGGTTTATACAAATCTTAAATGTCTCATACAGTCACTGGATGACAATAGTGAATGTGGAATGTGTTCATGAGAAGGTACATGTGCATATTCATAGTATGGGGCATACTGACCTATCCCAACAGGCTAAATGGCAAAATTGCCTGTTTGATTTTATTTCCAACCAACAAAACACAAAATGGCTTGCAGGTAACCCCCCCCCCCCCCCCCCCCCCCCCCTTTTCTCCTCCCCCCATTGTGTATGCCCCTGCATTGAGGGTAACTTAATATCACGACTTGAGCATTTTGTAATGTCCAAGCCATGGAGGTCTGGGCTTATATCCTAGCCATGGAGGTCTGGGTCCTAGCCATGGAGGTCTATGTCCTTACCATGGGATGACACATTTGGCTAACCATTGCCCTGGCATTCTGCCTCATGAGGGTGAGGCTGAGGTGACTAAGTGGTTGCTCTGTGCTGGCTATTACATCACCCTCGCAGTGACAAGGTGTGGTTAAAGAAAGGCCCCATGCTTATAGTTACATGGCACAACAGGCCTACACTAAACCAGAGGCTGCCTTGCAATCATTGCACACTAGCTACAGCTCTCCTGTATTCATGTGGTGACCATCTAGCTACAGCTATCCTCCATTCATTTGGTGACCATCTAGCTACAGCTCTCCTCCATTCATGGGGTGACCATCTAGCTACAGCTATCCTCCATTCATTTGGTGACCATCATGGTACTGGTTGGTGTTGAATGGCCAGCCCAAGCCCATGGCCAGGCAAAAATCTTTTCTGGGCCCCTATGTAGATTATTATATAATATATGCGTGCTACCAAAATTCTCTACACTTGCAATTGGTATAGTGCAAAGCAAATTAACGGAGAGGATATACATGTATGAGGTTTGGATGAGATTACGGATATGTTATATAAAATTCATCATTCAAAGGCACTTTTTCATTTCTTAGTTCTTTTGCCATTGTTTCAGCGGGCTCATGGATTTCCCCCCACACCCCATCATGTGTGATGATCAGTAACATGTTCAAGCTAATGTTGCATTGATAAAATAAAGCGCATCGAATTAAAAAAAAAGCACTCAACTATGCAAGTCCTAATCAAACTACAACTACACGCATCTAATAGCAGCAGCATTGTGTCCACAAGGTTCCGGCAACCATCATATCTAATTTCACCCATGCACAGATATAAAGGTTAAGTAGTATGCGATCAAGTTAATAGTTTACAAACCTAAAATCACTTTGGTAGACATCATGATAGTGATGTATAAGGAAAACATGAAAAACAGTGCAAACTTACCTTCTACATGTGTTGTTTGTATGAATTATGATGTAATGGGGAAAACAAAATTATTAATGAACAGGCATGTTAAAGTGCAATGGGAAATGTAACATCATTGATACTTACTCCCTACATTGTTCATAATTGTATCCATAACAGTATCCATAGTGACAATGAATAAGTAGGAATGTTTAAGTGCAATGGGAAATATAACATCATTGATACTTACAGGCTGCATTGTTCATAACAGTATCCATGGTTACAAGGAATAAGTAGGGATGTTAATACGAAATGTAACATCATTGATACTTACACCCTGTATTGTTCATAATAACATCCATGGTTACAAGGAATAAGTAGGCACGTTAAGGTACAATGGGAAATGTAGCATCATTGATACTTACACACTGCATTGTTCATAATAGTATCCATTGTGACAAGGAATAAGTAGATATGTTAAGGTGCAATGGGAAATGTAATATCATTGATACTTACACCCTGTATTGTTCATAATAGCATCCATGGTTACAAGGAATAAGTAGACATGTTTTAAAGTGCAATGAGTAATGTAATATCATTGATACTTACTTCCTGCATTGTTCATAATACCCATGGTTACAAGGAATAAGTAGGCATGTTAAGGTGCAATGGGAAATGTAATATCATTGATACTTACACCCTGTATTGTTCATAATAGCATCCATGGTTACAAGGAATAAGTAGACATGTTTTAAAGTGCAATAGGAAATGTAATATCATTGATACTTACTTCCTGCATTGTTCATAATACCCATGGTTACAAGGAATAAGTAGGCATGTTAAGGTGCAATGGGAAATGTAATATCATTGATACTTACACCCTGTATTGTTCATAATAGCATCCATGGTTACAAGGAATAAGTAGACATGTTTTAAAGTGCAATAGGAAATGTAATATCATTGATACTTACAGGCTGTATCATTCATAATAGTATCCATGGTGACAAGGCATGTTAAGGTGCAATGGGAAATGTAATACCATTGATACTTACACACTGCATTGTTCATAATAGTATCCATGGTGACAAGGAATAAGTAGACATGTTAAGGTGCAATAGGAAATGTAATATCATTGATACTTACAGCCTGTATTGTTCATAATAACATCCATGGTTGCAAGGAATAACTAGACATGTTCAGGTGCTATGGGAAATGTGGTGCTTACACACTGTGTTGTTCGTAACAGTATCCGGGCCATGATGACAGGAATAAGTAAGCATGTTAAGGTGCAATGGGAAATGTAACATCATTGATACTTACACACTGCATTGTTCATAATAGTATCCATGGTGACAAAGAATAAGTAGGGTGCAATGGGAAGTGTAACATCACTGATACTCACTTCCTGCATTGTTCATAATAGTATCCATGGTGAAAAGGAATATGTATAGGCATGTTAAGGTGCAATGGGAAATGTAACATTGTTGATACTTACAGGCTGCATCGTTTATAATAGCATCCATGGTGAAAAGGAATAAGTTGGCATGTTAAGGTGCAACGGGAAATGTAACATTGTTGATACTTACAGACTGCATCGTTAATAATAGTATCCATTATGAGAAGGAATAAGTAGGCACGTTAAGGTGCAATGGGAAATGTAACATCATTAATACTTACACACTGCATTGTTCATAATAGTATCCATGGTGACAAAGAATAAGTAGGGTGCAATGGGAAGTGTAACATCACTGATGCTTACTCGCTGCATTGTTCATAATAGTATCCATGGTGAAAAGGAATATGTAGGCATCAGTGTTAAGGTGCAATGGCAAATGTAACATCATTTATACTTACAGGCTGCATTGTTCATAACAGTATCCATGGTGAAAAGGAATACGTTGGCATGCTAAGGTGCAATGGGAAATGTAACAACATTGATACTTACATCCTGCACATGCATTGTTCATAATAGTATCCAGGAATAAATAGGCAAGTAAAGGTTCAATTGAAAACGTAACATCGTTGCTACTTACAAACTGCGCATGCATTGTTCATCATATATCCATGGTGACAAGGAATAAGTAGGCATTTTAAGGTGCAATGGGAAATGTAACATAACTGATACTTACACACTGCATTTTTCATAATAGCATCCATGGTGACAAGGAATAAGTAGGCATTTTAAGGTGCAATGGGAAATGAAACATCATTGATACTTACAGGCTGCATTGTTCAATTGTGAAGAGCAATAATTAGGCACACTAACATGCAATGGGAAATGTAACAATTGATACTTACATCCTGCATTGTTCATAATAGTATCCATGTTGACATGAAATAAGTAGGCATGTTAAGGTGCAATGGCAAATGTTACATCTTTTATACTTACAGGCTGCATTGTTCATAACAGTATCCATGGTGATAGGGAATAAGTAGGCATGTTAAGGTCAATGGACATTGTACCATATTATTGATACTTACACCCTGCATTGTCATAATAGTATCCATGGTGACAAGGATTAAGTAGGCCTGTTATAGTGCAATAGGAAATCTAACATCACTGATACTTACACACTTCATTGTTCATAATAGTATCCATGGTTACAAGGAATAAGTAGGCATTTTAAGGTGCAATGAGAAATGTAACATTATTGATACTTACACACTGCATTGTTCATAATAGTATCCATGGTGACATGGAATAAGTAGGCATGCTAAGGTGCAATGGGAAATGTAACATCATTGATACTTACATCCTGCGCATACATTGTTCATAATAGTATCCATGGTGATAAGGAATAAGTAGGCATATTAATTAAGGTGAAATAGGAAATGTAACATCATTGGTACTTACAGGCTGCATTGTTCATAATAGTATCCATAGAGACAAGGAATAAGTAGGCATGTTAAGGTGCAATGGGAAATGTAATTATAATTGATACTTACAAACTGCATTGTTCATAATAGTATCCATGGTGACAAGGAATAAGTAAGGTTGAATGAGTAACATCTATGATACTCACACACTGCATTGTTCATAATAGTGTCCATGGTGACAAGGCATGTTTAGGTGCCATGGGAAATGTAATATCATTGATACTTACATGCTGCATTATCATAATAGTATCCATGGTAACAAGGAATATGTAAGCATGTTAAGGTTGAATGGGATATTTAACAGCATTGATACTTACAGACTGCATTGTTCATAACAGTATGCATGGTGACAAGGAATAAGTAGGCATGTTAAGGTGCAACATCATTGATACTTACAGGCTGCATTGTAAATAATAGTGACAAGAGATTATTAGGCATGTTAAAGTGAAATGGGAAGTGTGACATAATGGATACTTACACACTGGGAATACTGAAAAGGAATAAGTAGGCATGTTAAGGTGCAATGGGAAATGTAACATCATTGATACTTACACGCTGAATTGTTCATAATAGTATCCATGGTTACAAGGAATGAGTAGGCATGTTAAGGTGCAATGGGAAATATAACATCATTGATACTTACACGCTGCATTGTGGTAGTGATGTACGGTAAGAAGAGATGGTAATGTGTTATTTTGACCGTTCATATAGAAAACTTATTAACCTGTTGTGCTTGTGACTTCACACCAGTACTCGTATATTCTGTTTTAAAATTGAATCAATAGTAAGTGCCGGCTTCATTCTCACAGGAGAGTTCTTACCGTCAGGAATGTCGTCCTTGTTGGAAAATACTTCGCCGTTCTCACGTATATCAGCCTTATCGGTATCCTCGTGTAGCTACGTGGGAGCTTATTGATATGACATCATCATTGATGATCGCAAACCTTGTGGGACTGGAGACGGGCATCAGCAAACAAGGCAAGCAGCGTCACAAGAAGATACAGTTCCTTCAGCATTCTTGATCGAATTAAGTGCAGAAATGCAAGTTACCTTCTACATGCGTTATTTATATGCATTGTATGATGTAATGGGAAAAAACAATATTTTCATGTACTTATATGTACTTCCTTGTCAGGGAAGCCAGGCAGTCCTAAGGTCCGGAGTGCAACGATTGAGAGACAGTAACCTGTCAACAATTAAGGCTGCATTCAGAAGGTTGAACTAAAGTGTTGTAATACGAACTTGAGGTTAAAGTTAGTCATGCACGTATTGTTGATATGTGTATGTATGTATAAGCATGCATGCACGTATGTTGAAAAGATAGATGAACATGATGATGATGAGAGTTCTCTGAGTTATTGGCCTGCATTAATGTATACTGCTGCAGTGTAGTATAGTTGGGTGGTCTACAGCGTCGGCACGATAGCACGCGTTACTATACGGTCCTCTACATTTGGTGGCAGCGGTGGGATCGTGAGCCGTTAGATAGCTTTCTGACTCTAGACACGTTGAGCGACGGTGTATGACAACCCGTTCCGGTCGATCATTTCGAGCAGGCGGGATGTCGGAATAAGCGCTGCAGGACATGCTGCAGACGAGAAGAAGAACGCGTACAGCGCGAGAGAGAGAGATTGCAGAAGAAGGGAGGCGTCGAGAAAGAGAAGCGGGAGAGAAAGCCGAGGAAATGAGAGCACAGATGGAAAAGCTCATGAGAATCGTTGAAGAAAGGTCCGCTTCATCATCGAAGGGGGCTACTGAACTAAGCGTGAAGCTGGTCGCTCTGATGGAGCGCGACGATATTGAGTCGTATCTGGTGACTTTCGAAAGAATCATGACAGCGCACAAGGTAGACAAGGGACGATGGCCTCACTACCTTGCTCCACAGCTGACGGGAAAAGCTCAATTGGCTTTCGCTGCATTGCCGGCAGTGATGCCGCGGCCAGCACGGACCGTCCGTGACCGTATTCATTTGACGGTTTTTGACGGCCGACCGTGACCGTGACCGGGAAGCTTACCGATCACGTGATTAAACCGTGAAAAATAATTGGCCGTCAAATTTATTTGCTGGCCGTCCGTGGCCGTCAGAACTTTTGACGGTCCATTAAGCCTATTCACGTCACTAGCGTCACGTGCAGTGGATTTTTTCCCTGCGTGGCAAATGTCGTCTTTCCAAGAACCTTTGAGGATAGATAAGCCACCTAATAGCGCGGTGAAGTTTGCAGCAAACCCGACTGTCACCAACACGTGGCTATGGAACCATTTTATTATTTACGTTGTCCCCCTCGCCATGACATAGTCTCGTCCCCAGCCTGATATGTATTCGTAATATGCGATGTAATCCATCCGCTGCTGCCGAATGTGGGTCTGGGGACGCGACTTGCCATGATTATGCGTTATCGCGTGGATTCCACGTGCGAGCGAGTTTTCTCCCAGTTGAGACTCCATTGTGAAGATGGAGGATGGATCCAGCCAGGATTGAATCTGTTCTCTTTCTCAGCTGCAATAAAGCCTTTAGTTAATTGAATATGTTCTTTCACACTTGTTCTGCTATGGCTACACTGATGAACCATTTCTATTGATATGTGCATGCCAAACTTCTATAGCATAAATAATTTAATGACCGTCCGTGACCGTATTGAAATTTTGACGGCTGACGGCCAGCCGTGTACGTGACCGTATTGAAATCATACGGTCCATCTTTGACCGTGAACGTTACCGTCTATATCCAAACGGCCAGCCGTGAACGTGACTGGATTGTTAAAAGCTGGCCGCGGCATCACTGATTGCAGGTGTGGGAGGGCGGATTGTCCCCCCGTGCAGAATGTCCCCCCGGACATTCTGCACTAGGGCACAATGCCCCCCCGGACATTCTGCACTAGGGCAAACTGTCCCCCACCAGGGTAAAATGTCCCCCCCCCCCCCCCCCCCCCCCCCCCCCCGGACAATCCATACTTGGCCGCAATGTCCTACCTATATAGGATAACAAAGGCAATTATAAACGTCCAACAGGCTGGTTTTTAACAAAGACCCGTCCTTATATAGCGTAAAAACCATCCTGCCCGGATTGTGCGTCCAGGATGGGAATACATGTGGTTCTACCCGAATGTTGAAGCAATAATTCAATTCATACGTCAACATTCGACAAAAACCCTCCAAGTAAGGTTTTTACACTATTCCCACCCTGGACGCAGGATGCATGGTTTTTAGTCTGGGTACCCGCGACTGATCGGTTGTACTATCACGCAACAGATGAACTGACGATGGGATAGCCTTTCCTGAGATATGTCAGGCGGTGCACGCAGTGTGAAGCTGTGTTTATGTGACATTACTTTTCAGGCTATATGATCCTCAATCTCTCATACTCATCTGATGAGATTTCAGCCATGAAGAATATCAATCGCCACTCCGTAAGGAATTTTAATAATGAATGTGTTCGTGTATATATGTGTGTGTGCTTTGACGACACGGAAAGGATTAGAGCTGTGTATTCGGGAATTTAATACTAAAATTCTAAATGTTCTTGTATGTGTGTCAGTATTGGTTTCAATGAGCATTTCAAGCGGCGGAACGACATGCATGCAGCTTTGGCGACGGTTAGGAGCTACTGAGTAATGGCGTCAACGCGATCCCGTGTACTGCCGTAAAAGTTTCCCAGCCTTGTCATAGATGAAATAAAATGTTATGAGGAGGGACATTTTACCCTGGAGGGGGACAGTTTGCCCTAGTGTAGATTGTCCGGGGGGACATTGTACACTAGTGCAGAATGTCCGGGGGGACATTGTACACTAGTGCAAAACGTCCGGGGTGACAAATTTTAGGGGTGACATTGGGCACTACGACACCGGTGTCAGATTCAGCGGACTACGATGCGATCAAGACAGCGGTCCTCGTCCGGTACGACATCAATGAGGATTCGTATAAAAATCGTTTTCGGTCGTCGAAGCGGAAGGAAGGAGAAACGAATAGAGAGTTTGGTGTAAGGATGATGGACTCGTTAACCAAGTGGCTCAAGGAGCACAAGACGGTCGACCAGGTTCATCAGGTGTTGGGAATAGAGCAGTTCCTAAGCTCGCTACCTGTGGAAAAGAGATTGTGGCTGGTGGAGCGGAAGCCGAAGACATGCCTTCAAGCTGGCGAGTGGCTCGATGAGTATGAGCAGGCGAGGAGGCAAGATGTCAGACTTCTCAAGCCGAGGGACAAGGCTCCAGGGAAGGAATCCGGTGAAGGAGACGGGGACGCTGGTCCGAGGGAGTCCCAACCCGAATATAGGAGCCCACAGCGACAGTTATACCCATGCAGATGTTACAATTGTCACAAGATGGGCCATGTGGCGAGCAGATGCCCGAGCTACGTTCTTTGGAGGGCGGGCAAAGCAGTCCAAAGTGAAGGAAGGACACTCGCTGGTATGGAAGACAGGCTACGTGGAAGGAAGAGAAGTAAAAGACATTGTTCTATATATAGATACCGGTGCAGCTAGGACATTAGTGCGAGACGATCTGGTGCCTAGGAACAAGTTTCTGAAGAAATGCGTGGCAGTATGTACAATGTGTACATGGCGACAAGGTCTCTTCAAAGTAGAAGTGGTAGTTGACGGCAAGAGCTACCTGGTGGAGGCTGCCGTAGTGAAGAAGCTACCGAAGTCAGTTCTACTCGGAAGAGATGTTCCGGAACTGGTGCGCATTGGTAACCCAGAGGAGGCGTTGGCAGCTATGACACGGGCTCAAGCCAAGCGGAAGAGAGAAGAGGAAGAAAGTGAATTGGAAAAGGAGAAATTTGACACCAGTGCCTGAGACGGTCAAGGAAAAGTTGCTTCCTGGACCTGTAGGACCCGAAGACGACGGGTTGGAGAGAAGTACGGTTATTGAACCTGGACAGCCGGTGTAATAGGATTACGTGTCCGCCGTATAGGCTGTCCGGCCGCGGACAATGTATCCTAGATTGTCCGCCGGACTCCCTATCCTAGGATACGCTGTCCCCCTACGGACATTCCTTCCTAGGATTATCGGTCCGCTTTAGGATTACCTGTCCCCCCCCCCTCCTTCCCCCGCCACAGGCAATGTATGCATACAAGCGCCATGTGCACATGTGGACTCCTGTATATAAACAGTTTCTGTGCAAATACCAAACACTGCAGCATGTTGCCCACGGCATATATACAAGTGAGCATATACAAAGGACGCATATGCTATTATCCGTGTCCACTAATTCAAACAGCGGCCAGTTCTTTTCGGGTTGTTCCTTTTTTACAAGACTTGCAGTACCAAACAAACATCCTTTCAGTCCACGCCCTGCGAGGTATAGCTTTTCACAAGCTTGGTGTATCCATTCTTTGCATTGGGAACACTGGATCATTTTTCCTTTCTCAGGCATACAACAGTGATATATAACAGAAATTTTGTCTTCAACATATGAGACCTCAGACAGTGCTACAGTACTAGGAAATGGGCTCATTTTGCTCTCTTGACAACACTTTACCAAATGAGCTCTCATTTTCGTACTGCATGCTAGCATACTGAATAGTACAGACATCATCACCATCGCATATATGCTGGTTGCATATGCAGTGGCAAGGAGGCCACAATCTGACATATTCTTCTGCTTATGCACCTTCATGCATTAATCTGGCAGTTATGCAGTGCTCACCACTGCACAGTAGAGCACATATTTGATCTTTGGTGAAGTCTGTCAGTGTTTCATATAAACTGTCATAGAAATTTATACAACAAGCTAGTCCAACTGTAGAAATTGTTACCCAGTAATTGTTTCCATTAAACAGAAAATGGATGAACTCAGTACGCATGCATGATGTCAAATGATAACAAGTGTAGTGTTTTGAAACCCCTTGGTTATTGAGCAAACTTTGTGCAACATTGATTATTTCATCATTCAGCCATCCACTCTCTGCCACAATCATGTTGTGATGGCTCCTGTAAAGCTGAATTCCTGCAATCTTCAACCACTTGTCTTCATGATCTTGATCTTCTAAGTCAGAGCACAATGACAGTTCTTCATCTGAAACATTTTCAATCTCTTCACCAGTGCCTGCATGGATAATGTACAAACACTTGATTTGTGAGGCAATTTGAGTGGAATTACTTAGTATAATAATCTACCATGACATTGCTGAGTACCAGATGCAACAAGACATGGCTTAAACTGACACAAACAGGAATCACATACCATTTGGAGACATTTTAGTATCAAGTACCCATTGGCACAGTGTGTCTAAGTCTGATGAAGTCATCAGGAAGAATATTTCATCCATTATTACAATATGCTTGATATAGAAGTGATTTTGCTGACTTTTAACCAGTAGGTCTAGAGTGGTACATTTTTCACAAAAGCCAAATTCGGACGTGACACCTTCTTCTTGAAATCAGCAAACTGGTCATACAATGCTTCATTAACTATAACGCGACCGAAGTGACCGCCACCTGCACGTAGAAAAGAATGAATATATGAGTACATGCATGTATAGTTACATGTAACAAACTAACCAATCTTCTCGTCGTGGCACGATCGCATGACCTTGAGCTGATTATCCTTGTCCACTATCCACTGCTTTCCTTCTTTTCGCAACTCGTCCTTTTGAAACAGTAGACCATCTTTTACCAAGAACAACGCAGCACTTCTGATCGTTTTCTTTTCATCCTTTGTTGCTTCTTCGCGATACGCGCCTTCGAGTAAGTACTTATAAATGTCGTTGTACAACAGCGCCTCCGCTGTAATATTCTTGTCCTCACTAACGCTCACCTTTGACTCTTAGATACGACGGCACGTGTTTGAACGGAAGTGATCCGTAGTATACGGAGTCACCCGTCGGCTTATTATTATAATCTGAACTGCTGGACCTATGGAGAACTTCAGATCAAAGACACAAATGTATCTGCATGTGTCGATGGTGGGGGGACAGTCTATCCTAAAGGGGAACAATGTATCCTACGATACATTGTCCGTAGGCGGACAAGCTATCCGGGGGGACAGACTATCCTGTTACACCGGAGGATACCAATCCCCCGAAGGACGGAGCAGTGGAGATCATCGTTAACGATGGTGATCTGGGAGTCGATGAGAAGGACTTACGGGAGTTGCAACAGGAGGATGAGACCCTGGGAGCTGTACGAGAGTCCACAAAGCAACCGTCGAAAGCTGGGAACTACTGGTTTTATGAAGAAGACGGTCTTCTTTATCGTCATTGGCACCCAAGAGAGGAAGGAGAGGAGTTCGGCATCGAGCAACTGATCATCCCGAAGCAACATCGGGAGGCTGTTCTCAGGTTGGCTCATGAGATACCACTTGCAGGACATTTGGGGAAGAAAAAGACAGTTGAGCGAATCTTGCAACTATTCTACTGGCCGACATTGTATCGGGATGTAGCGGAATGGTGCAGAACATGTGAGCAGTGCCAGAAACATTCAGCAGTCAAGAATCTTCGAGCACCCTTAGTTCCACTACCAGTGATTGAGGAGCCGTTTACGAGGATTGCCATGGATATTGTCGGGCCTTTGCCGCGAAGTAGCACAGGAAACAAGTACATACTTGTTGTGTGCGATTATGCTACTCGCTACCCTGAAGCAATACCCATGAGGACAGTCGATGCTGAGCATGTGGCAGAGGAGCTGGTGACTATGTTCGCACGTGTCGGAGTGCCGAGGGAAATCCTAACGGACCAAGGGACAAACTTCATGTCCAAATTATTGGCTGAGCTGTACAACCTGCTGCACATACATCCAATAAGAACCAGCCCTTACCACCCGCAGACGGACGGTCTTGTCGAAAGGTTTAATGGAACATTGAAATCTATGCTTCGCAAGACTGCACTGGAGGGGAAAGACTGGGACAAACTACTGCCGTATCTGCTGTTTGCCTACCGAGAAGTACCGCAGGCAACTACAGGCTTCTCCCCATTTGAGTTGATGTATGGGCGACATGTAAGAGGGCCGCTCGACATACTGAAGGAAACCTGGAAGGCTAGCAAGCGTAGTGGTGAAAGCGTCATATCCTACGTCTTGACGGTACAGCAGAAGCCTGCCATGATGTCGGAGCTAGTCAGTGAAAACTGCAAGGATGCTCAGATGACGCAGAAAAGATGGTATGATCAGAGTGCAAGGAAGAGGGAATTCATGGAGGGAGACCAGGTGATAGTTCTACTGCCCACTGTGACCAACAAACTTATGGCGAAATGGCAAGGGCCTTATTGTGTCAAAGCCAAAGTTACACCGGTGACGTATGAAATTGACATGAGTGACAAGAAGAAGTGGCAGCGAATATTCCACGTCAACATGTTGAAGGGATGGAATACTCCTACGACGGTGTGTTTAGCAGCTGAAGAAATGGAAGATGGGGAAGAAATCCCATTGTGGAAGGAGGAATCGGAGGAGCCGAAGATAAACGAAAAGCTAACACAGAAGCAGAAGAAAGAGTTGGATGCGTTAAGGACTGAATTTGGAGATGTAATGAGCGATCTTCCAGGCAAGACAGAATTGGTGGAACGCAGGATTGAGACTGGAGATGCAAAACCAGTGAGGTTACCACCATATCGTTTACCTCATGCCTATCGGGACATCATTAAGAAGGAGCTGGAGGAGATGGAGAAGTATGGCATCATTGAAAAATCATCGAGTGACTGGTCATCTCCGATAGTGCTGGTAAAAAAAGAAAGATGGAACATTGCGTTTCTGCATTGATTTCCGTAGACTTTACAGCGTTTCTAAGACTGATGCATATCCAATGCCCCGTGTTGATGATCTGCTCGACCAGTTGGGACAAGCAAGGTTCATCAGTACGTTAGACCTCACTAAAGGATATTGGCAAGTGGAGAAGACAGCCCAAGCGAAAACGGCATTCAGGACTCCCTTTGGATTATACCAGTTCCGAAGGATGCCCTTTGGATTACAGGGAGCGCCTTCAACCTTTCAGAGGATGATGGACAGCCTGCTGGTAGGAATGCAAGACTTTGCAGCTGCCTACTTAGATGATTTGGTCATTATCAGCCGCAGTTGGCCGGAGCACCTGTTACACCTTAGGCGAGTGCTGCAAAAGCTGTGGGAAGCTGATCTTACAGTGAAGCAGAAAAAGTGTCAACTAGCGATGTCACGATGCTCATACCTTGGTCATGTGGTAGGGGAGGGGCTCGTGCGACCTGAACATTCCAAGGTTGATTCAGTGAAGCAGTTCCAGGTACCCACTACAAAGTCCGATGTAAGAACTTTCCTCGGACTAACTGGATATTACAGAAAGTTCATCCAAGAGTATGCTGAAATCGCTGCCCCATTGACAGATTTGACGAGAAAGAACGCTCCAAACCATGTGCAGTGGACTGAAGAGTGCGACGGTGCCTTCAACAGACTGAAGGACTGTCTATGTTGCGAGCCGATTTTGAGATCTCCCGACTTCTCCCTAACGTTTGTACTACAAACAGATGCCTCCGGACGGGCCATTGGAGCTGTGTTGAGCCAATTTGGTGGAGACGATGAAGAGCACCCGGTTGCGTACTATAGCAGAAAGCTACTGCCTAGAGAGGAAAAATACTCCACAGTGGAAAAAGAATGTTTGGCGATTATCCTGGGTATCCAGACGTTTCGGGTGTACCTACTGGGTCGTCCCTTCGTGATACAGACTGACCATCGGTCACTGGAATGGCTTGATCGCCTCAAAGAGAATAACGGGAGACTGACTCGCTGGAGCCTGGCTCTTCAACCGTATCAATACTCCGTCCAGTATCGGACTGGTCAAAAAACGGAAATGCTGACGAGCTATCCCGGTACTTTGTTGACGCGACTAGTGAGTCGAAGGAGGAAGTGGAAGGAGTGTCAGGGAAGCCAGCCAGTCCTAAGGTCCGGAGTGCAACGATTGAGAGACAGTAACCTGTCAACAAGGCTGCATTCAGAAGGTTGAACTAAAGTGTTGTAATACGAACTTGAGGTTAAAGTTAGTCACGTATTGTTGATATGTGTATGTATATATAAGCATGCACGTATGTTGAAAAGATAGATGAAGTTCTCTGAGTTATTGGCCTGCATTAATGTATACTGCTGCAGTGTAGTATAGTTGGGTGGTCTACAGCGTCGGCACGTTAGCACGTTACTATACGGTCCTCTACAATCCTGCATTGCTATAATAGTATGTATGGTGACATAGCCATTATACTGACATTCCTTTCCCATATTACAGCAGTTGGGAGTATTTCTTAAAATGTATGATTTGATGCGGTTGCCCAACAATACTCACCACAAAATTTGTTGCATGACTTTTGCATCTTTGAATTTGACTGTGTTTTTAACATCAATCTTCTGTCATGTGAGTTGGCACCTTACCTATTATTCAGTTGATTCAAAAACTTAAGGAATGTATTGGGAAACAAAACACACTACAAGGCAAGTGGTGATGTGTGAACTCACTTCTGGAAAGAGGACTTTGTACTAATATATAATATAATATATATAATTATATAAATCCAAGCAGACTAGTAGTAGTAGTAGTGCCCATTTAAGAAAACAAATGTTCTTGCTACATTGAAATGATATGTGAATATGTACGAGTACATCCTACAATGAAGCATCAACACTTGGAAAGACCTGTAGGATAACTACTATGCTACTAACCAAGTGATCTGGTAAGATTGGCCCATACTCATGTTGCCATGGCAACATATTACACTCCTTTACCATTGGCTTATTCACATTGCCATGGTACCAGAGCACAAGTGATTGAAAGCAAATTGAAGTTGTATATTTACTATGTAGACTGCCACATTGGTTAGTAGCACTCACAAGACATGAAGGAAATCCATGCGAGTTTTCATTCTGACTATGGGGCAAGGGATAGGATTTCAGTGACATAGTTGCCTAGCTATATATACATTATATAATTATAATTATATATATAATTATATATATATATGAGTACCTAATACTGTTGTCATGGAGCAAAGCTAAGCATGACGAGAGTGAAGAGTGTGACCCTATGAATAGGTGCCAGGGTGCAGAATGCAAGGAGGGCAGATTGATGAAAGGGGGTCCATACTCTGAAAGGATGATGGTGAACTCATCTGTGTCACCTGTGACTAGGAGCAGCAGGGTATAAAAGGAGAGCTAGAGAGCGAGAGGAGAGGGTGGATCACGTGCAATGTGTGTGCATGTGGTCTTAAAGATAAAGAGTGACAGTTAAATTGTCTCGTTGGTGTGCGCGAGCTACGCGGTGGCGAAGCGGGTCCATAACAACTGTGCATGATATGCTACATGGGTCATAGCCCTCAGTTTAGAACTAATGTAACTTGTACATTGCATGGGTCAAACCAAGAAGCTGGACACTTGAGACACTTCATTCCAGTTCCATAAGATCGTTTAATCTACCAGGATATGGAGTTTTGTACCTTGGTATAGAATTTCTTATTTCTTTGACTACAAGATCCCGGCATCAAGGCATAGGCAGCTGATGTAATCCAATTGAAGGGCAATAAAATTAAACTAGATATAAAAAAAACATTTTCTCTGAGAAAGTTAGTGGTATATAGGATTTGAAGGCAATAGTAGTATAAAAAGGGTGGAGATACAATGATTGATTATTCCTATATTTAGCAACATAATTGTAATGACGTTCTATACAGTGCTAAATATAGGGATAATTATTGTATGTCCACTGAATCCCTTGTTCCCTTCCTTTTTACACCACCATTGCCTTCAAATCCTATATACCACTAACGTTCTCAGAGAGATGTTTTTTATATCTTGTTTCATTCATTTTTGTATATAAGTGACTACTAGTATATAGGTGTACATGTAGTACAAGTAAATACGATTGTACGATAAAATCCAGCCGTTGTAATTCCCATGTTTATTGCCTAGCAACACAATGCTACATTTGCAGCTGTTCCATTAGTTCGAAACCGCGGCAAGCTTTCCCTCTTAGAAGCTCGTTTCTCGTCTGAGTTCAGTTCATAACGTCGCTTCTTGGAAGCTCGCACCGCAACAGAATTCATTTCCTGTTGCCACCTCTTAGAAGCTCGGTTCAACTCCAGATTTGCTCTGTACATATCACGAGCAGACGCCCGCCTTTGTTCAGCATCAGCATCGTACCGAACTCGGGAGGACTCTAACTCATAGTCTCGATTTAGTCATAGATATTCTAATATCTATGATTTAGTTCGCTAGCTAAAAGTGGTGAGCAAAACTAAAAAACACAAACGAAACTCACACCTGTTCCATGCCAATCATACACAATCCACAATTCTGAAGCATTGTCATGGAAACGGTTTTAATATAGCTAACTCTCTATATTACGTAGCGATTACGTACTGATATCTTGGCGCTGCAAATTACGTATATTGGTTACACGCTTTCTTTATATATCTGATACCTGAAGATGTATTGTCAGAATTTTCTACGATTTTTGGTGTAACTGGCGCTCTTTAAAACCTCGAATTATTCTTACCCATAAAGACGACGACGACGACGACGACGACTATGGACAAATTACGGTCTGAGAACGAGAACTACGAGCTTTATTGTTCTCTTAAAGAAAAACGGTCTAGCGACTTGAACAAAACATGAAAATGATCTTCTTTCCATTGTGGATCGGTAGCAACAAAGAGCTACACTATCTGTTTCTCGGTTCGTGAGTTATACGCGGGACGCTTTTTTAATGATTTCATGATACGGCACAAATCCTATATGAGAGTTACTGCCGTAACTCTCGATACATCATTTTGTGAATAAGGTCTATAGATAAGGTCTTGATACTATTTGCAATAACCACTGAATAATTCATCTAGTGTGCTTTGTCAAAATGCATCGCCTTTGATGAAATAGCCTTTCTTGTATCAACAAAACCACAAAACTTGTTTCAATGTAGCAAGGGCATCTGTTTTCCAACATGGACACTATATTTGGTCTGCGTGGATATGGTTTTTCATATCAGTACAAAGTCCTCTTTCCAGAGGTGAGTCCACATATCACAATTTGCCTTTTACTGTACATTCCCTCAATTTTTGAATCAAATGAATAATATGGAAGGTGCAAAATTCAACCTCAGCAGAGCTAGGCTTGGGTGGCTACTTAAAATTGATAGTTGATGTTAGGCACAATCGCAGTGAGGCAGTGTCCGCAGTGAAGCTTCAAAATCTTGCAACGTGGTGTGTGTTGTTCGTGGATACTAAGCTCATAACAATATCATGGTATCCAAGTAGATGAAATGATAATATTACAGAACTACAAGGAAGTGTCTCAGGAACTTCATGAAAACCACCTAGCTTCTTGGTTTGACCCATCATAAGTTTGAGTAGTTTTAAATTGAGAGCTATATTGTCTATTTGCGCCCGTGTGCACAGGTGTGCACAGGTGTGCATACTGTGTACAGGTGAGCACACTTTATTTACACCTTCATATCTTTAACAATTGTTGGATTCCTGTAGCAAATTTTGCATTATTTTAAAGATAGGTCTTTGCCGAATATGGGGAAATACAGAACATAAAAACCGTACTTAAAACTCAAAGTTTTTTTGGCCAGAAAAGCAATTCATACGCACGTGACATTTAAAAACAAATATTCTTTTTAAAAACTCTAGGACGTGGCAGGGCAGTCAGTTAGGAACTACAAACAGGTTCACAAGCTGTAGGACGTTGCAGGGCAGTTAGCTAGGGACTGCAAAAAACTATAGGACTTGGCAGGGCATAAACTGGTGTAGTGCACACTGGTTCACAAGCTGTAGAACGTGGCAGGGCAGTCAAGCCAGGGACTGCCAACAGGTATACAGCAATAGGACATGGCAGACCATAAATAGGAACCATTGAGAGGACAGAGCAAGCAGTTCTTTCTGTCTTGTACATGTGTATGTAGGTAAGTATTTGCTGTTTGATTACAACGAAAGGCCAACTAGCACGTGCATAAAAAGGAGTCTCATTCAGTGTTTCAATGGAGGAATACTGCATCTTCAAAGGCTATAATATGTACATGTTATGCCATTCAATGCTTGATCTAATAGTAACAATTAAGGTCTGTAACCATGCTGCCATGTGTGTGGTATTAAAGTGTGCACAAGTGTACACACTGTATTGTCAAACTCAACAGAAAAAAATAATAAAGAACTTATTAGATTGATTTCATATACAAGTAATAGTTCTTACTGTCCTCTATCAGGAACATATTTAAAGTACACAAAATACATTATGGGTGGGGTGCATTTTACAGTGTGCACACCTGTACACAATTTAAAAAGCCAGGCCCCAGACACTGCTAGAGAAATACATGCAATTTCCTTATTGGAATAGCAAAACGTATGTATGAACTTACTACCCACTTTTCATTTGCAGTTCACTAACTTTGATATGTGCCTTTTAGTGACAAAATTTTTGTAATAAAACAGTAAGTGAAGCTGCTCCATTATCTTAGCATAAGCGTTTATTTCAGGACCAGAATTCTACTACACATCATTGCATAGACAATATAGAGGTACCATTATGCACAGTTAATAGCTTGGCAAATATGTCACAAAAAGCCCATTTTGCCTGACTCATCTCTTGCCCCATAGTCAGGTATGTTACTGAATGAAAACTCACATGGATTTCCTTCAAGTCTTGTGAGTACTACTAACCAATGTGGTAGTCCGAATGACCTATATGTACATAGTAAATATAAAACTGATTTGCTTTCAAGTTCCGTACTGTGGTACCTGAATAAGCCAAATGGTAAAGGAATAGGCCACTAGCTCACAGCTGCATAGAATATATAATTATTGCCATGGTTGTCCCCCCCCCGCCCAATCTTTTTTGTGTGTATATTTATATACATATACATCTGACATGCACATTATATGTTCTGTACTGCGTTAGACGGTGCCCCAATTTTACAATCCACTCTTCACGTGGGAGAGGGCATATCCCCTCCCGCACCCCCCTCCCTGCTGATTTCATCGTATGTATTACAGGAATATAATTAGTATCCCCCCCCCCCCACACACACACACACATGTACAATTTCTCGACTACGGCCATGAAGATGTATCAATCTGTTGAAAACAGTACAAGTGTACAAGATATATGCTTATTGCCATTTGGTGGGGCACAGTGTAGTTAATTTGTGTGCATGCAAAGCAGCTTATTGCTATAGATCTCTGTAAGGCTCCCATTTCAATGAAATGCATGCTTGTATAAAATGATCAGTATCACAAAAAAAAACCCTGCTTCATGTGTCAGAATTTGCTGCATTCCATCCTCAACTTTCGCTCTGGCCTCAGCCAGCAGCTGTTGGCATTAATATACAATAAGAAAGTACACTGAAACATGCACAACAGATGTTTCATTCATCCTTCAAGGAAATACACATGTATTTTAGACAAGCCAACAGGTGGGTTCTCATGGATTTCTGTGTGGCTGTGCATGGGACATGTGATATTGCAAAAGGAAGTGGTAAAAGACAAAAGGTATAATATTATAACCTCACTGTCTCTTCACTGGATGGAAGGTAATGCTTAGCTTCTCTAATGCAGGGTGCTAGAATATAAGAGATGTGGTTCTTTGTTCTAGCTGGCAAGTATTTATGCAACATACTGTCAACTGAAAATATTGACATCTTCGAAGCAAAAAAATAATATTGTTGAGACAGGTATCCATACAGATAGTGACTTAATGGCACAATTAAAATCTGGAAAAGCTAAAAAGGTTGAAAAGCTATAGCACTTCACCATGGGTTGCTGCTTTAAATCCACTTACCATTGGAAATACTTTCACGGGTATTAGAAAGATATTTATTAACCCCAAGGTACGTTCGAATTCATACGCATTGAAATTAAAATTATTTGTTGTCCGCCATCTTGGTGCACAAGTTACTATAGGACGGTATGGGCAAAACAACACTCTGACACAAACTACTGATGACAGTTTGCTATGCATCTGTCATTTAAAACCTGCTTTTGGCAGTGTTAAGATCTAAAAATGCCGCGAGTAACTTGATGATATGACAGGCTATATGGACATGCATTGAATCTTAAGGGACACAGAACTTATTATATACAGGGTGTTTCACAATCAAGGAAAATTGTTTATAAATTAACCACAAGCAGTTAATTAACTGGTAATTGTTGTTAAAAGTTCTAACAGCAAAAGAAGACATGCTGGTGAAATTAAATTAATATTATCTTTAATGGTTAATTAACAATAATAAAATTCCCAAAATCCCTATTCATTTCAATTAAATATTATTAATGTTAATAAATATAGGGTTGGTGTTTAGTTAAAAACTGCAAACTGTACATAAGTAACTGCTTCCATTTAGAAGTTATTCAAGATTGAAATCTTGATTTTTTGATTTTCGCAATGTACTTGATTTAGGGGCCATTGTATTTCGATTTAGTGGTTTGAATTTATTAATAAATTCGGCCAAGTTGATATTATTAAAATTCAAGGAAATGTTGGAGCTTTGGGATGCCTCTAAAATGGTATGTTTTAATTAGGTGTTATCGGGAATTATTAATTCGTTTTGTTAATTTATTTATTTTTGATTTCATTAAATTAATTATTGAATAACACACAAAACACACACAAACAAGATGTAGGAGAATAAATAATAATAATAACAGTAAAAGAGGAAACATAAACAACAAAACGACAGAACAAAAGAATGAAATAAAAGTTTTAATCCAATATTGGCAATTCTGCCGGTAGCCCAGCACCATATCATCATCCATTCCAACTCCACTTCTCCACTTGATGCGAGAACCACGCAAGCAAAGATTTGTTGCTCGAAGTATTGCAAAACTCAGCTTTGCACGCATCCATCCTGTAGTTTGCCCCAGTGGTTTCTCCCATTTAATGCTAATGCTTTGGGCTATAAGAAATTCTATATTTAGTTTGTTTACATCATTTAAGCTCAAGTTAATAGAGCATTGATCAACAATTTTAAGTTAATTAACTGCTTGTGGTTAATTTATAAACAATTTTCCTTGATTGTGAAACATCCTGTATATATATAGGTTCAAGATAAAGACGTCTACTGAATTGTTTTCGGTGATGCATTTTCTTACTGCAAGTACTGTGTAGCCTGTTCATCTCGCTTTTGGCTCCTTTTTTGTGCATCATTCAATCGTTTGATACCATGCCCGCGCTAGCTCCTCCCGCGGCACGGCGTCGGCCCTGTACTTCATCATGGATATGACTTTGAACAAACCAGAACCTTACCAGATCACTTGGTTAATACCACCAGGGCAGGGAATGGCTATCTGATAATATCATCATGATTGCTTTACTTTTAAAGGCCAGACACCCCTCCCTCTTCCCCTCTTTCCTTCCCTCCTTCCCCTCCTCCTTCAACTCCCTCTTCCCCTTCTTTCCCTTGTTCTAGGAGGTGGGGTGATGGGGTCCCCAGGATACCTTGCTGCTATGGCTGTACAACATATTACAATGTCATGACAGATAATTATATATTATCTCTGGTCATGAGAGTGTTTGTCAATGTCTGGTACAGGTAGCAACAGTTGTGTGTAATTTAAACACAGCTACCCACAATGACAATGTGGTACATGCATTTACTGGAAGGAGTTCCTTTGTGACAACAATAAATTTTTGTGTTGTATTGCACGGGCATGTTTTAATATACATGTACTTATTCTAACCGCCGACTACATGAAGGAATGTTTGATTAACCCACTGACAGTGAGACTTTTCATGTTCCACCCAGTACTCGTATGATAGCTGTCGTAAGATCACACAAAATGATTGTGCATGCTGTTGAAGTATGTGTTTTTAGATAGGTGTGTTTGTGATTGAGCCTTGTAGTTAGCTAGTTCAATATCATAGTTTGTTGTTGCATATCTATTACTCTCTTATTGAAGTGAAGTCCTCATGTTTTTATTCATCTGTTTCATAGCTCCATTGCATGGTGGTCTTCAGAACACTTTGTTAGCAGAGAACATGCAATTTCAGATTGAAAGAGGAAGGTTTGTACAAATCTTAAATGTCTCAGACAGTCACTGGATGACAATAGTGAATGTTGGATGTAGGTAGCTGTGCATATTCATATAGTATGGGTATCGATACTGACCTATCCCAAAAGGCTCAACAGCAAATTGCCTGTTTAATTTTTATTTCCAAATACAAAATGGCTTGCAGGTAACCCCCCCCCCCCCCCCCCCCCCCCCCCCTTCCCCCCCATTGTGTATGCCCCTGCATTGAGGGTAACTAATATCATGACTTGAGCATTTTGTAATGTCCAAGCCATGGAGGTCTGGGCTTATGTCCTATAGCCATGGAGGTCTGATCTGGGCTTATGTCCTAACCATGGAGGTCTGGGCTTATGTCCTTGCCATGGAGGTCTGGGCTTATGTCCTAGGCATGGAGGTCTGGGCTTATGCCCTTGCCATGGAGGTCTGGGCGTATGTCCTATAGCCATGGAGGTCTGGGCTTATCCCTCATAACTAGCAATTATATTGATCTCTGCATCACATTCCCGCTTAATTCTCAAACCCTTAAAGTATTATAATATTAACAATATAGGTTATTGCTACACAGCTATACATGTATACAACTAAAAGGATCTACTTTAACCATAAGCATGGGGCCATTCTTTAACCATAAGCATGGGGCCTTTCTTTAACCATAAGCATGGGGCCATTCTTTAACCATAAGCATGGGGCCGTTCTTTAACCATAAGCATGGGGCCTTTCTTTAATGATTTCATGCCTACAATTCAATTAACAATTATCCACGTCCGTAACTAATTTCATTACGATGCTTGTTTGAAATAGTGTGATATACGAACGAATAACTTTTCAACTGAGCGTCTGGTTGTAATGTTCTTCACAAATTCTTAATTGGAAAGGAATGTTAGCGCTACGTTTCGGTGTCCATGAAGTGGTTGCATATTACATCAAATTGATAGATTGCATTGATAGCTTAAAAACGAGTGTGGTGTTAATCATAGTAGAAAACACACAGCAAAAAAAAAGCGTCAAATCAATTATTGATTCACAATTGATTTCACAGTAAAATCAATCGCAAATCAAGTGCACTTGATTTTACCATCAAATCATGCGTTGATTTAACAATTGATTTAAAAATCCAATCTATGCGTTTTTTTTGCTGTGACACTTAAATCCCTTGAACTGCTCAATAAAACATGTTTTCGTTTTTAACAGGATCAAAGAACAGATATTTGTTAACCAGAATAATACATTGGTTTAAAAACACTTCGATATTTAGTCCATTCATTCATTGAGTTGACACAGAAGGGCAGCTCCCTTTGCTATCCAATAGTCTTGAGGCTGGCCAGAGGGCAGTTGGACAGCCACAACAAAGTTAGTGGAGTGACCTAAATGTAGAAAAATGGAGATATGATCTGTCACTGGGATATGGAAATGGTAATGTCACCATGATACACTTACACACACACACACACACACACACACACACACACACACACACACACACACACACACACACACACACACACACACACACCTGTGGTTGACAACACTCCAGCTCTGGCCGATGTCTTGTACAAAGGACTGTTATAGCACCTTTGATCTGGTGTGTAGTTGCGACGAGGCTCCATGTGCATCATGGGTAGTGACTGAAAAATAAAGTCATACCAAATGAGTAACCCCTTCCCAACCAATCACTCACAGAGTTCATCTCCCCAGGCAATGCATCCACCACCTCCATGGTACCATCGTCCCACTTCATGGCATCCATAAACAGTCCATGCACAATGACCCCATCCTCGGGGACCACAACAGCCTCATCCATCTTCCCCTCCTCCTTCCTCTGGGATGCGTTGTAGAACTCCTCCTGGCTGCGGTACATGGGGAGGGCCACAAACTTGAAGCTCAGCTCATCGATGGGAAGGTTGTACTTCCTAGCGTGGTTCTGGAGGGCACTTGTGAGGAAGCCTTGGGGGAAGAAGGACCCGGAGAGCCAGAAGGACTTGGGCTGTCCCAACTCAATCCAGTGCTATGAGGCATCACAGGGGAGAGATATCAATGTACATGTAGACATTGATGAAGATTTCTATTCAAATTTGTATCCTACATGTACATGTATTTAAATCCACATTCTTTTAAACAATCCCTACACTACATGTAGCTCCACCATCAATTCACTGCAAAATCAATTTTGGTGTGATACCAGTGCATAATTTTACTGCCATGTATATTTTGTTGGATACCCAACAAATGATGTCTCCACATAGTTCAAGTTAGTTGCTATCTCAATTTTGCTGCCTAATGCTTTAGGAGAATTTTGTGTTGTATGGGTGGTGGGTGACAAACATCATTGGCATGAATCTTGCAGGAGAAATAATGATAATCACCAATTCAAACAGCAGGACTCCTCAACATGTAAGTACCTGACCCTCATATGTGGAGATGTGTACAACTCACTCCATTGGATTTTGTACACATCGCAGTGCACCCTCAAACACAGAAATGATTGGGAATATTAGTGTTGGAATTTGATTTGAGCAAACAGTGCTTTCACTGTTTTGTAAACTACCATATGGGATCGTTCACGAGAAAAGGGACCTAGCACATAGCATTTTTAAAAAGTTTTAAAAATGGCATTATGTTTGAATTGCTATAACTTTCGAACAGTTAATGTTATCAACTTCCTATTTTCGGCACTTCATACTACACCATTTATCTATGGTAAAGTACATTTTGGGGTCTTGAACATGCTCCATGCCAGCATAACGACATCCGATACCCCAAGGGATTCAAACTCACCCTAACCCTAAAAAATTTTTATAATATGCGCTAGGTCCCTTTCTTGTGAACTATCCCATATACTGTTTTATAACCCACAAGGCTGTTCCTCATCTATACGTATTATGTAATGCATGTCCAGAACAGCTCCCACAGAGGTGCACACATCTCCACTACATACTCCTCACCTCCACAAAGTGCAGCCTCAGTACCAGGTCCTTCACCCATGAGCTGAGGGGCTTCAGAGATGGGTATGCTGCATTGGCCCACAGTCTGGGGACCTGTCACATCAGCACACACACATTTCATGCACACACATATCAATATTTTTGGAGGCATACTTGGTTATTTAAAAAGCTGGTGTACACCCTTTCCAATTCTTCAGACATGATCACAAGTCCCTTGATTGCTTTCTGAATCTGCCTTAGAGAGTTCTAAGCAGAGAAGTGAAGGGCATGGGGAGGAGGTAGTGGTGGCTCACACCACACACCATACCTTGATCACTTTAAGCAGCTTGTTGAATCGATCGACCTCCTGACTCAGCACAGTGGACAGTGAATTGATCTGCCCCTTGGCATCAGGCTAGGGGGAAGGCCCACACACATCACACCACAGGTGTGCACACAGCCATGCCTCACCTCAAACATCCCCTGCACAGCTTTGTCCAGGTCCAACTTCTCAGGCACCTTGCCCAGTATGCTCTCGGCTAGCTCGTACACAATCTGGTCATTGGTCTTGCCTCCCCCACTGCTGGCCATGCGAGGCTGCACACTGAGGATGGTGTTCACCAAGGCATAGGACTCTTGGTTCTGTGTGCAAAGGTGGACATGCATCATGGACCCCATGCATGCACTCCAGGACATTGCCTAACAACACACTTATATAAAGTTATAAAATGAATCATCTTCTCAAGACAACCGATGTGCAATTATATTTCTTTATTTTGTGGTCGGGGTTGTTTACCCTACATACATGTACATGTACTTGCCACATTACACATGTATTCATACCAAATTTAAATGTACCTCTTTTGCTACAAAACTGAATGGGTGGGTTGTCAGAGCTGCAGATTTTAGCATGTAGTAGTGGTTTATAAAATCACCTGTGTAAAGGGACCTAACGCATATGTTTGATATTCCGCTAAGAGATTCATAGGCCCTCTACTATTCTAGCACTTCAAATTGGACTGACTTTACTGGCAGCATACGTTAAGTGTATAGTGCATCAACTTTGATGCTCATTTTTAAATGCATTAGGTCCATTTTAGTGGATTGATCACATGTATATGTACATGTACACACATAAGTATGTACATTATTAAACTCTGTACCACCTCTGTACCCTCCCATACCCACCTGGAATGCTATGTTGGCATTCTCATGCATGCCAAATATCTCGGGGTCATCATTGAAGGGAAGGTTCTCCACATAGTCCCTGTACACCTGGAGGGTGTCGGCCTCAGGTGGGTAGTAGGTACCAGAGGGGGAGAACTTGTAGCCTGCACCCAGGGTGGGAGGGGAGAAGAACCTCCTCAGCATGGTCCTCAGACACCTCTGGTCCCAGGCATCTGTCACACGATCTCCATAGGTGATCTGGAGGGAACATACATACATGATGGCTACATGCAATACAGTGGTACACAATCAAATGTGTACACGTGTACTTGTACTACCATAAGTGTACATGTGCCCAGGAAGATATTCTAAATAATTTATAATAACTACTAATAACCAGTATCCCATATACCAGTAGGGACACAGGTTGGCCTCACCTCTCCTGTGATAAAGGTGAGGGCATCCCATGGCAGCTCCCCTCCTTCCAAGAAGATCTTCAGGTTGTCCAAAGCACACTCTCTGTCAGAGTCATTGAACTCGTACTGCAAGGCAAAGGGGGCGTGGTTATGCGTGGGGGGAGGAGGCACACAGGCAGAGGGGGTGTGGTCTGTTACCTGGATGTTCCAGCCCAGAGGACCAAACTTCTTCCTCTCCTGAATGACGGCATGGAAGAAGCACAGTCCAAATACAAGTTTGCGCCACACCACTCCAAGGACTGCAGCATGAAGGGAGAGGCAGTGGGTGAATATTGTGTGTGTGTGTGTGTGTGTGTGTGCATCCATGTACTTGTACGTGTGCATGTATGTGCACATGTGTATACAAACTTTCATGTTCAAATACTTTGTATGTGGACATCATCTGTTAGCAGCACACAGGTACACACCATGTTCTTCAAAGAAGGATTGCTGGAACTCGGACAGTGCACGTTTCACATTGGTTCTCAGGCCTGAGGGGGTGGGGCCAGAACAGTATTGAGTGACATAGTGCATGCCCTGGTGCCCAGTCCCTACCCTTTGGAGGCTCATTGGTGACCTTGACAGAGTTCTGCAGCACGCTGACAGGGAAGCACTTGTCAGGCATGGAGGAGAGGAACAGTCTGAAGTCATTGTGGAGGATGGCATCAGAAGAGGAGAATCCTTTGATGATGTTCTCCATACATAACATCCAGGAGGCAGCAAGGTGACAGTTCTGTGCAAGTACATTTGGTATTGAATTTTCCACACAAATAAACATACAGAGGGTAAGCATTGGATGACAACAGATGGAGAATCATGCACAAGTTCGTGTATGCATGTCTTTTGTATTAACAATGATAATAAATGAGGGACATGCATGTACATGTACATGTACATGATTTATAATCTCCAAGTGCCCTGGGATCAGGGCCTTTGCCGCACTATAACAAGAGGTCCGGTTATGACTATATGCCAGGGGACCCATCCAGCTCAGCTAAGGCAGGTACTAACACTTATTGTGTTGAAAATCCTCCCTAAACTGCTACAGTAAAATTATAATTAGAGGAAATATCTTGCTTTTTAAGCCAAATTAAGGTTATTGGAGATCTGTAAACTTTTTATTTTGTTCCTTAGACAAGTGGTCAAGTTAAAACCGTAGAACCAGATCTGCAGGGGGATAGTGACACGTACTAAGGGCCTGAGGGATTCTAAATCATATGGATCATGATTGTCTATGCAATCATGAACATGCTCTCTTGCACTTAAGAGATCTTGCCCTCTGGTACATAGATGTGTGTAAATAAATACCTGCAATTGGCCTAAGGATTTCATTTATTCACTTAGAGCACAAGATGTAGTCCTGTGAGTACCAACTTCTTATGAGCACTGTGCATACAAGTCTATTATGTATTCATTATTGATTTATCTATGAGTATGTGATCCATTCCATGGATACAATTCAGCAAAATTGCAAAAAGTGAGCATGAACATGTACTGCATATTATGAAATATTTGATCTGAACGACCAATACATGTACTTATAAACGCACATGCACACAATATTTGTTCAAACAATTTGTGCAATCAAAGTTTTCCTATTTTTTGAAGCACTGTACATGTACTTTTATTGGTTTACAAATGTACATGTATTTGCTCAATGATAGTTCAAACCCCACATGTCATTCAGGAGAAGTGTCTGTAATTCACATGTACATGCAGGTGGCTATGCCCCACCCCTCACCTGTAGGAACACCCAATCTCCATTCTTCACTGCAGCCTCTATCATTTTCTCAGCCACCGGTCCCTGACCTTGACCCAGTGAGATGGAATGGATCCTGGACAGAGCAGCACACCCCCACATTCATAAGCTCCACACCCACAGGTCACTCCCCTACACCCACCTATCAGAGTAGTTCATCTCCTTAGCAAACCTCAGGAAGCTGCTCATGGGGTCTGACCCAGTGGACAGGATGAACATCAGGGGTGTGGTTTTGGACATGTCGCTGTACAGGGTTACCAGGGTAACAGCAGGACTCTCCACAAACTGCTGGCCAAGGTTCTCAGCAACAAAGTCCACTGCAGCAAACACCACCTACATGTACATGTACATAACACAGCGACAGTGACCATCTGATCATGCACTGATACATGTAAGTGGATGTAGATTGTATATTCTAAATCTTAATGTTTGCACGTATATCTACACTCCCACCTTCTCCTCTCTAAATGCTTTCACCATAATCAGTTTCTGGAAACTGCTAAGTCTTTCATCCCAGTGTCCCGTGATGGGAGGGGCTTCCCCTCCTTCCTGTGTAGGCTGGGGTGCTGGAGGGTCCTGCTTTGGGTACTCTCCAGGATTGGAAGGGTTAACATTGACCTGGACAGATAAAACATACAATGTATGCACACATATACATGTACACAATGTATCATGTTGTTGGAGATCCCTTTCCTTAGAACTCACCTCCCACCTCCCCCACATACCTCCCACCTCCCCAGCTTGCAGTACACAGGGGTGAACATCAGGTCCTTGCACAATCCCTTGAATGCAGGCAAGACATCCTCCATGTCACAACACGTGTTCCACACTGTCTTGGTCAGCCATGGCACGTCTGGCTTTGCAGGGCGTTCCTGGGGAGGAGGAGGAATGGAATGTTGTCTGTAGTCATAATGAAGAGAGGCAACAGTGTGACCATGTACACACTGTAATGCCAGGTAGTGTGAATCATATAATGATCTTGTAATCCACAAATATTTTTTTAAAAATTCTACATACATGTACAACTGTACATGTACACAAACTCCAATACAATGCACTATCTCCTTGATACCTGCCCCCTCATCCCACATACATGCACATACATACGTGTATGCACACATTGTGCACATCTATACACATTCCACTCTCACAATACACTCCCACCCTCTCATGCACTGACCTTGTCCACACCCCCAGCTCCCCTCAGGAAGTAGTTCCAGTCTGCAGCAGAGATGGCCCCAGCCTGCCTCATGATGTCAGCACACAACATGAAGGAGAAAACAAGTTTGTGTTGCTCAAAGAGACCTCTGAGGAAGAGCAGAGGGAAGGGGAGTGGCAGAGGGGAGGGAGAGGGGGAATAATACAGGTGTGTTTAAAGCAGTGCACCAAAAGTCCCGCCCACATACTGTCAGCCCCGCCCACAGACCCCACCTACCTGGCCACATTGGTATAGATGGTGCTAGTGGTGCTCTTAAGCAATATCTCCAGCCTCTTCTCCAGGTCCTTGGAAGGTGGATTGTTCTTGATACACAGATTGAACAGCTGCAAACATAGAGGGAGGGGAGGAGTAAGGGGGAGGGGCATGTGGGGGAGGGGAGGGTATGGCATGACCAACAGAAAGGGGACAAGGTTTAGCTCCAAATGGTGCCCATCCCACTCCCCACCTGGTTGAAGTACTTGAGGGAGAACTGGTACATGGGGCCCACCTCTGCCAGAGTGGCCACCACAAAGTACATCACAGACCCCCTGGTGGCCACAGGACGGTACTTCTCTCTGGCAGTGGTGATCTGGACCTCTGTCTGCTCAGCCTCAGCTAGCCGCTTGGAGATCTGGGCAGAGGTCACCTGGGGAAGGCAGCCCATGTGTAAGGAGATGGATAGTACAGTGTACATGTAGATGTCCAATGGTACTATTGTTTTAGGAAAACGTTTAATGTGTTTTTAATGGTTAAATAAATTTTATCAGGTGTGCATATTTTTGCCTTGATATAATATACATGTACATGTACATTTACTTGTAAGAACATGAAATCAAATTTAGATGTTCAACTTCAGCAACATTTATCATAATACACATTTGCATCCAATAATATTCTACATGCAATCAGCTAATCATCATCTTCTTACATGTACATGTATGTGATTATATCCACTTCATCTACTGGTACATCTGCACTGCAAATAATAGCTAACCTTTGAAGCATCTAGTGTTTCTATCAGCTTCTCATCATCCAAGATATTTCCAGTGGACTCAAACAGCAACTTCAGAATCGTATCTTCAATTCTCTGCAGGGGGGAAGAGGGAGTGGTCACACCCACAGGGGGGAGGGGCCCACAGTTAATTCTTGGCCTTGTTGATGTCCACTATCAGCTCGTTCCTCTGCTGCTCCAGGTCCTCACGTTCCAACTTGACCACATCGCTCAGCAGCTGGTCCTCCAGACCTGATTTGGTGACAGTGAAGTTGATGATGGTGACCTTGATGCACACCTCGGGGAGGTAGTGTGGGTTGGACATCTTGGTGGTCATGTAGAACCTGAAGTTCTTGTCATAGTCCACATCACTGTCTCCCAGCCTGATGAGCAGACGGCCCCCTTGGACGAAGGTCTGTTTAAGCAGCACAGGCTCCAGGGATGGATCCAACTGTTCCCCTACCTGGGAGGGAGGAGGCAGAGGGAGGGGGAGAGGGGTTTGAACCTCATTCTATGTATCAGTACACAAAGAAGAACAATAATACGATATGGTACATGTACATCACTACAAAAATACTATATTATATATGTACATGTACATCACTGGAGGTACATATGTACACAATGTATATGTACATGTACATGTACATTTGTACATGTACATTTGTACATGTACATTTGTACATATACATTTGTACAATGTACCTGTACATGTACATTTGTACACTAAGCATAAACCCCACCCCCTCCCACCCACATGCACACGGACCACACCTCCTCCAGTAGCACAGGTGTCCCTATTCTTATGGCATTCTCCAAGGTCCTCAGGTGGTTGGGGTCTGTCAGCTTGATCACCTTCAGCCCATTGCGGCCCTCCATGCTGCGTATCCACCTGTTGGCCTGCTCCTGGGGATCGATCATCAGGGGCCAACGTCTGCCCCGGGTCACCAGAACAGCGTTCTCCGTGGAGACGTTGTCCCGGGGAAGTCCGCACTCGTTCCACTGCCTGATCTCATAGGGATCAGCCAGCACATTCACCAGGCTGAGGTCATCTGACACTGGGATCTTCAGCTCCCGGCAGCGGGAAACCCATGAGCTCATTAGCTGGAGGTGTTAGCAACGTGCATGTGAAGGCAAGGTCATTTAATCAGGTGTGAACACAACAACAAAATGGCCGACCTTCTCTCTGTAGGAGCTGGTGAAGGCTCCATAATATGCCACACAGGCTGCTGCCACAAACACATTCCCCACCACATTCCCTATCTCGTCAACAAATCGCTAGAGGAGGAGAGGAGGGAGAGGAAGACAGGTGGGAAGCAAGGGAGAAAGCTTGAGGTATTCTGGCATGTTGTCATGCTGACTACTCACCTTGACGGACTCCGCCCACCTGACCTGCTCATCGGCCAGGCCTGTGGTGAGCTTGGCTGCACGCTTCAGCCTGGCCTGGGTCTGCTCCATGTTCTTGGTCAGCTTGTCCTTCTCATCCACACTCTTCTCATAGCCAGCCTGGAGCTTTCTGTTTCTCCTGCAGCTGGGCCATCACCTTGGCTAGCTCTCCCTCAGCCGTCTTCAGCTTAACCAAAAGGACATGTGCTCCATCACCATGGCAACAGACCACACCTCTATAGTTACCTCTCTCTCTTAGGCTCCACAGTCTTGGCTACATGGGCATACAGGTCTATGGCACGGACCCACAGGCACATGGACTTGCAAGCCTACAGGAAGGAGGTGTGGCCTCAAACACACTGTATGTAGTCTCCACCAATGTGTGCAGGCCTACCTGAGGGAGGGAGGGAGGGAGGGAGGGAGGGAGGGAGGGAGGGAGGGAGGGAGGGAGGGAGGGAGGGAGGGAGGGAGGGAGGGAGGGAGGGAGGGGGGGGGGGGAGGGAGGGAGGGGGGGAGGGAGGGGGGGAGGGAGGGAGGGAGGGAGGGAGGGAGGGAGGGAGGGAGGGGGGGAGGGAGGGAGGGAGGGAGGGAGGGAGGGAGGGAGGGAGGGAGGGAGGGAGGGAGGGAGGGAGGGAGGGAGGGAGGGAGGGAGGGAGGGAGGGAGGGAGGGAGGGAGGGAGGGAGGGAGGGAGGGAGGGAGGGAGGGAGGGAGGGAGGGAGGGAGGGAGGGAGGGAGGGAGGGAGGGAGGGAGGGAGGGAGGGAGGGAGGGAGGGAGGGAGGGAGGGAGGGAGGGAGGGAGGGAGGGAGGGAGGGAGGGAGGGAGGGAGGGAGGGAGGGAGGGAGGGAGGGAGGGAGGGAGGGAGGGAGGGAGGGAGGGAGGGAGGGAGGGAGGGAGGGAGGGAGGGAGGGAGGGAGGGAGGGAGGGAGGGAGGGAGGGAGGGAGGGAGGGAGGGAGGGAGGGAGGGAGGGAGGGAGGGAGGGAGGGAGGGAGGGAGGGAGGGAGGGAGGGAGGGAGGGAGGGAGGGAGGGAGGGAGGGAGGGAGGGAGGGAGGGAGGGAGGGAGGGAGGGAGGGAGGGAGGGAGGGAGGGAGGGAGGGAGGGAGGGAGGGAGGGAGGGAGGGAGGGAGGGAGTTACATGGTACCGTCCTACCGGGCCACTGTATTCCGTTGCAAGTGCACTTGAGCTTCTTCTGATTCATAGCCATTGATGTTTAGGTATACAGCTAGCTAATTGAGGATTGATCATGAAAATCGAAACATGTGGACAAGGTTTATGTTCCGGATCCATCATAGTTCACTTGAATTTTCAATCGCTCTTCGTCTTAGGGTGGTTGTCCGCTTCTCTCATAAGACGTCTTGCCTCGCTAAATACCTCTTTGGTTTTGGGGGTAGTGCCTACTAATGAGATGGCAGCTAAACCCTCTCTATTTTTTTCAATGGCGTCCCGTTCTTTTTGTGTTTCGGCGTATCCCTTCTCTAGAACTCTTGTAGTTGCCAGTCCTTTATCTCTATTTGCTTGTATGCCTCGCGATTCAAGGTTTGGTTGAGAGTTGATCAATGCTTTGACCTCTGGCCAGCCCCAACATTGTTTGCAGCGGCTTTGAACACTTGCAGTTCTGCCTTGTGATCTGTCTGCCTGTTGGCTGCTTCAGTGACAGATACTTGCTTTCTTATTTCACCGGTGACCCAATCTTTTCTTGCCATAATTTCAATAGACTAAAGTTGCAAAAATAATATACGCGTAGATTGTTTTACAGATCCGCGGATTGTAATGACGGATCTGGTACAAATGGAATCGGATCCGTACCAAAAACTGATCTGCACGTGATGCTCACTCTGTTATGTGGTTTTTCAGTTTTTTAATAAAATCAGGTTATATAAACTAAAGCAAAACGATTGCACAACATACACACAGGGCGAAAACAATACGTGTACAATGTAGTCTAATTCCATGCTTTAACAGTCTGTTCACTGTAGCTATAAATACAGCAGGATGTGAAATAAGGGACAACTGAAGCGAAATAAAATCACAGTCTGCTTGCTACTTACGCAGATTGCATGCACCGCTAGCGCTGTTGGCATTTGTCACTCTATATTACATGCATTGTATATTCTGGTAGCACGTGCATCAAATGTATCCTAAAATGCTTGGTTTTGTTCCTTGTTACTGTAATGGATTCATGGAGTAAAGAAAATGGTTGTATGCAGTTCTGCTCTAAACAGTGCACCAAATGTTAACAAAGATAATGTCATGATCACCTCCGGTCCCCTAACAGTTGAGAGATGTTTGTCCCAAGCCAGTCATCCTGGCTGCTGCATGTTCAAAATAAGATTTACTTGCAATGTTTGATTAAACCGTTCAGTTGAGCCATTTGTTTGTGTGTGACTGATACGCTGAAGAAACTTTATGATTTAATTGGCATTGAAATATGCAGGTTAGCATTGGACTTAATATGAAAACTTAGCATTAGTTCTCTGGCACTTACAGATTCACGGGATATTTTTTTTGAATTGTTTTATCTCAGCCTAAGTGGCTTCCTTTGGCTTCCAGCGTACGAATGAACTATCCCTTTAAGGTCTGCATCCTCGGATACAGTGTCTTAGACTACATGAACAAAACCGTTTCCAATGGCGACGTCCACCATCATTTAATGCTCTGTAGGGAATTGTGGTTTTTCCTTGCACAAGAATTTACTACTTTAAACACTTTCCACCTATACTTAATAGCCTATATTCTGGAGAAGTATAGCGGTAGTAGTAATGCTTGTATTTACGTGCAATAAGGTTTAAGAACCAAATGAGTGCCATGCAATTATACATTATGTCAACATCCGGAGTATAGCGTCGGCACTTCCTAACACTACTATATATATAAAGGGATTAACCTACAAGTCCTATACAAAACATTCCATATAGACACACACTGGGAATCCCCACGGTATGTATATAAATGAATCTGCTGATCGCTACTCGTTAGAATAAAAGTCCCAATCACTGTTTTAATGCCACTATGTCGGAATTGCATGTAGTGAGTGAAGTGAAGAAGCATGTACTGATAGTGCTGCTGCAGAAAAAGATATACCAGGTGAAAGAGCCATTCTATAATCACATGCATGGTGGCTGAGTAGAATTGGTGGCTTCTTTGTCGTGGAATAGATGTTATTGTACCTATATACATCATGCATGCATCATATCCAGCAATGACCCATACATACGCGGTCATCCTATTCCACATTGAATTTCAAAGATACTCTAAAAATCGATTTGATTATAATTATCGTTAAGCACCCTTTTACTAAAATCAAGAATTTTCAACCACACATAATTTATTCATAAATTTATTTATTTTTAAGATGTGGTCGTGTTCCCTTATCACACCAGAGTCTGCCTGGAGCACACCTGCACAGCACACCTAAGTCATCTAGGCAAACCCTAAATAGAGCCCCCCTCCCCCCCCCCCTTCTCCCATAAGGTCACCAAACCTTGTATGCACTTGGAGAGGTCCCTGAGGTTGAACAGGTAGTGGGACTTGGCAGGGGTGGGGAGGAGGTCTGTACTCATGCGGCCATAGATCTCCATGCTGGCAGTGACTATGGCTTCTGCAGCGTCCTTGACTGGAGCAGGAAACTCGGCAAAGAACCCTTTGGTGATGGCCTGGGGAGGAGGAGCAGTACGGTTGTAAGTACTGCTACATGTGATGAGAACACCCCATACCATCAGAGGGGTGGTGGGGGTGTGGCGTACCTTGAAGATGGCCTTCAGGCTGACCTCTGAAGGCTGTGGGAGGCAGAACATGGCAAAGTGCCTGACCATGCGAGGTGTGACCGGGTTACGCCCACCACCAGGAGGGGCATAGGCCACACAGATGGTCACATCCTGTGAGGGGGTGTGATCATGTAAGTGTGTACTGTGGGTGTGGTCATTTAAGTGTGTACTGTGGTCATGCTTGCAGCAAAGGATTCATTACTGTGCCATACATGTACTTACATGCACATAACAATGTACTTACATGTATACATCATCCACATGTACACATGTATGTGTACACCTCCCACTCACCTTGATTTCCTTCCAGAACAGCTTCTCTCTGTCATAAAACCCACCAAAGTCCTGGTACTGCCTCAGCAGCTCCACAGGGGGCTGGGCACCATACCTGTCCAGCTTGGGCATGTTGAGGTCGTCCACAAAGAAGACCACCTGCTTGCCTGCTGGGGCACCTGCACCAACACAAGCACATACATAGGGGGTGTGGTCACCTCCCGACTGATGCAGACTAACACAGTAACAGAAGTAACATTACAGCATACATTTAAATAATGTACATGTACCAACATAATATGTACACACATGTAAATGTATATACACACATGTACACCAGACACACACACACACACACACACAAACTTACACACACACACATGTACACACACACATACATGTACACACACACACATGCACACACACACACACGCACACACACACACACACATGTACACACACACACACACACACACACACACACACACACACACACACACACACACACACACCTAGTATGGTCTTTCTCTTCTTCTCTAGCTTGGACTCCACTATCTCCTGGGTCCTGATGCTGCTGGTCTGAGCAGAGAAGTTGATCACCACGTTCACATAGCTTCCCTTCTCCTGCAGGCTGTTGAGCAGGCCTTTGGCTATCACTGACTGCAGGAGGGAGAATAGCAAACACCAAGTATTGCTGATCCAAGCTTAAATGTGCAAAATTAACCACTTTGGAGGGGAGAGGGAGGCCTGGGAGGTGAGGGAGGCCTGGGGATGAGGGGGAGGTTGAGGGGTGAAAGGGGTAGTACGTACAGACTTGACGGCCCTCATGCCAAAGTCATAGTGGTCTTGTTGGGATAGCTGCTCACTGCACAGCTTGTACATCTGGGTCATCTTACGGGCCAGGTTCTTGCTGGACTCAAATCCTTCAGAGTAGAGGATGACCTCAGCTATCAGAGCTGGAGGGAAGGAAGGGTTGTGTGGGTGGTATTTTGGGCCTGAACAATGGGTCTGGGCAATAGTAGTATGGGTCTGGGCACTATTAATGGGGCACTAATGGGGCTGGGCACTAGAAATGGGGCTGGGCACTAGTAATGGGGCTGGGCACTAGTAAGGGGGCTGGGCACTAGTAATGGAGCTGGGCACTAGTAATGGGGCTGGGCACTAGTAATGAGTCTGAGCACTAGTAATGGGGCTGGGCACTAGTAATGGGGCTGGGCACTAGTAATGGAGCTGGGCACTAGTAATGGGGCTGGGCACTAGTAATGAGTCTGAGCACTAGTAATGGGGCTGGGCACTAGTAAGGGGGCTGGGCACTAGTAATGGGGCTGGGCACTAGTAAGGGGGCTGGGCACTAGTAATGGGGCTGGGCACTAGTAATGGGGCTGGGCACTAGTAATGGGGCTGGGCACTAGTAATGGGGCTGGGCACTAGTAATGAGTCTGAGCACTAGTAATGGGGCTGGGCACTAGTAATGGGGCTGGGCATTAATAAGGGGGCTGGGCACTAGTAATGGGGCTGGGCACTAGTAATGGAGCTGGGCACTAGTAATGGGGCTGGGCACTAGTAATGGGGCTGGGCACTAATAAGGGGGCTGGGCACTAGTAATGGGGCTGGGCACTAGTAATGGAGCTGGGCACTAGTAATGGGGCTGGGCACTAGTAATGAGTCTGAGCACTAGTAATGGGGCTGGGCACTAGTAATGGGGCTGGGCACTAATAAGGGGGCTGGGCACTAGTAATGGGGCTGGGCACTAGTAATGAGTCTGAGCACTAGTAGTGGGACTGGGCGCTAGTAATGGGGCTGGGCACTAATAATGGAGCTGGGCACTAGTAATGGGGCTGGATACTTGAAATGGGGCTGGGCACTAGTAGTGGGACTGGGCACTAGTAATGGGGCTGGGCACTAGTAATGGGGCTGGGCACTAGTAATGGGGCTGGGCACTAGTAATGGGACTGGGCACTAGTAATGGGTATGGGTACTTGTGGGTCTAGGGCACTAGTAATGGGACTGGGCACTAGTAATGGGCTGGGCACTAGCACTCAGTAATAATGGGGCTGGCCACTAGCACTACTAATGGGGCTGGATACTTGTAATGGGGCTGGGCACTAGTAGTGGGACTGGGCACTAGTAATGGGGCTGGGCACTAGTAATGGGGCTGGGCACTAGTAATGGGGCTGGGCACTAATAATGGGTCTGGGGACTAGTAATGGGACTGGGCACTAGTAATGGGACTGGGCACTAGTAATGGGACTGGGCTCTAGGAATGGGACTGGGCACTAGTAATGAGGCTGGGCACTAGTAATGGGGCTGGGCACTAGTAATGGGGCTGGGCACTAGTAATGGGACTGGGCACTAATGGAGAACGGTCTGAAGAGTGCCTTGAGGTTGTCTGGTAGCTCAGTCCTCCCGGCATACCCCGGGTTCATGGTGATGAATTGGACTCCAGGTAGTCCTCCAGGCACTTCTGGATCTGCTCCAGGAGGGAGTTGTTGGTCTTGAAGGTCTCAAACAGGCCTGCACAGGGGGGAGGGGGGGGGTACAGTAATGCTATTCATGGGTCATGGGACGAAGTGACCTGTCTGGAGTTAGCAGTTTAAAGGAGATGTTGAACGCATCTCATTCAATCTGCAGCTGCTGGTCTGGCGCTAAAATACCGGTGTGGCCCTCGAGGTCACGCGACCAAACATTGTACATGTACATGTATGGCCAAGAATATTATTACACAAACGGTCCGATTCCAAATTTCCAATGCAGCAAGGCCGTATCCAATTCCGTACAACAGCCACCGACCGGTAACTGCATCCCGGGCTCCTCCCTTCCAATAATGCACCAAATCTAGATGCTTACCTTGCGATACATCCTAATCTGGTCCTCTCAACCTGAGGTATTATTAGTCTCGTTCCCAGACCAATATGAATCGCATACCTTCGTATTCCGCAACGTTATGGTCTGAGTACGAGACTACGGTATTGATAAGATAGGTTCCGTCCTACCAGGCCACCATATTCCGTTGCAAGTGCACTTGAGCTTCTTCTGATTCATAGCCATTGGTGTTTTTGTGGTACACTGTGTGATTCGTTTAGAGAACATGAGTTCATTTGTATCATTAGTCCACAAATTGTATGGCTGCATAATATAAGGGCTTTGAAGGCCATGCGCGAGCTGGCCGCGCGGTACAGGACCGCCACAATTGATTGGCGAGCCGCAAGCACGATATGATAGGGTTTGCTGCAAACCCGCACTATGTAGACCGAAAACCCCCCCACTCTAGATTAACGATAGCGCGGTATACAGCTAGCTAATTAAGGATTGATCATGAAACATGTGTTATGTTCCGGATACTTGCCGAAGGCATGTGATTCACAGGAGGATAAGGTTAGGGCTTTACGGTTTAGGGTTAGCTCGGTTAGAGCATGAGGCACGAAGCGCCGACGATGCCGACTCCGAATCCGTCCAGACACTCTTCATTGCCCCTCATGTGTGGGGACCAGCCGGATCGATATATTTTATTTTTTTTTACCCGTTTGGGGCTTTGAAGGCCAAGCGCGAGCTGGCCGCGCGGTACAGGAACCCCATAATTAATTGGCGAGCCGCAAGCACGATATGATAGGGTTTGCTGCAAACCCGCACTATGTAGACCGAAAACCCCCACTCTAGATTAACGATAGCGCGGTATACAGCTAGCTAATTAAGGATTGATCATGAAACATGTGTTATGTTCCGGATACTTGCCGAAGGCATGTGATTCACAGGAGGATAAGGTTAGGGCTTTACGGTTTAGGGTTAGCTCGGTTAGAGCATGAGGCACGAAGCGCCGACGATGCCGACTCCGAATCCGTCCAGACACTCTTCATTGCCCCTCATGTGTGGGGACCAGCCGGATCGATATTTTTTTTTTTTTTTTACCCGTTTGGGGCTTTGAAGGCCAAGCGCGAGCTGGCCGCGCGGTACAGGAACCCCATAATTAATTGGCGAGCCGCAAGCACGATATGATAGGGTTTGCTGCAAACCCGCACTATGTAGACCGAAAACCCCCACTCTAGATTAATGATAGCGCCAGAGATAATAGGTATACAGCTAGCTAATTGAGGATTGATCATGAAAATCGAAACATGTGGACAAGGTTTATGTTCCGGATCCATCATAGTTCACTTGAATTTTCAATCGCTCTTCGTCTTAGGGTGGTTGTCCGCTTCTCTCATAAGACGTCTTGCCTCGCTAAATACCTCTTTGGTTTTGGGGGTAGTGCCTACTAATGAGATGGCAGCTAAACCCTCTCTATTTTTTTCAATGGCGTCCCGTTCTTTTTGTGTTTCGGCGTATCCCTTCTCTAGAACTCTTGCAGTTGCCTGTCCTTTCTCTCTATTTGCTTGTATGCCTCGCGATTCAAGGTTTGGTTGAGAGTTGATCAATGCTTTGACCTCTTCCATTTGACGCTGGCCAGCCCCAACATTGTTTGCAGCGGCTGTGAACACTTGCAATTCTGCCTTGTGATCTGTATGCCTGCTGGCTGCTTCAGTGACAGATACTTGCTTTCTTATTTCACCGGTGACCCAATCTTTTCTTGCCATAATGATAGTATAGACAAAAGTTGCAACAAAAAAAATCGTACGCGGGTTGTTTTACGGATCCGTCTACGGAGATGAAATAAGATGAAAAGCAGTACGTGATTTGATTTTTCAAATGAAGTGTAGCGGATTGTAATTACGGATCTGGTACAAATGGAATTGGATCCGTAACAAACGTACCATAAATCTGCACACGATGCTTAATGTTATAGCTCCTTCCATCTAGACTGAGCCCTGGTAAAAATGTGTATGTGTGTGTTTTTAATTCTATAAAACAAACGAATGCACAACATTCACACAGGGCAAAAACAATAGGTGTAGTCTAATTCCTAGATCAGTTCCGTGCTTTTTAACAGTTTGTTCATGATCAGTGTATAGCTATATAAATGGTACCGCTGTTGACATTTGTCACTCTATATTATTACATTGTATTATGGCAGCACATCAAAAGTATCCTAAATTCCTTGGTTTTGTTCCTTGTTGCTCAAATGGATTCATGGAGTGAAGAAAATGATTCTAGTCAGTTTGCTGTTGAGCATGGCATCAGAGGTGAAAATGGAGTAGCAAAAGAATTTGCCTCTGTACATGGTTTTGATACTACACAGCTCTCAGCTCGAAAGTACAAAACAGAGGCTTGGTCTAAAAAAAAAAAAAAAAACATTTCTCAGGTACCAATATTTCGATTCCAATACCTCCAACCCAAAAAGTTGTGAAGAATGCAACAATGCAAATGAAAGTGTCACTTATAACTGATGAAAAAATTCAAACGATGAAGAACTGCAACAGCACCTTACCTGTGCATCGAAAGTGCATCAGTGGAGGATATGTGAGAGCTACAGCAATGCAACGAACCTGCACACTTGCACTTTGGCATGACCATGCCACAATACTTGGAAGGGGCTACATACTTATCACCATACACACATGTATGACTGACTATGTGGTGTTCAAGCTATACAATGAAACACATTCAAATGCTCACGTAAAAACACTAGTAGAGCAACCGATGATATTTAATTGCACTAAATTCTTCAAGCATTGGACTGGGACCAGGCTGGAATGATTCCAGACCGTGTTGAATGTCTATACAATTTAAGTAAACTGATCTTGTCATCAAGTGGAATCAAAATAAATAAACACTTAAATTCTTCACAGGTGACTATATATCCTGCACAGCAATTTGAAAGGGGCAATGGGGCATGCAAAGGGGAGGAACGTTTAAGTGTAGAGGGTGTGGATGCAAAGAGTTACATGCATTAAAAGATGCCAAACAAGGCAACTACATGAGTTCCAGTCGTTAGACCTTGGCGGTGTACTGGGCCATGAGGCATGTGTGGTGAAGCCACTATATGTACCAGACTAGCCAGTAAGTGATATATGAAAGGAACTTCGTGCAAGAGGTCACTTCACCAACCTGCATGAAAATAGAGATGTACTCCAAGCAGAGCTTCAAGACATCCTTCAAGGTGTCCAATGGGTGCCTTCACTTTTACTCCTGAAACCAAATCAAGAACTTAATTAATTTGACAAACTACCATATTCTTGATTGCGACCTATGCATGATCTGAAAGGTCATTTTCTTAACCTTTTTCAAGAATTGCCAGCCATTTGAGTTATATTTTGACAAGAGTCCAAGTCAATGCAATTAAGTTTCAACTTTCTCCTCATACCTCTTTTACTTTTACTCCCCCAGTATGTCAGCCTGGCCTGTTCACTGAAGGGCCAAGAAACTCATGACATACCAACAATAAGTTATAGTCTGGAAACCAGTGTAAATTGATACAAAGGAGTCATTGTCTGAGATGTTTTCAAGTCTAAAGTGATAGTTTTGTATGAAGGCTGTTCATGCACTACCACTTATTTTCAAGTGCCTTTATATGACCAAAAAACAGTTCAGTTTCATTGTGTTGCATTAATGGTTCATTCCTGACTGGGAAGTTTAGTAATTAAGTTAACTGAGTTATCAGTAAAACATGCTGATATATGGACATACATCATGTACAGACCCCCTACATGTATGGACGTGGCTTTGCCAGCTCCAGCACAGACAAGCAATCTTCATTTGAAAGTGGTACAGTGTAAATTGCACTCAAAGAAGTTCCTGATTGCTATTATATAGTGCTTTGGGTAGTTATTTGTATGTCGGTATTGTTATTAGTACTTAGGACCCATATAGCCTACAAAGTGTCATTTGCATTACAGACATGAGGCTTAATCAACCACAAAACACATGAAGGCAGTGAGTGACATATAGTCTGCAGCAGTGCAAAACCTTGCCCTTATTGTGTGCTTCTGTGACTGCCTGCTAGATTTCATTTATATTTAATGGTCCTACAAACTAAATAAAAAAAATATTATCTATGACTTAATTCTGAACAGTCAAAGCTATGAACTTCCTATTTTCAACATCTCATAATACAGCGGCATTTCTTTGTGGTGGGTGGATGCAGGAAGTTGCTCCAATATGAATATAGACAAGGGAAGACCTTGTAAATATACTTGTACTTCTGAAACGTAAATTTACTATTTGAACATGCACTCAAACTTTAAGCTACTTTCTACTAGGGACTGGGGTTGTGGATAAGGTTAGTGGGTGGGAGAATCATGCATGCACGTGGAGTAGAATATGTATAAACATGACATAATCTGATCCATAGTAGTGTGGGTATCTGTAGATGTCACTGAGATGTGGGGGCACTTGAAGGAGATGGAAAGTGCATTGTGTTAGAGTTCATGCATTTTCTTTATTTAAAATGTTTATACATGTAATGCTGTAGGCTCATGTGATTGTAGCACCCTTGAATATTTTGGATCACAAGATCATATGATACATACTTGGCTGGATCCATATGTAGATGGACTCGTCATTGCCTCTGTACTGTACAGACAACATTCCATTACTCCTCCTCGAGCCAGATGTGCCAGATGCAAAGGTAAATTTATATACACTCTCAGATGTCATGGTCAATTATATATGTAGCAGAACATTAACATTTGTGTGTGCTTGTTTATGGAACTACACTGCGCATACCGGGTGAATTTTTTGCTCCAGGCACTGACCCCCTCACTTCTGACCTATGCTGCTCAATTGAAGTTGGTTATGCGGTCTTTCAAGGCGATTCCACCACGTGCAGATTTGAACCGCACATTTTTCGTTCCAAAGGATCTGTTGACATGTCCATTTGTGTTTGTTCGGCATGATGCTGTGCGCAAACCACTGCAAGCCCCATATGATGGGCCATTCAAGGTTTTACGCCGATCCGACAAACATTTCACCCTAGATCTCAATGGGCATGAGGAGGTAATTTCAATCGATCGACTCAAACCTGCCTACATGGATAACACTACTACTGCCGTTCACAGCCGTTCACTGAGGGGGAGCTATATGTAGCAGAACATTAACATTTGTGTGTGATTAATTACATTATGTAATCACGTGTAATGATTGATCATTAATTAGAGTAGAGATCCACATATACATAACACAATACTTAGCTAGACTGCATGATATCTAGAGTACATGTCCTTTTATAGTGTTATGTGTACATATGTCCATGAAGTACATATTCATGACGTCAAGTAGAGATGTTTCATTGCTGTTAATTGTTGTAGATTTTTACTACTTGGCCTTAATAAAACGTAGATCATAAGCTTCAAAACTTGCCAGTGGTCCTTTAATCTTGTGAACGTAAAATTCATACAAATCACCAATCACTGGAGTTATAGGAATGTCTTCAATACGGCAATACGCTTTTGCTCCATACGGTTGGGTTGGATCGGGTGGTGTAAAATACACAAGCCCTTTACACTGATCTATCTTATGAATACGGCCCATCTGTAGTTGGTTACGCACCCAATGATGAATTCGTGTAGGATTTTCATGCACCTCAGGAGGAGATACAGGGTATGCTCGCAGCCCCTTTTGTGATGATACAGATATATAGAATTTCACCTCACCAGAATTCACTCTCCATGAGCTTGGCGCATTGTTGGGAACAAAGAAGAGTTGAAGGCCCTCACAAAATACTGTACCATGATGGTCATCACGTGATATAACATATCCAGAAAACTCTCGAAGGTTTGTATGCTGACTCTTCTCGTACCCAGAATTTATTGTTGGAATGCTTTCGTTGACGTCACGATGAAATGAACCATTTCGGAACCAATCCTTTGAAGAAAGCAAGCCATTCCCATAACCTTCCGTCAAGAATTCTCGATATCGCCAGTTGCGGTTTTCAGTGTGCAGTACAGATTCCAATATAGTCTTACATTCAGCGATTGGACGAGTTACATCTGCAGGGTTCACGTTAGGATTATGCTCACACAATAGTTGCAGTAATAATGTCACTCCTTTGAATAGCAGGCACTTTGCTCGCAAGAGCGAAGGAGTAATCAACTTTTCCAAGTACTTTTCAATAATAGATAGCATCCCTGTTGGATTAATTGGTTGTTTGGAGTAACGTGACCAGTCCCAAAGCAATTCAAGTTCAAAATGTCGAGATGGATGACCTTTGTGGGCGAACACGGAGTTAATAACACGAGGCTGATCTATAAGTCTGATGATCGCCAGTGTTAAACGATTCGAAAGATGTTTAGGGACCATACGTGCACAACTATACTTCAGTCGTAAGAGATAGCTGGTCTGCTGTAGCGAAGTGGCCAGTTGCTTAAGATTTTTTGTGGATACGTCTCCAGGTTCCTCCTCCAAACAGCTGCAGCCATCGATCTCTTTAAACAGCGTGGTTATCTCGTCCTCAAGGTCTTGTTTGTTTCCTAACAAATTTAATATTTGGATACGGGAATCACGATAATAATTTGGGTCTTCCGTTGACAATGTTTCTAGCAGAAACATAATATTTTGACGGGCATTTAGGATGTATTCGTGATTGGCTAAAGGTTGAGGTAATGTGTGGAAAGAACACCTCATTAGTGAACAAATGTCAGTCAAACATTCAATGTGACACTTAACGTCAGTAGTCCAAGGGTACAATTCACTGGTTCGACCTTGCATCTTGCAATCACGTGATATTGCAAAACAATCAGAAGCTTGTTTTGCCAGTATAATAACGTCTTTAGCAAGCTCAGCTGGTTCCTTGGGAATCAGAAAATTAGTCGGAGTCAATTTCATAGCGTCAAAATACAGCTGTCCCTCTTGGTGATATAGCGTCCTATTAAGAGGGAACAATGCGTGGGCATCCTTCATAACCTGTAAAGCAGCTTGCAAATTCATGCCATCCATATGAAGATGTACTCGAGCCAAATCTCCTAGGAAGTGTGCTCGAATACGAGTTATCCGTGGCAACTTTTCTATGACTTCTCCCATGCACTTGGTTACACAATCTTTGCCGGCCAAGCTACCTATAAGTGACAAAAAGTAAGGTAATTGTGAGTGATCTGACCTTTCGTGGAAAAGCCGACGTAGATTGCGTTCGAACTCGTTACTGCCGGAACTATCCCACTCAGGTATATCTGGATACATAGTGCGAAACAGTTCAATGAAACTTACTACGAAATTGGCCAGCCAGAGTCCCCAGTCTGCTGACGTGTTCTCAATACCACTAATTTCGGAAAGAACAAGCTCGTCAATGCAGTGGTGCCTTGTTCGTACACGCCGGCTCTGCTGCCAACCAAATGTAATTAGACCCAAAACTGGAGTGGGGAGTGAATCTTCCCACCTGGTGTTATGCGTGGACACTGCGCGCACTTGCAGAGCTTGGCCGGTATAAAATCGTGCAAAGGCGATTCGTGAAAGCAATATTTTCTGTTCCTCTGTGATACCAATAAGCCTTTCTTTAACATAGTCGCGCAAACGTAGAAATCTTCTTTCTAATGCTGTAACCATTACCAAGAAAAGCGGCACCTTCTCATTCATTCGCTGTGCAGAGACCATGAGCAAGTCCAAGGCTTCCCGGCTATTGCTCAAGTGAGTGTTTTGGCGTAGCAATATAACAAACTGCTCCAACGTATTCAATGATAGACTTTCTTCCAATAATCCTATCTGTGTTGCATTTGCTCTCTTTTCAAAGGACCTATCAACACACAAAATGACAACTTTAAGACCATTAAGCACTGAAATGAGCGCGTCGCAATCAATGCCTACATTGCTATCCCATAGGACTAACACGGCACGGCCTTCAGACGTGTCTATCAGTTGTTTAACATCTCTCCGCAGGTTGGAGTAAATTTGAGATGGTACGACACAACAAAAAGTTTTTCTCAAACGCCACATGACGTGGCGCGCGACAGTTGAGCCACCAGTACCTGGGTTGTGTGGGAAATGGATAATCTTAGTGTCGCAACGGTTTTTGAGACATGACTTCACAATTTTATATAGGTTTTGTGTTTCTGGACGGTCGACTACGTTTTTAGCTTTGAAATCTTCCCACCGGACGAATTTCGCACGTCCGTCAAAGAATTTTAGGCCATCATCGTAGTTAGTCATGTCTAAGTCGTTCTCGAAGTCAGGGTAGAGATAATCCACTTCGTTAGCCTGCATGCTTCTCACTGTCTCAACAGGAAGTTGAAATTCTTTGTGTGGGACACTGCGCCATCGAGAACTGATTCCACCTATGGCAGCATCTTGTGAAATAAAATCGGACAAAGAGGCAAGGTTCATTGACATCACCTTAGGGGGGCGTGGGAGTTCACAACTCTTAAACTTAGTCAGAAATGGTGAAACAACAGCACTAGATATCACTGCTATTTCTGTCATGTGCAAGGGCTGAGCTTGTTCGGCTGTCAAGCAAAGGTCGGCTATGGCTTGTCCGAAAGTTGTACTAGTCTGCTGCGTCGACCATACCACAAGAATTTTCACATTTGTTGTTATTAAATTGCAAGCACGTGTAATGTACTTTGAAACCTGAGGTTGAAAATGAAGGCGCCAAGAATTCGGATCAGTTGTTGGATCGCTACTTGGTCCCAGGGCTTTAAGCCAATAAACAAAACTTACGTCCGACATGTCTTCTGAATTGACTGTAAAACCTTTGTACAGAGGGAGGTCGAACACTTTGTACACATAAGGAGGCTCGTGTGCAAGATCCCTCAGTGTGTTTGAACTGCCAAAATCAAAGTCCACTACCAGAGTCCACGGAATACGTGCAAGGCCTTTTATTGTTGCACCGTCTAAGCTACCTACATCAGTAATTAAGATTGGGCGCTCGTTGAATTGAAAAAATGTGGATAAATATGTTTTAGCAAGACTTGGTCCACTACAGCGCAGGACGATTTCCTGGAAGTCCATTCGTTTAGGTGTTCCGCCAAAGTGCATATCATCCGAAGGCAGGTCAAGTTTCCAGAACTCCGGGAGTTTGCATAAGTACAAAACATTTTGTCTCGGTGGGGTCACAACTACATCTAGGACACAGAAGTTGTTATCAAGAACGTTTTTAATGCCTGAAGCATCTATAAACTGATATCCTGCCACACTCTTTAAGCCCGGCGCTTTGCTTTTGTCAGTGTTGTCTAACTCTGCAATTAATCTGTCCAGTTTTTCAGCATCGAGTAACCGTGTCTTTGAAATTGCCACTGGAAAACCGCCATCCGATGGCGGGAGAAGCCCCTCAAGAGCTAAATTAAGAGGAAGTACTAATTGTTTTGAATCAAACAGTGATGTGAGAAATGGGCAGGTTTTGTCTGCCCAAGAACAATAGAAAAGACGCCGTACCTTATCAAATGACTCAAATCCATTTTTGCGTTTAGTATTTCGCGGCACTTTAAGCCACAAAACAAGAATTTTTGATGAGTTTAATAAAACTGCATCAGAACTAGCAACGATTTGACGTTTCTCAAGGACAAAGCGGTCAGTTGCAGGTGGGAAACAAAAATTTTGTGGGTCTAGCGAGCCCTTAAACCTATTCGACAGTCTTGCTGTCAGTGCTTGCATGGCCTCATCATCCAGCCATACTCCCGTCACCAAGGGAGGCATATCAGTTACCCCAATGCGCAGCGTTCCTCTTGTGTTTATTGTGTCATTGAGCCACGTGGGGCCATAATCTTCTAACTGCTTGATAACATACTCAACAGGATCAGTTTTGCTGCATTCTTTGTTGTCAAGGTCACCGCCTTCTGGAGGTGACAGCTGCCACAGAGGTAACGAAGCACCGCTTCTAACGAAGGGAGCAGAAGGTAATGATGATGCCATTGCAGACAATTTTTCAAGTTCTTGCTCCACCTCTGCTGATGTTTCTGACATTTTTGAAACAAATCTGTCGATTGCATAGTAACTGGATGTTTCACCGTGACGAATCCTTAAACCAATGTCAGCTTCGGTGCACAAATGTAAGCAAGAGTATTCAGATGGACAAATAACCATACGAACGACATAGCGATTAGATAAGCTAGACTGGCTGGATGTAGCAAAGTAAGAGTTGAAGCAGTGATCGAATCTTTGTTTTATATTGTCTGGAAGCACCCTAGAGTCATTCAGATTCCATTCGACTGCTATACAGGGTGGGCATTGGATTCTGCAAGTTTCTTCTATCTGTTTCTTCAAATCTTCTAATTGCTTACGGGATAATTCAATAGAAACGTTTTCGATTTGAAATTCTCCAGGTTTGATATAATTGCGTTCCAATCCTAAGTAGATAACACCGCCGCCCGAGCTGCGGTATGCTGAGATATGACGGCGCAACTCATCCAGCTTACATTTGGATAGCTTGGAATCTGACACAGAACAAAACCAACCATTAGTGAAGGTACCCAGCAGCCGACGAACGTTGCCATCATTACTTGGAAATGGAAAAGTGACAGGTGTTCCATCCATGTCGTGAACCACAGGATACTTTGGGAGCTTAACTCCAACAAGGGCAACGTGCAACTTTTTATTTACGCAAATAAAGGTCTTTGAATGTTGTTTTTGTACAACGCCTGTTACTAATATCAACTGATCCTCGTTGTCGTCAACGTCAACTTGCAAGGCAGCTACAATTTTCCTAAAATTATCTTTGCCCACGCCCTTCTCCACGACAGTGACTGGAGTCACTGATGTGCTGGATCCTGTTGGAACTGTTCCTGACAAATGCGTGATTTCTACTTTGAGGGTGCTTTTTGGGTTCCTTTTACCCTTTCCATTTTCGACATTTATCCTTCTATGAAGTTTTCCTTTTAGAGACACTTCCTTGCCTACGTCTGTAATCTGTAACCAATCTTCGTCGCGGGTGATTGGAGGAGACTTGAACTCTAGCGACGGCCTTTTCATCTCGCGTAGCATGTCGTTGAGAAGGCTTAAGCGTGTCTCCCACTCATACATTGATGTGCATGATCCAAAGGCCACGGTCTCCCAATTGCCTGCAGTATTTGTAGGTACAGCTAACTGAGCGGCATTTTCCTGCATTTCAGAATCGTTCAATGAGGTTGATCCCTTGATATCGCTCAGTAACGTTGCATTTGTGGTGCCTGACGACATAGACGCGTCCATACCTACAGCCGAGCCATCGAGCGTTTTTACTTCATGTTCCTCAGATACGGGAGTGTTCTGTACGCTTTGAAGAGTTTTCTTATTTTGAACACGAGAAAGTCGCTTCTTGAGTTCCTCCATTTTTTGCATGATTTCCTCCTCATTCTCGCTCTCCTGACCGGCATCACCGCCATCGCTACTCATGGCGCCAGCTGTAATATGAGTTCAACTAGCTACAAAGCAAACTGATCTGTATGAATGACTTGGGGGAGTAAATAATATATTTGCAGGGGGGTGTCGGTGTCAAAATGCCAACCATGAATTGCTAGATACCATGTTTGGCCCGATGTTTGCATGTCCCTCCCCTTATTCATTAGCAGCAGGGGCGTATTTTGCATGCACTCATGCATGTTCACGCTTTGTGTATTTCGTACCCAGACCCAAATGTACGTAACAATCCTTGAATGATATTATGACGATAATTTTAAAATAAAAAGTCTTTCGTCTAACCAATAATGACTTTATGATTGTGAAAATTATGCCGATTCCTATCAGGACCTACGTTAGTAGGTCCTATGTTAGTCTCGTACCCAGACCCACCATGACGTAAGCGTTTATCGCTTACAGTATAAACACTACGACAGGTGGGTCTGGGAATATCGTCAAACATTTTTGTTCCAGCGTCCCTGATTTTTGAGGACGGAAGTTTACATCTAAAGTTAGATATACGTAATGTCCGTGATTACACAAATTAATTTGGAAGCACTCAACTTGAACCGCTGCAAAGTATGCTCAACCCCTGTTCTACAACGAAAGAAAAGAAAGTAGCTTGGATCGTTGTCGACAAATTGCTGCATCAAAAAATTGGTGGATTTAGCTACGCAGTCGGGTTGGGACCATGAAGATGCGCGACAAATGTTTGCGGAAGGCTATGTGTGTTTGACGTGCTATCGGACTGTTGAAAAGTGCTCATCTTTGGAGAGTGTACTCCTTGCGAAGCTTTCAGGACGAGCCGATGATCCCAGCGCGCTTGAGAGCAGCGGTACAAAAAGAAGAGCTACGCCAACTGAGCACGCTGCTGCAGTTAAAGTGGTTAGTTTTAATCGTTTATCTCATTTCAATCTATACTGTACGCATGTTTTATGTTATCCTGTTATAGGTTGTTATACGGCGGAGGCAGGCTACAAAAAGACTTACACCTTGTCTCCTTCCAAAGAAGCTCTTGGAAAGTCTTTAGGCCGCAATTCTAGCAATGCATTGATGAGGCATGCTTCTCACGACCAATGAAACATTAATTGAAACAATCCATGCTTCAAGAACTGTGTAGGATGTTGCGAGCTGAGATGACAGCTCTGTTGGCTAGTCCAGATTTTATGAAGAAAAAGATGTGAACTCGTTAAAGAATTTCTCATGGGATGGCTTATACTACACAATGAAAAACAAAGCCCCTACACTGGTCGAGTTACTTCAGTCCTGCATTCCTCAAAGCAGCACTAGGAAGAAGTTCATCATGGTCATGTGTGCCGCAATGCTTGCTGCAACACATAAGCGCTGTACATCTGTGCAAAGTTATGTGTCCATTGTTTTGTATTTAGGGCATGCTGCAAAGCTTGTTATCACTAATACAGGTCAAATAGCATTTCTTAATGGTTATTTATAGGTGTACAACAGGCTGCAGAAGCTTAGAATCTGTTTGTCAACTTTTATGACAAGGCGTATCATAGACCAGATGGGAGAAAACCATGACCAATGTGTTCTGGATTGGGTGAACAGCCTTAAATCCACCATTTCAACAAATCAGGTTACTATTTGTGTGCTATTTATATGGTCTTTTAATGCTGACTTTTTACAGGGTTCAGTTGCTCGAATGCAGTTTGAAGGACTAGATAACTCTTCTGAGTATGGAAGTGAATCTGTCGTGGTGTTTATACTGTAAGCGATAAACGCTTACGTCATGGTGGGTCTGGGTACGAGACTAGTCCTATGTAGGATTTGAAGTGTGATGAATACGATTAGCAAAATACTATTGCCGATGTACTGTAGAAATCGGTAGAATGAGTTGGACTTTAGCGAGCGTATTTGGATACAGCCGTCGAGTATCTACAACGTAGAAAAGTGCCGACGCTTAGAAAGCTCAGACAACAGAGATAACGCTCACTCGTTCCCACACTCGAACCTAAAAAAACGTTTCTCCTTTTTCCGGATTTGATAAGATAAGATTCGCTCGGATAAGAGGTTTATTGCACTGTATCTTTGTCACGATTGAAGCGTAATGTTTGCGGTTATCAAAAGGAACTGTAGGAGATAAGTTAGCAACTGTCTGCCGAATTTGTTTGGTATATTACTTTCCTATTTTCAGTTATACTGAACACAATTTCGATCTTTAGCAAACATAGTTTTGTTAGCAATAGCCCACAACAGATTTTATCAGCCTTGGAAGCCTTATAAGGGGTATCCAGCATACATGTAAACTTGTGGTTGATGTTAGCACCGGAAACACGTGTACACGTACCGACCTTTGAGCATGAGCAGGCAGAGATAATATTAATTTATGGATTAGACTTGCGACAAGAAGCGCTTTTACAAAGCCTATCCGGAAGGTCCAGTACTGGCTTGATCTGGCCGGAAAGTAGGAAGGATAGCATGAAGGCCCAATGCTGGCTTGATCCGGAAAGTATGAAGGAAAGCGCGAAGGCCTACTACGATCAAAATCGAGAACTGATTTTAGCCTCCAAACAAGATAAATATCAGGCGAATGAAAAGGCCCAGATAGATATCTCAAGGAAAACAGCTTCAAAAAAAGAAATCCTATGAGCCTAATGAGGTCGAGGTAGGCCTACTCAATTTAATAGGAATCCGTTTGCAATGTATACCGTTTGGGTGCAATATGTCCAATTTATTCACGCGCAAGGGACCGCGGTATATCGTGTGCGTGTGTTCTTGCGAGTCATCTGCGAGTTACATGTAAACATTACAACTCGCAGGAAACGAATATATACATGTAAACGCCCACAAGATATACCATGCGCGTGAATAATTAATGTTTTATATTTTAATTTTTATTCCTCTGCACGTTACAGGACAGCTTTGTTCTTGACATGGCAACAAACAGTGTTGCTCTGAGGAAGGTATGTGTATGTTGTATTCATTCAAATGTGTCTGTCTGCCAGATGTGAGCTGTTCATGGCCAATGTTATTAGGTGGAGATAGAGAAGAGGAAAGGGAACACTATCCCACCAGGATGAGGGGTAGATCACTCTGGTATGTGTATGTTTGTGTGTGCCATGTCTCATGGATATCCATGTTGCATGACGAGGGGTGTACTGCTTATCTGTGTGATGTTGTGCTAGCCTCCCTCCTGTCTCATCTTCTCTTCTCCCCTTCTCTTCTCTCCTCCCTTCCTCTTCTCCCTTCCCTCCTCTCTCCTCTCCTCCTTCTCTTTTCCATTCTCCTCTCCCCCTTCCCTCCTCTCTCTTCTCCCCCTTGCTTTCCCTTCTTCCTTCCCCTCCTCTAACCATTCTATTCTCCCTTACCTTCCCCTCCTCTCTCCACTCTCTTCTCCCTTCCCCTCACTCCCCTTCTCCTCCTCTCCCCTCCCTCTTCTCCCCTCTCTCCCTTCTTATCTCCCTTCCCCTCCTCTCCCTCTCTTCTCCCTTTCCCTCCTTTCTCCTCTCCCCTCTCTTCTCTCTCCTCTCCTCTTCCCCCTCCCTCTCCTCTTCCACTTCCCTTCCCCTCCTTCACTTCCTCCACCTATTTGCCCCAGCACAGCTGGATACAATGGATACGGTTTGGCCATGATGGTAGACCTATATTCTGTGCTGTACTCAGTGGTGGTCCTTTTGCCCACCACATATGAAAATGGCAAGCAACATCTTTGGTTTGAATGGCCAATTGCTTTAACCATATATACAAAGACAAACATTTATGGCGATCAATCCTGATGCCTTGAATTGGCTATTGGCTTTGAAGAACGTATGATTACCTTCAGTCAAGAGATGAGGGCTTTGAATCCTGTGAGGATAGTTGTGATGGAGATTCTTGTGTATGACATGCGGCCGAGGGTGTGTGTGCTAAGCTTAGGATGTTTTGGTTGGAGCCATGGGGAGGGCATTTATGGTTTGAGCTCACATTATTTTTTATTACTTCACTAATAATGCCTCCTTACCTCCACTACTACTTTGCTTTGGGATCCCCTTGCCTTCTAGCCACATGCCAGTTCAGAGACATTAACTGTTTAAAAGAAATTGTTTGATTGTGATGCCGTAATTTAATGATGATAGCAAGTGAGTAGATCAAACTATCTTAGTCCATGTACTGCTGTGATGTATGTGATGCAACTGGTGGTATTCCAAGGTTGCCCTTCATTCTTTGTTTGCTCTCATGCATGCAACGTATAAGTGCATGTCAGAACCCGCCGGAGAAAAAAATAGAGTGAAACAAGATATAAAGATTTAATTAAAATAAAAATTGGTGATGTAGGATTTAATGACAGCAATTGAGTAAAAAGTAAGGAAACAAGGAATTACGGATATTATGTATTCATTGAATTATAAATATTACATAACTACATTATTTAGCAAATCTACCTGCCTGAAAATCTGTGCTAAATGTAGGTATGTAATATTTATAATTTAATGAATACATAATATCCGTAATTCCTTGTTTCCTTACTTTTTACTCAATTGCTGTCTGTAAATCCTACATCACCAATTTTATTTTAATTAAATTTTTATATCTTGTAAGATTACTATGCATGTACAGCTTGGCCGCGTGCCCTGTACCTCTTATGGTATACAAGGCAACAAACTAAGCAGACCTTGGAGTTGGACTTGAGAGTATAACCAGACGAGATGCCAAATGCAAAAATGCCTCTCGACCCCATAAATATAATTGCAGAATAAATGATAAAGCCTCCACAAGATTCTGCAGCCCCATCTCCTGTTCATTATGCGAATTTTTTTGTTTTATTTCTTTACTATCTTGGGCTATTTGACTATTTCTTGGGCTCCACAGTTTATACATTCTCCAGGAGCACATATGCATAACTGTAAACATTGTACATGTGTTGCTACATGTAGGCAATAATAACTTATCATAGTATTGTCATTGTGTATGTAAACTGTCACGCAAAAATTGTACCGCAACCAATATTGTACCGGGCGGTACAATTTTGGTTGCCAAAAGTGTACCGGGTAGTGAGAAAGTACCGTTAGCTTTAACCAGCTAGAAATAAGTTGTTGGTTAGACCTGGCGAAGGGATATTTGATGTCCTGGCTCAATTGCATGTGTGACATGAAGTATATGTTTATTGTATGTGTACGTATCTATTATGCATGTATGTATTTAGTGCTTGTCTTACAACATGGTGGCAGCGGTGTAGAAAATGGCAAATATTCGTTTTGAACCATAGCCCGTGTTTGACTTCAAGAACCCAGATGAATGGCCTCACTGGAAGAGGAGATTTGAACAGTTTTGCCTCACCTCTGGGTTAGCAAAAGAAGAAGATAGCAGACAGGTTAGCTCACTCTTATACTGTTTGGGAGAAGAGAGGGAAGATGTTTTGTTGGCCTTGAAGATAGTGGATAAAGCAAAAATGAAGTACGACGAGGTAGTAAATGCCTTCGACGCTTATTTGAGTTATTTTGGGGTGCGTAAGAACGTAATTTTTGAAAGGGCCAAGTTTAACTCTCGTAACCAACGTGACGGGGAGTTGTCGAACAATATGTGGTTGACTTGCATAGTCTAGCTAGATATTGCAACTTTGGGGCTTTAAATGAAGAGCTTATACGGGACCCGTATAGTGATAGGCATTACCGACAAAGCTTTGTCTAGGACACTTCAGTTAGATCCTGAGCTTACACTGGAGAAAGTGACGAAAAGAGTGAGGCAAACGGAGGCAGTGCAACAACAACAGCAGTCAGCACTTAAGGAGACCTCATCATGTAAAGAGTTAGTAGAAGTAGCAGCCTTATCTAAAAAGACTGAGGAGGATAGTGGTAGTAGTGTGAGTAATGTTGATTGTAGTCGCTGTGGTAGGAAACATAGAAGAGGCAAGTGCCCAGCATTCAATGCTGTGTGTTATCGTTGCCACAAGAGAGGGCATTTCCAATCCTGTTGTAAGTCTCGGAGCATACCCACCACCCCTGTAGGTGATCAGGAGGATAATAGCATAAACACAGCCTTCATAAACACATTAGGGGAGGAGGACTCTATATTATGGTTCGTAAATCTGACCTTGGGGAACAAGGAAGTATCATTTAAAATAGATACTGGCGCAGAAGTAACTGCAGTGTCTGAGAAGGTATGGAAACAAAGTAAACGACCACGATTACAGGTCCCATTGAAGACCCTATATGGACCTGCGCATGAACCTTTCCTGTTGTAGGGCAGTTTGTTGGTGTCCTTGCCTATAAAGGTACCTCAGTGAAGCAGACAATTTATGTCATTAAAGATATGAGAAATCGTTTGTTAGGTTTACCTGCTGTTAAAGCTCTGAACCTAGTGACTAGAATGGATGCAGTGGTAGAGGACAGGGGGTCAGGGATAGTCCAGAAATTTCCAGCATTGTTCAAGGGTTTGGGAAATCTCAAAGATCCGTATGAAATTATGCTTTGCCCTGATGCCAAGCCATTGGCTTTATGTGTGTCAAGAAGGGTACCAATATCCCTTCGAGAGCCAGTTCGTAAAGAACTAGAACAAATGGAATCCGAGGGGATTATATCCAAAATAGATGAACCCACTGCTTGGTGTTCAGCAATGGTGGTCATACCTAAAGCCAATGGTAAGATCAGGATTTGTGTGGATCTCACACATCTGAATAAGAGTGTCCAGAGAGAAATATACCCTCATCCTAGGGTAGATGAAACTCTAAAAGGAGCTAAGGTATTTAGCAAACTAGATGCTATGTCAGGCATTTGGCAAATCCCGCTTTCAGAAGCCTCTCGCAAATTGACTACATTTATTACTCCTTTTGGACGATTCTGTTTCAATAAATTGCCGTTTGGCGTCTCCAGTGCCCCGGAGAACTTTCAGAAACGAATGTGCAACATGCTAGAAGGTCTTGAGGGGGTGCTATGTTTAGCTGATGATGTTTTAGTTTACGGACAAAATCAAGAAGAACATGACAAGCGACTGTATGCAGTTTTTGGACGTATGCAGAATGCAGGACTAACATTGAATAAAGAGAAATGTGTTTTTGGGGCCGATACGGTGAAGTATTTAGGTCATGTTGTGGACCAAGAAGGAATCAGGGCTGATCCTGATAAAACAGCAGCTATACAGGCAATGAGACCACCAACAAATATATCTGAACTAAGGAGATTTATGGGTATGGTTAACCAGCTTGGAAAATTCTCTCAAAACCTTGCCCAAATTTCTCAACCACTTAGGGAGTTACTAAGTGTAAAGTCAGCCTGGGTTTGGGGTCCTGCACAAGAGGAATCGTTCTCCTCTATTAAGGCTGGGCTATGTCAGCCTACGGTCCTTGCATTTTATGACCCAGATGCAGAAATTCTTATTTCAACGAATGCATCTTCCTATGGGTTGGGCGCAGTCCTTCTTCAAAAAATGGGCCCTGACTGGAAACCTGTTTTTTATGCATCGCGGTCATTGTTAGAAGCTGAAACCCATTATGCCCAGATAGAAAAGGAAGCCCTAGCTATTACATGGGCATGTGAAAAATTTTCAGACTATGTCTTTGGCAGACGATTTGCTATTGAAACTGATCATAAACCCTTAGTACCCCTGTTGAGCACCAAGTTGTTTGATAACCTAACACCTAGAGTACTTAGGTTTAGACTTCGGTTGATGAGATTTGACTTTTCCATTCACCATGTTCCTGGGAAGCTGATGTATACTGCTGATACATTATCGAGGGCTCCAACATATACATGTACACCTCACAAATCAGCTGTATGCCTTCAAGAGGACGTAGAAAGGTTGGTAGCTGTTGTATGCTCTATAGCCTACCTGGTAGTGAAGAAGTGATTGATAAATATAGAGTCGCTCAAGGCCAAGACACCACTGTGATGACGTTGGTTAGTTATTGTTCATCTGGCTGGCCTGATAAACACCAACTGAAACCAGAGGTAAAACCGTATTGGCAACATCGAGGAAAACTGACAGTCAACAAAGGACTTCTTTTGTTTGGTGATAGAATAGTTGCTCCCAAGCAATTACAGGTGCATACATTAGAGAAGATTCACCAAGATCATCAGGGAATTGAGCTTGCCGTCTCAGGGCATTGTCAGCTGTGTGTTGGCCTGTCCTAACAACAGATATTGAAACCATGGAAAAACAATGTCACACATGTGTTAAGCAAACCAGACACTATAAAGAACCAATGATTGCTTTAGACTCTCCGGATTATCCTTGGCTAAGGGTGGGAGCTGATTTGTTTGAACTGAACAGAATAAACTATTTAGTTGTTGTGGACTATTTTTCTCGTTATTTTGAAGTTGTCAAGCTAACTTCAACAGCTTCGTGTGCAGTGGTAGAGGCAATGAAAAATTTTTTTTCCAGGTATGGTATTCCAGAGACTCTAATAAGTGATAATGGCCCCAGTTTTCAGCTATATAGATGAAGGATTTTTCTCGTAGCTTCGGATTTCAGCATGTTACAACCAGTCCTTATTACCCGCAAAGCAAGGGGCAGGCAGAGGGAACTGTTCAAACAGCCAAATGACTACTATCTACAGGAGATGACCTGGCTATATCCTTGTTGAACTACAGAACTACCCCATTGCATGCCCTGGTGTGGACTGAGTCCTGCAGAACTACTGATGGGACGCAAATTGCACACCACTTTACTGCAGCATCTCAAGGTTCTAGTGCCCAAATGGGACTATATACAACACTTCAAAAGACACAGTCAAAGATACAAAATGAAACAAGCAGAAAACTATAATCAAGCACATGCTGTACGTCAGAGACCAGATCTTGTGATTGGTCAACAAGTGTGGATAAGTGATACCAGAAATATTAGTACTCGAGCTGAAGTTAAAGGTCTTGCTGAGACACCGAGGTCTTATATTTTGGATACCCCCGCAGGAGAACTGCGACGGAACAAGTGTCATCTAACCCCAGTTCCAGAGAGAATGTGTGATAAGCAAAATGTTGAGCAGCCCATGCCACAGCAAACAAAAACAAATGACAGCATAAATCAACCCGTGTCACCACAAGCAGATAACACCCCTCCTCCAATTAACGTTTATCCGTAGTCCCATTGCTACCCGTTCCCGAACAGGCACCAAGATACGACCACCTGATTATTACTGACTTAGAGAGAGAGTTGTGACATGAAGTATATGTTTATTATATGTGTACGTATCTGTTATGCATGTATGTATTTAGCGCATGCGCAGTTTTGATAATTAAGTCAGTGCTTGTCTTACAACAGCATGCATATCTATTGGTGCTATTATTGTGAAAAAGAAAATCGGCTTTTTAACTGACTGAAGCATGTCTGGATGCAACTCATTAGTTATTGCATTCGCCCAGGCATAATATACATGCAGTTTGCCTAAATGGTCATTAATTATTATAGCTTTACCACATCCATACTCCATGGAATAGTTCAAATGACATGCTGCTATCAATGCCATCATACATAGGTCGCTAAGCTACAGTAAAAATGTACCATTAACAATTGAGCCCATTGGCCTATGCATGCAGATCAGATGGAAAGCAACCTGACGGTTGTTCCATTGCCCCATGGAAGTGTCTTGTTTGCAGGACTTTACTTGTGTTGACATCCTCATACATGTCCGATGCCACAAGGGAAGCTAGAGCTGTAGCCACAGCTGCTGAAGCCAGAAAGAGGGAGAATATGCTCTGCTGTCCAAATCCCACCAGGCCATCTTGTCCCAATTGCAATTGAGATCTCTGGTGCCCTTCGCTCTCAGTTAGCTTGATATACCAGCAGGTGTCAGCAGAGCATCACACACGCCGAATCACCATGCAGTCCCTCTCATTCCTTCTCCATGTCCTTTGTGCTACAGCAGCCTCTGTATTTGGCACCTCAAGTAGCATGTAATTTCTATAGTGTAACCCTGTGTATCCAGTACTTTTTATATAGTGTCACACCCTGTGTGATTATTTATATATTATACACACTTCAACCACGTGGCGTAATAAGGTAATAACTCTCTGTGCATCGATCAGTGCGGATTGCTTAGCCTGATAATATAGGCATGTAAGAATTTTATTTATTTATTTAATAAAGGAAAAGTGTATCTTAAATTACGTACAAATCATTCTACCCCTAAACGGCATCATTCAAAGGAGGGGAGGGGGTTGGAGGCAACATTCAGGAGGTACATGTGTATGCAAGAGAGCTCTTGTCACCCGTGGTGTTGGCAATGCCGTCAAGAATGACATGCATGGATCGAGTGATGGCCGCAGGTTTCGAAGGCAACAGGTGTGAAAGAATGGTACACATGGGAGGTGAGGTAACTGTACTTCTTGATCTTGGTCTGCTCTGCCTGGTTCGCTGCTGCACACACTTCAGAGGCTGTGATGGATAGATGGGAGGTGGCAAAAGTGTCTACGTATACGCAGTTGCATCCCAAACCAATATAATCTGCTATTTGACCAAGGAACCATGGTAATTCCATTGGGTCGCTTACCATCTTCTTGATCGAGACCAGTGGGTTCTAGCTATAGCTGAGAAGGAACATTGGCAGAAGATAAAGCCCTGTGCAGAATGTCATTAAGCATGGCATGTTGACGAAGCATACATGTACAATGTACAGAAATGTAGATTGAAAGTAAAGTATATAGTGTTATGCTTAGTGAAGTGCACTATAGTGTCAGAATTACCAACTATATATATACAACTGTATAGGATCAAGTGATTTAGTTTTTATTTCAGCAAACTGTGTACAAGTAGTACAACACATGTTAAACTAGCAAAACACTTAATCCAACATCCTATATAGCTAACGGTCCTTTCTCACTACCCGGTACACTTTTGGCAAGCCCGGTACACTTTTTGCAACCAAAATTGTACCGCCCGATACAATATTGGTTGCATGACAAATCCCTTGTTAACATCACCATTGACTCCAAATCCCATATACCAATTTTATCTTTGTGAATGTATAAAACATTTAATTACGTCAACACCTTAACAAAAACAGGATCAAAGAACTGATATTGAATAATACATTGGTTTAAAAACACTTCAATATTTAGTATGTTCATTCATTGAGTTGACACAGAAGGGCAGCTCCCTTTGCTATCCAATAGTCTTGAGGCTGGCCAGAGGGCAGTTGGACAGCCACAACAAAGTTAGTGGAGTGACCTAAATGTAGAAAAATGCCAATATGATCTGTCACTATTATCTTCAGACTGTCACTGGGATATGGAAATGGTAATGTCACCATGACACTTACACACACACACACACACACACACACACACACACACACACACACACACACACACACACACACACACACACACACACACACACCTGTGGTTGATAGCACTCCAGCTCTGGCTGATGTCTTGTACAAAGGACTGTTATAGCACCTTTGATCTGGTGTGTAGTTGCGACGAGGCTCCATGTGCATCATGGGCAGTGACTGAAAAAACACAAAATGTCATACCAAATGATTAACCCCTTCCCCACCAATCACTCACAGAGTTCATCTCCCCAGGCAATGCATCCACCACCTCCATGGTACCATCGTCCCACTTCATGGCATCCATAAACAGTCCATGCACAATGACCCCATCCTCAGGGACCACAACAGCCTCATCCATCTTCCCCTCCTCCTTCCTCAGGGATGCGTTGTAGAACTCCTCCTGGCTGCGGTACATGGGGAGGGCCACAAACTTGAAGCTCAGCTCATCGATGGGAAGGTTGTACTTCCTAGCGTGGTTCTGGAGGGCACCTGTGAGGAAGCCTTGGGGGAAGAAGAACCCGGAGAGCCAGAAGGACTTGGGCTGTCCCAACTCAATCCAGTGCTATGCGGCATCACAGGGGAGAGATATCAATGTACATGTAGACATTGATGAAGATTTCTATTCAAATTTATATCCTACATGTACATGTATTTAAATCCACATTCTTTTAAACACTCCCTACACTAGCTCCACCATCAATTCACTGCAAAATCAATTTTGGTGTGATACCAGTGCATATTTTTACTGCCATGTATATTTTGTTGGATACCCAACAAATGATGTCTCCACATAGTTCAAGTTAGTTGCTATCTCAATTTTGCTGCCTAATGCTTTAGGAGAATTCTGTGTTGTATAGGTGGTGGGTGACAAACATCATTGGCATGAATCTTGCAGGAGAAATAATGATAATCACCAAATTCAAACAGCAGGACTCCTCAACATGTAAGTACCTGACCCTCATACATGTATGTGGAAACTCACTCCATTGGATTTTGTACACATCACAGTGCACCCCCAAACACTGGGAATATTAGTGTTGGAATTTGTTTTGAGCAAACAGTGCTTTCACTGTTTTGTAAACTACCATATGGGATCATTCACGAGAAAAGGGACCTAGCATATATCATTAAAAAAAGTTATAAAAATGGCATTACGTTTGAATTGCTATAACTTTCGAACGGTTAATGCTATCAACTTCCTATTTTCGGCACTTCATACTACACCATTTATCTATGGTAAAGTACATTTTGGGGTCTTGAACATGCTCCATGCCAGCATAACGACATCCGATACCCCAAAGGGTTCAAACTCGCCCTAACTTTCGGCAGGAATACTCAAATCGCTCCAAATTCGGTTTGTAAATAAAGAGGTCCCTTAGCTATTGGATTGTTCTGTTCGTTAATTTTTATGTCATTCGTTATGGAGAAACAGTTGAACAAACTACATGCACTTTTTCCCGCTCGATTCGCGCCAATGATATAACCACAGCCTCCCCATACATTGGGATTTGCTCAAATCATTGGCGGGAATCGAGCGCGAAAAAGTGAACGTAGTTTGTTCAACTGTATGTATCTCTGTAATAGATGGCATAAAAATTAACGAACAAAACAATCCAATAGCTAAGGGACCTCTTTATGTACAAACCGAATTTGGAGCGATTTGTGTATTCCTGCTAAAAGTTAGGGCGAGTTTGAATCCCTTGGGGTATCGGATATCGTTACGCTGGCATGGAGTATGTTCAAGACCCCAAAATGTACTTTACCATAGATAAATGGTGTAGTATGAAGTGCCGAAAATAGGAAGTTGATAGCATTAACCGTTCGAAAGTTATAGCAATTCAAACATAATGCCATTTTAATAACATTTTTTTATAATATGCGCTAGGTCCCTTTTCTTGTGAACTATCCCATATACTGCTTTATAACCCACAAGGCGTTCCTCATCTATACGTATTATGTAATGCATGTCCAGAACAGCTCCCACAGAGGTGCACACATCTCCACTACATACTCCTCACCTCCACAAAGTGCAGCCTCAGTACCAGGTCCTTCACCCATGAGCTGAGGGGCTTCAGAGATGGGTATGCTGCATTGGCCCACAGTCTGGGGACCTGTCACATCAGAACACACACATTTGACACACATATATCAATATGATTGGTGGCATACTTGGTTATTTAAAAAGCTGGTGTACACCCTTTCCAATTCTTCAGACATGACCACAAGTCCCTTGATTGCTTTCTGAATTTGCCTTAGAGAGCTCTAAGCAGATAAGTGAAGGGCATGGGGAGGAGGTAGTGGTGGCTCACACCACACACCATACCTTGATCACTTTCAACAGCTTGTTGAATCGATCGACCTCCTGACTCAGCACAGTTGACAGTGAATTGATCTGCCCCTTGGCATCAGGCTAGGGGGAAGGCCCACACACATCACATCACAGGTGTGCACACAGCCATGCCTCACCTCAAACATCCCCTGCACAGCTTTGTCCAGGTCCAACTTCTCAGGCACCTTGCCCAGTATGCTCTCGGCTAGCTCGTACACAATCTGGTCATTGGTCTTGCCTCCCCCACTGCTGGCCATGCGAGGCTGCACACTGAGGATGGTGTTCACCAAGGCATAGGACTCTTGGTTCTGTGTGCAGAGGTGGACATGCATCATGTGGATGGACCCCATGCACCCCAGGACATTGTCTAACAACACAGCTTATAAAAGAAAATGCCTCATCTTCTCAAGCCAACCAATATGCAATTGTATTTCTTTATTATAAAATTTTGCAGTCTTTTGTAGTCATGGTTGTTTATTCAACACATGTATATGTGTACATGTACATGTACAATGTACATCTAGGGATATGATATATAAAATCACCATTTGGAAAAATATCCACGAAAAGGGACCTACATGTAATGCATGTTTTTTCAAGTTTTCAAATCATTTGATATCCTAAGAGATTCCTACACATGTAGGTCCTCTACAACTTCTTTTCTTACGCACTTGAAATTGGACTGTCTTTAGCTTCAGCATTTAGACAACTATGAAACAACTCCCCTCTGCATCAACTCTGTACCATCTCTGTACCACCTCTGTACCACCTCTGTACCATCTTTGTACCACCTCTGTACCAACTCTGTACCACCTCTGTACCACCTCTGTACCACCTCTGTACCATCTCTGTACCATCTCTGTACCACCTATGTACCACCTCTGTACCATCTTTGTACCACCTCTGTACCAACTCTGTACCACCCCTGTACCATCTCTGTATCCTCCCATACCCACCTGGAAGGCTATGTTGGCATTCTCATGCATGCCAAATATCTCGGGGTCATCATTGAAGGGAAGGTTCTCCACATAGTCCCTGTACACCTGGAGGGTGTCGGCCTCAGGTGGGTAGTAGGTACCAGAGGGGGAGTACTTGTAGCCTGCACCCAGGGTGGGAGGGGAGAAGAACCTCCTCAGCATGGTCCTCAGACACCTCTGGTCCCAGGCATCTGTCACACGACCTCCATAGGTGATCTGGAGGGAACATACATCCATGATGGCTGCATCCAATGTAGTGGTACACAATCATACTTGTACTACGGTACATGAATGCAAATTTCAAAACATAATTCATAACTACTAATACTACGACACGGGAGGATATTTAATAACTACTAATAACCAGTATCCCATACAGCAGTAGGGACACAGGTTGGCCTCACCTCTCCTGTGATAAAGGTGAGGGCATCCCATGGTAGCTCCCCTCCTTCCAAGAAGATCTTCAGGTTGTCCAAAGCACACTCTCTGTCAGAGTCATTGAACTCATACTGCAAGGCAAAAGGGGTGTGGTTATGTGGGGGGGGGGGGGGGACGGAGGCACACAGGCTGAGGGGGTGTGGTCTGTTACCTTGATGTTCCAGCCCAGAGGACCAAACTTCTTCCTCTCTTGAATGACGGCATGGAAGAAGCACAGCCCAAATACAAGTTTGCGCCACACCACTCCAAGGACTGCAGCATGAAGGGAGAGGCAGTGGGTGAATATTGTGTGTGTGTGCATCCATGTATGTGTATATGTGTACATGTATACATGTATATGTGTATGTGCACATGTGTATGTGTACATGTGTGTGATGTGTACATGTGTATATAAACTTTCATGTACAAATGCTTTGTACTTGTATGTAGCACACAGGTACACACCATGTTCTTCAAAGAAGGATTGCTGGAACTCGGACAGTGCACGTTTCACGTTGGTTCTCAAACCTGAGGGGGTGGGGCCAGAACAGTATTGAGTGACATAGTGCATGCCCTGGTGCCCAGTCCCTACCCTTTGGAGGCTCATTGGTGACCTTGACAGAGTTCTGCAGCACGCTGACAGGGAAGCACTTGTCAGGCATGGAGGAGAGGAACAGTCTGAAGTCATTGTGGAGGATGGCATCAGAAGAGGAGAATCCTTTGATGACATTCTCCATACGCAACATCCAGGAGGCAGCAAGGTGACAGTTCTGTGCAAGTACATTTGGTATTGAATTTTCCACACAAATAAACATACAGAGGGTAAGCATTGGATGACAACAGATACAGAATCATGCATACGTTTGTGTATGCATGTCTTTCGTATCAACAATAATAAATGAGGGACATGCATGTACATGTATGTGATTTATAATCTCCAAGTGCCCTGGGATCAGGGCCTTCACCGCACTATCACAAGTGGTCCAGTTATGACTATATGCCAGGGTACCCATCCCACTCAGCTAGGGCAGGTAAGTGTACCGACGCTTATTGTGTTGAAAATCCTCCCTAAACTACATGTACTACAGTAAAATTATAATTAGAGGAAATATAGCGTAATCTTGCTCTTTAAGCCAAATTAAGGTTATTGGAGATCTGTAAACTTTTTATTTTGTTCCTTAGACAAGTGGTCAAGTTAAAACCGTAGAACCAGATCTGCAGGGGGATAGTGACATGTACTAAGGGCCTGAGGGATTCTAAATCATATGGATCATGATTGTCTATGCAATCATGAACATGCTCTCTTGCACTTAAGAGATCTTGCCCTCTGGTACATACATGTGTGTAAATAAATACCTGCAATTGGCCTAAGGATTTCATTTATTCACTTAGAGCACAAGATGTAGTCCTGTGAGAACCAACTTCTTATGAGCACTGTGCATACAAGTCTATTATGTATTCATTATTGATTTATCTATGAGTATGTGATCCATTACATGGATACAATTCAGCAAAATTGCAAAAAGTGAGCATGAACATGTACTGCATATTATGAAATATTTGATCTGAACGACCAATACATGTACTTATAAACGCACATGCACACAATATTTGTTCAAACAATTTGTGCAATCAAAATCTTCCTATTTTTTGAAGCACTGTACATGTACTATTATTGGTTTACAAATGTACATGTATTTGCTCAATGATAGTTCAAACCCCACATGTCATTCTGGAGAAGTGTCTGTAATTCACATGTACATGCAGGTGGCTATGCCCCACCTCTCACCTGTAGGAACACCCAATCTCCATTCTTCACTGCAGCCTCTATCATTTTCTCAGCCACCGGTCCCTGACCTTGACCCAGTGAGATGGAATGGATCCTGGACAGAGCAGCACACCCCCACATTCATAAGCTCCACACCCTCAGGTCACTCCCCTACACCCACCTATCAGAGTAGTTCATCTCCTTAGCAAACCTCAGGAAGCTGCTCATGGGGTCTGACCCAGTGGACAGGATGAACACCAGGGGTGTGGTTTTGGACATGTCGCTGTACAGGGTTGCCAGGGTAACTGCAGGACTCTCCACAAACTGCTGGCCAAGGTTCTCAGCAACAAAGTCCACTGCAGCAAACACCACCTACATGTACATAACACAGCGACAGTGACCATCTGATCATGCACTGATACATGTAAGTGGATGTAGATTGTATATTCTAAATCTTAATGTTTGCACATATATCTACACTCCCACCTTCTCCTCTCTAAATGCTTTCACCATGATCAGTTTCTGGAAACTGCTAAGTCTTTCATCCCAGTGTCCCGTGATGGGAGGGGCTTCCCCTCCTTCCTGTGCAGGCTGCGGTGCTGGAGGGTCCTGCTTTGGGTACTCTCCAGGATTGGAAGGGTTAACATTGACCTGGACAGATAAAACATACAATGTATGCACACATATACATGTACACAATGTATCATGTTGTTGGAGATCCCTTTCCTTAGAACTCACCTCCCACCTCCCCCATACCTCCCGCCTCCCCCATATACCTCCCACCTCCCCCACATACCTCCCACCTCCCCCACACCTCCCACCTCCCCCATATACCTCCCACCTCCCCCACATACCTCCCACCTCCCCCACATACCTCCCACCTCCCCAGCTTGCAGTACACAGGGGTGGACATCAGGTCCTTGCACAATCCCTTGAATGCAGGCAAGACATCCTCCATGTCACAACACGTGTTCCACACTGTCTTGGTCAGCCATGGCACGTCTGGCTTTGCAGGGCGTTCCTGGGGAGGAGGAGGAATGGAATGTTGTCTGTAGTCATAATGAAGAGAGGCAACAGTGTGACCATGTACATACTGTAATGCCAGGTAGTGTGAATCATATAATGATCTTGTAATCCACAAATATATTTAAAAAAATTCTACATACATGTACAACTGTACATGTACACAAACTCCAATACAATGCACTATCTCCTTGATACCTGCCCCCTCATCCCACATACATGCACATACATACGTGTATGCACACATTGTGCACATCTATACACATTCCACTCTCACAATACACTCCCACCCTCTCATGCACTGACCTTGTCCACACCCCCAGCTCCCCTCAGGAAGTAGTTCCAGTCTGCAGCAGAGATGGCCCCAGCCTGCCTCATGATGTCAGCACACAACATGAAGGAGAAAACAAGTTTGTGCTGCTCAAAGAGACCTCTGAGGAAGAGCAGAGGGAAGGGGAGTGGCAGAGGGGAGGGAGAGGGGGAATAATACAGGTGTGTTTAAAGCAGTGCACCAAAAGTCCCGCCCACATACTGTCAGCCCCGCCCACAGACCCCACCTACCTGGCCACATTGGTATAGATGGTGCTAGTGGTGCTCTTAAGCAATATCTCCAGCCTCTTCTCCAGGTCCTTGGAAGGTGGACTGTTCTTGATACACAGATTGAACAGCTGCAAACATAGAGGGAGGGGAGGAGTAAGGGGGAGGGGCATGTGGGGGAGGGGAGGGTATGGCATGACCAACAGAAAGGGGACAAGGTTTAGCTCCAAATTGTGCCCATCCCACTCCCCACCTGGTTGAAGTACTTGAGGGAGAACTGGTACATGGGGTCCACCTCTGCCAGAGTGGCCACCACAAAGTACATCACAGACCCCCTGGTGGCCACAGGACGGTACTTCTCTCTGGCAGTGGTGATCTGGACCTCTGTCTGCTCAGCCTCAGCTAGCCGCTTGGAGATCTGGGCAGAGGTGACCTGGGGAAGGTAGCCCATGTGTAGGGAGATGGATAGTACAGTACACATGTAGATGTCCAATGGGGTTTTAGGTAAATATTTAGTGTATTTTTAATGGTAAATAAATTTTATTAGGTGTGCATATTTTTGTCTTGATAAATACTTGTAAGAACATGAAATTACTTTGATGTTTGAGTATTTCTACTTCAGCAACATTTATCATAATACACATTTGCATCCAATAATATTCTACATGCAATCAGCTAATCATCATCTTCTTACATGTACATGTATGTGATTATATCCACTTCATCTACTGGTACATCTGCACTGCAAATAATAGCTAACCTTTGAAGCATCTAGTGTTTCTATCAGCTTCTCATCATCCAAGATATTGCCAGTGGACTCAAACAGCAACTTCAGAATCATATCTTCAATTCTCTGCGAGGAAGAGGGAGTGGTCACACCTACAGGGGGAGGGGCCCACAGTTACCTTCAGCTCATTCTTGGCCTTGTTGATGTCCACTATCAGCTCGTTCCTCTGCTGCTCCAAGTCCTCACGTTCCAACTTGACCACATCGCTCAGCAGCTGGTCCTCCAGACCTGATTTGGTGACGGTGAAGTTGATGATGGTGACCTTGATGCACACCTCGGGGAGGTAGTGGGGGTTGGACATCTTGGTGGTCATGTAGAACCTGAAGTTCTTGTCATAGTCCACATCACTGTCCCCCAGCCTGATGAGCAGACGGCCCCCTTGGACGAAGGTCTGTTTAAGCAGCACAGGCTCCAGGGATGGGTCCAACTGTTCCCCTACCTGGGAGGGAGGAGAGGAGGGGGGAGAGGGAGAGGGGGAGAGGGAGAGTGGATTGTACAATACAATATTGTACATGTACATCACTACAAAAATACGATATTATATATGTACATCACTACACGTACATGTACTGGAGGTATATATGTACACAATGTACATATACATTTGTACACTAAGCATAAACCCCACCCTCCTCCCACACCCCCACCCCTGTCCCATGCACATGGACCACACCTCCTCCAGTAGCACAGGTGTCCCTATTCTGATGGCGTTCTCCAAGGTCCTCAGGTAGTTGGGGTCTGTCAGCTTGATCACCTTCAGCCCATTACGGCCCTCCATGCTGCGTATCCACCTGTTGGCCTGCTCCTGGGGGTCAATCATCAGGGGCCAACGTCTGCCCCGGGTCACCAAAACAGCGTTCTCCGTGGAGACGTTGTCCCGGGGAAGTCCGCACTCGTTCCACTGCCTGATCTCATAGGGATCAGCCAGCACATTCACCAGGCTGAGGTCATCTGACACTGGGATCTTCAGCTCCCGGCAGCGGGAAACCCATGAGCTCATCAGCTGGAGGTGTTAGCAACGTGCATGTGCAGTTTAAACAGGTGTGACAACAACAACAAAATGGCCGACCTTCTCTCTGTAGGAGCTGGTAAAGGCTCCATAATATGCCACACAGGCTGCTGCCACAAACACATTCCCCACCACATTCCCTATCTCGTCATCAAATCGCTAGGGAGAAGAGGAAGAGAGGTGGGAAAGCAAGGGGGAAAGCTTGATGCATTCTGGCATGTTGGTATACTGACTACTCACCTTGACGGACTCCGCCCACCTGACCTGCTCATCGGCCAGGCCTGTGGTGAGCTTGGCTGCACGCTTAAGCCTGGCCTGGGTCTGCTCCATGTTCTTGGTCAGCTTGTCCTTCTCATCCACACTCTTCTCATAGCCAGCCTGGAGCTCAGCTATCTGGATGGGTGGGGGGCATTTAGTGGAGAAGGCAACACAGAGGATGTTATGAGGTGTGTACTCTCAGCACACATCAGCCATTACCTTGGCTTCAATATCAGACAATGCTTTCTGTTTCTCCTGCAGCTGGGCCATCACCTTGGCTAGCTCTCCCTCAGCCGTCTTCAACCTAACCAAAAGGACATGTGCTCCATCACCATGGCAACAGACCACACCCCTATAGTTACCTCTCTCTCTTAGGCTCCACAGTCTTGGCTACATGGGCATACAGGTCTATGGCACGGACCCACAGGCACATGGACTTGCAAGCCTATAGGACAGAGGTGTGGCCTCAAACATACTGTATGTAGTCTCCACTAATGTGTGCAGGCCTACATGTACCTTAGAGGTCTTCTCCACGATCTCTGGCAGGAACTTTGGGTTGTCTATGTACTTCTTGAGCTTCTTCAGAGTTGACTCTGGGATGTTATCCTGAGGGAGGGTGAGAGGGAGAGTGAGGTTGTGGGAGGGGCTTAGTACAACAGTGTATGTGTACATGTACATAAGTGTCTACTACTACAGTATAAAGGTTGGAAATAGAGCCAATACAAGTACATGTGTACTAATACATGTACATATGTGTACACAAACTCCACTAAACATGCACATGTGCCAGACCCCACCCCTACATATATAACTGTATGGGGAAGGAGTACTGTACCTTGTCATAGTCAATCATCTTCTTCATCAAGCTGGAGTCCCCCAACACCTGCTTAGCACTGGCCCAGTCAGGCCTGGTGTTGAACAGAATACAGATACTCTCCATCACCGTGGCAACAAGCTCAGGTGGACTGCTGAACACACGGATCTCTGAAATGTCACTTTTGTCCAAAGCATCCAAGGCCTGAGAGGGAGGGAGGGAGGGAGGGAGGGAGGGAGGGAGGGAGGGAGGGTGGGAGGGAGGGAGGGAGGGAGGGAGGGAGGGAGGGAGGGAGGGAGGGAGGGAGGGAGGGAGGGAGGGAGGGAGGGAGGGAGGGAGGGAGGGAGGGAGGGAGGGAGGGAGGGAGGGAGGGAGGGAGGGAGGGAGGGAGGGAGGGAGGGAGGGAGGGAGGGAGGGAGGGAGGGAGGGAGGGAGGGAGGGAGGGAGGGAGGGAGGGAGGGAGGGAGGGAGGGAGGGAGGGAGGGAGGGAGGGAGGGAGGGAGGGAGGGAGGGAGGGAGGGAGGGAGGGAGGGAGGGAGCATTAAATTAAAGCCACACACACACACCCTGGGTCACCTTGTTGGCAGCTTGCAGGGCTGGTAGGGCTTGGTCCAGGTCCTTCTGGGCATCATCCTTGATGGCCTCTGTCTCTGCAGCCTTCTTCTTAGCTATGGCCTCCTCCTTTACCACCACTGCACGCACCTGTGGGGGGGTGGGACCAGCCAGGTCAGCTTGGAGCACAGTAACAGCATGCCCCCTGGCACAGCTGATTAGCATGACTCCCCTGTTATCCGATTGGTCAGTTGTATGTTTCTCCCACAAATGTATCGCTTTCAACATCTGTCTTCACTTTACACAAACTTGTATTAACACCAAACTAAATTGCACTGACCAACACTAACTTTTACTAACACTACCCTTTGTACTAACCTCACTAACCTCATCACACACTAACCTCACTAACCTCATCACACTAACCTCACTAACCTCATCACACTAACCTCACTAACCTCATCACACTAACCTCACTAACCTCATCACACTAACCTCACTAACCTCATCACACTAACCTCACTAACCTCATCACACTAACCTCACTAACCTCATCACACTAACCTCACTAACCTAACTTCATCACACTAAGCTCACTAACCTCATCACACTAACCTCACTAACCTAACCTCACTAACCTCATCGCACTAACCTCACTAACCTAACCTCACTAACCTCACAAACCTAACCTCACTAACCTCATCACACTAACCTCACTAACCTCATCACACTAACCTCACTAACCTAACTTCATCACACTAACCTCACTAACCTCATCACACTAACCTCACTAACCTAACCTCACTAACCTCATCGCACTAACCTCACTAACCTAACCTCACTAACCTCACAAACCTAACCTCACTAACCTCATCACACTAACCTCACTAACCTCATCACACTAACCTCACTAACCTAACTTCATCACACTAACCTCACTAACCTCATCACACTAACCTCACTAACCTAACTTCATCACACTAACCTCACTAACCTCATCACACTAACCTCACTAACCTAACTTCATCACACTACCCTCACTAACCTCATCACACTAACCTCACTAACCTAACTTCATCACACTAACCTCACTAACCTCATCACACTAACCTCACTAACCTAACTTCATCACACTAACCTCACTAACCTCATCACACTAACCTCCCTAACCTCACTAACCTCATCACACTAACCTCACTAACCTCATCACACTAACCTCACTAACCTAACCTCATCACACTAACCTCACTAACCTCATCACACTAACCTCACTAACCTAACCTCATCACACTAACCTCACTAGCCTTCTCCTGGTCAACACTCAGCCTCTTCATCAGCTCTTCTGTCTCAACAGACTTCTTCTCCAGTTCAGGTGCAAGAGCAGTAAGCTCAGCCTGCAGCCAAGGGGGGAGGTGGGGCTTAGCAGGTCCCCAGACCTGGGCACACAACATACCTCCATGTTGGTGACAAGTTCATTGGTCTCCAGCAGTTTCTTCAATCCAGTGGCTATGCGATTGCGTGCTGTAACCAGTTGTCTGTGTGGGACATTCCATACATGTACATTGTAGTACATACATGTACATTGTAGTACATACATGTACATTGTAGTACATACATGTACATGTATACTAAACAAACCACATACATGCACATGCACAGGCTTACTGTATACTCACATATACAGATGTAGGCTTACTTTCTCTTGGTCTGCAGCATGGACAGGTACAGGTTGATCAGCTCCAGGTAGCTGGTGGGTGTGGTGTAGTACCTTCTCCTTAGCTCGGAGTAGAACACCTCAGCCATGTTGCTGACACTTGTGTGGATCTCACAGCACATCTGAGCTATGGGCTCCTGGGGGGAGGAGGAATGATGGGAGGTCAAGAATAGGACCATGGGAGGTCCAGTATAGTGTGATGGATGTATAAAGTTAGTGTACGACACATGCACACACATACAACCATGTACATACCTTCAGTGCATCATCTCCAACATCAACAGTTTCAAAGAATGTTCGAGCCACAGAGAGCAAAGCTTCCCTAGAGAGGTACAAGTAATAAAGAGGGGGAGGAGGGGAGGGGAGGGGAGGGGAGGGGAGGGGAGGGGAGGGGAGGGGAGGGGAGGGGAGGGGAGGGGAGGGGAGGGGAGGGGAGGGGAGGGGAGGGGAGGGGAGGGGAGGGGAGGGGAGGGGAGGGGAGGGGAGGGGAGGGGAGGGGAGGGGAGGGGAGGGGAGGGGAGGGGAGGGGAGGGGAGGGGAGGGCAGGGGAGGAGGGAGAGGAGGAGGAAGAGGGAGGGAGGGAGGAGGGTTAAACGCAATGTAGCCCTAAGGCAAACCACACACCCACCACCTCACAGGACCTACTTGGGCCACTCAATGAACCAGTCAATGGTGCAGCAGTTGACCAGGGAGGGGAACATGCGGCACCTGGACCTGAAGGCGTCGCCCACGGGGCTCATGCACAGGACTATGTGAAGCCTCTCCTGCACCCGCCCTATGAAGTGTGCAAAGATGCCATCCCTGTCCTGCTCCCCCACACCATGCTCCTTGGCCGATGGCCTCACTGCTGCTATGATCTGCTCATACTCATCTGAGGCAAAGAGGTTGGGCACCTCCCCCGAGTTGAGCATGTTGTTAATGTCTTCTAGGAACTCTTCCACTACGATCTGGAGGGAGTGAGTGAGTGAGTGAGTGAGTGAGTGAGTGAGTGAGTGAGTGAGGGAGGGAGGGAGGGAGGGAGGGAGGGAGGGAGGGAGGGAGGGAGGGAGGGAGGGAGGGAGGGAGGGAGGGAGGGAGGGAGGGAGGGAGGGAGGGAGGGAGGGAGGGAGGGAGGGAGGGAGGGAGGGAGGGAGGGAGGGAGGGAGGGAGGGAGGGAGGGAGGGAGGGAGGGAGGGAGGGAGGGAGGGAGGGAGGGAGGGAGGGAGGGAGGGAGGGAGGGAGGGAGGGAGGGAGGGAGGGAGGGAGGGAGGGAGGGAGGGAGGGAGGAATACGGAAAATATATGTACTATAGCATACTACACATGTACATGTATGTAGTATATGTACAATACACATGTCTGAGGAATATTGTGTCAATAAAGTAGATGTACATGTATGCACATCCACAGCTGGAACCAAAGGGACATAGTCACCTGGTTCACTCACCTGGGTATCAGTGAAAAGGAAGACAGAGTCCTGATTCTCCACCCCGGCCATCCTGTACAGCTTCTTGAGGTCCTCGTGGAAGGCTGTGTAGTCGTATCCCCTGCTGAGCTCTATTTGGAAACACTTGTACCCACACATGTGGGCAGCTAGCCTGGTTAGACTCTGCTTGCCTGTGCCCCCCACGCCCACCAGGAGGGCGTTACCTCGGGGCTGACGAACCATGCGAGCTATCCTGGGGGGGAGGGGGGGGGGGGGGGTAAACTTAATTTCGTCACACATATATGTACATGTATGTACAAATCAATATACATGTACACGTTACAAAATTGCACCAAGGCTAAAACATCCTAACCTACATGTATAGGCCACTACAAAATTGAAACTGCAACTGAGCCAGGCCAAAGGATGGCTGGTACATGTAACTGACCTAATAATGTGGTCACCTTTCCGGAGGACACCTTTCTGGAGGACATATTATAGCACGGCTATACTGCGAAGGTCCAACATATGTTTACAAAGCATACTAGATTTAGTCACTAGCCTACTAGTACATGTATACATTCACTCTATTTCAGACTGCAATTACATTTTACATGTAAGTGACTGCATTGAACATTATACAAGTAAGAAATTGGACAGGTATCCCTGTATTTTCATGTGTTTGTGTGTGTGTGTATGTTTGTGGTGTTTGTGCGTGCATGTGTGTTTGTGTGTGTGTGTGTGTGTGTGTGTGTGTGTGTGCATGTGTGTGTGTGGTACCTTGAGACATGCTCAATGGCATCCATGAAGAACACCAGCTTCATCTCCTTGGAAGAGCTCATGTTGAAGTCATCCAGGTACTGGACATATGGGCAGATATTGGTGTTAAACTCAAGTACATGTACATGTACATGTGAGTAGGGACATATAATAAAGGCCTAGCCTATCCACTATTTTGATCCAGGGACAACTTCTCTAATAAGTGCTCACCTCTGTGAGGACAGAGACAGTCTTCTTTATGTTGGTGAGCTCCTCGTACACTCTGTCTGATTTGGGGGCCCCTATTTTCATGAAGTCTCCAAAGACGATAGGAGACTCCTCCATCTTGTCTGCCGTGAGCTCCTACATGTGCAGGCATGAGGTCATGTGAGCACCGTGTGCATCACGTGTGTGCACACACCTTCTGGAAGTGCTTGGATGCCATCTCCGAAAGAATACCATAGAAATACTTCTTGTCAGCCCTGTCAATCAGCCTGTCATGGAAGACTCTCTGGCACTCATGACAGAACAGGCGGAAGATGTGGTCGTGTTCCCTTATCACACCAGAGTCTGCCTGGAGCACACCTGCACAGCACACCTAAGTCATCTAGGCAAACCCTAAATAGAGCCCCCCCCCCCCCCCTTCTCCCATAAGGTCACCAAACCTTGTATGCACTTGGAGAGGTCCCTGAGGTTGAACAGGTAGTGGGACTTGGCAGGGGTGGGGAGGAGGTCTGTACTCATGCGGCCATATATCTCCACGCTGGCATTGACTATGGCTTCTGCAGCATCCTTGACTGGAGCAGGGAACTCGGCAAAGAACCCTTTGGTGATGGCCTGGGGAGGAGGAGCGGTACGGTTGTAAGTACTGCTACATGTGATGAGAACACCCCATACCATCAGAGGGGTGGTGGGTATATGGCATACCTTGAAGATGGCCTTCAGGCTGACCTCTGAAGGCTGTGGGAGGCAGAACATGGCAAAGTGCCTGACCATGCGAGGTGTGACCGGGTTACGCCCACCACCGGGAGGGGCACAGGCCGCACAGATGGTCACATCCTGTGAGGGGGGAGAGGGGGTGTGGTCATTTAAGTGTGTACTGTGGGTGTGGTCATCTAAGTGTGTACCGTGGTCATGCTTGCAGCAAAGAATTCATTACTGTGCCATACTTACATAACAATGTACTTACATGTACATGTATACATCATCCACATGTACACATGTACATGTACACCTCCCACTCACCTTGATTTCCTTCCAGAACAGCTTCTCTCTGTCATAAAACCCACCAAAGTCCTGGTACTGCCTCAGCAGCTCCACAGGGGGCTGGGCACCATACCTGTCCAGCTTGGGCATGTTGAGGTCGTCCACAAAGAAGACCACCTGCTTGCCTGCTGGGGCACCTGCACCAACACAAGTACATACATAGGGGGTGTGGTCACCTCCCGACTGATGATGCATACATGTATAAAATCAAATATACAATGTACACGTACAAATACATATGTACACACACACATGACACTACACATATACATGTACATGTAAATGTATACACACATATGTACATGTACACAAGTACACACACACATACACACACATACACACACAATGTACACACACGTACATACACATACACGTACACACACACACACACACACACACACACACACACACACACACCTAGTATGGTCTTCCTCTTCTTCTCTAGCTTGGACTCCACTATCTCCTGGGTCCTGATGCTGCTTGTCTGAGCAGAGAAGTTGATCACCACGTTCACATAGCGTCCCTTCTCCTGCAGGCTGTTGAGCAGGCCTTTGGCTATCACTGACTGCAGGAGGGAGAATAGCAAACACCAAGTATTGCTGATTCAAGCTCCACTTAAATGTGCAAACTTAACAACTTTGGAATGTCAATGAATCATAGCTGAGTCTTGGGGCCAGACCACAGTTTTTTTGCAGCCCCCCTCCCTCCAAAAAATTTGATGTAGTAGGATAAAAGTACATGTATGACAAAATCATGAGTTAGTTGGTTTTTTTTCATTGTACTATGTTCAGATCCAGGTCAGATGATGAATAATTATTACCAGGCAATCATCATCTATACAGGGTGTTCCACAATAGTAGAAAATAAAAATTAACCACACAAAGGTAATTAACTGATTATTGTTATTAAAAGTCCAAATTATAAAAAATGCTGGTTAGCTAAAATTTAAGTTTGATTAAAACTGCAAAATCCCACCTAAATCAAGTACATTGCAAAAATCAAGATTTCAATTTTGAATAATTCCTCAATGTAAGCATTTAATTAAAGACAGCTTGCAGAAACTCAAACCTACCTACATTTTTTAACATACATGAAATGAGTGGTAATTAAATCTTGATTTAGTGGTTTGAATTTATTAATGAATTAGGCAAGTTGAAATTATTAAAATTGCCAATGTTGGAGCTTTTGGATGGGTTAGGGTTTTAATTTGGTGGTATTGCAATTATTTATTTTTTAATCAGCATTTCTCCCCACATTACAATTACATGTACATGTAGAACATTTAGCAACGATTATTGGTGTTGATCCCCAAGCTATTAAGATGCCAACGGCAGGAATAAGCCATTACGGTGATGCTTGTTATTCTCATCCAGCTGAAAGTAACATTTCCATTGTCATAACCAACATGTAAATCATACTACATGTAGGCTCCACCCAGGCCAACAGCCTGGTACCTCCCGCTGACCTTGCCCACTCCTGTGGTGCCAGTGAACAGAACAGAACGCCTCACTTCTAACAGCTTCTCCATCAGGTAACCATACCTTTGGGTGTCAATAGTAGGGACTAGGATATCAAAGAAGGATACCTGCAAACGTAGTGTGAGTGTGCATGTGTGGAGTGTGTACATGTATGTGTGGAGAGGCCAGTGAGATCCATATAATGCACACCAAAGCCCAGTCAAATACATGTACATGTCCATGTATCTACAACAACATGTGTGCACATGGTACCTCACAAGACCCATAAGGTGTGCACTAACAGCACACTGCCCTGCACCATACCTCGGGGCTGTAGGCAAATGAAGGAATTATCTTCTCCCACAGCTCAAAACGTCTGTTCTCAAAGTCCACATAATAGCTGAAGAGGTCAGCGGCCCCAGGAAGCTGAGGAAATAGACATACATGTATCATAACCACCACAAGACATAATAATAACAACCACACCTGAAGTATTCAAAGCCACCTTTCAGCTCTACATCAAACATCTCCCACTCTCCCTCCCCTTTCCTTTCCCCTCCTCCCTCCCCTTTCCTTCCCCTCCTCCTCCCCTTTCCTTTCCCCTCTCCCTCCCCTTTCCTTTCCTCTCCTCCTCCCCTTTCCTTTCCCCTCCTCCTCCCCTTTCCTTTCCCCTTTACATACACTGTACCTTGACATCATGGACTTCCCCAAACAGCTCCCTGGTGAAGGTATCAAAGGCATCCATGCTCTTCTCCACCAGGTTACCTCCCATGCTCCACACATAGGCAAACACAAAGACAGTACAGATGAGGGGGTGGAGCTTGGTGGGGTCCATCTTCATGTCCACAGGAGCCTTCTCAGCACACAGCATGGATTGGAGCAGGGAGCAGAGGGTCGCCACACGACTTATCTCAACCTGAAAGGGGTGAAGTACATGTACAAGAGAAAGTCATGGTGGAGGTAAAGGGTGATACCAATATGGGGTTTAATCCACTGGAAAAGGGAAAGGTGAGGGGGTGAGGGTGCTTCACCAAAGACTGCAGGTGAAGAGCCTTTTGACACATGTATACATGTAGATGATAGAACTATAGAGGCACAGAACATCATGTACATGTTCAAGTCTCTGTGCTCAGGGTAAAAATAACTGTGGGAGCTCCTAACACATCTACATGTACATGTACATGTACATGTATTTACCAATTGTCCCTTTAGCAGCATACATGTATCATGTACAAGCACATAAATGTGTGTGTTTCTACATACATGTACAGTGTACATACACAACAGGTGGTTCAAACGTACAGCATCCATTCCCTGAGTGGCCTCCTTCTTAATGAACTTCAGCCCAGGATCAATGTACGTGTCAAACAGGTCCATCAGATATTTCTGCATCACAAGAATGTCCAGTTACAAATGTATGTACATTGCATATGTACATACATGTTTGTACTATGCAGTACTACTTTGTTAACAATGTCCCCACATGCCCACTCATCATACCCCTTCCTTACCTTGGTGCCATCGGCCATCTTTGCAGGGAACTTGCTGGCCATCCAGGTCTGCACATAAGGCCTCCACCTCAGCTCTGCTGGGTCCACGTACACCATCCCACAGCGGCTGACAGTGGCGGGAGAGGCCACAGCTAGGTCCTGCACCTCAAACATCATGTGGATGGTGGGGTTGAGCTTGATGCGCTCGCTGTTGGCCAGGCAGAGCATCTTGTTGTCATCCAGCACAGTGTTCATGTTCTCTATCCAGAGGGCATCCACGGGACCATCGCAGACGATCCACTTGTGGTCGTTGGTGGTGTCCTTGACACACTGCCTGACAATGGTGGCCATCAGACCATCCTTCCACTCCAGAGTGAGCTTGTTGACCTCACCATAGAGCTCCCCCATGGTCACAGACTGGGAGTGGGGGAGGGGAAGAGGGGATGGAGAGGGGAAGAGGGAGAGAGAAGAGAAATGAGCGAAAGGGGGGACCAGGGGATGGGAAGAGAGAGTGGAGGAGAGAAGTCACAAGTTTGGAAAGTGAGGAAAGGTTCAATGAACAAGTGCTATAAACAAAAGCCTATAAATGAAGCTTCAGTCACTACAACTTAGTAACCAGTACGTACATGTAGCTTTTTACAATTCATATATACCCACATCTACATATACATGTACATGTATGTAGGTGTACCAATATTTTTGTATTCCATTCCATTATACTTAGCTCACCCCAGGCCCCTAACCTCTGCAGGCTATGCTTGACAGCAACATGCACACATGTACCATTCCATAGGCAATGTGGTTCAGTTACATTCCCTTGCAAACCACTTCCATTTTAATCATCAAAGCCACAGCTCAACCATCCTGCCTCCACCCTGCCACGCCCCTTGTCACACCCCCGCCACACACCCCTCACCTTAGGATTGAGTACGTAGGTGTGCACAGGCTGGTAGTAGTAGTAGGCGTGGCCAGCCTTGTGCAGGTTGGTGAGGGCGTCCTTGAGCACCTGGTACAAGGTGGTCTTCCCCCCTCCAGTGGGACCCACACACATCACACCATGACGCACCAGCTGGGTCTCGTACAGCTGTATTACCTTGTGCACCTGGGGAGGAGGGGGGAGGGGAGGGGAGGGGAGGGGAGGGGGAGGATGAAATATGAATAGTGGGCCCAGAATGCAAATACAGGGAATAAGCAGCTCATACTCATACTATCACTTACAATCACATCAGTCAGCTAATGTATGTACATGTACATGGTGTATGTGCTACATATATGCATTCATATACTTTAATGAAGGAACAAATACACAATTGTACACATACACACACATGCGCACACACAAAATACACACAACACACCTCACATGGGGACATCCCTACCTGTGATTGGACCACCTGGTAGCCCATAGTGGTAATGGCCTCTTCAATGGCCGCCTTCAGCACACCATAGTCATGGTCTGGCAGGACCACCCCGGGAAACAGGTCAGCAAGGATGCCCTATGTGGACACCACATAATATATGCACATGTGTGTAGCTACATGTACTTATGACTACATGCACAAATGTATGGACCCCCTACATGTATGGACCCCCTACATGTATGGACCCCCTACATGTATGGACCCCCTACATGTATGGACCCCCTACATGTAAATGGACCCCCTACATGTACATGGTTCCCTTACACTAAAGAGGCGGGCATCGTCCACAAGGAACTTTGGTAGGTTGCTGTCCCTGAGGGCACGAATGAGCACCACATCCTCGCGAAGGGTGGGGTTTTCCCTTTTGAGCTGACCAGCCATCACCAGCACCTGAGGGAGGAGTACAAGTGAGTGGGGAGGGGATGGGGGCCTGGGGAGGAGAGGAAGGCCTGGGGAGGAGGGGGAGGCCTGTGGAGGAGGGGAGGCCTGGGGAGGAGGGGGAGGCCTGGGGAGGAGGGGGAGGCCTGGGGAGGAGGGGGAGGCCTGGGGAGGAGGGGGAGGCCTGGGGAGGGTTGAGAAGTAAGGGGGGCAGTACGTACAGACTTGACGGCCCTCATGCCAAAGTCATAGTGGTCTTGTTGGGATAGCTGCTCACTGCACAGCTTGTACATCTGGGTCATCTTACGGGCCAGGTTCTTGCTGGACTCAAATCCTTCAGAGTAGAGGATGACCTCAGCTATCAGAGCTGGAGGGAAGGAAGGGTTGTGTGGGTGGTATTTTGGGCCTGAACAATGGGTCTGGGCAATAGTAGTAATGGGTCTGGGCACTATTAATGGGGCACTAATGGGGCTGGTCACTAGTAATGGGGCTGGGCACTAGTAAGGGGGGTGGGCACTAGTAATGGGGCTGGGCACTAGTAATGGGGCTGGGCACTAGTAAGGGGGCTGGGCACTAGTAATGGGACTGGGCACTAGTAATGGGGCTGGGCACTAGTAATGAGGCTGGGCACTAGTAATGAGTCTGGGCAATAGTAATGGGTCTGGGCACTAGTAATGGGGCTGGGCACTAGTAATGGGGCTGGGCACTAGTAATGGGACTGGGCACTAGTAATGGGTCTGGGCACTAGTAATGGGTCTGGGCACTAGTAATGGGGCTGGGCACTAGTAAGGGGGCTGGGCACTAGTAAGGGGGCTGGGCACTAGTAATGGGACTGGGCACTAGTAATGGAACTGGGCACTAGTAATGAGACTGGGCATTAGTAATGAGTCTGGGCACTAGTAATGGGTCTGGGCACTAGTAATGGGGCTGGGCACTAGTAAGGGGGCTGGGCACTAGTAAGGGGGCTGGGCACTAGGAAAGGGACTGGGCACTAGTAAGGGGGCTGGGCACTAGTAATGGTCTGGGCACTAGTAAGGGGGCTGGGCATTGGTCATTCACACTTGAGCACCCACCATAGTCAGGGACCATCATGGAGAATGGTCTGAAGAGTGCCTTGAGATTGTCTGGTAGCTCAGTCCTCCCAGCATACCCCGGGTTCATGGTGATGAAGGCTGCACAGGTCCTCACCAGCTTGATCTCACGACCTTCAAACATGAACAGCTTGGCCTGGGGATTGGGAGAAGGTACAGTGTGTGTGTGTGTGTGTGTGTGTGTGTGTGTGTGTGTGTGTGTGTGTGTGTGTGTGTGTGTGTGTGTATGTGTGTGTGTGTGTGCATGCGTGTGTGTGTGCATGCGTGCGTGTGTGTACATATTCAAACTCTTTCACTGAGTACTACATTTGTACACATCACAGGTGTGGCCAGCCCACACTTATACATGTACATGTACACACACATGTATAACACACACACACACACACACACACACACACACACACACACACACACTCACACACGCACTCACACTCACACTCACACACACACACACACACACACACAGCCCCAGTTAATCACTGACCCTTGCGGCTTTGGCATTCCTTATGGTGAGCAGCTGTTGGGCTATGACTGAGAGCACTTCTATGTCTATCCTGTTGAACTCATCAAAGCAGCACCACGCCCCTGACTGGGCCAGCCCTGAGAAGAACCTGCCCATCATCTGATGGGGAGGAGGAGGGGGAGGAGGGGGGAGGAGGGATGAGGAAATGGGCCATCAGTGACAGGGTCCAACAAAATGAAATGCTCTAAAATTTTCACACCTTAAAGTCAAGGCCCTCTGAGCAGTTGAACACGACACACTGCTTGGCTAGTGCCTTAGCCAGGTCCTTCACACTTTCAGTCTTCCCTGTACCAGCAGGACCAGCGGGGGCTCCCCCTAGATCAAGCTGCAAGGCTCCCATCAGGCACAGGAAGCATCGATCCTGTAACCATGGCAAAGGTTGTTTATTTGAGAACCAACAATAGTCTATTTTAAAAACCACTGCATAATATTCAATAGGCCTAATTCTTATGTACCAGTACTAGGGGCTAAAAGAATTGCTTGGAATTTAATAAAATGGGGGAAATGAAATTGTGACCCCCCTATTCAACATCTAAAATACATGTACCTGTACATGTACATACATGTATACATACATGTACATACTGTGACAACCAAATCTCAATTTTATTCATCCTTGCTACAATGCTAGGGGGGTTACACCATGATGACTTTAATGAGAGGTACATGTACATGTACTATAACATTTGCATTTGCTTCTCCATACATGTAAATAAACTACATGTACACATGTACCTAATTCCACAACAAACAAGCTCATAATGTGTAGAAATTGATTTCAGATGCATGTGCATATGTGTGTGTGTACATGCATGTGATGCCAATGTAATACATGTACATGTGTGTATGTGTATGGACGTACAGTGAGAGGTGTGATGACAAGCCTGGGGGAGGCGCCCAGGTACTCATAGCCGTACACATAGGAGGAATTGGACATCCTCACTATGCAGTCATCTATGCCCACATCCCAGTAGTAACGGACATTCTTCACCCACTCAAAGTCCTGGGGACCAGAAACCTGAAAGAGGAATTATTCTCACAGCCAGCAAAAATTGTAATAACACATACAACAACCACTTCTAATTTTGGAGAGGATTGTGCACTGTTCTTTAGACATGTACACACTGTAGATTATTCTTATGCACAGAAATCAGTGTAGAAGAATTGCCTTCACATGCGCATTTTGCTTGTCCTGGAAAGGTTTACTATAATGCCTCCACTTAAACTTGCAAGGTCATTATGTATGTTTGCTTATAACCAGCCGTAGTGTATTAACATTTCTCATATTGGTGCTTTCATACATGTACAGGGGAGGTGATGTGGGAGGATGGTGAGGGAGTGATGTGGGAGGAGGATGGTGAGGGAGTGATGGGAAGGAGGATGGGAAGGGAGTGATGGGGAGGGAGTAATGGGGAGGGATTGATGGGGAGGAGGATGTGGAGGGAGTGATGGGGAGGAGGATGGGGAGGGAGTGATGGGGAGGAGGATGGTGAGGGAGTGATGGGGAGGAGGATGGTAAGGGAGTGATGGGGAGGAGGATGGGAAGGGAGTGATGGGGAGGGAGTAATGGGGAGGGATTGATGGGGAGGAGGATGTGGAGGGAGTGATGGGGAGGAGGATAGGGAGGGAGTGATGGGGAGGAGGATGGTGAGGGAGTGATGGGGAGGATGGGAAGGGAGTGATGGGGAGGGAGTGATGGGGAGGGAGTAATGGGGAGGGATTGATGGGGAGGAGGATGTGGAGGGAGTGATGGGAGGAGGATGGGGAGGGAGTGATGGGGAGGAGGATGGGGAGGGAGTGATGGAGAGGGTATTTGCATGTAAATCAGACTATCATCCAAGCACTGAATTTTTTATCCCCCTTTATGGGTGTGGCTAATAACACAGTATGGAATTAGAATAATCTCATAAACGTGATGAAATAGATGGCTACAAGTACACTGTAAAGTTGTTTTTTCAAGATTTCAAACTTTTATATTAGAAGTCAAGTGTCCTATAGAAAATGAGGTACTGAATTTCTAATTAGCCATACATATACATTTTTATCTAGGTTGTTGGTAAAAGCATACATGTACATTAGGTACATATACCTGTACATGTATGTGCAAAACTTGGACACACTTGGGAATAACCTATGTAACCATGTACCATATTCACACTGTGCAACACTCTTTACTGTGTATAGATCATCATTAGTATTGAAGCTAATCCCCTCCCCCTCCTCCCTCCTCATACCACACCTTCTCTGCGACCATCTGTGTCACTATGTCCCTGGCGTGGACATCCAGGGTGATCAGAGCTCCAATAATACTCCTAACCAGTTTGGGCAGCTCACCACGAACCAGCTCAGCCAGCTTGTTTAGGTTCTGGGTGAGGGGAGGAGACATGCCCATATAGGGACAGAGCTCTCAATGCCTGCACTCACCTGGAAGCATCTCTGCTCTGCCTCTTTAACCCTCGGCAAGACATTTCCCTCACTGGCAAGGCACTCAGTGAGGTCTCTACTCCACATGATCTGGGAAACTGTCAGTACAACCTGGTGTGTGTGTGTATGTGTGTGTGTGTGTGTATGTGTGAGTAAGTGAGTGAGTGAGTGTGTGAATCATATACCTCATACATGTACGCAGATATGCTATGAGGTAACCCTCCACTACATGCAGGTGGTGCCAGCCTAAACTTTTCCATTGTGCATGCAATTAAATTTGATGAGGTGCCAATAAAGAATTAGAATGATGTATGCAGGTGATAAAGTGCTACCCTGACCACTTTTAAAATATTCAATGCCATGCTACTCTTCCCATCCTCCCCTTCCCTCCACTCCCCTCCCCTTCCCTCCACTCCCCTTCCCTCCCCTCCCCTCTTACCTGGCCAGCATGTCCAGTGACCCACTCATGGCGAGGCCTGACCTCATAGTCTCCTATGGAGGCCTTGGTCAGCTTCCTCAGGGAGATGACCATGGACTCCTCCACTGCTGTCAGCCATGTCTCCACGTTCCCTCTTGCCTTCACCAGCTGTGATGGCCCCATGTGTGGAGGTGTGCATGTGTGGAGGTGTGTGTGGTGCACATGTGTGAGCTATGTTCCCCAGGGAGGCTGGGGGGGGGGGGGGGGGAGGTGTACCTTCTGAAGAGGCACTCTCTCCTTCTCAGGGGACAACATGGCCAGGATGTCATTGGTGGCCACAGGAGCTGAGCCAGGCTCCGGTCCCGGTGCGGAACCAAACTCCAGACTACAGAGAATGGAAGAGACATGGTAAAGATAGATCTACATCTATGTTAAACGCATTCCATGCCAGAAAATAAATTACTACTTTAAAAATCTTACACACATACACACATACACAGACACACACACACACACACACACACACACACACACACACACACACACACACACACACACACAGTACCTATATACATGTACACTGTACAGTACATGTACATGTAAATGCATTTGAGAGGTAGTAGTGGGAGGGGAGGGGGAGGGGTGATGAGAGGGGGACTCACAGAGCAATGGCATCAAAGCACTTCCTGAGATGTGGCTGCACAGCCAGGGGGTTACGGGTCTGGGAGAGGATCTCAAGCAGCTCATCGTTGGAGAGGAAGTAGAAGCGAGGGAAGAGGAGCCTCTTGGACTCCAGGTAGTCCTCCAGGCACTTCTGGATTTGCTCCAGGAGGGAGTTATTGGTCTTGAAGGTTTCCAACAGGCCTGCACAGGGGGGGGGGGGGGGTCAGTAATGCTATTCATGAGTCATATAAATACCAGGCACATTGCACAAAGTGACCTGCTAACGAGCTGTCCCATGCAGATAGGTAAGAGGTTTGCTATATGGAATTAGCAGTTTAAAGGAGGTGTTGAACGTATCTCATTCAATCTGCATCTGCTGGTCTGGTCTGCGGTGAAAAGCTATGCTAAGCTACATGTAGCAAGTGCATGCTAAAAAGCTATGCGGTTTGGGTTTTTTAATCAGTGACCATAGCTTACCTGTGGGGCAGGTTTGCGGCTACTTGCCCAACCTCAGCACTTGATAGCCTATAGAGGGGGCAGCCCAGCGCTCTGCTCCCTCCCCAGGCCTCACAGTACCCCCCAGGCCTCACCCCCCCTCTCCCTTCCCCCTCTCACCAGGCTGGGTGGCTGCCCTGATGCACACAGGCATCTTCTGCACCCTCCTCATGATGTCCTTCCATGACTTGTCCACCTGGATGAACATCTTGGCCTCATTGGGCAGCTGACGCTGGATGTCTGGGGCACTGAAGATGCTCTCTAAATAGAGCCAGTTCCGCTGACAGTTAAGCCACTCCTCCTGCACAAGGTATAGTGGTGAACACCATGTACACACACACACACACACACACACACACACACACACACACACACACAAATACTATACATGCACATGTACACATAACCACATACATGTATGCACTACACACAAAAACACAACCATACATTTATACTACACACAGCCATATGACTGTAACATGGGCAGCTCAATCAGGCCCAGCAGTGGTGCCCAGGCCCAGCAGTGGTGCCCAGGCCCATCCCATCATGGCCAGCCCCCAGAGGTTCACACTTACCAATGTCTCAGAGAACAGGGACAGTTGCTTCCCCCATTCCTCCACTCTGACCTTGATGGGCCCCACATGTCTGGACCCTGCTATAGTGGCAATGTTCACCTGAGTACCAGGGAAGGGAGAGGTAGTGAGTATACTGGGTAGTACTGTGAGTATACTGGGTATTACTGTGAGTATACTGGGATTACTGTGAGTATACTCACATAGCTCTGACACACACAAGCCCACCCTCCCCCTCCTCTCCCCTCCCTCCTTTCATACCTGGCTATCATCTAATAGCACTTGGATGTCATCTGTCCCTCCCAAGATGAACACATCCTTGGACTCACGATGGGGAAACACGACAAACTCAGTGGTCTTCCATGCATCTTCAACCTGTGGGGTATGTGTGTGTGTGTGTGTGAGTGTGTGTGCATGGGAGTGCAGGGATGTGCAAGAATGACGTCACATATGTATCTAAAAATAGCTTGTGGTGTGGTCTACACTACAAGTAGGTGTGGCTGACCTTCTTCAGTATGCCTTCCAGGGATGCCTCAGAGGAGGCCTGGCCAGACACCTCCCTTATGGCCTCCCCGTACTCAAAGGCCTTGAGGTCCACCAGCCTCTGGAGGGTGAGGGGCTCCTGGGGGTCAAACCTGTGCTGGATGATCTCCTCTATCTGGTTCCAGTGCCGGGGCTTCAGGGAGGGGTTACGTAGGTCTGTGATCACTGGTAACTACAAGGAGGGAGAAGGTGGGGAGGGAGGGGGTGGGAGGGGTGGAGAAGGAGGGGGTAGGAGGGGTGGAGAGAGTATAATACATCAATATACATATAACATTACATATGTGGCTACAATCCAAAGCACAAATGTATCTACCCATGAGACACATATATTGTGTACCTAACCACCCCTCCTACATGTACATTGTACCCCCACAATGCCTCACCTTCTCCCTCATCTCCTCTACTTTTGCTTTCAATGCAGGCACTGCTCCATTGGGGGGAAGCCCCTTCTCCATCTGGTACACAGCCTTGGCGTACTTGAGGACCTGAGCACTGACAGCATCAGGCTGGAGCTCCTCAAAGGGAGCCTGCAAACATAACTTGAGATCACTTCTGCCCAGGACATATGCAGGCAGTACTACAAAACCCTCCCCTCCCCCCCCCCCTTTCCCAACCATCCTCCCTCTCCTCCCTTTTCGCCCCCTACTTTACCATCATCCATTTCTGATAGTCCTTCTGCCAGTCACGCTGTGAATCCCAAAGATTCTGCTTCATCTTGACCTCAGCATGGGTCTCTTCCAAGTCTTCAAACCTGGTCACCTCCACCTGTGGAGGGACGATGATGCACAAGGGTGGATGGGACTCCATAGAGACTACTGTCCCTCCCTCCCACAGGGAAAAGTTATAAATGACCAGCCTCGTTTTTTTTAGGCTGGAACCTATCCTGGAATTGAGCGTCCAGGGTGGGAACATATGGTTCTATCCTGGTTCAACCACGTTGAAGCAATGAATATATGATTATATTCATTGCTGTAACATGGTTGTTCCACAAAACCAGGATAGGACCCACATGGTTTTTACATGCTCTGGACACTGAATCCCAGGATGGTTTCTGCACTATTAGGATGGGTTTCTGTTAAAAACAACCACCCAAAGAAAATCCAGATGGATATTTCCTGTGTCCTCCCAGACCTATTTGTATTTGTATACTTTGTATGGAGATATGACCACAGACCTTAAATGTCTTCTGGTAGGTCTTGAATGAGTAGGCCTTCTTCTGAAGCTCATCCAGCCTCTGCAGCAGACCCCCCACGTACTGGATGGCCTTCTCCCCCTCAGTCTCTGCACTCAGAATCATTGGATTCTGTGCAGCATACATGTACAGGCAGAAGTTAATGATATTCACCCCCACCCCCACCCCCACCCCACACCATGTGTAGCTGCTGTACCTGTGCCTGGGTCTTGATCTCCTTCACCTCCTTCCCCACGGCAGCTATGTCCTGGTCAAGATGGTGGCAGAACTTGCTCACATACTGCTCACGACTACTGGTGGCCTTGTCCACTGAGGTGTGGTACCTGCCCACCTCCTGACGAAGGCTCTGGAGAGGGCAGTGGTGGAAGGGGAGAGGGTAGTGATGGAAGGGGAGAGGGCAGGAGAGAATTTATTGCCCCTTATATATGACACTGTATTCCAGCTCCAGCTGTTTTTTTTTTTAAATTGATTTACACATGTACACAGATTAACACACCCAAATAGACCCATACCAATGAACAATTGTTCCTTCCACCCTCCCATCAAGTACAACATTAGTGGTCCCCCCCTTACTCACCTGGTACACAGCTAGGTCCTCAGGGGGCACAGGTACCTGGTACTTCTCTATCAGGTCGTACAGCTCCTTGACTATACCTGCCTCCTCATCCACCCTCTCCACCTGGCCCGTCATCTCCTCCATGAAGGTCAGGAGGTTCACATAGTCCATGGTGGTGGTGGGCTCCCCATCTAGGTGGAGCACAGCGTCTTGGGACACTGCTATGATCCTCTGTAGCATCTGCTTGGCCTTCCTGGGCAACATGTCATGAATCACCTGAGGGAGGAGGGAGAGGGAGGAGGGGAGAGGGAGAAGGGGAGAGGGAGGAGGGGAGAGGGAGGAGGGGAGAGGGAGAAGGGGAGAGGGAGGAGGGGAGAGGGAGGAGGGGAGAGGGAGGAGGGGAGAGGGAGGAGGGGAGAGGGAGGAGGGGAGAGGGAGGAGGGGAGAGGGAGGAGGGGAGAGGGAGGAGGGGAGAGGGAGGAGGGGAGAGGGAGGAGGGGAGAGGGAGGGAGAAGGGGAGAGGGGAGGGGAGGTACATTGTATAAGGAGGCAATTTAAGGAAAAGGGTGATGTCAAGATCAAAACAGCTTGTGCATACACAATGTAAATCATTGCTCCCACCTTCAGACATCTGATAGGTGAGGGCAGAAGCTGTGCCTTGAGCTGGTTGGTGTCTATGAGAATTAGGCCCAGGTCCTTCTCAGAGGGACAGTTTATCTTGATCAGGGCATGCTCCAACATGTACTTGACCAGGGAGAAGCGAAAGAAGGAGATATCTGAGGGACGGAAGAGTAGAGGGATGGGGAGGAGGGAAGGGGAGGGGTAATGCATGCTGGTGTCTGTCATACACATACCATGATCCTCCTGCTCCAGGATAGCTGTGTCCAGCTTCTCATTATCCAAGTAGAACTTCTTGAACAGTTCAAATTTGGAGGCATAAGTCCCTGCCATGACAAAGGCCTTCAGAATACAGTCCTGTAAGGGGGTGAGAAGGTAAGGATGTATGGTGTAGGGGTACGGAGGAGGAGGGGAGAGAGGAGAGGAGGAGGAGGAGGAGGAGGAGGGAGGAGGAGGGGGAGGAGGAGGACTAAACCTCACCTGGATATTCTGCCCCAGCTTCCTCATGTAGGTGTCATCTTCAAAGATGGCCTTCAGGTTAGGGCCACCTCCACAAATCTTGTCTTCTAGCTTGTGGTTGATAATGGGCCTATGGCCAGATACAAGAGTTATGTACACTGTGATCATGAGAGCAATAGCCCCATACATGGTGAAGGCGTTAAAGAATGGGTCTGGGGTGAGGTTGGGCAGGGCCAGTGTGCAGTCTTCAAATCGTCCAAGAATTTCTTGTAGGGCTTCTAGGAAGTCCTGTGATGATGGGTCAAAGGTCACCTCGGACTCGTCCAGCAGAAGGTAGGACTTGAAGATACACCTGTTTGGGTCCTCCACATCCTGCTTAGCTGGAGCAGCCCGCTGGGAGGGGAGGGAAGATAGAGGGAGTGACTATGGTCAAATTGTGATATACATGTAAACTTATATCTAAGCAGCAAGGAGGTACATTTCCATGTTGCCTGTAATTGTACAAGCAACAACACTGGCCAATGCCAGCACACATACCGATGGTGTTAGTTGGAGCCGTGAAGGTGTCCCATGGATGGACGTCTTGGAGTTTGTCCTCTCCAGGTGGAAGGGGATGTACTCCACAGTCTTCACTATCTCCTCCAACATGGCCTCCTGCTCGTACGGGTCTTCAGGGATGGGAGGGGCCAGGTCTGTGATCTCCACTGCCTTGGAGAACTGGGAGGTAAGGATGGACAAGATGGTGGCCATGGAGTTTGTGGCTAGGTCATGGAGCATGGTGATGACCAGATAGTCACATAGGAGGATGAAACTACAATAGGGGAAGGGAGGGAGGAGGGAGTGACAATGAGTGGATAGAAAGTTGAAACACTTAAGATTAAAAGTAGCATTTCATATCTGGCTGAACACTGATCATTACAATGGGGCAGTGCAACATTATTCTCAATACACATGCACACACACATGCACACGTGTGCACACACACGCACACATGCACACACACACACGCACACACATGCACACACACCTGGTCAGTCTTTGGCAGTGTGCTCTCTTGGCTGCTTGCATGGTGTAGGTCATCATTTCCTTGGAGTCCAGCTGCATCAGCTCAGGTTCAGAGCTCTCCCGCGATGTACTTGATGAGACGGCTGTTGTGTGCATGGGGGAATGATGTGTGTGTGTATGTGTGTGTGTGTGTTTACATGTATGTGAGTGTATGTGTGTGTATCAGTATAAATGATGGGTACATATACACACATGCATGTGTGGAATGTCGGTGAGTGTGTGTATGGCAATCACAAGTCAAAACACAGGGGGCGTGGAGGGGGTGTGGCTACATCCCACGTACCTGCCCTTTGCGGGTCACCAACAGGATCAGGTACAAAGTCCTCAGCCAGCAGAGCACTCTCACAGGCCACCCTCACCACCTCCTTAATCCTGCGATGGAACTCTGCCAAGTTCATGGACACCTGATGAGGGATATTGTGGGGCAGCTGGTGCTCACAAGTATACATCACATAAGCCACATCAAAATAACATGGAAAAGGTATGTACACCTGTATAAAGGTCTGGGCACCTGCCAACAAGCTACATGTACATGACAGGACCTACATCACCCCCATCACAACATCCTAACTGCAGGCACATGTGCACATCATGATGGTGTAGGGGGGAGGGGGGGGGGGGAGGCTAAGCCTTACCAGAGCCATTTTGGCCATGTGGCAGGTCTTGAACTCCTCCAGGGTGTATGTGGTGCCAGGGTCAATGGCTGCCATCAGCAATGTCTCCATGTTGATCACACACTGGTTATGTACCTCCAGGAGGGCAGGGCGGAGCTTGGGGTGTAGAATAAATAAGTTCTTCTCTAAAGCCTTTTTGCAGGCTGAAATTTTCCTAAATAGCAAGGAAAGGGAAAAGGAGGGAAGGGGTGGGGGAGAGGAAGGAGGATGAAGGGATGGAGGGGGTTTTCAATTCATATTTTGTATTATTATCAGAGGGAAAATTACAAGTACTGTAACATACTTCCAGCGAGCATTCTTCCTCAAGAGATAGAAGGCTTTCCACAGCCGGAACTTTGCAAAAGTCTTAATCCGGATAAGCTGGTTGAAGTGGTTGTAGTCCCGCACCCATTGGTCCAGCTCCGTGAACTCCGCCTCCTTGTGATGCTGGAGGTGAGTCACGCCCTTCAGACTTAGCGTGCAGTGGTCCTCCGGGTTAACCTTGGAGTGAACGACCACCCGCAGCTGGTATGGGTTGTAATGGACCGACTTCGGGCTGTCCACGGGGGTAAGGTACAGAAACCCTAGCTCCGGCTCTTTCTTCAAGCGGGCGATAATCTCCAAGGTGTCGGTGATAGTCTCGAGAGGAGGTGAGTATTTCGTTATGACGCTCTCGGGGTCCGAATTTAAAAGCAGTGCGCTGGGTCTGGAATGGAGCAACGACTTAAAGCGAGGGGTGTTCTTCCCCGAGAGGTGTTGAGATTTGACTGGAGAGGTCACCCTTCCTCCCCGAGTCTCAACGAGTACTTTCTGTTTCTCTACGAGCGTCTCTGGCAGGTCAGGGAGAGGAGAGGTGCTATTTTCCCGCTTCAGTGGCGCTACTCTTTCGGTGCGCGGTTTTTTGGCCTTGGGGTCTAGGTAAGGCTCCAGAGGTCCATGGAGTTCGTGGTGGAGCTTTCGTTGGTATGCCGAGAGAGCGGGCTGAAACAGAAATATTATTTTTACTTAACTATTTTTTCAATTACATGTACATACGTACCAGTGGTTCCAACTTTAGCACCTTAGCTTGTGGAGAGCCCTGCGTGTAAACGAATGTTGAAATAAATGTGACTTCCCTTCTGGTACTTGCACCACTCACTTCGTCCTGCACGGCCCTCCTGCGAACTTTCAGGACAGGCTGCGTGCTATTGTGTATCTCAGACGTAGCATACAACTTTGCCTTCAACTGGTCTGCCATTGCGCGAGGGAGGAGCCCCTTTCCCTGACCCTCATCGTGCTTTGGGGGGCTCAATGGACTGGCGCTGGTCATAGCCGAAACGAAGACATACAATAAAAGTTTTGGTTGCTATGGCAATAACATTAATTTCGTTAACGAAGGGTTAATGTTCCATCCCACTACATGTACAATAACTACATGCAGGAACGTTTGTTCATTTTCCCTTGAACACTGGTTCTCTCTTATCCCTAAACGCTCTAAGTCCTTCAATTCTGTCTTCAGTGGGGATGGTCTGGAAAAAAAAAATCAGCCATGCTCAATTAGATTATGGTAATCATCAATAACCATACCAGGGCATAGTAACTCTCCTCAACTCTCAATGCAGTAGACAGATCAACCTAAAATAAAAATGCAGTCTGTCAACATGAACTGAGAAACAATTTCGATGGTCAGACCTGCATGCCATTGTTAATGGCTTGTTTTGCAAGCCTCACAGCAATAGGACCCTGCAAAGCAGAGAGTGTGTGTGTGTGTGTGAATGAGGTAGAGGGGAAGTATAGACATGGAAAGTAAAAGCACCTTGCTAGAGATCTCTTTGGCAATTTCAAGTGCCTTTAGGAAGGCAGCATTGGAGCCACTGTTCTGGGGCACCGCCTCCTCCACCAGACCAATGCTGGCCGCCTCCTGACCTGTCAGAACCTTAGCTGTGAATATCATCTGCTTGGCTTTGCCTATCCCAACAACACGAGGCAACCTCTGTGTGCCACCTGTGTGTTATGGTGGTGAGACATCACAAAGTTATTGTGAGTGCATGCTGCACTGTTCAAGCATAAGTGTATGAAGTTATCAGTACAGGTGGTAGACATACATCTTGATGACATATTTGAGAGAACACTAAGCTAGTACACTAATAAGTACATGTAAATATCACATACATGAATGGTTCTCAGTGTATGCATTTACACATTTGCACACACACACACAACATATAGATCTGCTACTGCTTTTTGCTTTTCAATTTCTGGATGTAGTCGCCAAGGTTCTTCTGCACAGAGTCCTGCAGCACAAAGCCCACAAATTTCTCCATGTCCTCTGTCCTCGTGCGCACAAACCTGTCTATAAGTTCCCCCCTGAGAGACAGCTTCATGGTGGCCCGAGACAGCGGGGAAACAGAGAGGTAAGGCTCCAGGGCGCTCAACGATTCTTCAGCGAGACGCTCACCCTTGCACACTCTATCGACAAGACCCATCTTCAGAGCCTCCTCTGGCTTAAACAGGAGGCCCTGCTGGAGGGCCAGCTCCGTCTGCCGCTGCCCCATTAGGTGGGTGAGCATTAAAAGGAACCAGCTCGGGGCGATGATGCCCACTTTGGCCGCCGTGACGCCGACCCCGTACTCTCCTTCCGCTGCAACGCGGTGGTCGCAGGCCGCTGCGATGATGGTGCCAGCTGCTAGACAGTGACCGTTGATAGCTGCCACAGTTGGTACTCTTGAAGAATACAAGCACAACCAAAGATCTTGGACTAGTTTCCAGAACTTTCTTAAGTGCTCGGGCGTTACTCCATGCAGTTCCTTCAGGTCCAATCCGGCGGAGAACGTGCGGGAAACGCCCGAGGTAATGATTATGCCGTCTATCTTCCCGGAGGTTTGTAACTCTTCGAGATGGCTGGTTAAGGAGGCAACTAATGGAATATCGAAGCTATTCACCGGAGGGTGGTTCATCGAGATCTTGGCTACGTGGTACTTTCCTCCGAAAGTCTCTGTGGTGACCCCGATCGCTGCGTGATGTCTGTATCGGCAAGCATGTCTCGCAAACGAGAGGAGCCTACAGCACGTAGTTTGTCTCAACACAAATGACGCGTTCATTGCGCAACATCAGCACGTGACCCACACCCAATCAAACTACATAGCGCGCCGGCCTCCTAACAAAAATCGCGGGAAAGCCGTACTTATATAGTGATTTTAAACGTTTTGCACTCAGCTGCATTTTCTGTTGCAAAAATGTCTCACACGGACTTCCTCAACGCGCTCGCTGCAGTCTGCGAGGCCGCAGAGCGGATCCCAATTCCGCGGTACCCCCCTCCTCCAAACTGTTACTCGGGATATAATGCAGAAACAGGCGGAACGACAGAGGCAATGCTCCCTTACCAGCCCTCCATTCCACACTACCACCAGTCGGAATATGCGCTACCTTCTGGTTACTACTCCCCTCCCGTCCTACCGATCCCTACTCACGAGTGCTGCCCCTCCGTATTACCGGCCTCGCCTCCAACCTTCGCCGTACAGAGCCCGCTACAAAACACCCGCGTCTTCCAACAGTTTCTTGACGATACCTGGCCAGAGGAGACGCTCAGAAGGGGCAGCGCCGTCATCAGGAACAAGCTGTACGAAAAGATAGCGGACACGCTGCAAGGGGGCGAAGCTACGGCGAGGTTCAAGCACTGGGTGAAAAAATCGGAGTTCTTCCTTATGGAGAAGATGGTACCCGGGATGGGATACGGGGCGTGTCTGGCCGTACCAGCTGCCAAGGCGAGAGGAAACGCGGGACGAAATGCATCGAGGCACTCCCACAAGCTGGTGGCAAGACTGGAGGACTTCAGCCAGATCATCGCGACGTATCACAATGACCAGAAGGGCCACAGCGGTATACGAAGGACGTACGCAATGGTAAGCGAACGGTGGGTGGGTGGTGAGCAAGGGTAGCGTTACTTATTGTACGCCGGTAACACATTATTCCATCCGCAAAGCGAGGCGTCGAGGTGTGATTAGCGGTGCCCCGCCATTTGTTTAAAAAAATTCGCCGACCCGACCACAGGCTAATTATGAATGTGGGATATGTGGGTACATACGTGAGCATGGTGCCATGAGTATGTATCCCTAATCCTGTCAATCCTCTTTCATCTACCCCTCTCTCTCTCTCTCTACCTAAGATTCAAGAGGAGTTCAGCTACTTGCCTCGGGCTGCAGTGGCAAAGTTCATTGAGCTGTGTGAGGTCTGCTCTCTACACAGGCCCAGAAATTCTATGGCATGTGTAAATTGTGTGGGTATGGCTTCTGTGAACAAATCTTCAGTCTGTGAAATGGCAGCTGCCAGTGGGTCCAATGAATCATTTGACACAGGCTACGAGACTTCCGACTCTAGGAACAGCACCCCGACCTTTGACAGGGACTTCCCACATTCATCTTGACACCCCTTTATCCTATACCTACATACCAACCGTCATTACTTGGACTCCATTTTGTTCACCTCCTTCATAATGCATCTTCCCCTACCCTCCCCCCCAACTGAGATCCAGCTGTCATTTGTGTGTACATTGTTTTTTTTTTGTCTTTTTTTTTTTTTGCTTGAGAGTTGTTCTGTGCAGTAGATAGGACTTCATGTGTATACATGTAAGGTGTACACTTTTCACATGTGGTATTAAATGGCTGAGCGCTTTATCAGGGCACATTCCTATCTATCTGTACCCAGGGCTACTGTAACAGCAGTCTGTGTGTGTGTGTACATGTATGTTCTGAAAGTTATAGCTGTTAAAATCGTTATAGTAGATGTAAGGAAAGAGGGAGGGGCGGGTGGTACACAACCATGATATGGTATCATGCTTTGGCAAAACTCACCCCCACCAGGGAATATTGCCCATCGAGTCTCCACTAGTCCCATCTTGGCATTTGTTGCTGTTCAAACATACATGTAAGGAAAAGATGTGTGTGTGTGTGTGTGTTTTTTTAATTTATTTAAAGACCCCATTTTTCTAATAAAAGTGCACCCGCCTCACCTGCTATTCTGATGTCACAGGCCAGTGCTATCTCCAGGCCCCCTCCCAGCGCGGTCCCGTCCAGCGCAGCTATCACAGGGACGGGGAGGTCGGCCAGGTCAGACACACTCCTCCGCAGCCGGCTCACAAAGGGCGCCACCTCCTCCGGCCTCATCTCTCCCCTCTCCTTGAGGTCGGCCCCCGAGCAGAAGGTGCCCGGGACCTCACTCCTCAGGATGACCGTCCTCACGTCGTTGTCGTGCTTGAGCTCTGCAAGGCTCTCCTCTATCTGCATGCATGCAGGAGGGGTGGGGGTGGTAGGGGACATAGCATGTGCGGTGGTGTGGTGAATTAACTGATCATACAGCTTGCTATAGGCATTGCTGATGATATACTTAGGATGGGATGAAGCATAAATTTATGTGAGCTCATGCGTCGGGTTGCTCTTGACGATTGGCCATTGACCTACTAAAATCTGCTTCCCAAATGGTCGCCCTATTTTGCTTAGCAATTGACCTCTGCCAGGCTCTCATCTGCATGCAAGAGTGGCGGTGTGTACTGCTCTAACAGATCGATCAGCTTGCTATAGGCATTGCCGATAAAGCAGATGAAGCATTGTGTGTGAGCTCATGCTTGTAGATTGGGCATTGACCTATAAGAATAGCTGCTCCCCCGTGCAATGCATGGTTGCTCAGCGACAAATTAACTTCAATTAGCTGCAGCAAATCAACGGCACCAGCTCATGTCCAATTTTTTCCTTTTTAAATAATAAATGCAATATAATTAAATTGATATTCAACTCACTTGATTGATGAACAATCTGCCTATGGCGTTTTTCTTTGCAGGTCTGTTCATCACCAGTACAGCAACACCTGCATAATGGGTATCTTAATCTTACCGCTTCAGATGATATGGCGTATCATATAACGGTTCGTTTAATAATTGTATGTTTCTGTCCTGCGAAGAGCCCGTAATATCACCGGTTACCTTGGCATTCTCCTTCAAGCCTATCTAGCCTCAGCTCCCGTTCACTATCCAGCGTAGACCAGTACCGCACGGCACGAGCCACGGGCAGAGCCCTAGTGTACGACTTGAACAAAGCAACGAGCGCCATGGAAAATATGAAATTACTATTAACGTATAAATAGAACTTGCAGCAAACCAGCCCCTCCCATCATTAAAAATACCGTCAACAACAACAACAAAAAAAAAGAAACGCACCAAAAAGGGTTAAAGTGATGCAAGTGCAAGCGCTTTATAGCAAGCGTGGTTTAAGCCAATGTCTGTACAATAAGTTTCCTCTTTCTGTCGTACATGAACCTGTTACCACGGAAGACTTCACTGTCATAGAACGTTCCCAGGCTGTGAATGCTGATCTGGCGCGCCTTTAGAAACAGAAAGAAAATCAGAATTGTTATTTAAAAACACAAACCTGCATTGTCTGATGCCCCGCCCACCCGCATACCCTCTCAGAGAACTCCTCCTCCGGCACCTCGATCACATCCTGCTCCACCCCATAGCGGTTCATGTTGAAGTTCATCTGCTCCATGGCCAGCTGCTTCAGAATGAACAGCAGCAGCTCATTGTTGTCACGTTTGTAGGCGAGGTAGTGAGCAAAGGCCTGGGGAGGGGGTGGAGGGGAGGGGGTGGGGTATACAAACTCACATCTGTAAATGTTTTTCTGGCAAACATGCAACATGGCCACATACAGTAAGTGTACATGCATGCACTGTACCATAATCTACATACAGTCCACAGAAAGTGTATATACATGCACACATGCACACACACACCCACACCCCTCCACACTACCTTTCGCATATTCCTCATGACGGCAAACTTCTGGGTGTCGATGAAGCTCTCCAGGAGTACCCTGATGGCCATGTTGACGTCGTCCTCCAGCACGTACTCCCTCAGGTGGATGCGGGCATGGGCCTCTGCCACACGGATGATGGACTCTATGTGGCGCACAGTGATGGGGATACTGCCTGTGCGCTGGTGGGAGGGGGAGGAGGAGAGGGAGGGCATGTTTCCAAGACGTGTGTACAGCAAGATGTACTAGTAACATGACTTACTATGTGCATGACATACATGTACTGTAAACAACTGCAATCACTGATGGGTATCCAATAAGTATTGCACATGTATATGTACATGTAGGACTCTTCTACACAAAATCCACATTCCCTAATAATCTTACCATAGTCCAGTCCCCATTCCCACACCCCAGTTCCCATTCCCACACAACCCTACCATAGTCCAGTCTCCATTCACACACCACCTTACCATAGTCCAGTTCCCATTCCCACACAACCCTACCATAGTCCAGTTCCCATTCCCACACGACCCTACCATAGTCCAGTCCCCATTCCCACACCACCTTACCATGGACTCCTTCCTCAGCTCGGCGTACAGCTTAGCTATCTTGTCCTGGTCTATCTGGTGCAGCCTTGGCCTGATCTTCTCCTTGGAGTAGATGATGTACTTCCTCAGGATGTCCTGGGGGATCAGCTCCACCTTGGCCCCCACCTGCTCCATCCCCTCCCCATGCTGCTCTGTCTCCATGGAGACATTAGAGGGGTGGTGCTTCCTGTGGCTGTTGACCACAAACTTGGCTAACAACTCGTCCTGAGGAGGGACATTGGGATGAAAGGGACACTCAAGAAAATAATTAAACACCCGAGATGCCTAGTTCCCCAACCACGCCCATTGCCAATGACGACATGACCGCGCCCACCTCCACTGGATCCACAGTGTCCCTGACCACACACAGGATGTCAAATCTTGAGAGGATGGGCTCTGTCAGATCAACCTATAGGGGGAGCAGAATGCAGAGGGTGCATAGGTCAGTGAGGTGGGGGGGATCGTTGGGGGTGTAGTGATTCACTCACATTCTCTGAGAAGGTCAGGGAGGGGTCGTACCTCCCACCAATGGGGTTAGAGGCGGCGATGATGGAGCACCGGGCCTGCAGGGAGGTGACGATGCCGGCCTTGGATATGGAGATGCTCTGCTGCTCCATGGCCTCGTGTATGCTGGTCCTGTCCTGGTCATTCATCTGGAGGGAGTGCATTAATTAGAATATGCTTGCTCATTCATCTGGAGGGTGCACATTGATTAGAATACGCTCGGTCATTCATCTTGAGGGAGTGCATTAATCAGAAGTATACATCTGAAGTGATACATGTATGAAGGGCGTTAATTAGGCACCAGTGCTAGCTGACACCCAAGCATCCCAACATAATGGACATACACGTATGCTTGTACAAAAATAAATTGTAAATGGATATAGTGACCTCTGCATGCATGTGACAATCCCATTGGTCACTTCAGCACCAAGATTACGGGCACAATTAGCAGGGAGGGCGGGCTCCTCCCCCTACTGATACTGATATTGTAAAACTTCCAGACATGCCTTAGCCTGCCCACTTGGGGGGGAGGTGGTCTACCGTATGGAGCTGCTTTCAACATATGAAATGTCCCACATAACAGCACATAGCTCCTACATAACAGTACATAGCTCCTACATAACAGCACATAGCTCCTACATAACACACAGCTCCTACTTAACAACACATAGCTCCTACATAACAGCACACAGCTCCTACATAACAGCACACCCCCATACCTTGTCAAACTCATCAATGAGGCACACTCCCTTGTCAGCCAGCACCAACGCCCCGGCCTCCAAGGTCCACTCCTTGGTGATAGGGCTTCGCTGCACGTAGGCTGTCAGGCCCACTGCAGAGGCTCCCTGCCCAGTGGTGAAGACAGGCCGTGGGGCTATCTTCTCCACGTACTTGAGGAACTGTGACTTGGCAGTGCCCGGGTCCCCACAGAGGAGAATGTTGATGTCCCCCCTGACTTTGTGTTTACCTCCTGTGGTCATGGTGATGGGATGACTCAGCAACAGAGCACACACACACACACAAACACACCCCCAGCATAATTAAGATATCAGATATTAGGGGTGTGATGGACAATATGGAAGTGATTGAGCAAGATAAAAACTGCCTGCAACTGTAAATATCACATTGGAATAGTCTGCAATAGGAGGTTAAGCATGATTTAAGTATGGTGATGGGAGGATACCACTTGAATGGGCAGAGAGTTATAAATGTATGCTACTTCTAACTCTCCATAACTGTAGGCAGTTGCAGTACTTCACTCTTGTGATGTGTGCAGCCGCGATGGAAATGCCTCTGGCTGCACGCTAATGTGATGTCACATGTCCAACCAGATGCTACTCCACTCAATCATGGCTCAGATATACCATCTGCTCTTGCACACTGACATACATGTGTACATCATGTAAGAATCATGGGTCAACTAAAAGCTCTCCATTATGAAGGATGATTATGACACACATGTGCATTGTGTGGCACTACATGTACACGCACAAGTACATAATAACTTCACTATAGTTAAACCTTTAACCAGTAATACCTGTACCTGGTCCCCATAAATAGCACACATCGTTACCACATACCTGGGTCCTTAGCTTCACCTCCAAACAAGGCAAGTGCAATGGCTCGCTTGATATCCTTATGCCCAAATATGGAAGGTGCAATGCTTTCAAATATCTGCAGGGGTGAATTGGTTAAAGAGATAAAAGAAATCTTCACCCTGGAAGGAAGCTTGTTCTCTTTGCTACCATGGTGACCATTCCCTTTGGTACCACGGTGACCATTCCCTTTGGTACCACGGTGACCATTCCCCCCTACTTTGCATCTTGTGGCATAATTAATTCCCTCACTCATTACCAAGGTTTCACCCCATCCCCATTAGCAGTGTTAACATCAGGACCCTCCCCCTTCCACCCTCTCCCTCTCACCCTCTCTCCAATATTCTCGTCCTTGGCAAGGTTCTGAAGTGTCCTGATGTCCTCATCGGTGAGGCTGTCCACTGCTGTCTTATCCTCATTCTTGCTGATGTAGTTGGCTTCTATCACAGTGGCAAACACTGGAAACCCATTGGCCGTGTTCAGAGCTCCATCATAGCTGTTAGTGTACACACCCGTTAGCTCCTGGGGAGGGCAATGATAACCTTTAATAACCTTACACAGCCAATGAGGTAACTCTAATGCTAGTACACAACACGCGGCCATGTGATGTTCAGTTACAGAGAAGGATTTGATCCTCCTTCACTTCATGCACTCAACAGCCATCCATGGGATACAACATGCACATGTGCCGCATACACTTGGATATACATGTAGACACACTTTTATATGTGCAGAACCATAACTTAACCATGTGGTGGCTTATGCATATGTAAAGGTGTCTACATGTATATGTAGGCGTACACACAAATCCCATAGCTGTTGTGCGTTTATGCATGCACATACAGACACCTTTACATACGTGTAAGCCAACACTGGGTTCAGGTACATGTATGTGCACATTATAAAGGTACCTGGATTGTCTACATCCAAGTGTATACCACACATACATGTTGTATCCCATAACCGCTAAGTGAGCACTTGAAGTGACCTCTCTGGACAGCCTCACCCACAACAACAACACCTTCTCACCCACCCTCCCCTCCCCACCCCCAACAGCCCAGTGGTAAACATCTGGTCCTCTTATTCATACACCCCTCCCCTTATGTCAGGTCAGGTACACTGGGCGATGTGACCACATCACATACTAATTAGTGATGGAAGGGGCGGGGCTCTGGAGGCCATATCCACCTCCATCCATCCCCACCACACCTGTAAGCGGCCACATAGCACACTGTGCCAGCCCCTAAATCATCCTAACTGTAGCAAATTAAAGGAACTTGTTCTTAATCACAAAGCTGTTGGTACAAATCCCCCCCCCCCCCCCTTCCCCCTCCCCTGAAATGTGGCTGTGGCATTTGATCCAGGACAAAATGTTGCTACTAAGACATGTAAATCCTATCTTAGTTCAATATCGCATGTATTTCGTTCAGAAGTTCAATATCATTTCTTCATATAGTTAGCCCCCCAAGCAGCAGCTCTATTCATGCACATTAATGTTGATGCATTACAAAAGTACCCAACAGTAATATGTAATATGTAAAATATATATACATTCTGGAGGTCTGAAATTACCTCTACACAATTTTGTATTACCCCTATGTTTCAAGACTGTTAATAAGCATTGTACTTCTTTTGTTTGCCAAAACATTTTTTTTTAAATGACATCAATGGCCAGTTGAGTGTTCACCTGGTTCATGCCAATCCTTTCAAGGTTAGCACCACCAGCATAGAGCATATTGTTACTTGTGTTTTTGTGCTGTATATCATTAGCTAGTCTACATGTAGGTGGTAGGTAATTTAATGTTATGTGTATCTACATGTATACAGTTGGACTATGAATACAATTGTCCCCACACACACCAGGTCTACGTTAATAATTAAATGGCGGCTCCGAGTCAAAAACATCAAAGTTACCTAGACACCTATGTGATGACATAACGTGGTCGCTCTAAGAGGAAGCTAGGCATTAATGGAAGTGTGGCTGTCTCTGCCCAAAAAAAAAAAAAAAAATGAAATACACAACTTCAGGGATGGTAATGTGTACTCTGGATGTAGTCGGTATGAAGAAGTCTGTATCTTGGCCCACATTTTTATTTTAAAACCTCACACATATGGCAGTCCAGGCCCTCACATACATGCTTGTAACTTACTATCTCGTCCCCAGGCCCTGCTTACTATCTCGTCCCCAGGCCCTCACATAACCCATGCTTACTATCTCGTCCCCAGGCCCTGCTTACTATCTCGTCCCCAGGCCCTCACATAACCCATGCTTACTATCTCGTCCCCAGGCCCTGCTTACTATTTCGTCCCCAGGCCCTCACATAACCCATGCTTACTATCTCGTCCCCAGGCTTGCAGCTGTCCACCAGGTCGGACAGCAGAATGGCGTCCTTTGATCGGGGAAGCCTTCCAGCTGCCACCTTGCCGGGACTCTCCTGCACAGTGATCCTCTGGTAGTTCTGGTAAATGGTCTGAGGAGGAGGAGGGAAGAAATTGTTGGGTTTTGCACTTATAATAAGTACTACAGTACAACTTGGAAGACAATTCTACTTTCGGTCTGTATTGGAAAGTAGCTTAGGTCCACGCAACTACAGTGTATACTGTATTGTTGCTGTGAAATCTTTCTTAGCAATAATGTGCTGGTTATTAATTTAGACAAACAGGATGGGTGTGTGATTCAGCCTTATTGTAAATTAATAATACTCTTCAATGTCACAAGTGTCTCCTTGCGTGCATAACATTGTCACATGCATTTTCTTGATAACCCTTTCAGCTACTTATGATTTGGTCAAATTGATTGTTATAAGAATTATCTTGGAAATATGTGTGTGCATGTGATTGTGTGTGAGTGTGTGTGTGTGTGTGTGTGTGTGTGTGTGTGTGTGTGCTGTGTCTGTGTGTGTAACACACACAGACACAAGCTCCTAGCAGTCCCACCATACAGGAGGTCCCTTGTACACACACCTGTTGCATGTTGACTTCAAATGGACCATTGGACTGGCACTCGGGGCAGGTCCCAGGCTTCACCTCCTGGTCATGGCGCTGGAAGAAGGGCCCCAGCACAAAGCCACACTTGAGGCAGTCATACTTGACCATGTTGAGCTGGGGGAGTACCCCCGTGGTCCCCGTGACAACGCCACATGTGCGCAGCAACTTGTTGAGGTGGAGCTGCCTGTGATGGGAGGAGGGAGGGAGGGGGGGAGGGAGGGAGGGAGGGAGGGAGGGGGAGGGAGGGAGGGAGGGAGGGAGGGGGAGGGAGGGAGGGAGGGAGGGAGGGGGAGGGAGGGAGGGAGGGATGTAGGAGGATAGGGATAGGTGGAGTAGGGGCAGGAGGGGATGAGATGCAGTAGTACACGCAGGTACACAATACATAACCAGCCAGGTTACCTTAGTGACCTCAGCTCCTCCAATAGAGGAAGGTCAGCTATCCTGACGTGGATCTCATTGGCTATGCGATCATAGTTGGGGAAATAGGACAACACTACCTCCTTGGCTGCCTGCAAGAGGAAGGAATGGGGAAGAGGCTGACTGGCAATTGAATAAACAAGCACAGGAAAAAAAATTAAAAAATTTATTTTTTATCTTTGACGAAAATGATTGCATAGTTTTTTTGCTGGTGTAAACAATTGTGAAGAACATTCAAACAAGCTTACAATGTGATGTCACGCAGCAGTCATCCATTCAAATAAAACAATCTATCATGAATTGTGAAGAATATTCAAACTAATAGCATCTTCATGGTCATTATCAGAGCATCCAATGTTTTCAAACTCTTAAGAGCTTTGTATTGTCCTGTACTTACACATCAGAAGTTGGAAACTCCATTAAAATGTAATCAATGAGCTGTACAAACATTTGCCTAATTTTCAGTTATTTTTTCTACCCTTTCAGTTTCAGTCCTCCCCACACACCACTTCTTGTGCTGAAGAGGTTACCCTCCCACTCATCTTCCTCACAAATAGGCACCCAGTTTTTTTTTTAACAGTGACACATGATTAGGTCGTGATCTTGACCAGGAATACTTGCCTTACCAATCACATGTAATAAAACATTCTCTCTGAGAAAGTTAGTGGTATATAGGATTTGAAGGCAATGGTGGTGTAAAAAGGAAGGGAACAAGGGATTGGAGATACAATAATTATTCCTATATTTAGCAACACAAATGTAACGCCGTTCTACAAAGTGCTACAATCCGTTGTTCCCTTCCTTTTTACATATCCATTACCTCATCATTACACATCTCCAATACAGCACACATACCTCATCAAACACTTTCATCATCTCCAGAGGGGCATCAGGGAGGAAGAAGGCGATGACATTCTGCTCTCTGGCCAACATGCCATAGTCCACCACCAAGCTTTGCTTGTTGGCTGTGCGGGGGTGGTGATGGGATGGGGAGGAAGTGAAGGATGGGGAGGAGGTGAAGGATAGGAGTGGGAGGAGGTGAAGGATAGGAGTGGGAGGAGGTGAAGGATAGGAGTGGGAGGAAGTAAAGGATAGGAGTGGGGAGGAGGTGTGTGGGGTAAGGAGAATAAGTACTGCGTCAATTTGACACACATGTACATGCACAACACCTCCAACACATACATACATGCACTCATTGCTCAAGTAACCACACCATGTTGACAGTAACTACAGCTAACCAAGCCTGTTACTCCAATTGGTGCCAACCTTCACACATCTGCTTGATCTTCTCCCTGTACACGTTTATGCCGCTCTCGTTGACGTAGGTCCTCAGGAATATCTTGAAGCGACTCTTGATCTCCGCACGTGGGCCGGCCATGGACACCCACTCCCTCAGGGGATGTCCCTTCTGGTCCTCCAAGTTCTCTATCACCTCTGGACCCTACGCGTAAAATATAAGGGGTGAAAGTGGTCTGGGGAGGAGAGGGTGGTCTTGGGAGGAGAGAAGGGAGGGATATTCTGGGGAGGAGAGGGAGAGGGGTGGTCTTGGGAGGAGAGAAGGGAAGAATGGTCTGGGGAGGAGAGGGAGAGGGATGGTCTTGGGAGGAGAGAAGGGAAGAATGGTCTGGGGAGGAGGAGGAGAGGGATAGTCTTGAGAGGAAAGAAGAGAGGGATGGTCTGGGGAGGAGAGAAGGGAGGGATGGTCTTGGGAGGAGAGAAGGTGAAGGATGGTCTGGGGAGGAGAGGGAGAGGAATGGTCTTGGGAGGAGAGGGAGGGGAGGAGAGAAGGTGAAGGATGGTCTGGGGAGGAGAGGGGTGGTCTTGGGAGGAGAGAGAGGGGTGGTCTTGGGAGGAGAGAAGGTGAAGGATGGTCTGGGGAGGAGAGAAGGTGAAGGATGGTCTGGAGAGGAGAGAAGGTGAAGGATGGACTGGGGAGGAGAGAAGGTGAAGGATGGTCTGGAGAGGAGAGAAGGTGAAGGATGGTCTGGGGAGGAGAGAAGGTGAAGGATGGTCATTGGAGAACGAGTATGGGTGGGATGGGATGGGAGGAGAGAAGGGGAGCGATGGGCTGGGGAGAAGTAAATAGGTGGGAGGAAATGAAGAGAAGGGATGTTTGTACCTGGTCCTCTTGGCTGGTGTGGTCGTCAGTGGGCCTATCTGCCCTCCTCTTGCGAGCAGGGGGCAAGTCTTCATCAGCTTCACTTTCATCTGAGTAGTGGTATGGAGGGGTGTGTAGGGATGGGGGTGTGTAGGGTGAAGGTGTGTGTAGAGATGGGGTGTGTAGGGTGAAGGTGAGCACACACTCACCATACAGCAGGCCAGGCCTCGTTCTGCCGTGGGTGAGGGCATCTTGCCTGTCTCTCTTGCGCATCTCCTTCTCGGCAGCTGCCCTGGCCGTGGGGGACAGTCCCTCGTAGTCCTGCTCGTCGATGTCCTCCGCATTGTACACATCCAGGTGAGGCATGGGGCGATAGTCCCTGCAATGGCCACCAGTTACAGCGGCACACACGTCAAATAATATTCGTATCATATCTCGCCGGATTAAGATTTGGCCACGCCCTTGGCCACACCCTTGGGTCTACCATTCTCACCTCACGTCGAAGTTCTGGTCGAACAGTTCCTCGCCTTCCTCCTCCTCGTCCCCAGCAGGCGGGCCGTCGTCGAAGAGTACCTCTGCGCCGTCCGCTCCATCACCGTATGGTTCCTGAGGACTGCTGGGTGGCTCACGATCACGCCCTCCTGGAAAAGGGAGAGGGGGGGGGGGGGGGGGGGGAGAGAGGAGAGGAAGTAGAATAGAATAGAATAGTATTTTAAGACGTTTGCCTGTGCATGTACACTAGCTCCGGGTAATGTACATGGTAACCATACACACTCAATGACGCCACACACGCTGTATGTGCTTTGGCTGCGGGCGGGCGGACTTACCCGCTCTGGAGCTAACACTTCTCGGAGGACTGCTGGGCTCTCCGAAGCTGCTGGAAAGGACCGCGTCCGCATCGCGGGGTGTGCCCTGCACGTGAGGCAACACGGTAGCGAGAGAGCAATACAATACGTGAAGGCTTCCTTATACTTACAGCCATCTTCGATAAATATGTTCCCGCCGAACAGTTATAAATTAAGTAGTACTAACTTCAAATAATTTTTTCACTTAGAAATATATTAATTTCTGCGTGTATCACTATGTATATGAATACGTACGTATTTCAACTTAGTCTTTGTAATTTTACACCCCACCATCATAGACATGGGAATTTTTGTGGCGCTGAAGTAGCCTCGTCGCAATGAATCAATTTATGTTTCGATCCTTGTTCTTTTTTCGTACTAGAAACTGGGCTGGAAACGAGGAACGAATGTTTCCGCTTTATGGTTGTCTCGTTCCAAGACCCACATACGGCAGTAGCGGATTCCATTACATCACCACTACGCGGGATAAGATTAAGGAAAATGACTGACAACAATGTATTGATAATGTATATGTAATGTTCAATTTGTGCTCAATGTCCTGTCAATGCTTTTACAAAGAAAATAAATGTATATAATTTATATACGACTTTCTAAATTACAAAATCACGCAAATTAATAACATTGCATATCATTACAATGGTCAGTTAAAATAAATAGGACAGTAAAGATGCTAAAATGTGTTGTTTGGGTGGAAGGAGTGCTGCTCCATCCTCAAACCCTAGACCACATCGCCATTTCACTCTAGAACATGTGTGTGTGTGTGTGTACATGCGTCAGTGTCTCGGCAATCCACACAGAATCCTGATCGTGAGTACCTTTTCCTCCAGTGCAGAGCTATTCCTCAGTCCCTGGGGATACTTCTAGGCAGGGTTGCCGAAGGCCAGTCCGGCCTGCCAGGTCGGCCTGCCAGGCCGGACATTTAGCTTGGCCTGGCAGGCCGGACCGTGACCTGACAGGCCGGCAGGCCGGGATCCGCCCACTTATTGTAATAAATTTCGCGATGTCGAAAGCTATACAGGAATGAACGCAACGCTTTTGAACGAGAATAACTTTTGATAGGAGTAAGAAAAAAATCTCATATTTTGAAACTAAGTTGGTCGGTTTCCTCAAATTTTTTTACATCCATTTAATTAATACATTATTAATCATGCTAATTAATTTTAATAAGCACAACAAATTAACCGAATCTGAAAGTTCGTATGTGTTCACATATCGATTGTGAAGCTTCGTTCAAAATATTGGATTTTTTTCACATTCACAACTAAAACTACGACCCACTACTTATTTCTCTTCGCGTACGCATGCGCACGTGACCTCGTCCCAAGACTTATTTCGTCATTAAATAAGCAGTATCAGTCACGTGATACAATTCGGAGGCGGAACTTTTTAAAAAAAGCAATGCCCCACCTCCTACGTGGGTGTTACGAGCTAATTATCCAATGTGGTGGGCACCAATTAGCACAATCGTACAGACAGACACTACTACGGGCTGATAAGAATTTGACATGCAATGCCATTCTGTGAGTTAGGAAACGAAGACGCACACGTGTACACACGCGTGTGTTATTACACCCGCAAAAATCAAATCTAAAAAGATTACAGCTCTCTCGGAGCTAATAGCCTACAGCAGCATCGCATCCAAGCAGCACACAGTACTAGTAATTTGTGCGCATACCTGATTTTGTCTCTTAGCTAGCTACGTAGCTAAGATCCCGTGGAGCCAAGCCAATGCTACGTATGGGTACTTTGTGTTTAACAAAAGCAAACGATATAAACTACGAACAGGAACACCAAAGCCTCACGTGTAGTTCTATTTAAGCTCAGGTAGGTGTGGCTTACAGCATCTATCATGGCCGTATGGCTTGAAACCCACCATTTCTAGCCCGAGCTACTGTAACAATCGATCCCTATGAACATACTCACTTGTACGGATATAACTTGAAATTCTGAACCTATTGATACCACTGACGTTCTTTGAAACAGCTCCCGTGTCGAGTTTTATCCCCAGTAAAGTTATCAATATATGTATTTATGTTATCAGTTCCAGGTCCAATAGGATCCACGTGTATCTGACTCAAAAGGGCACTACCGCTTGAAATTCTGAACGTACTGGCACCATTCGCGTCCTTTGAAACGGTTTTTATCTCGAGTACTTTACAAATAAAGGAAGAAGAAGAAGAAAAAAAATGGCGCTACTATGTTCCGTCTGGGGACGAGGCAAAACAGGATCCCGTTTGTTCTCTTGAACCACACGGTTTTGAAAGATCAAACAAACATTAAACGGCTCACTTTCGACTTCTTGTTCGATACCGACAACAAGCAAAGCGATCCGATTGATAGACGTCCCGTTAGAAGCGAGTCCCGTTTTTTAATGACATTCATAATCGGGGTCAAATCCTATATGAGAGTTACTAACGTAACTCTCGATATAGTATACAGGAGTAACAAGAGAGACAATCGAGATAGGTCAAAAGTGCAGACAACCTATAGACCTTATTCACAGCATGGTCTAGCCAGAGAATCAATTCCTGAACTGCTTTCACATTGATCAGCTGAATTAAGTCAGGATGAGGTGGATACATGCATGTATGTGGTACACGTGAAGTCCACTACATGATCCATTTTATCACACCCATTAAAAGTTCATAGGCCCGTGTATGTTTGAAGGCAAGCATTATGAACTCCTGCAGGCAACATCATGCAGAGCTCATTCAAAACATTGCAGCTCATAGTAAACAACATTGCAGTATATACATGTACTGCATGACATGTATTCATGGTAACTACATTGGGCATGCATGAGTCTGGATCATCACACAGCTACATGCCTTATATAGCACTGAACAACAAAGTCAGTTCATTGCATATCACTCTCTACTATCTATGGATATATATTCAGTGTGCTTAGGTACTTTTGCATTTCAGTTAATAGTTCTTTCCTGCTAATATTTAGGAACACGGAACTTCTAATCCTTTTCCTTGTTGTGGTTTCCCTCGCACCCTGCAGCTGATAGCACCACCGTGATCCATGAAATTAATTCACGTGGTACATGACCAACAAATACACCTCTCTTCTTGATGCAGACGGCACGGCGATCGTGTAAATTTTCAAGCTCCCTGGAATACCTCTAGATATTCTCCGATCATAGGGGTCCAAATAGCGCTGTAAACGTGATGTCCTCGTATGACACTTTCCATGTACATTCGATCGCCGCATGCCATGATAGTACAATAAACTTCAAACGTGGATCAATGTCGTGAAGTTTTTATGTATATGCGTTCATTGTACGAGGCTGCGGATGGATGACATCATTCGCTATGCTGTAATTCAATTAATTATGCCGCCAAGTATAGACATTTTAGCTTTTAATTGCTGTCTGCACACACACGCATGCACACACACAACACACACACACAAACACACACACACACGCACACACACACACACACACGCACACACACACACACACAGCTCCATGGTATCATTGAGTTCGGTGCGCGCTTTTTTTACGGCATTAGACCTTGGAAGCACAAGCAGCTCTGAGAAAAGCATGGAAAGTTCTTGGTAAAACTTGTCGCTTACTCCGAATCTATCTAGCAAATACAAAACCCTTAGATTTGCCTCGGTGCTGTCGGAGTTGTCGTGCAACTAACTACATCTTGTACTTTCCTTCGAGCGTACCTGTTGCTTACATCATCTAATTTACCTCCTTTGTTACAATACTGTGAATCAAGCGTTTCGTGTACTTCAGTCAGCTTCTGCCTCACTAACATTAGCTGATCCTGCAAATCTTCAATCATAGCATCGGCTTCGGCCAAAAAGTCGATCGCTACGTTTCGTTCTTCAACAAGCATGGTAGCAGGAAACAACTCACCTTTATGAATTGCAATGATTGTGGAGCCAAGTAGCACATCGATCCTCTTTGCACCCCTCGTTTTTCTAAGTTTAGAGGCAACACTCAGCGATCTGCTATACAATTGTGTCTCTAAACGTGTTGCGTCTGGGTCGAAAGACATGATATCGTCCTCAATACGTTCATTTAATAACGCCACGAAGCTTGTATCGGTGCTCCGTGAATTTGCCCAGTCTTCTAGCAGACGATTTGGTATCGATGCAGATAGAATACCATCAAGTTCAGTGGACCCCACAATAGTCACAACTAGTGTCTCCAACGGAGGTAGCACATCTTTCGAAAGCGTATAGCTTCTTCGGCTGGTAGCTGGTTGCACGTTCTCTTCCAATTCCATGTAGATATATGGTTGTCTTCACAAAGCGAAAGCTAGATTGAACGCGAGGATACAAATACCATGTACGAGGTACACTCGATTTTGGATGTATATATAGCATGTAATGACCAGTGTACTGTACAATAATTAACCATAACGTTTAATAATTTCATGCTGCACAACCTACAAAAGTGCATTTCGAATCATCTGTGTATGCATTAAAATTAGCACCATAGTAGAAGTATATGGCCAGATGATTTGGCTTTTAGGATCTGCCTTGGAAACTTGAGTAGCGGGTCTACACGGCGTGCTATAAGGGAGAAACGCTTGATAAATGCACCATCCTCCATTAGGGTGTGTAACCTTTTTCATAAACCAAAATCGATTATTTCGACTATGAGAAAAAGTCCAATCGATTTTTCAGGTTTATAGCAACTTGTCAATCGGTTATTAGAAACATTAAATCGATTTTGGCGATTAATCGGGACCTACGTTAGTAGGTCCTATGTAGGAGTTGAAGTGTCATGAATACGATTAGCAAAACACCAGATTCCATTATTGCCGATGCGCCGTAGAATAAGTTGGAATTTAGTGAGCGTATTTGGATACAGCCGTCGAATATCTACAGTGTAGTATAACTGCCGACGTTTAGAAAGCTCGGACAACAGAGATAACGCTCACTCGTTCCCACCCTCGAACCTTAAAAAAAGTTTCTCCTAATTCTTCTTCTTCTTCCGGATCTGATAAGATAAGATTCAATCGGATAAGAGGTTTATTGCGCTGTATCTTTGTCACGATTGAAGTGTAATGTTAGCCGTTATGCGGAAGCACTAGAACCACCAAGTTACAAACTTACTGCCGAGTCGGATTTGTTTTATTATTTTCGTAAGCGGAGTTATGCTTGACACAAATTCGATCTTTAGCAACTTAGTTTTGTTAGCAATAGCCCACAACAGATTTTATCGGCCCTTGGAAACCATAAAGTGGAGATCCAGAATAAACTTGTGGTTGAACACGTGTTTCTGGCGAGTGTATGCAGCTGCAGTCCAGTCTATCGCCAAGAGAAAAGAATAGTGAGTTAAATTATGACACTGACAGTTGTACGTGTGGTTGTGCTGACGAGTCGCGCGATGAAGCTCCGAAAGACCGTTCACGTGGAAAAAAAAAGAACTATTGAACGCTACAAAGCGGGTTAAGCCGATCGCAAAAGTAAGAAGGATCGATAGGCTAGCATGAAGGCAGTAAGAAGGATAGCGTGAAGGTGGGAAACCACTGCATGCAACTGGCCGTCGCTATTAAGGCCAAAGAAGTTGGCATTGGTTGGCCATGGGTGACGTATACAGGTGAGCTACCTAACATACAACGAGAGTAACACTATATTTGCGCCCCCCACCCTCATGTAAGCAAGCTGTCAAAGATTACCTGTTGATAGGACCATTTATAAGTGAGTTTTGTTCAATGCCGACAATGGTAACGGGAATGTCCTCCACAATTGCGTGGTCCCACTAGAGCAAATCAGGTGCTGCTCATTCAAGCTGCAAAGGTGATGGAAAACAGAACACCATCCCACCAGGATGGGGGTGAACCACTCCGAATAGGTGGGTGTATGTGACTGTGTGTGTTGAAAAGTGTGTGCCATGTCTCATGGATATGTTGCCAAATGGTGTAGTGTTGTGCTAGCTATCCTCCTCCCCTTCCCTCCTGTCTCATCTTCTCTTCTCTCCTACCCTTCCTTTCCATTCTCTTCTCCCCTCCCCTCATCTCCCCCTTCTCTTCTTACCCCCTTCCCTCCTCTCTCCCTTCCCTCCTCTCTCCTCTTCCCCTTCCCTCTTCTCTCCTCTCCCCCTTCTCTTCTCACCCCCTTCCCTCCTCTCTCCTCTCCCCCTTCCCTCCTCTCTCCTCTCCCCCTTCCCTCCTCTCTCCTCTCCCCCTTCCCTCCTCTCTCCTCTCCCCCTTCCCTCCTCTCTCCTCTCCCCCTTCCCTCCTCTCTCCTCTCCCCCTTCCCTCCTCTCTCCTCTCCCCCTTCCCTCCTCTCTCCTCTCCCCCTTCCCTCCTCTCTCCTCTCCCCCTTCCCTCCTCTCTCCTCTCCCCCTTCCCTCCTCTCTCCTCTCCCCCTTCCCTCCTCTCTCCTCTCCCCCTTCCCTCCTCTCTCCTCTCCCCTTCCCTCCTCTCCCCCTTCCCTCCTCTCCCCTTCCCTCCTCCCTTCCCTCCTCTCTCTTCACCCCCTTCCCTCCTCTCTCTTCCCCTCCTCCTTCCCTCCTTTCTCCATTCCCTTCTAAAAGACGAGCGGAACACGTCTGAAAGTGAGTAGCTAGTAGCCCTATTAAAAGAACGACCTTTAAGTTTAGTCGGGCCAGCCCAACTACTTCAAATTTTAGCAAAGCAAAAGCACGTGCTTGTTTATTGTACGAAGAGGATCAGTATTCGAAATAAAAGGCAGGCAATCTGGTAAGCATCCTTTGTGTGAATGGCGAATTGCTCTGATCATATACATGTACTCACATCAAGGACAGACATTTATGGCGATTATTCCTGATGCCTTCACTACTGGCTTTGAAGAACGTATGAGTACCTTCAGTCAAGAGGTGAGGGCTTTGAATCCTGTGAGGATAGTTGTGATGGAGATTCAGGTTGGGGCTACATGTATGTCAGTTTAGGATGTTTTGGTTGGAGCCATGGGAAGGGCATTTATGGTTCGAGCTCACATTATATTTTGTGACTTCGCTACTAATTCCTCCTTTCCTACGCTACTACTTTCTTTAGGGATCCCCTCATCTTCCAGTCACATGCCAATTCAGAGACATTAACTGTTTAAAGGAAATTGTTTGATTGTGATGTGATTTAATGATGATAGCAAGTGAGCAGAACAAACTGTCCTATTGTACATACTGCTGTGATGTATGTGATGCAATGGGTTGTATTCCAAGATTCCCCTTCCTTCTACGTTTGTGCTCCTGCATGCAATGTATAAGTACATGTCGGAACCCGCCAGGGAAAAAAAAGGAGTGAAACAAGATATAAAAATTTAATTAAAATAAAATTGGTGATGTAGGATTTGTATAGATAGCAATTAAGTAAAAAGTAAGGAAACAAGGAATTACGGATATTATGCATTCATTAAATTATAAATATTACAGACCTACATTATTTAGCAAATCTACCTGCCTGAAAGTCTGCTAAATGTAGGTATGTAATATTTATAATTTAATGAATGCATAATATCCGTAATTCCTTGTTTCCTTACTTTTTACTTAATTGCTATCTATACAAATCCTACATCACCAATTTTATTTTAATTAAATTTTTATATCTTGTGCACTATCAATTTGCCAACGATTACCTAGGTTTTTCCAGGTTTTCCCGACTTTTGATATTGGCGCGATAAATCACAGTTTCTCGAGTCAATACACGCATAACCAGTTGTATTGCTTCAGCTGCTTATTCCCAACTTTAAATCATTAAAACAACATGTGCATGTACACGCGTACGTGCCCTATAAGATAGTATCCATAGGGACTGTGAACGAGGTGCATTCCAACGTTACGCCAAATGATTCAATGACCGTCACGGTGGATGGGAGTTATAAGATTTTTTCACCGATAAACACGTTCTTGTTTGTTCGCTCGCTTACCAACGCACTACTAAGTATAGGCAGGGACAGATATGAATTTTAGCTTATTGAGATAAAAACGAAAATGTCTACCCGGTAGTTTTCTAAAGAGTCATTACCATATCCACCCCGCAGCTTGCTCTCGAAACAACTAAAATGTTCCTTTCAGGTACAAAATGCCTGAAACGCGTATAATTCCCTTCCGCCGCGCCATGACATCGAAAGTTATAATCCATTGTTCGTACTGTCATTGAGCAGAACCAGTGCAGCTAGAAACCTCATGGTGGAACACGCATATGACAAAGCCGCCAATCAAGACATGTACATCAGAATGTCGTGGGCCTGGCCGATCTCGAACGTCTGGAAAAGAGCCAGTGTACCTAAGTATTTGGACACCAGTCACCTATGCAAAAGAGTACGTATATATACGTAGCGCGTTTGATGAACGCACATGTACGTACTATACTGCAGAGCGTGAATTAACGTGCACAGTGTTGATTATATATGCCTTCAGCCGGGTCCCCAGACTATTAGTTTTGATAACATCAACAATGTTTCTTTACATAATCTATTTACCGATTAATTAACCCGTATATATTAGCAAGCCTTTGTACAGGCGGCGGGAAAAGCGGAGGACATATACAAAGGGGTAATCGATTTCCTACAGATTTTTGCATATGAAGGAAACGAATATCGACTAATCGCGACTAAGAAAAACAGAACCGGTTATTTCGACTAAAGGAAATTCGGAAATCGGTAACCTGCTATTCTGCTAAATGCATAGTCGACCGAATAGGTAATCGCGAATAATCGGTTAACCTGAAAAACCTGAAAATCGGTTACACACCCTATCCTCCATTCAATGTATGTATTTCATAAAACCCAGTTTCAAATTAGCTGTGTGCACATTTTGGCAGAACAAAATAATACAAGAAGATGCATTCAGAGTACCTCTATCACTATTTGGCCTGGAAACGTAGTTACGGGCCTCCAGCAAAGAATTGTACTCATTTGAATGCAAATCTCCATAGACGTTCCATACTTCATTATTTTATGACGCGCGTCGCGGGTTTCAATTATTCATGTCCGCTATTTCTGGCCATGAGGGATTGGAGGTAGGGGGAAGGGGGCGCCATAGCCTGGGGAGGGAGGGGGCCAAGGCCCCCTGGGCCCCCCCCCTCCGGCCGCCTACGTAGAGGGACAGCAGCAACCCTCCCAGCCGCAGCCTGCTGGAGCCGCGCCCAGGCTCACGACGTTCGACTTGCAAGAGGCCGCGCCCTCCGCCAACCAAGCGGCCACGCTGGCTCTACCACCGCTGCTCGCCTCAGCAGGCATACCAGTACCCGCGCGAGCTGCGCCCAGCTTTGTGACCGCTCGGTTGCCCCCCAAGCTGGTTCAAAGGATTGAGAATCTCGAATTTATCGAGATGTCCGAGCTCCTGCAGGACGCGTGGCAAACGGACACTACCGAGGGCAGCTCATCACGATTGGTCCTCCGCATGCCCCGACGGTCGGTACCCATCACGGATATATCGCTATGGACCGAGTGCTTCGCAATGATGGCCGCTGTCATCACCAGCAAGTACCCATCCAAAGCCCCGGACATGTTCATGTACCTGCGGCGCATCGCCTTCTGCGCGAGACGGTTTGAAAGCGGCGCTTGGGTTACTTACGACCAATTATATCGGCGGCAAGCTTCTGCTACTAAGAGCCTCGACTGGGCCACCGAGGACCAGTCAATATACAACGATTCCTTCGGTGGGAAAGCCAAGCCCACGACACGATGTAAGATTTGCCTCAGCGAGCACCACGGGGCAGACTCCCCCTCTTCGCTCAGCAGGAACCCGACATCCCAAGACAGGCTACGTCGCAGGAGATCTGCCGTCGGTTCAACGAAAACCGGTGCTTTGTTCGCACATGTAAATACCGGCACGCGTGCTCGTTGTGCGGGGGCCAGCACACCACGCTGTCCTGCGGTCAACAACGCGGTGCCCCCGAGCACCCATACGGCAACAGGGGAGACATAAGGAGGCCCGGAAACCAAGGGCGCTAGAGTGGACGGTGTGTATTCAGTGATGTCATGCACGTGTAATGTTATTAATAGTTACGTTTGGCAATTAACGCAGCTCCACCTGAATAGGTGTGATTCTGATTGCGGCATGGCACACTGACGCGTACAAGCAACAAATTAAGCAGCTGCATGACATCATGAGGTGATAACAGTTAGTGGAAAATACTTATCCGGATGCTCCCCCTGTCGCAGGCCCCCCGTACGCCTACACGAGCCACCTGATGCAGCTCCAAAGTTTCATGCCGCTCCCGGGGCCACAGATACCTGGACCATTACTCGGAGGCTCCTCCCCCTTGCGAACCGAAGCGTTTAAGGCCGTGCTGAAGGACCATCCAGACAGGCAGTACAGAGATTATGTTGTAATCGGGCTAGCCGAGGGGTTCAGGGTTGGGTTCGACCGCCGACAACACGTCAAGAAATTGTGGACATCAATGCATAACTCGGCTTACAATTGTGATTTTAAAAATCTGATTGCACCATTAAACTCACTAGGTACTTTAGAGATTTATCACGGTATTAAAACAGCTAATTAATTTATTAAAATATATTATTATTATTGTCTTGTAATACGTTAATTGCATGGCAGGAAAGTTAGGAATAGCCATCTGTTACATGAAATCCTTCCGAACTAAACTATCGTCGATTTTAGTGATCTAAGCATACGCATGCGCAACTTAGTTGTACTCGTGCCCCTGCCACTGAATACAGTCTGGAGGTCACGTGATATGTTATTTAACCATTTTGATCCATTTGTGCATAGCTTGTCTCGTTCCCAGACCCTATTTATTGAGAAATAAGGTAAATATTTACCTTGTTTCTCAATAAATAGGGTCTGGGAACGCGACTAGGCATGCAAGCCTTTTGACGGAGGGTTGGGTATCAAGCCTATATTTGTACCCGTCTGATTAGTATTTGTAGTAGTAATTGGACTGTGAACGAGGGACGCATGTTGGAAGTAATCTAGTATTACTATATACATGTAGGCTTGAAACCCCCAAAACGCGAAGGTCGAGCTGATAGAGCGGCTGCTGTGGAGTAGCTACCACATAATGATATATAGCCCGTATAGTATAGGTGTCACTACGAGAGTACCCAGCTCGTTTAGCGGTTAAAATGCACGGGCGATTCCGTCCCTATATATATATATATATATCTGCATTTGCATCGCTCTGACGTTTACCAGCATGTCTGGCTTGTTTTTGATACCATACTAGAAGTTCTCGTGGAGGTGTGTTAATTAAGGACATTACCTTCCACTAGCTAAAGGAGTCACATATGCATGGGCGGCGGATACTCCCAGCTGGACCTTCCACTGTGTCCTGTTATGTATATGTATATCCTAATCGTCACTTCCATAGCAGTCTCGTTCCCAGACCAAATATACGCAGCTGCTCTGCTACGTATACGCTGTCCTGTAGTATTTCTATCCAACTCCACCAGAAAGTATACAACAAGGTTGAACAGCCGTAAACGTACTCGGAGAGTGGTTATAACTTATAAGTAGATCACATACATGCACCTGTCTGTGTAATTTGCCCCTACAAATACTAAGCAATGGCACAGAAAAGGATGCCATGATGCAGCTCTGATATGTCATTAATGAACAGATCAATGGCATGAAGGTACAGCTAGGTAGAACTACATGTATGTACTACCATGCATGTGAAGCGTTTACACAAATCACCACATGCCACCACCCTAATTAAATACAGGTGACCACAAAGACATTGAGTCAGCTACAATGTACATTCTGTTAATACCAGCCCTTCTTGAACCTTCCACAATTATCACACACACATACAGATAACCAAATAAATATAAATGCCACACCATAACTGTTAAATCGATCACCTACATCTGCAGAGCCATGTACATATAGCTAGACCACACAAAGCCTTCCATTTGAGTTGTTGCTGAAGTGCTTTCACCAGGTGCATGTTGGAAGGGTGGCTGGCACAGTCCATGAGATGCAAAACTTTGAGTCCAGTCCTCCCTGGTCCATACCAGGTGGTCATGTAGGTAAGCCTCCTCTCCTGGCAGACAACTGGTGACTGTCCTGTGTGTACAACCAAACCCTCAGCCTCAGAAGGTAAAGGTGGACAATTGTAGTCACTTTAAATTGGTCCTACATCTACATGCATGTAACATGTATTTCCTACTCAGTTTTATAGACCTTTACATCTTAACTTAATTTGATTCATATCCCAGTGGCTGCATCTGGGATGCGCTATCAAATTCCTCATCTCTAGGGGAGTAGGGATCTTTCCTTTAAAATTGTCCCAACCTAAGCTTATACTCTTGTTCCACAAGGATATCTCCCATCCATGCACCTTCACAAGGCTCTCTCCTCTACCTCCACAAGGCTATCTCACAAGGCTACCTCCCTCCACACAGAGCATTGCATAGCAGCAGACTGTACTGCAATGAGATAACATGCTCAGTGTGTGTGTGTGTGTGTGTGTGTGTATGTGTGTACATGTATGTGTGTGTGTGTTTGTGTGTGTGTGTGTGTGTGTGTGTGTGTGTGTGTGTGTGTGTGTGTGTGTGTGTGTGTGTGTGTGTGTGTGTTTATGTATCATATGACACCTATATGGAATCACATGTTCATGTGCTTTATGAGGTACTATAGGGAAATCCACATACCTGGGATATGAGGGCAGTTACAGCCAGCTGCAGTTAGTGGTGGATCACGGAAGACCTTTTAATGAGGTGTTGCCATAGAGAGGTTCCATCTGGAGGGTCGTTGTCAGCTCATACATGAAACCACTCAGTAATCCGGACGAAAAGATCGCGCGCTGACTACATCCGCCACTGGGCGAGGGACCGGAGCTAAAAAGAATAGTTACGTAGTAACATCATTGCCTCGCACAATGATATTATTGGGCACATATCCTTATACGGCTTGTCTTTGTCCCGTATCACTGTTTCGCTTGTCCGCTTCAAATTCTATATAGAACGATAGCATTTACAAATGTGGATATGCACGCACCCTTTTGAAAAAGTAGCAACAGAAAATGCACGTTTCCCAGCTGTCATACTCATAGCGCCATATCACGTGGTCGAATATAGGGCCTTACTTAGCCATCAGTCTCTGTGATGCCTTAGTTTTCCTGAAATACACACGTAGTAGCGTTTAATGTCCATTGGGTAGACATAGACTGTAATATAATAGTTAAGGCACGTGATTTTCACGTGAGTATTGATTATTGTTTTCGTATGTCTTTTTTGTAAGTACGTGTGTTTTGGCTATGCCAAGTGAATCCAGCTAACATCAAGTTTTGACATAGTTATCTCGGGCGCTCTCGCGTAACATTACATGGTGTCAGAAGGGGAGCTTCTAAAATGGAGCACATAAAGCCACCGCCTGAAATGGACTTCGCGTCGAGTGATGGAACGTCTGTAGCCGAAACGTGGAGGAAATGGCGTCAATCAATGGAACTTTTTCTCACTTTGACCATGACTGGGAAAACTGAGCAAGAACAGTGCAGTGCTTTCCTCTACATTATAGGTCCAGCAGGGAGAGACATTTACAACACGTTCAACATTTCAGAGCAAGACAAGAACAAGATAAGTATCCTATTCCAAAAATTCGAAGGGTATTGTAAACCGAAACAAAATGTAACCGTTGAGCGGTACAGGTTTAACACAAGGTCACAGCAAGAAGGGGAATCTATCGATCAATACGTGACCGCACTGAAATTGATGACTAGAAATTGTGCTTTTGGAACACTGGAAGAGGAGCTCATCAGGGACAGAATTGTTTGTGGTGTCTTGTCAGAAAAGATCAAAGAAAGGCTGTTACGGGAGCGGGACCTCACCTTAGACAAAGCCATAGACCTCTGTCGGGCTGAAGAGCAATCAAAAACACAGCTGAAATGCATCAATGAGGAAGCTTCTACAGATTTGTCATTGGTTCATGCAATAAATCCTCGTCCAAAGCGTCAACCAACAGTGTCTCGCGGTTCACTACCGAATGAGGATGCAGGTGTTGTCAAGCCAATCTCAAATCAACATCCAATCTCTAACTGTCGAAATTGTGGATACCAACACAAGAGAGACAAGTGCCCTGCTTTCGGCAAGCGTTGTAATAACTGCCACAAACTTAATCATTTTGCCAGGTACTGCAGGTCAAGCAAAGGAGTATCAACATTGATACAAAAAGAAGAGGAAGAAGAGCGCAGTGATGCGGATGAGTTTGTGGTAGGAACTTTGAAGGCAAAGCGGACTGTAGAAATTGGTGTCAATGAATGTTTTGCATCTTTCAGAATTCAAGGTAGAATGATCAAATTCAAAATTGACACTGGCTCTCAAGTGAACGTCATGCCACTGAGTGAGTACAACCTGATGCATCGTAAACCCACATTGGCAAAATCAAGAGTGAAGCTATTTGGGTACACTGGCGATTCGTTGAAGACAGTTGGTGAATGCACGTTTCTAGTTGGTGGGCATCAGTTAGAATTTTTTGTTGCAGACACATCTCAAAACCCAATTCTTGGACTCAATGCATCACGAGAACTAAATTTGGTTAAAGTTATCATGAATGTCAACTTGCAGATGAACGCAACACAGCAGTTTAAAGACGTTTTTTCTGGTTTGGGATGTTTGAAGCAACCTTATCACATTAAGTTGGACCCCACAGTAAAGCCTGTAATCAGTCCACCTCGCAACCAGCCAGTTACGATTCGTGATCGATTGAAAACAGAGCTTAACAAGATGGAATCAATGGGAGTCATTGTTGCGGTTGAGGAACCAACTGATTGGGTCAACTCCTTAGTTGTTGTTGAGAAACCGAAAACCAAACAGTTGAGAATATGTCTTGATCCCAGGCCTCTGAACAAGGCAATAATGCGAGAACATTTTCAGCTCCCAACATTAGATGATATTGCTACACGACTTCATGGAGCAAATGTATTTTCCAAACTGGATGCTAATCATGGGTATTGGCAGATTCCTTTGGACAGAGCAAGTCAGCTTCTCACCACATTTAACACGCCATTTGGGAGGTATTGTTACACCAGATTACCTTTTGGAATCAGTTCGGCACAAGAAGTATTTCAGAAACGAATGTATCAGCTGTTTGGAGATCTACCTGGTGTGGAGACTGATATTGACGACATGCTAATCCATGGACGTACAGAAGAGGAGCACCAACAAAGACTTACAGCTGTCCTGAAAAGGTGTCAAGAAGTGCACTTGACATTGAATAAAGAAAAATGTCAATTTGGAGTACCACAAGTAACATATCTGGGACACTGCATCAGTGCTGATGGAATCACACCAGATGAAAACAGAGTGAAAGCCATTCTTGCCATGCCTCCTCCGAAGGATAGGAAGGGTGTTGAACGGCTACTGGGAACCTTGAATTACGTATCAAAATCACGTGCCTTAACTATTATATTACATAGACCACTCCGCGTTTGACCGAAACGGCCTAGCTAGGACTTAGAAGCTCTATATTTATTTAGTATCCCACGCCAACGAAAACCCAAACAAAGAACATACCACTTTTGCACGCAGTGAAGTTTGTTACTTCCAACTGGGCCAGAACTGAACGCCATAGTTTTACTGATTGTCATCCGGGCGGTTTTTAATTATTTTACAACCAAACTAGATACTTGTACCCTGATGACCAACAGCGCCCCAGGAACCCAGGGAAAGATGCCAATGGGCATATAAACTTGTTAGAAAGTTGCCTTGATCATTTTAGTATCTTCTGAAATAGTTATAACTAACTTTCCTATCTTCAGTTCAGAGCAAAAAAGAAAAATAGTGATGAAAAATCATTATAAAAAAAGCAATTTTCCATACATCTCTATGGGAATGTACTAATTCTTATGAGGAACCCAGTGGAAGGGGCTAAAAATTACACCAATCATGTAGAGTGATAGTTGTTTATGCTATCTATCATTTCAATCTATTATAACTTTACTAGCGGCTTTCTCTGATTTATGGCATACAAAAATAAACCTTATCCCATACATTTCTATGGACGCGTGCGCGGGAAATGTGACGGACGTTTGCAAAATTGGCCAGGAATTGCTAATGAGCGTCCGAAATTTCTCGCAACGACCGCTCCGCTCAGCCACCCGCAATCTCCCATCGGTTAGCGAGCACGACAGCGTCGTCTCAGCGTACATTGACGCAGAACTAAGCGCAAACCGCCTCCTAGGGCCGCTACCTAGCCACGTGGCTCGCTACACGCACTGTAGCCGAATAGGGGTAGTTCCTAAAGGACATAATATGGGAAAATGGCGCTTAATTACTGACCTGTCCTTTTCGGAGAGATTCAGCGTAAACGACGGCATCGCTGAGCTACATATCCGTGGACGCATCACATTGAGTCGATGATTGACTACGGAAGGGGCTAAGAGAAACTATAAATGTAATAGCATATATAATAGGAAGTATTTGCGCGTCATATCACGTGACGTAAGTATACGTATGTCAATGCATCAAATGGTTCAACGATCGATATGCATTCGGATGTGATGACGCAAATTAATTATTACGCTACTCATTCCTAGATCGGCTCTCAATCCTGCTTTCAGTGCTTTGGAGTCAGCCTCTTTGACTACCTAACCCGGTATTGGTTCACGTACAACCTGACTCCATACTTGAGCAGCCATATCCCCAAGACAGTCCCGAACTTCGTTATGTTGTTGGATGACAAGACCACCTGTCTTACAGTCTAATGCATGTTGCAGCGTGAAATTTGCACTACATAGGTAAACAATCAATGATCCGCGGAGTAATAAACGGAGGCTCGCTTACGTACGCGTCATCAGGCAAATGGTCCATTGCTATGATAACATTCAAATGACAACATAAATGGATAGAGAATGGCAAAGCGCTCGCGAAGGTTGAATCGCGAAGGTGTCATAAGAACTTAAGGATGATGATGCCCTGGAGAGCTATTGTTGTGACCCTGACGAGCCTTTTATGCCAGGGAGTGATGATGAATTCAGTGACCTTGAACAGGAAGGTAGACTATTATACATGTAAGTGCATGCAGTACATATAAAAATACATGTAGATGCACAGCATATTGCTGAACGCAAAAGGAAGCACAGACCTTGAACAGGAAGGTAGACTATTATACATGTAAGTGCATGCAGTACATATAAAAATACATGTAGATGCACAGCATATTGCTGAACGCAAAAGGAAGCACAGACCAGAGAATGACAGCACATCACTCCTGACAGTCAGTGCTAAAGCACGGCTATCTACACTCAGGCTACACATCACTCCTGACACACTCATGCTACTTCCCACAGTAGGCCATATCTGCAGAGACACAGATCCCTTGACCCAGGGAGCCTGTGGCCACATCTACGTAGTTCCGACACTGGAGGAGAAAGGGGATGGGGAGGGAGGGACAGATGGGGAGGGAGAGGGAGGAGGGGACGAAGGAGGGAGGGGAGGGAGGAGAGGACAGAGTGGATGGAAGGGAGGAGAGGACAGAGTAGATGGAAGGGAGGAGAGGACAGAGTGGATGGAAGGGAGGAGAGGACAGAGTGGATGGAAGGGAGGAGAGGACAGAGTGGATGGAAGGGAGGGGATGATAGTACGAGAGTGAGGTAAGAGGAACACAAGTGGTCAGTGAATATCCATCATAAATGTACTTAGCAAACAGGGAGAGGGAGGAAGGTAGCTGAGGTGCTTACAGGTGTGGGGTGTCCCTCTAAGATGGAGTCCACCTTGCGCAGGGTGAGCGGATGTTCTTAGGTGATGAGCCTCACACCATGCTGCATACAGGATGGGGCAGGCATGACCCTGTGAGGGTGTGAGGGGGTAGTGACATCACTACCCACACATCTACAATGTACACAATAAATTTTAAAATGCCAACAGTATGTATGCAGGTTTCCACTCCTACATGTATGTTTTCACTTTAATGACAGGAAATGCAGACATATACATGTATGTAGCTTACCTTGGAGAGTACAAATCTGTCACTGGACGGATCCTTGGGGACGTCATCTGTGTGGAGAGGGGGGAGGTAACCATATCACAGTTAATACTAATTATGGACACCCATATGGACGACATACAATATCAAAATAGCTACATGTATCTATCCCTAGATAAATGAACATACATGTATATAACCCCCTCCTCTTCTCTCAGACTCCACCTCCTTAAACAACCCTCCTTCACCTGGCACAATGCCCCCCTCCCTCCTCCCCCCATGACCTTCCTCCTATGCCCTCTCTCCAGAGGACAAACCTACTGGTGTAGTGCAGCTCATAGAAGAACAGCACAGCTAAGATCTCCGCAGCTGATGCACTCGAGGTAGGATGGCTGCAGATATAGAAGGGGAAAGACATATAATCTTTGTCCAATGGAGGAGGAGGAGGGAGGGGGAGATAGGGAGGAGGAAGTTGGAAGGGAGGGTCAAAGCGATGACGGAATCGAAACTATAAAAACCGAGTCACTCAAAATCTTTTCACTATGCACCAGCACGGCTATCTGCATCACTCCTGATACACTTAGCATACCAGCATGACACTCCCCTTGTGCGCACCAGTGACACTCCCCTTGTGCGCACCAGTGACACTCCCCTTGTGTGCACCATTGACACTCCCCTTATGCGCACCAGTGACACTCCCCTTGTGTGCACCAGTGACATTCCCCTTGTGCGCACCAGTGACACTCCCCTTGTGCGCACCAGTGACACTCCCCTTGTGCGCACCAGGGACACTCACCTTGTGTGCACCAGTGACACTCCCCTTGTGCGCACCAGTGAGACTCCCCTTGTGCGCACCAGTGACACTCCCCTTGTGTGCACCATTGACACTCCCCTTGTGCGCACTAGTGACACTCCCCTTGTGTGCACCATTGACACTCCCCTTGTGCGCATAAGTGACACTCCGCTTGTGCGCACCAGTGACACTCCCCTTGTGCACACCAGTGACACCCCCCTCGTGCACCAGTGACACTCCCCTCGTGTGCACCAGTGACACTCCCCTTGTGCGCACCAGTGACACTCCCCTTGTGCGCACCAGTGACACTCCCCTTGTGCGCACCAGTGACACTCCCCTCGTGTGCACCAGTGACACTCCCCTTGTGCGCACCAGTGACACTCCCCTTGTGCGCACCAGTGACACTCCCCTTGTGCGCACCAGTGACACTCCCCTTGTGCGCACCAGTGACACACCCCTTGTGTGCACCAGTGACACTCCCCTTGTGCGCACCAGTGACACTCCCCTCGTGCACACCAGTGACACTCCCCTCGTGCGCACTAGTGACACTTCCCTTGTGTGCACCAGTGACACTCCCCTTGTGCGCACCAGTGACACTCCCCTCGTGCGCACCAGTGACACTCCCCTCGTGCGCACCAGTGACACTCCCCTCGTGTGCACCAGTGACACTCCCCTTGTGCGCACCAGTGACACTCCACTTGTGCGCACCAGTGACACTCCCCTCGTGTGCACCAGTGACACTCCCCTTGTGCGCACCAGTGACACTCCCCTTGTGCGCACCAGTGACACTCCCCTTGTGCGCACCAGTGACACTCCCCTTGTGCGCACTAGTGACACTCCCCTTGTGCGCACCAGTGACACACCCCTTGTGCGCACCAGTGACACTCCCCTTGTGTGCACCAGTGACACTCCCCTTGTGCGCACCAGTGACACTCCCCTCGTGCGCACCAGTGACACTCCCCTTGTGCGCACCAGTGACACTCCACTTGTGCGCACCAGTGACACTCCCCTCGTGTGCACCAGTGACACACCCCTTGTGCGCACCAGTGACACTCCCCTCGTGCGCACCAGTGACACTCCCCTCGTGCGCACCAGTGACACTCCCCTCGTGCGCACCAGTGACACTCCCCTTGTGCGCACCAGTGACACTCCCCTTGTGCGCACCAGTGACACTCCACTTGTGCGCACCAGTGACACTCCCCTCGTGTGCACCAGTGACACTCCCCTTGTGCGCACCAGTGACACTCCCCTTGTGCGCACCAGTGACACTCCCCTTTTGCGCACCAGTGACACACCCCTTGTGCGCACCAGTGACACTCCCCTTGTGTGCACCAGTGACACTCCCCTTGTGCGCACCAGTGACACTCCCCTCGTGCGCACCAGTGACACTCCCCTCGTGCGCACCAGTGACACTCCCCTTGTGCGCACCATTGACACTCCCCTTGTGCGCATAAGTGACACTCCCCTTGTGCGCACCAGTGACACTCCCCTTGTGCGCACCAGTGACACTCCCCTTGTGCGCACCAGTGACACTCCCCTTGTGCGCACCAGTGACACTCCCCTCGTGCACACCAGTGCCACTCCCCTTGTGCGCACAAGAGACACAGCATGTGACCTACATGTACAATCTCTTTGTTGGAGAGGTGTGCAGCGACCTTGACACGATATTCCTGATGGGCGGCAATAGGGTTACCTGCCAACTGCAGCTGAGGGAGCATGGGAGGGGCAGAGGATGAGGAGAGTAGGGTGGGAGGGGCACTGATAAAGGGAGGGAGGGGAACAGAAAGAAAGAGGGAGGGGAACATCTGTTTCCCTACCTCTACCTACATATACATGTAAACATTAGAGCCACCACATCCACCCTCCCTACCATTACACTTGGGGATCAGATCACTATAGCACACCCAGGATCAGCTCAGTGCCCTATAGCATGTGAACATATCAAGGTGACCACATTACCCAAATTTTACTGTACATGTCTTATAAATATGCTTATGCCACATGCAAGCATAATGGCCTTAGCACCTGTCCATTGAATGTTTATAGACATGAACATATGTAAGCATCCTAATATGGTCAAAGTGAAGGCATTGAACCAAATTTATTCCATTCCAGAAATTCAGTTCCAGCATTAGATGCCTGTATATCTAACTCGAGTTATTCTGCTGTACCTGCCTATCCGGTGATCGGATAACATAAAATTCCCACACAAACTCAACAGAGATGTGCTTACATATGCCTTTAATGAGTATAAATGGAATGGTGACTACCATGATGAGAAACACACCCACTTGAACACGCGCACTCATGGGGACAAATGTCCATCACAGGTTGTGTGAGTGTCAGAGTCTACACAACATCACATCCAATGTTCTGATGGTTTTACAAATAGTTTTCAACGGTCTACTTCGTTAAAATGTATTGCGTGTGCGCTACATGTAGGCCTATGCACACGCCACTCTAGCAAGTGCTAATGCTACGCCGCTGCTGCAATTGGAATTGTTATGTGTACAGGATATCTAGAGTGTTGATATTACTATAGTTTCTACACCTCTCACTTCACTAGCTTACACACGTATCAACAAAACTCTTCACATGTACAGTCCTAGACACGCACATCAATTAACGCACTCCTTTATATCACTCCTAGACACAAGTTTTTTACGTTTCGTACATGGGATTGTACTATACTCAGACACACGAATTAAGAGCTGACAAAGGGCTACCCATTTGAGGTACGGTTAAATAACGGAGCCCAATTCTATGGTATTTGGCAGGAGCCAACCTAGCGGAATGCACCACGTACATGTATGGGCCACATGGATTCTTACCAATTTACGTGCATGATCAGATGAAAGAAGCCGTCATGGAACATACTGTACTCAGTACGGAGTATTTAACGATCGGAGCGATCAACACACACCAATATGTAGCTGCTAACAGTTACATTGCTGTCCCAGACTCCTCCAAGGCTTGAGAAAAGGCGATCCATATCTGTTCAAAAGTTTGCTCACGCGCATACTACTTGTACACGACCAATTCCTAACAGTCCTAAACCAGTCCTGCAAAACCTGTACCAGTCCTGAACGTCCTGTACCGGTACTGGTACAGGACTTCGGCCCTGTATTGCTCGTGTTTTTCAGGGTCGGAATTCTGACCGTATTACGTACGTTTATAATTATACGAACTAATCAGATTTTAATTAGAAAACCTATTACTTCCTTGTATTTACCCCGAAAAACAGGCCTGTTCCAATGCTGGTTGCGTTTAGTGCGCTCGTTGAACTATACTGATTATACTATACTGATTGAAAATGGACTTAGGTTGCAGTGTCACGTTGACTTATATACGTGCACAGATTCAGTACCTATATAGTCACTCTCCATATTGCTACGTGAATAAGCCGGTGAAGTCCGAAAGAGGCTCAGAGCCAATCGTGGATATATTAAATACATAATTGCATGCATGCTAGGAAGAACTAGAACCCAGAGCATGCTGTATGCTTTGTAAGTCACAAGGTACAGAATAAGGGGCATGCTTCATGTTGCAGGTGTCAACAACACAGAAAGGTCAGACATTGATGTGTTACCAAAAAGCTATTTGTAGATGTCGGTGAGGCTTATAATTCTTTGATTTGAAGCCAGAACGAATATATGGGCTCCTAGCAAGGACATTGCACACAGTTTTTCTGCATGTGCTAAACAAGCATTCTAAACATCATGATCAATTCAACTCCTAGTGGTATGCATAGAGTGTTAACCCTATCAGTTAGAAATACGAGTGTTGTGGATGCATGTTATTGATGCAGATGCAGTGATGATATACTAGTAAAGCTTTTTAGCTCTACAATGGTGACTCTTAACTTCATAAGGTATATGTTTTGTACGTGGGGGGGGGGGGGGGGGGGGGGTATGTATATATGTGCATACATGCATATATGTGTGTTTGTGTACATGTATGCATGTGTGTGTGTGTGAGCGTGTGTGTATTTCTTCGATTTGAAAAAGGCCTATACCTTGTGGTTGCTACTAGCACGATTGGGCTTCCCATCAAAGCTAGTCACATATTAAGAGGCCTTCATGTCAATATGGAAGCCTCAGTCCGTGTTGATGGTGTCATCAGAACCTCTTCAAGTTTCAACTGGTCTTAAACAGGGGTGTGTGCTGGCACCCTTCCTGTTTAACCTACTTCAATAAAGTGATGCATCAAGTCTTACGTGACCACAATGATGGTGCTGATATAGGTTGGATGGCAACATATTCCTGACACTATACTGTTCTCGCAAGATCCCACCTCCAACATTATGCCTCTACTCTTATTTCCATAGCTATGCTACGGTGGCTGGGTCATATCTACATAATGGAGGACAATGTACAGACTTCCTAAACAAATACTTTGTGGGGAAATTTCATCTGCAAATTGTCCACAACATAAACCAAAACATGGATGGAGGGACTGTGTTTCAAAAGACCTCTCCTTTTGGTCTCTCCAACAACTGGCAATGTATTGCAGTATTGAGGTCACAGTGGAGAACTCGCTTTTTAATGGCGTGGCCTTAATGGAAGCAAAGCTTAATGAGAAGGCTAGGATGTTGCGAGACTGCCACAAGGGTGCATCCTCCCTACAGCATAGCTGCTATTGTCCTATCTGTAATAAAAGTTTTACTAGTCAGTGTGAAATATCTGAGAAGTCCTAACACCCCAAAACATGGTCAACATGCAAGGGCTACCCACCCTCCAAGGGCTACCCACCCTCCTAGGGCTACCCACCCTCCTAGGGCTACCCACCCTCCAAGGGCTACCCACCCACTTAGTGTCTTTTCATGGCCTGTTCCTCTATGTTCCTTTACTTTGAACTCTATAAAAGGCATTAATACTCAAACACAAGGAAAAAGCTGATGATACATCTATGTTATACTTGTATAAAACGATGGCATATTATTATTATTATGTGTGTGTGTGTGTGTGTATGTGTGTGTGCAAGCATGCATGCATGTATGTGTGTAAGGAAGAGACTAGTCTAGACATAGTTAGAGAACATATATATCACCAAGCTAACAACATTCAAAGGTCTACAGCATCTATATCTGATTTTGACCAAAGATGTGTTTTACAGAGATGGATTTTAACTCCTTTAGCGCATGTAGACCAGAAGTAGCAATCTGAGGCTGGACACAACACAGAGTGTGTGTGTGTGTGTGTGTGTGTGTGTGTGTGTGGGTGTGTGTATGTATGTATGTATGTATGTATGTACCTGACTTTGCTATTCTTCCTCCAAACGTATTGTATTACGTGTACAGTGCAGTGCGATGGTTTATTATTATTATGATTGGTCCTCCTAATGGTCTCATTGTAAACTTCCATAAATGTGAGATATTTAGCAAACATGATGTCAGCCTTTTCCCTCCAGAAATGAAAAGATCAACACACCCTAATATTGTCATCTTGGGCATCCCCATTGGTGACAAGGCTTTTTGCTCCACCTTCATTTCGGAGAAACATGAAGAAGCCAAAGCTCTCCTGCTCAAACTGGAGGAAGTGAGTGCAGTTGACCCACATGTGGCCTTTTCCCTTCTACGTCAATGTGCGGGATTCTGTAAGCTGGCCCACCTTGCTCGTGGCACACCACCCTCCCAAGCCATATCAGCCCTTGAGGCCTTTGATCACAACATCCGATCAACCTTCTCCAAGTGCACAGTAGTCGACACCTCCAATCAGGCCTGGCAACAGGCGGAGCTCAGCTTAGGCAGGGGTGGCCTGGGCATGCGCTCCCTGAGTCGGCATTCCCCAGCAGCATACATTGCCTCTCTGAGCTCCTCTGGTGCTGGTCCATTGTCCCAAGAACACCTTATCCATGCAGTAGAGTTGTTTAACTCACTTGTTCCTTCATCTGAGGCGATCAGCATTGAAAATATGTTGACATCCCCTATCAATCAGAAGGTGCTTTCCAACAAAATAGACAGCCACCTGTTTAATTTACTACTGGAGCAATCATCTCCTGCAGATAGAGCACGCCTTCTCTCTGTCTCCTCCCCTCATGCTGCATCTTGGGTGTCAGTAATTCCCTCTGAGGGGCTAGGTCTCCATCTCCAGCCTTCAGAGTTCCAGGTGGCGATCAAGTGGTGGCTGGGCCTAGACACCTCAGGTGGCTCAATTTGTCCCCTGTGTCCTGGAAAAGTGCTGGATCCCCTTGGCCATCATGCACTCACCTGCAAGCGTGGTGGAGATGTGGTAACCCGCCATAATAAACTGCGTGACACCCTTACTGAGACCTGTCGCAGGGCCCACTTGAGTGTTAAGGTGGAGGCAGGAAGTAGCCTAACTCATGACCATAGCCACACTCGCCCTGCAGACATACTAGTACCCAACTGGTCTTTGGGTAAGCCGGCAGCCTTTGACTTGTCTGTGACGTCACCGCTTAACTCCAATGTTATACTTGAAGCGGGACTAGCAGCAGGTCAGGCTGCCAGAGCTACTGAGCTGAGAAAGCATGAAGAAAATGATGCCAAATGCAAGGAGCTAGGTTGGGTTTGTGTCCCCATGGTGGTTGAGGCATATGGTGCTTGGGGACAGAAGCAATGGAGTCTTTGGCACTTCTGGCCTCTCGCCTTGCGACCAGCTGCAACAGGGCTAAGGCTGTGGTCCTAGCTGAGCTATATGGCAGGCTGAACCTCTGCTTAGTTAGAGCCAACGCTGTAGCCATCCTCTCCAGATGTTTTGTACCAGACCAGTAGTAATAATAGGGTGTATTTATGCATTGTGAATATCTACATGTAATATGTATGAACCATTATTATTATTATTATTATTATTATTATTATTATTATTATTATTATATGCATGTATATGTATGTATGTGTGTGTATGTGTGTGTGCGTACGTATGTATGTATGTGTGTTTATGTACGTATGTATTTATGTATGTAACAGTACATGTGTACATAATTGCAATGGAAATGATATGTTTCTATTTATGTATGCATTTAAGTATCAATGCATGCAGTGATGTAAGCCATGTGCATTATCAGATGGCATGATGTACCTCCACAGTGTGGCACATCTGTGATTAAGGATGTCAAAATCCAGGGCCAGCTATGCTTATCATTGTCTTTTTCATATGCCGCATGGAGTGGACTGCGATACTTCTGTACTTCAATGGGCAGTGTAAATTTGTTCAGCTTAAGCAACAGAGGATTTGAGTGAAGTGAGTTTGGATGGTGAAATATTAGTTCCCAGTTAATGTTCTGCCCTCTAGTTGCATGTAAGACCAGCGGTGATCCAAGCCACTTTGTATTACCCAGCAAATGGATGAGGTCACGCAAGGATAACAGTTGAATGGATTTCTCTGTCCTTTGTTCACAATAACAAATCTTCTGAGATTTGTTGTCTTCACAGAAGTCTCATCAGTGTGGACAGTACATCAAACCACAATCAGTTGAACATAAACCAGCCAGCCAGAATAAATGTATTTACAATCATAACCGAGCTATGGGAAGTATACAGCACATTTGTCCAATACTGCCTGTCTGCAGACAACATTGAAAGCATAAGAAATTACTTATCTGTCTCATGTTCAAAATAACAATTAATGTATGGTCTCATGTACCAATGTCACGTGCGCGGCAAATCTGAGCTCGCGTGACCAGAAATGTCTGCGAGGACGTAGAAAGCCAAGTTGACGGAAGCCCAAGTACACAAAAGCTATTCGCCAGGAAAAAATAACTGCCCGTTCATGTGAGTTCTATCCGGCTTGTATTGTGGTATCATTCTGTTTTGTACATACCGGTACGCAAGGATCGAATACTGTTTACTAGAGCAGCCATGCATAACGGGTATGAAGCGGTACCAGGTAAGCTTCCTATGTTAAACCTGTATCTTAGGGTTTACATGTGTGCATTTCAGCTAAACAGAAATAAGCCTGTTGCTGGTTTACCATGACTAGGCCTACCGCGATCGTAAGTTACTTACGCACGTGGCTTGCTAAATGGTAGCAACTGACGCCATCACCAGTCGTAAGTTACATATGCCAGTTGTTTATTTAAGCTCTATAGCATTCAGTGTCAATTTACCAAGATCACCTCGAGCGTAAGTTACATACGTATATGCTTTGTACTGCTGTTCATTTTTGTAGGGATTGAAATGGACTTCATTTAGACGGTGAGTTTATATATACTATTCTTTCACTATGTAGCTATACGCTAAACGGAGACATTCACTGGTTAAACGCCAGAAGCAGGCGTCTTCCACACGTAAGTAAAGCAAAATATGTTGTTTTATAACTTCATTCGTACATTTACAGTGGCAAATAATGGCAATCATCATATCATCAAACCTGGTGTTGTGCTCCCGAACATGCAGTAGTAATAGTGATGTATGGACGTATTTGTAATTTTGTTTTTCAATGAAGCTTTTGACAACAAATGAAAACGATAATAACTAGCAATAAATTTTATGCTATAGCATCGAGGCCACGTTTGAATGGCCATACCAGTCCTGGTACCGGGGTGTTTCAGGTTGTTTCAGGCCTGATAAATTTTTCCCTGGTCCCGGGTATTGCCCGCCCGGGTCAAACCAATCCTGATATATTAGGGTCGGAACAGGTTGTTCACAACCCTGGAACAGGTTGAAAATAATTGGTTGTGTACATAGTCTCGTACCCAGATTATTAATACGTCTGGGTACGAGACTACATAATGCCGTAATGTTGGGTCTGGTAACGAGAGTGTAGTATAACAGTAGTATACTCGCAGTGCATCTTTGGTAGTGGTATAACAGCAGAATACGCCAGTGGATGTTGCCGTTATACGCTCTAATTGTATAACACTTGTATTCTAGAGTAATACAACTTAATATACTCTGCAGTATAACATTGTTTTAGCACAGTGCATGCAGCTCGTTCGAAATGCACTAAGCGACGATTTGTAGCTGGAGCTGTCCGTCGTCATATGACTCGTGAAAAGGGAGATCTGTTGGCTAGTTCGAATTACTGCCCGTACTATACATCTATAGTATAACCATAGATATTAATATCTATGGTATAGGCCCATTCAACGTTGGACAATAAGACCTACGCCCTGAAATATTGAAACGATTACATCATCAAACATGACCTCAACAAGGACTTTGTATCTTCGAGCTATATAAGGACTGCACTTGTAGTCCCGCCATTTAAAAGCCATTTTAGCGTACACATACCATTTTTCTATCCTTCGTGTGAATTGCAAGGCACAACTCTGTACCGTTTGTTAGCTATAGCGCTCGCCACGAGAGTACCACGATTAGATATCCTTCACAAAGATCGGAACACTAGACTACCGCCAATTTTCCTGGATGAAAACAAGACGTGGATAAATGGTGGAGAGCGGAGGCTACCTTGAAAGCCAAACAACTAAGTGCGGCCTGCAGAAATGACAGTGCTACAAGTCATCAAACATAGGTGATTTGACACATATTAAAAGTGATTTTTCATACCATGTATAGTATAGGTGATACATATTTGCGTCTTTTTGTTACTACTGGTATTGCTGCGATATTTTGTGATATTCCTACATTACACACTGGTAATACTGCAACTTTTCCTGTATTGATGCATATGTCCTTGGCTGCCAGTGCATTGAATTTGACATGTATATGGATTTGCTCCTTGTTTTCCAAGGAGATCAAATCCAACATACCACTTATGTACCCAAGCAACATTGTGGTCGTCAAGAAAATGCATTAATACTGGGATAGTGGCTTTGGGAAATAACGTGTGTGTGTGTGTGTGTGTGTGTGTGTGTGTGTGTGTGTGTGTGTGTGTGTGTGTGTGTGTGTGTGTGTGTGTGTGTGTGTGTGTGTGTGTGTGTGTGTGTGAATGTCTTATGACTTCTCCGTATGTGATGTCATCCTGTCAATGATAATGATGTGCACGTGCTCTTCCTTGTGTTGGACAGGTTCTAAGGACTTGTTGATGACATGCGTCTCAGGACATCTACCATCTCCTCTCCTCAGTAGGAGATGGTTTTCCTACATGTCCCTGGAACAGGCTGCAAAATGGATGAATATATTGCCCGAGATGTTCAATCCCAAGGTGGAAGCAGGGTCATGATGCAGCTGTGCTGTGTCATAACAACAGGGACACTGTACCTCTGCTGACACACTGTGCAGGGGCAGGTTGAGAACGTTCAGGCACAGAGATCTGACAAATTCAAAACAGCGGGTAGGGGGTAAATGATGTCAGTGTACTAGCACCACCATCTTTAGCTATGTGAATGATATTGGATGGCCTTCCCACTTGCTGAGTGGATATGAAGTGTTCATACCTTAAATTTAAATACATTTTGATTTGAATGCCATCATATAGGGTCCGGGTGCAAACATCTCACCATGCAAGATTAACTCCTATGTGTTTGCCACTGAAATGCAGTCACACATGGTACAGCTGCCTTTTAAAGGGAATCCTTGCAGGAGCTACAAAAGCTTTGTGGGTACACCATTGCATCCTCCTCAGTTCAAAATGCCATACCAAACACCTTCTGCAAGGCCTGAGTATATGCCTCACACTGTTATGTGGTGTCTTTTTAGTTTTCCCTTCAGTCATGCACCCTCTGCAGTGCAACTGACCTTGGTGGTGGTGGGAATCCATTCAACCTATACAACTCCGCATCATTATTCATAGAAAACAAGCAGACTGTTTAGGCCGAAAAGTGCCGGCCGCACTTAGTTAATGACATACACCTTTCACCTGAAGTGTTAACATTGCCTCTATGTCGAATTTACCAGTGGGAAAATTGGCGGCTCGATGCAACTCGCGCTTTTTTAACACATGCTCGAGATGACGTAACGGCGTATGCTTATGAAAACGAGGCCAGTGTATTATTGGAAAGCGTAGTATTAATAGTTCACATGTGTGTGTTATAGAGAAATGATTGCTGGTACTAATGCATCAGCGTATAATAGCACCAGGTGTAAGCTTCAAGCAAGCCATGCTGTTAAACATTGCATAGCGATAATGAGGCTATCCGCCATCATTTGTAAATCATATACCGTAACGCTCTAATTATCAAGTCCAGCTCGAAACAGCCGTGAACAGTGTCGTTAATTAACGTTACGTTTCAAATTAGAAGAAATTATTATCCTACATGTTATATCGTAAACGCGTATCCGGATATCGTCATAAAAAGGTAAGTCGATGCGGACGACGAATACCTAAGTACCTCCGAATGGAGATTCACAAACCGGTTATTTCGAATAGTACAAATCCAATAATCGATTTTTCCGAGTAGGGCTAAATTACTATTCGAACGGATAGGTTTTTGCGAATATCCGAATAACCCGATAACCGGTTACACACCCTAGAGCAAACATAGAAAGAAGGGCAATCTTGGAATATATTACATCACAGCAGTATAAGACAGTTTGATCTGCTCACTTGCTATCAACATTAAATCACATCAAACAATTTCTTTCTTTTAAACAGCTAAGTATCTGAACTGGCATGTAGGCAACACCCAGTCTCTCAGCCAGGTATCTTGAAAGGTGAGGGGACCCCTCACCCCTATAAAAGAAGCAGTAGTGGAGGAGAGGAGGTATTAGTAGTGAAGGAACAAAATATTAAGCTCAGACCACAAATGCCTTCAGTTACCCTGGCTCCAACCAGAGCATCATGATATTTAATGCCATTTCTAATGACTAATACACTTTTCATTAAACCGCTATGGATTAACAGCTGCCAAAATTGGTTCATCAGGATCAACCTAAGCATAGCCCCCCCCCCCCCCCCCCCCCCCCGTCATGAAACTATCCTCACATGATTCAAAGCCCTCTTCTCTTGACTGATGGAACACATGCATTCTCCATAGCCAGTAGCAAAGGCATCAGGATTAATCACCTTAAATGGCTGTCTTTGATGTGAGGATGTATATGATTAAAGCAATTAGCCATTCACACCATAGATGCTTACCAGATTGCTTGTCATTTTCATAAGTGGTGTGCAAAAGGACCACCACTGAGTACAGCACAGAATAGGTCTACCATCATGGCCAAACTGTATGTCCATTATATCCAGCTGTGTTGGGGCAAACAGGTGGAGAAGGAAGTGATTCGTGAAGGATGGGAAGGAAGAAGAGAGGGAGAGGAGAGAGGAAGGGATAAGAAAAGGGGAGAGGAGGTGAAGGAAGGATGAGAGGTGAAGGGAGGATGGGAGTTGAAGGAAGGATGGGACGGGAGGATGGAAGAGAGAGGAAGGGAGGATGGGAAGGGGGAGAGGAGGAGGGGAGGAGGTGATAAGAATTATTGTATCTCCACTGCCTTGTTCCCTTCCTTTTTACACCACCATTGCCTTCAAATCCAGAATGTTTTTTTAAATCTTGTCAATTTATGTTTCGATCCTTGTTCTTTTTTCGTACTAGAAACTGGGCTGGAAACGAGGAACGTATGTTTGGAAACCGAATCCCGAGCCGCTTTATGGGTAGTCTCGTTCCAAGACCCACATACGGCAGTAGCGGATTCCTTTACATCACCACTACGCGGGATAAGATTAAGGAAAATGACTGACAACAATGTATTGATAATGTTCAATTTGTGCACAATGTCCTGTCAATGCAAAGAATGAGATGCTTTTACAAAGAAAATAAATGTATATAATTTATATACAACTTTCTAAATTACAAAATCACGCAAATTAATAACATTGCATATCATTACAATGGTCAGTTAAAATAAATAGCACAGTAAAGATGCTAAAATGTGTTGTTTGGGTGGAAGGAGTGCTGCTCCATCCTCAAACCCTAGACCACATCACCATTTCACTCTAGAACATGTGTGTGTGTGTGTGTACATGCGTCAGTGTCTCGGCAATCCACACAGAATCCTGATCGTGAGTACATTTTGCTCCAGTGCAGAGCTATTCCTCAGTCCCTGGGGATACTTCTAGGCATATATGGAGAGGGCAAAAATGATTTTAGGGCAATACTTACATGAAGGTTCGTAACGGAAAGCTTTTTGTCTAAACATCGGAGCGCTGAGCATGAGCAGTCTACCACTAGGTCGAAGAGCCTCTGCATCAGGCCCAAAGCACACTCCACCCCCTCCAATGTTATGGCATTAGGACTATAATAGCTGGCATGAGTGGCATCAGGTCCAAGTGGCCCCAAAACGCAGTGTGGCTTGTGCATTTAAAAATTACACATCCAATTTCTCCTCTTCTGCTATTGCTAGTTAGGAATGAGTTTACTACGTATGACTGGTATGCTTTGCTTTGCCATCTTCCGAGCTTCTGAATGGTGTCAGTGGGAAGGCCTGCTCTAGTGGCTACTGTACATGGCTGCACCAATGTGAGAGATAAACAGGTGGAGTGGAAGCTCTTGGATGTGGTGGCCTCTCACCTTTGAAGTGGAAGAGGGGTGAGGAGTGAGTGGAACAGCGACAGCATTCCCCGGCTGTAGGCCTCCATTGCAGGAACTGCACACATGTGCCTGCCTTTGGTACACCCAATGCACCTGCCCATGTGTTATGGTTTCATATATGACCAGCTTCCAAATATGAGTTATTTTTTTAAAGCAGTTATATTGCTAACACAAAACATAAAACATACACACACACATACACACAACACATTGTACACACACACACACACACACACACACATTTGTACAGGTTTTACTCTGTTCCAGCTTCACAAAGTTTTTCACTGTTACATTCGTGGCAGTGTACCATAGGATCTCAATCACTCAGCCATACACCTTGTGTGTTCTGCCAGCAGCAAAGGGCTCCTGAATTGTTTTACATAGTAATTTACAACTGAGCTAAGGGGTGGGGCATATGAGTTACATGTACTTACTACCTTTCGCTAAATAAATAGGTACCCTCTGAACATGTAATATTTAATCTCCCACTTTCATAATGGACACCAATTGCTCCGTGCATTTACTCTCCATCATGTCATGATGAATTCAAAATAGTATGATGTGTTATCCACACGTATGGAATGGCTGTATTTCCCATGCGTGGCCAGATGGTCCCAATGAAACGTCTGCAAAGTCTGTATCCACACAGCTTTTAAATCAGTATTTTCACTCTCTCCCGTCCCATTATGGCTATGAAAATAGATTAAAGGTTAAAGAAAATGGAGAATTGAAGTTTTATACATTTAAACACCTGCAGTACTATATATACAGGTCATCTGATCCTTCTTTATCAGCTGTAGTAGCAGCAGCAGAGGAGCTATGTGGGTCACAGAAGTTTCTAATAGATTTTTTAATAGATGAGGACAGTGACATTGTTTTGCCGTATATTGCTCCCAAATGTGAGTTGCACCACGATTGCTTGGCTTTTCATGGCTGCGAATCAATGGTATCAAGAATATCGCAACTTTTTGTATGCATTTTTTGTGGAATGAGACGCGCCAATGATTTTGGCAAATCGCGTCCCGCTCAATGTATGGGGAGGCGGTGGTTACATCATCGGCGCGAATCGAGCGGGAAAAAGTGAACATGTTAACTCAGATGGCATAAAAATTAACGAACAGAACAAATGCATGCATAGGTTTAGGACCTCTGTACCTAAAACCGAATTTGAAGCGATTTCATTACTCCTACAGAAAGTTATGTTGGGTTTGAACCAGTGGGGTATCGAACGTTGCAATGCTGGCACGGAGCAAGTACAAGACACCAAAATGTATTTTACCATAGAGCAATGGTGTAGTATGAAGTCATGAAAATAGGAAGTCGATAGCCTTTACCGTTCGGACGATATAGCGATACAACACGATTATTTTATAATGTTATAAAAAATAGAAAGTTTTCGCGGATACTGATTGTCCCATGATACTCCCATCTAATAATAATAAATTGTACGTAGATAGCAACTGGCAATAACACATGACGAAATCTTACAAACAGAAATTTAATCTTCAAGGTGACATCAGCACTGAGTCTACAGTTCCGGTACTGGGAGAGCAACCTTATGCGCCTGTCATTGTAACATGGGTACCCCTCCCCCCCCCCCCCCCCCCCCCCCCCCCCCCATTGGGGCCAATGACGGGATTTGACCTTTATTAAATCAAATGCCCCACTGTTGGGGATTAATAACCAGTCAAATTGCCCGTCCACCCACGCGTGTTTTGGTATCGGGTGATCGATCCTGTTAATATAAATTCTTGTATGTGTTTTGATACAACACTGCGCTGTGTCGGCGCTCGATCTGTTGCGTTGTTCGAATTCTCTCTCGATCCTACCTTTTTCCGGACCCGCACACAGATATACCCTGCATACGTGCGTAGGCATATCAGAGATTTGCATATATACACTCGTGTCTTGCACAACAAATCCAGAAATATGCTGTGACAGAAGCAATTTATAAGCGCTTGCATGCACGCACGCACGCACGCACGCACACACACACACACACACACATACACACACACACACACACACACACACACACACACACACACACACACACACACACACACACACACACACACACACACACACACACACACACAAGGGGACTTTGAGTAGTTTGCTATATACAATTAAAAACAAAATACAAAACACGAACAAATAAAACAACATCCGCATGCAGAGATCAACAGCAACTATCACAAAAATATTGTTCCGGTATTGACTCCTCAGATACGCCAACACAAACAAAGTGATACCACGTGTCACAACCATCACAACAAATCCAATTCTCCACCTTCGATGTGTACTCTTTGTACACATCATGACAGACACCACAACTGTACTGTAATGTAGCAGATTTCTCCTTTGCCTTTTGTTTGCGAGTTTGTGCTGCCTTTTTCCCTGCATTCTTTCGAATGGTAGCAACACTTGCAAGGTGATTAAACCACATCTTGACTTCTGCAGGAGGGAGAAGTACCTTCCTTGCTGCTTCTTCAATCACAGCAGGTGTTAGTGATCTTCATTGTACATGTCAAAATACTCCTTCAGAATTGCAGATGGAGGTTTAAACATGGGAAGTATATCTGTGTGCAATGCTTGAAGTGGTGTCATAAAATGCCCATAGCAATCACCCTTGCACTGATTACAGTCACCTCCATAAGGTTTTTCTGGGTTGGGAATTGGTAAGGGTAAGTAAGCTATACTGCGGCCACCATTAAACCATGTAGGCAAATCATCGGACCCTTCCTTACAAACTGGATGAGAGCAGCTACTTTTCATGCAACACACAAGATAAAACAGGTACTGTATAGGTATGTTCTTGACAGAATGATGTAACTTTATATCACTTATTCTTTCGAAGTGGGCATACAGGACAGGTTGCAGTGCACGTAACTTTTGTTTCTGTTCACGTGAACCCTTCAAATACTGCAGCAGGTGTGTCCTCCTTTCTTGGTCCACTGTTGAATTGGCCCCACGAAACAACTGTATCCTAGTTTCCCCACATGAGCAACCATTACTTTATTCATGTAAACTTCTGTGGCTAAGTCCATGTTGTGAGCCAACTTTACCGGATCTACCTTTCCAGTGGTGGGATCTAAACAAGATCCAGCAAGTGTAAAGGGAATAAACAGACTTGCATGGCCAAGAGCTAAACAACCATTTTGTAGTTCTACTCGATTTAAATAGCTAGCTCCACTGTTACGAGCACTTACTAAAGTAGCAATACTTTGTTTTTCAAAATGCCTTTCTGTCCATAGAAACTGCACCTCTTCATGACTAGGGCCTTCATCACTAGCACCATCAACTCTAATACATTCTATTTGCTTTGGTGTTTTGGTTGCAGGGTTTATAAATGCCTGTGCCATTGATTCACAAGTTTCTAACATTCTAAGATCTGCCGCATGTTGTGTTGGGTTTTTAGGATACACAGCAGTAGCTTTAACTACACCAGCACATAGTTCTGGCGTTGTTTTGGTACCGGTAAAATTGTAAGATGTAGTTTGAAGTGTAGAAGGATACTTATTTACATAATCTGTATATGTAGTCACAGAGTCATGTCCCTGGACAGTCAGTGTTCTATGAAGTCTATGAGTTGCCATTGTGTCAAGTCTAAACCCTGCAGCATCATCCCTATTGATATTCAGAATATTTGTTCCATCAGTGTATTGTAAATGATTTAGACCTCTATAGAGTGCTGCACTCCAATGACTATCAGGGCTGTATTTCAGTTGAAATCCTTTCCTTGCGCGACGAGATGTTACCTGTGCAATACGTTTTGCTGAAACTCGTCGTTTGTTCCTAGCCACACACAACTGCACTACAGTACCATATCCAATTTTTCGTTTGTATATTTGCTCAAGATGTTGTTTTATAGCAGTATATGTAGCCTTTTGTTTCACTTTGGTATTGCCATCAAATGTTAGTACCCCTGTACGCCGCCATGCATCAGCCCCTATATTCCTCTCTTGTACAAATTCTTCAATAACCCTTCCAATGTCCTTACATTCAGATAGAATTCTACTATTACGCTTGCTCTTTTTCCTGCACAGAAAGTGTCCTTCAGCAATCTTTTTGTGCTTTAGGTACTTTGCATGACGTCTCACAGAAGTTCGGCACCTAGACACTAGTGCTTTGACTCGAATGTCATTCAAATCTTTTAACCCTACAAACTCTTCAGCATTTTCATTTTCAGAATCTGACACTATTAATCCATTTAGAGCTGAGGCTTCCCGTTCATACAGTTGACAACTAAAGTCCCTGTCATACACAAATGCTTGATGTGATAGCTTAAGCAATGCTTTCTGTGCATCATCTAGCTCATTGGAAGAAACTAGGCTATCGTAAACTGTGTCAAGAGCTGAAGCAAATTTGATCCCACATTGTTCCTCTATCGAATCACAAAACTGGAACCAGTTACAATTGGATAGTATAACCTCCTGAATTAGACAGTTTCTATCTATTGGAAGTGACACTGCAGTGTTAGAACATTCTCTAGCATCACCTAAGCTGGTCTGATCATCAGTAATTGCACTGTCCTTATCTCTGTCCCTTGTACTAACTTTATCGCAGATAACTTCACTATCCTCACCAACATCACTATCACCCCTTGTGCCAACGTTATCCGCACTGATGACTTCAACAACACTGTCATCCCTTGTGCCAACTTTATCACTGATAATTTCACTATTCTCACAAACATCACTATCACCCCTTGTGCCAACTTTATCACTGATAACTTCACTATTCTCACAAACGTCACTATCACCCCTTGTGCCAACTATACCACTGATGACTTCAACAACATCACTATCACCCCTTGTGCCAACTTTATCACAGATAACTTCACTATCCTCACCAACATCACTATCACCCCTTGTGCCAACGTTATCCGCACTGATGACTTCAACAACACTGTCATCCCTTGTGCCAACTTTATCACTGATAATTTCACTATTCTCACAAACATCACTATCACCCCTTGTGCCAACTTTATCACTGATAACTTCACTATTCTCACAAACGTCACTATCACCCCTTGTGCCAACTATACCACTGATGACTTCAACAACATCACTATCACCCCTTGTGCCAACTTTATCACAGATAACTTCACTATTCTCACAAACATCACTATCACCCTTTGTGCCAACTTTATCACTGATAACTTCACTATTCTCACAAATATCACTATCACCCCTTGTGCCAATTATACCACTGATGACTTCAACATCACTATCACCACTTGTGCCAACTATATCACAGATGACTTCACTATCCTCACCAACATCACTGTCACTGATGTCTTCACTGTCCTCACCATCATCATCATTGTTACTATCGTTGTCACTTTCACTATCACAATTCACTTCAAACCCCATTGCCTCTAAGAGTGACCTTTCTTTTAGAATGCTAATCTGGTCAATACATTCTCTAACTGTCTGCATGTCATGAATAGATTTTTCTAGCTGTTCATTGCGTTGCATCATACGTGTCATGCCATAATGTTTTTTTGCACACTTTGCAGAAAGACCAAGTACTTTGAATACCCTGTAGGACAAACACATACGTTCGTATTCTGTTTGACCAAGACTGAGCAGTTTTTTGAATTCTGTTTTGCTTATACTTTGTGAACTCTGAGATTGTTGTGTGATACACTCTAGCATAAAAGCAACCTTAATGTAGTCAGTGCCAGGAATATACTCCTGCACTAAAAGTTCACACTTCCCACTGTTTGAGGAACTTGTGCAAATTATTACCAAAGGCATTTTCATAAATTTTTGTTTTGCATTTTCAGATTGATAAACTACCATTGAAAACACAGTTTTAGCAACATGTGCTAGAGAGCAGATACCATTTTCCATTATTATTTGAGCTGCTGTTATCATTCTACTGCAGTCTCGGTTACAAGCATTATGGTTCATCTCACAATATACTGCCATAGCTTAGCAATACTCATACAAATTTAAGTCTACAACAGAAGAAATATATATACCCTTACATGGAGTTGAATAGGTTGCACCTTCAGATTGATATTTCATAAATTTATGCAAAATTGCAGAGTTCGGCCTCCCTGCAAACGTTAGTAATGATACACTTAGGATGGAGGGAGGCCCTTGTAAAAAGGGGTATGTTCATTGGTTGTTGCAGGTGATTGTATACATGAAGAGGAACTGCTACTTGATGATTCTGATAACTCTGATTCAGAAGATGATTTTCTCATATAATACCATTTAGACTTTTTGTTTTTTCTTTCTAGAACAGATAATTCAGTTTGTAGTACGTTCTTTTCCAATTTTAATGATCGTATTTCTTCCATAAGCTCATCACAACGTTTATAGTTCTTTGCATGCTCAGAGACACTACAGCTGCTTTCCTTAAAGTGAATAGACTTCTCAATGTCAGTTAACTTGCTTTGCAGCTCAAGCATTTGTTGAACACGAGTATATGAATCTAACTTCTGACGTTTAGCAATTGAACTTTCAGTAGGAGGTACCACTTGAATAGATCGAGATTGTCCCTTTTTATATTGGTAACCATCATCATGAACTCCTGTACGTGCATTAGCAAACAGTTCATTTCTGTTACAAAGCAAAGTGGGATTGCCAAGAGCTAGTTTATAAGCAGCTTCATTTACGCACTTTTTATAAGAGTTTAGAGGCTCTTTCTTGTACAATTTAGACAGTTTTTCAATACTTGTATCCAAACAATGATCTTCACTCCCACAAAGGGAATCTAACTATTGGGAGGTGAATGTAATAATTAAATGATCATATAGTTATGTAAAATCATTTTAATAGCATACAGTGCATAACATGCTAGTTTATTATATATATTTTACATAACTTTTACATTTGAGTGGATTTTAATTACGGAATATTGTTTATGCATCATTTTGGTATTAAAAATACAAAACAACAACTGCTCACGTGACTTCCTCATTGCATAACGTTTCATTTTCATTAACTACCCTAAACAAGTAGTTTTTAGGGGATTTCATGCTGGATTGCGCTGAAATTTGGTGTGTAAGTATAACATGAACCCTTATCTAAAACTACCGTGTCCGATTTTGAATGTGGGAAACAGTTTCGGTATTGGCATCCTTTACGGACAGATTTTTGTTTAGTATGCTTTTTTGTTGCGTGCGCGCTCTGAAGTCCCAGGATCAGCTAGTGGATAGTGAAAATGATGGTTGAATCCAAGGCAGTTGCATTAGTGACTTTCCTGATGGTTTGGCAGTGAATAGAAAGCTCTCTAAGTTGGACGATGGAGAAAAGTCGGCCATATACAATGAAATAAAATGTCAGTGTATTTTGTGGGAGTGGTGATTAAGTCGGCAACGGTTCTTTTGCTCTTCAGAGGTGCCCAAATAGATGCTAATGCTTTCCTACATCTAATTTATTGCCCACTTGTGGTCTCCAGCCAGGTTTGGTTTTGAAAGAACGTTACCACTCTCACTTTTCAACCATCATTTTACTATCTACTAGCTGATCCTGGGACTTCAGATCACGCACCCAACGAAATGGCATACTAAACACAATTCCCTCTAAAAATCTGTTGCCAATACCTAAACTGTTTACCATATTCAAAATTGGACACATGTTATACTTACACCACCGAATTTCAGAGCAATCCAGCATGTAGCGGTGGAGAACTCCACTAAAAACTACTTATTTAGGGTAGATACTGAAGATAAAACGCTATGCAATCAGGAAGTGGCGTGAGCAGTTGTGGTTTTGTATTTTTAATGCCAGATGATGCATAAACAATATTCTGTAATTAGATTCTGGATATATCCCAAACCATGTTTTTAAAAAGTCCACTCAAATGTAAAAGTGATGCAAAAATTTTTATCATCAACTAGCATGTTATGCACTGTAAGCATTCCATTAATATTAATACTTGGCTTTTTAGGTGTTTTAAAGATGAATGATACTTACATGTGAATATTAATTAACGGTTTCCCCGCGAACGTCGCTTATAAGCGACACAATTATTACGTACGGTCACCGCGGACGTCGCTTATAAGCGACAAAACAACATGTTGATAGTTACAGTGGCGTATTTAGGGGGGGGCTCAGGGGGCTAAGGCACCCCCCTCCGACCCAAGAATGAATATAATTAAAATAATCAAATCGTGAGTACGCTCATAATTTCCCTTCGCAGGCATATACGTACGCTTTAGCGCGGTAATTTAATTCAATTCACTTTAACATCACTATATAAGATTACCGTAAAGTCCACTCTGCCCCCACCGAAAAAAAATGTCTCGTGTTTAAACGAGCGTATCTTCGTAATCATGAACGCAGCTGCATGCGTGCCGTTCTTTAAAATCCTGTTGCCTGGAGTACCAGCTCTTTCCTGAAATGCTTAACAGGGTGTCGGGAAGCGTTAACGATTACGAAGATGCGCTAGTTTAAAACACGAGACATTTTGGACATGTATATACGTAGTTGGATTCCGTTGACTGTTAGTCGTCCTCCAGCTGAAAAGCGCATTTTAGTTACTACTTCGTCAACCACTTGAAGCCAGGTGTTGATTACATGCACTTTTACAATATAAATTTATCCTTGGCATGGATACAATTTCAGAAGTTTGCAGATCTTCCATCAGCAGATTGTACCCACAGTATTAAAGCTGCATTGCTGGCAAATGCCAGAGCGCTTATCGGTATTCACAACATACTCAGCGGATCATTTAGTGTGCCGCTAATGCACTCCGGCTTCGGCGCGGCGGCTTCTGGATAGATATATATGCATGCACCCTATTAATGTATGCGCTCGGCGCCATCCTTGGCGATTGCAGACATTCTTGCCGATTGAGCCGTTGTATTTCTGTTAAACTATACTGCTGAGTGGGCGTGGTTGCAAAAAATTTCGCGCGCGCGAAGCGCGCTATCCGTTCGGCTCCCCCCTCCTTCAATTTCTGGATACGCGCCTGAGTTACACAAGTGTAACTGTTCGCCCATCGTACACATAAAGACCAAACCTTAGACATAGCTAGTAGACAGGCATGCGAACAAGAATCAACATAGTTTGAGCAACGTTACGTTCACAAATATACATTTCTATAACGCCCATACGGTAGAATATTTGGGTGTGTCCGAGCATCATGTGAGGACAGCTGGTACGGTCGTATCGAGTGGTATATTGGTGTCTTGAAAAGTTATAAAGATGACTCAGGGTCAAGAAAACATGTTCTGATTTAGTAGTGTTCAGCTTCACTAAAGAAAGAAAACGGCAGGAGTTCAAAGTACGCTCCATCATAAATAATGTTGGGACAATTCAATGTACGGCGCTCGTACGTACGCTAGCACTGTTCAGCTTGTTTTCACGCACAAATCGTATATAAAATACATGCCTTCATCCTTAAATACTTGCCTAACAGTCCAGCGACGATAGTAGTTAGATTTCAAGTTCATAGCGTCTATGGCAACGGCAGCGTCTCTGTAGGTAACCGACTCATTTGCTCACGGTAGGTTACGGATACCTTATCAGTGTGCTACAAACAATCAGTTCATACCAGCGTGTAGAGAAATCACTTCCCTAACTGAATTTCAAAAGTTGCACTAAGAAGACTCGTTCGGTTCAAAAGTTATTTGGTGCTAATGACACTGTATCTAAAAATAGCAAATATCAATAATTAAATTCCGCGGTTACGTAGCTATAATTGATAATTAAATTAGCGGGTAAACCGTTAAAGGAGGAGTTGGCGTATAAAAGGAGAGTGGATCCAAAAATTTCAACCGGCCGTGCGGCTGTTTTAAATTTAAAATGGTGGCTCTATATTTATGCATATAGGCTTGGCAACGACAGCGTACATACAAGAGTTCTTCACACATGTTTTGAATGCCATATCATGAAATAATACCACTAGCTAGCACTCGCGTTTCACAGTCTGAAGTTAATAACACTAAGTTAAAAAACCGATCACATGTTCTTATAATCATAATGGCGACCTTAGACAGATACGGCACAAACTACACCTGCAACGGTCCTTTTCCACTAGAGGTGAAAAAGAAACTGTTCTGAGTATAATAGGTTTAAAGCAGCGAGACTACTACTGGCACTCAGTTAATTGCAAGCGGAACGCTACAATCAGTGTCACTGTGTCAAATGCTTTGCTGGACCGCGTATATTGACACAACCCGAGGGTGTCCAGGCCTCAAGGAGCAGAACATCCTGTTCTTGGAAGGAAATCATGTTGGACCCTGCAGGTTAGTGGGATAGATATACATGTACGTAGGCCTAGTACGAGAGATGAAGTGCGGCTGTCTTTGCAACCCATCTTGCACTTTGGTATGAGTAACGTAATTAGTAATCCTGTTGCTCTGTATGCTACTCGCTTAGAAGGGACAGTAGCTATCTCGTATACGTAAGCTAGGGTCAAGTTTGTTTGCCCACACTGCAAGCAGTCATGTGTCTGGGCTAGTTCCAGGGTGCAGTCTGGTCATTACCTTGCTAATTAGAAGAGTACTGTTTGGATTTAGTAATATCAATGCAAATGCGAGACTTCACCTTTGCTGGCATATTACCTTGCCAGTACATGACTTTCTCTGTGTTTGCTGGTATGGGTGAAGTGAGGCAGGGATACATCTGCTCAGGTGGGGTCTGAGATGATTGATTTTATTTTTTATATCCTGTTGTAATCCATGTTCATTCAGTTTATGTGAACAGACTGTACCAGCAAGTGGTACCACATGCAGCAAAAGAGTCCATGAAGGCTGCTGTGGAATGTGTGAAGGCAAGCCCTCACTACGCTACAAGGGGGAGAGGTTAGCCATTATATTAATTCCCGTCACATACATGTATGTCATTGTGTGTACGAGCTACATACATGTATGTGGGTATACATATATGTATGTGTGTATACATGTATGTGTGTGCGAGCTACATACATGTATGTGTGTATGAGCTACATACATGTATGTGTGTATGAGCTACATACATGTATGTGTGTATGAGCTACATACATGTATGTGTGTACAAGCTACATACATGTATGTGTGTATGAGCTACATACATGTATGTGTGTGCTAGCTACATACATGTATGTGTGTATGAGCTACATACATGTATGTGTGTGCGAGCTGCATACATGTGTGCATGTGTATACATATGTATGTGTGTATCAGCTACATACATATATGTGTGTACGAGCTACATGCATGTATGTGTGTATGAGCTACATACATGTATGTGTGTATGAGCTACAAACATGTATGTGTGTACGAGCTACATACATGTATGTGTGTGCGAGCTGCATACATGTGTGTGTATACATATGTATGTGTGTATCAGCTACATACATGTATGTGTGTACGAGCTTCATACATGTATGTGTGTATGAGCTACATACATGTATGTGTGTATGAGCTACATACATGTATGTGTGTATCAGCTACATACATGTATGTGTGTATGAGCTACATACATGTATGTGTGTGTGCTAGCTACATACATGTATGTGTGTACAAGCTACATACATGTATGTGTGTACGAGCTACATACATGTAATGTACATGTGTTATGTGATACCCACATCTATGTAGCATGTGTTGTGTCCTCTTATATCTCCTGTGCCTCCTTCAACTTCCCCTCTCACTTTCTTCTTTCCGTCTCACTCACCTCCCTCCCTCACCCCTATCTCTCCCCTTCCTACACCCTATTTAGCAAAGCTATCCTTGATGGCAGGCATGAGATGGCCATGTTGCTGTGGTCATCCCCTAATCATCCCCTTCTCCCCCTTCTAGAGCTCCCCATGGTTACCATATAGACTCCATGGGATGTTCACCCTGAAGAGGTCAGAACACGTAGGGACCTTCACCACACCCACCTTTATTCAGTGTAGATCCTGTGGGCTGTGATGATTTGGATGATGCCCTCTCAATCAGGTGGGTGTGCCTTGTTTCATGCCATACATGTATAAGGGGTTGAAGGTCAAGGTTAGCCTGACCTGGGCATGCTGTATTTGGGATTGAAGGTCAAATAGTCATTCTGTTTATCCGGCACCCTACAGAATGGTTTCACAGAGCTTGGAGTCCACACATCTGATGTACTTCCTTCATCATGAGGCCTGGTACAATGACTGATATGGAGGCCCAGCTCAAGTGGGTGGGGAGGGGTTACATGTAGGTGACATTAGGAAGGAGGAAGAGTAGGTGGGAGGGATTATTTAGTGGTAAGAGTGAGTGGAGATGTGCCTGTGCATTGGGTGACTATTTGATATGTAATATGCATTTATGCCTGTTCCTGTCTACATTGTAGGATTCTGGGTGCTCAGCTGAATATTTGGAGAGTCCAAGGTTACATTCCAAAGGGAAGCCTCACACTATATGCCTGCAGCCATTAGTGCATAAAAGGAAGCACTAAGAAAAACTCTTCTCCACAAGGTGTTTTTTTTTTCGTTGTATTTTTGTCGTTCCTTTGTGTGTGTGTGTGTTTTTTTTTTTGGTTTTTTTTTTTGGTTTTTTATTTTTGCTTAGTACAATTACAAGGTCTTACAGTACAAGCCGTGCGCGGGCCCAACGCCAGTCATGTACTCATTTGGGTAGAAAAATGACGGAGATGCAAAGGCAATCGGAACGATAAAAATCCATGTAGCACATCAAGATTTGACACTCTAACCTACTAGTAAAGATTCTCGATCGAACAGGTCGACGTCCGGTCGGTCATGTGCACGTGATGATTTACCTTTGAGCCACGCTCACCTTTCATACTGACGTAAAACCTCACAGTGCTTGTACAACAAGTAATAGTGATTAGTAAGTATACAGAAAGGTACATGCATGGATAAGAACTAAGAACACAATGCAACTCGCGGTTTCGAGAACAAATTAACGGCACAAACGTAAATCAGTTGTACATGTAGGGGAACCGTAAAGGGCGCGATCAAGTACTAAGAAGCACTTGATCTGCCCGTTTTTACATTGTAAAAACGACGTAGCCAGAAGGTCTGTGCGAGAATCCAAAGAGCTCAAAACTGCGCCATTGTAAAGATGTTCAACTCACGTGACTTCCGGTTGGATCCAGGCGCCTTTTATACGCAAATTTGCGCTCAGATTGCGCGGCCTGCGCAACTATTTACGTACCACCTCCTCCTTTAAGCATTGGTTCACTGAGCAATAACAAATGGAAACCTAAATGATTATGATCGTCATGCAATGATCAACAGTATTTTAATCATGCTCGTCTAGAGTATACATAAATGTTATTAAATGACAACTTACCATAGGATGATGCAGTTGTGAACTTAAAGTTGTGATAGTGAAAGATGAGCTACATGTAGGTCCAACCTGAATTTATTTACGTGTTATTGCAAGGGAGGAAACGAATAATATAGATACAGAGAACAGGAACAAAGGCGTAGTTAAGATCAAAACACACACTCGCACGCACACACTCACATACCAACATACACACGTTAATTGAAAGAGAACAAGATCGTGAAAGAAACACTGTAGCTTGTGGATATGAGTTTGTTAACACAGTACTGACCTGTTGCTGCCGTACAACTTGAACAATACTGCCGTCCGCAACATCTCTTTGTTGCACATCCACGAAGAATGTGCGCGCCCCCCAATTTTCTTCTACCTGCAATACAATACTTTCTCCATTGTGGAGAATATCAGAGATTCTTTCCTCTAGGTTTGTTGAGAAAGTGACGACTCTTTTGTTATGGCCAATACACACTAGAGCCTTCTTTATAGCCTCCTTACTAGTACTAGAACTGGTAGACATCTCTGTTTTTATCTCCCCGATCTCCGATCCGCCTCTTCCGTGTCAAATGCCCGTCTATAGCCAAACGAAAGAACCACATTCCAAATTGGAATGTGGTTCTTTCGTTTGGCTATAGACGGGCATTTATTATTATTATTGTGTTCAGTATAACTCAAAATAGGAAAGCAATAGTACCAAACAAATTCGGCAGAAAGTTTCTAACTTATCTCCTACAGTTCCTTTTGATAACCGCAAACATTACGCTTCAATCGTGACAAAGATACAGTGCAATAAACCTCTTATCCGAGCGAATCTTATCTTATCAGTAGGAATACCGTTTTTTTCCACATTTTAAGGTTCTAATGTGGGAACGAGTGAGCGTTATATCTATTGTCTGAGCTTTCTAAGCGTCGGCAGTTTTACTACATTGTAGGTAATCGTTGGCTGTATCCAAATATGCTCGCTAAAGTCCAACTGATTCTACGGCACATCGGCAATAGTGGAATCGGGTATTTTGCTAATCGTATTCATCACACTTCAAATCCTACATAGGATCTACTTACGTAGGTCCTGATACTGAACAAGTTAGAACCACTATAACTTTTTATATTCCCGTTGGAGCTATGCATTCATTTTTCATATAAACCATTCAGTAATAATCGAACCAGTGGCGTATGCAACCACCACGGTTGTTCTGCATTGGCAATAGGTTTGATATTTGGAACAACCATTATAATTTGCGGTACCTACTCCAAAATGGCGGCTTCAGAGCTCATTAATTTTCATGCACAAACCTTCCACATCTAGCTGATACAATACACACAAAAAGGCTAACAGTAGTTAGGTAAACTTATGCACTATCTTCAATATATCAAACGCATGTGTACACTGTTAAAATATCGATGCACTACGCGTTGCGCAACCGAAGGCTTTTATTGAGCATCATCGGTTGTATTGTAATCTGGCTTTCGCTCCCCGATTCCGCTCTGATAAGTGCCCTTCGAAATAATAAGGGAAAGAGAGCATTCACTGGTAAGTCGAAATATTCTTTTATCTTGAGGTGCCATATCTTCCATATGTGAGGATGGTACGTTGTTCGTGCCACATCAAGTCATGAATAATGCACATTCATGCCATAGACAGTAAATGGAATCTGACCACACGTGCCGACGTGAGGATCTATGTAGAGTATGTGGGTGCAGGCTACAAAAGGCTCTCAAAGCTAAGGGCAAAACAGGGAAACAAAAGCCACAGTATGCGTGCCGCTCCTATTCAAAGGACTTAATGACAGCCTTCGATATTGACGTTGCAAGTGATGCTGTTGAGATCCACCCCCAGATGTTTTGTATATTGTGTCATAAGGCTATGACACGCATTGTTACCATACAATTGCAGTGTGCAACCCTATAACTGGCACACCCCCACCAGTTGTAACAAGGTATCCATACCCAGCCTTGGCACATGTACAAGTACTATCGACATCTGCGATGAACATGCTGATGTGTCCAATTTGTACTGCTGTACTGCAGCAACCAATCCAGCTGCCATGTCATATGTGTGTGTGTGAAAGTAGTGCATTATTGACTGGATCAGAATCTCAGCACATAATCAGTGCCCCTGTTGTTATGACTTGGCCTGTCTACAGAACGGTGCAGTCAAACTACCTCCAGACATGGCAAACACACTTTTTGGGGATGTCATGGTGTGCTGTACATTGTGTGGGCAAAGTGTCAGAGCTGGTGACTATGGTACACATGAGTGTGGTCAGCTCAGCAAACTGCAGCTACAAATAACTGCTCAAGTTGTGCATGTTCTTATGGACCACTCACCAGCCAATACAATACGCATACCCACAGGAGGAACAGTATGTAATGCAAATTTTACTTGCATTAATAATGATTAGGTTATTGTATTGTTTTTCAGCCTTTGACACTTATGAAAATTACACACCCAAAAAACCCTATCAGCCAAACGAGCCTACGAACACGAAAACGTCGGGCATCTGAAGTGTGTAATGCCAGAACCATGTTAAGTGCAGAAAGCTCCAGTCTCATCCTTGAGACTGAATTGAAGGCTCTGAGTAAGATGGAAAAGCAGCAACTACTTCTATCTGCAGGAATCACCAAAGTGATGAAACCAGAGGAAGAGCTTGCACTGAAGGCAGACTTAGGTCTCACATGGAATAAGCTACGAGATCTGAGATGGTATGCTACATTGCATAAATTGTTTTCATCATAATCATATGCTGTAAAAGATGGCTACAAGAAGCTGGGATGTACATTGGAAGTGAGCGGAAGCAGCGTGCACTTGCTAAGGAGCTATTGGTGATAACCTTGAGGTTGAGCTGACTCCATTTTCCTTTAAAACTTCCACTGGTGGGGAGGAGCTGAGAGGAGCACCACATGCATTCACTCCAAGTTTGCAGCACAAACTTGTGTAACTTCTTGAAGAAAATGAAAGGTATCAGTAAACATGAATGATATGCATATTCATCACCTTTGTAATAGGGAAAGCAAGCTCTTTTGGCATGATGGAATGATTCCTCCCTCTGAGATTTGGGTGAAGCTAGGTGGAGACAAAGTGGGTGGTTCATTTAAAATGAACTTCCAAATAGTGAATATCTACGCCCCCAACTCTGTCCATGCTACATGTGTGTTCTCCTGTTTTGAGGCTAGTGACTCAATCGCAAACCTGCATGTAGCCCTGGACAGATTTAGAGATGAAGTGACAGAAATAAGGAACATGACTTGGAAGTAAGCTAAATAGCGTTGTAATGTTGGTCGCAAGATATCACACAATGGTTTCAGGAACTATGCAATCCGACTGTTCATTTGTGGAGACTTAGACTTTCTTGACAAGATCTATGGCATATCAGGTTCGAGTGGTAAGTGTTTATTATAAGCTGCCCGCTTTATATACATGCATGCACATATACATGTTACAATAGGGAAGTGTCTTTGCTTGTTTTGCTTGATAACAAGTGAGCAGATAAGGTCACCAGATGCTAGCAGGCGAAGATACCCTTTGAGGTCACTTGAATCTATGGCTGGAGACTACCAAAGGTTTCTTAAATCTGGTGGCAACTATAAGCATGCTAAACGCTACAGCAATTGTATTCGAGAAGCCCTTTTTAACATTCCACTAACAGAGGTATCATAAATTGTACTTGCATGTGCAATTTAATGCACTAAAATTTTTAATACAGGTGTGCATGCCCGGACTCCACATCACACGAGGCATATTCCAGAAGTTTTTTGAGCTCTTTGAGGAAGCATGCCATAAACTTGCTCATCACAAGCAAGGCTACACAACCTGTGGTCCTGAGTTTGAGAAGTACTGTAAGGTGCTAAAGGAGATCTCAACTGTCAGGCATGATCTGGAGCTAGCTATAGCAGAGCAAGAAAGGGACACACTGGAGCAATTGGTCACCTATTGTTCCCTTATGTACAAGATATAAAAATTTAATTAAAATAAAATTGGTGATGTAGGATTTGTAGACAGCAATTGAGTAAAAAGTAAGGAAACAAGGAATTACGGATATTATGCATTCATTAAATTATAAATTTTACATACCTACATTTAGCACAGAATTTCAGGCAGGTTTATTTGCTAAATAATGTAGGTCTGTAATATTTATAATTTAATGAATGCATAATATCCGTAATTCCTTGTTTCCTTACTTTTTACTCAATTGCTGTCTACAAATCCTACATCACCAATTTTATTTTAATTAAATTTTTATATCTTGTTTCACTCCTTTTTTTCCCGGCGGGTTCATACTTATACATTGCATGCATGAGAGCAAACAAAGATAGAAGGGCAATCTTGGAATATAATATAGTGCATCACATTACAGCAGTATAAGACAGTTGATCTGCTCACTTGCTATCATCATTAAATCACATAATAATCAAACAATTTGTTTCTTTTAGACAGCTAAGTATCTGAACTGGCATGTAGGCAACACCCAGTGTCTCAGCCAGGTTATTTTGAAAGGCGAGGGGACCCCTTTAAAAGAAGTAGTAGTGGAGGAGAGGAGGTATTAGTAGTGAAGGAAGAACATATTATGCTCAGACCACAAATGCCCTTACCCTGGCTCCAACCAGAGCATCATGATATTTAATGCCATCTTCTAATGCCTAACACGCTTTTCATTAAACCGCTATGGATTACCAGCTACCAAAATTGGTTTATCAGGATCAACCTAAGCATAGCACCTTCCCCCCCCCCCCCCATCATGAAACTATCCTCACATGATTCAAAGCCCTCTTCTCTTGACTGAAGGTACGCATGCGTTCTCCAAAGCCAGTAACAAAGGCATCAGGATTAATCACCTTAAATGTCTGTAGCAATTGGCCATTCACACCAAAGATGCTTACCAGATTGCTTGCCATTTTCATATGTGGTGGGCAAAAGGACCACCACTGAGTACAGCACAGAATAGTTCTACCATCATGGCCAAACTGTATGACCATTATATCCAGCTGTGAGGGAGGATGATGGGAGGTGAAGGGAGGAGGGGAGGTGAAGGGAGGATGGGAAGTAAAGGGAGGAGGGGAAGTAAAGGGAGGATGGGAAGTAAAGGGAGGAGGGGAAGTAAAGGGAGGAGGGGAAGTAAAGGGAGGAGGGGAAGTAAAGGGAGGATGGAAGGTGAAGGGAGGATGGAAGGTGAAGGGAGGAGGGGAGGTGAAGGGAGGAGGGGAGGTGAAGGGAGGATGGGAGAAGAAGGGAGGAGGGGAAGTGAAGGGAGGAGGGGAAGTGAAGGGAGGAGGGGAAGTGAAGGGAGGAGGGGAAGTGAAGGGAGGAGGGGAAGTAAAGGGAGGATGGGAAGTGAAGGGAGGATGGGAGGTGAAGGAGGATGGGAAGTAAAGGGAGGATGGGAAGTGAAGGGAGGATGGGAAGTGAAGGGAGGAGGGGAAGGGCAGATGGGAAGGGAGAAGAGAAGGGGAGAGGAGATGAAGGGAGGATGGAATGGGAGGATGGGAAGAGGAAGGGAAGAAAGAAGAGAAGGGGGAGGAGGGAAGGGAGGATGGGAAGGGAGAAGAGAAGGGAGAGAGGAGAGGAAGGGAGGATGGGAATGGAGAAGGGAAGGGGAGAGGAGGGGAAGGAAGAAGGGGGAGGAGGTGAAGGGAGGTGGGGAGGGAGGATGGGAGGTGAAGGGAGGTGGGGAGGGGAGGATGGGAGGTGAAGGGAGGAGGGGGGAGGTGAAGGGAGGAGGGGAGGAGGTGAAGGGAGAAGGGAAGGGAAAAGAGAGGATGAGGCAGGAGGGAGGAGGACTAGCAAACATACACATACACCCACCCTTCCAGAGTGGTCCACTCCTCATTCTGGTAGGATGGTGTTCACTTTCCTCTTCTCCATCTCCACCTAATAACATTGGCCAAGAACAGCTCACAACTGGCAGACACACATATTTGAATGAATACAATATACCTTTCCCTTGAGCAACAGTGCTTGTAGCCATGTCAATAACAAAGCGTTGTAGCAACTACTATGGGGTTAGTTCCAAGGATGCTCTGTCATGAGAGAGACATGAGTTATGGGGTTACCAGTGCAGCTTGAATGAACATGCAGCACCTGGTTTGCTCTGCAGGTGGGGACCACCAGTGGACACGATTTGTGAAGGATATTCCCGTTGATAGAGGAGCAACCATGCATGCACTGAACAGAACTCACTTATGAGTGGTCGTTCCCTTGCGCGTGAATAAACTTGGACATATTGCACCCAAACGTTATACTCCTACCTCGTATGATTTCTTTTCCTTTGGATTTGCCAGATATTGAGCTTGTTTGGAGGCTAAAATCAGTTCTCGATTTTGATCGTAGTAGGCCTTCGTGCTATCCTTCTTACTTTCAAGATCGGCTTTGTAGCGCTTCCTGTCGCAAGCCTTCTTTGTTTCATGCGCTTCTTGAATATTGTCACGCTCCTTACATTCATCTGATCTTGCGACTCGTCTACACAACTTTCGTCAAAAAATTATGTCGTGTACACGTGTTTCCGGTGCAGCTAATAGGGACCAGGGCACCCTTCTATAGCTTTGGAATAGCGCTTCAGTGGCTTTTGGCCATGACCTCCATATAAGGCATAAGAAGCTGATAAAATCTGTTGTGGGCTATGTGTTAGTTTGCTAAAGATCGAAATTGTGTTCAGTATAACTCAAATTCGGAAAGTAATAGTACCAAACAAATTCGGCAGAAAGTTTCTAAATTGTCTCCTACAGTTCCTTTTCAAAACGGCTAACATTATACTTCAATCGTGACGAAGATACAGTGCAACAAACCTCTTATCCGAGCGAATCTTATCTTATCAGATCCGGAAGATGGAGAAACTTTTTTCTAGGTTCGAGTGTGGGAACGAGTGAGCCGTATCTCTGTTGTCTGAGCTTTCTAAGCGTCGGCAGTTTTACTAAGTTGTAGGTACTCGACTGCTGTATCCAAATACGCTCGCTAAAGTCCTACTGATTCTACGGCACATCGGCAATAGTGGAATCTGGTGTTTTGCTAATCGTATTCATCACACTTCAAATCCTACATAGGACCTACTAACGTAGGTCCTGATACAGACTCTACACGTGAACTTAATAGACTGACAGAGCTTTCACAGATAAGCAATGACAGAGTGGAGGGATTGGTAAGAGCGAAATGAAATGCAGCAGATAAATAACGGGCAAATTTTCTAGGCACACAGGTTGACAGAGTTGATGGATTTAGCTGATAAAGGGTTCAATATCAATGATGGTCCCTTTGCAAAACAACTCCTTGTGACCTTGGATTCAATTGGAGTTCACCGCCAAAAGTATTATGGAGGCATCTTTGTTGGCAACCATATACATAAAATGTTGCAAGTAAGCATACATAATATGTCATAGATGCTGTGCTCACATAATATTTAACACAGTCACCTAACTTGGAGACTCTGTGCTCATTGGTGACCAAAATGGCACATTCCATAGCACTCTTGCACTCTGAGGCCCAAGGAGTTTACCCATACCATCTTCACCTTGTTTGCAGAATGCCATTTCCAGTATAACAGTGGTGCACTGTCTGAAAGACAAATAGACCAGTTAGGTAAGTTTAAAATAATGAAATCCAATGCTTACTTGGGTCCCTATCAAATAGAGTTAGCAATCAAAAGGTTTTTCGAATTCTTCGACAAGGAATTTCCTGACTCTCACAGGAGTGTGAAAATGCACATTCTCGAGCACCATATGGTTGATTGGATTCGCTACCACCATGCTGGTTGTGGATTGATGGGTGAACAGGGGGCAGAGTCAATTCATTCCAAGTTTAACAACCTAAAAGCTACATTTAAATCATTACATGATCCATTTGAAAGGCTAATGTGTATAATGAAGGAACATAACCTTTCTGTATCATCAAAAATCCATGGTGTAACGTAAACACTACTGATGTAATGTGACTAACGGAGGTGACAAGTATTCCTATTCACAGCACCGGCTTCCGTGAATAGTATGGCTCTTGGAGCATCGGCGCTATGGGGCGTGCGATGTACCTTTCCCTACCAACAGCCTGTGTTATTGTGCCTTTGTCTTGCATGTGCATATAACATGTTGTATGTGTGTATGAGTTGAGTTCAAATGTATTAAGTTGTAAGTAGGTGTTGGAATCGAAACGCGGCGTTACACTGGTAGCAGAGAATCGGAGGAGATGGAGAATCGTCATGTCAGCTTGCCAAGCCGGTATACGGATGGGGACTTCACGGACTGGTTAGAACGTTTTGAAATTTGTGCGGAAGCGAACGAATGGGATAAGAAAACAAGGGCGTTGAAACTTCCAACCTTGCTGGAAAAGGAAGCACTCGTGGCATTGTTAAGTATCCCAGAGGAAACCAGGAAGGACTACGACGAAGTCAAACAATCGCTGAGCAGTGCCTTGAAACCCAATCAATTTTCTTCGTTTGCAGAATTCCAAGGGCGTAAATTGCGACCAGGTGAAACCGTACAAATGTACTTGCACCATCTTCAACGCTTGCTTGAATCCGCCCTACCAGACTTGGGTGCAGAAAGTAAAGACAAACTGTTGTTTCAGCAATTCATAGCTGGTGTTCCAGATGAATGTAGTCGAGCGTTGCGATCCAATCCGGACATCACGACCACCACACAAGCGGTTGCCAGGGCACGCCTACTCATGTCAGTATCGGCGGAGAAACAGCCATCATCAGCAACGATGGCAGTCGGCGCGCAGTGCTCAGAAATAGCCGATTTAAAAGAGGATGTCAAGCGGCTCTCCGAACAAATGGCGGCTCTCGTGAACAAGTTCACACCTGCAGAACAGACGGCTGCAGCCGTAGCTTCGCCTTCAGTGAGCGTTAGATGCTACAACTGTAACGGCATAGGGCACTTGTCTCGTAACTGTAGACAGCGTAAGCAACAACCTGTGTGCTATAAATGCAATCGACCTGGGCATGTTGCACGTTACTGCGAAACGTATCAGGGAAATGGACTGGGAATGACTTCGAGGGCCACAGGTCGTTCCGGAAACTGCTAAGAGCCCAGGAAGATTTTATTGCAGCTGCTACTACAAATGAACGAGTTCCAATCATTGAAAGGGTGTTAGAGGGTAATGCAGTACATTTTATGATAGATTCAGGGTCTTCAGTTTCACTTGTTGCAAAAGCAGCTCTCCCTTTAAATATAGCCCAATTAGAATGGAAAATGCGCGTCAACTGTGGACAGCGGACGGACATAAAATGGGGGTAATGGGAACAGCCAGGCTTGCAGTTCAATTGGGAGAATACCGAGCAGTACACGAGTTCTTAGTTGCAGAAGAATTGTTAATGCCAGTGATAATAGGAGTCGACTTTTTATCCAGGCACTCTGTCATTTTAGACTACAGCAACCAAACGGTACGCATTCGCATAGGAGCTGAAACAATCCACACGAGAGCAGACACCACGAAACATAATTCAAGTACTTGCTACACTGCCTGTACAGTTGCTGAATCAGAAGGTGACACAATTGAAGAGTGTGCAGTGCCGCAGTTTGGGAAAGGTCCGGTGTTTGACATTCCATCATGCATGCCAGAATTGTCTGGTGTCATAGAAAGATACAAGCATCTATTTTCAACAGTTCCTGGTTCTACAAACATGGCATTCCATACCATTGAAACAGCTGACAATGCGCCTATACGTGTTCCTCCACGACGAATTCCAGCACACTTTAGGGACGAAATTCAGAACCAACTGCAAGATATGCTTGCTCGAAACATCATTAGAGTTAGCAGCAGCCCATGGCTTGCCCCTGCAGTGTACGTCCCAAAGAAGAATGGTGACATACGTATCTGCATAGACTACAGGGAGTTAAAGAAGAGAACCATTAAAGACTCATACCCATTACCTTTACCAGATGAGGTGCAGGATAGGCTGGCAGGGTCTCAAATATTTTCAAAGCTGGACCTTCATTCAGGCTATTGGCAAAAGCCTATACGAGAGGGAGATTGCCTGAAGACAGCCTTCAGTCCTGGCCCTGGGATGGGTCTATACGAATTCTGTCGAATGCCCTTTGGTGTTACTGGTGGTCCAAGCTCCTTCCAGCGATTAATGGACAAAGTTCTCCATGGGCTTCCCTTTGTCACAAGTTATATTGATGACATCCTGGTCCACTCAAAAGACATTCAACACCACAAGGAGCATCTCGAGCAAGTGTTTGCACGCCTCTCAGGGGCAGGGCTGACCTTAAGAGGAGCAAAATGCCAAATTGGGATGAAGGAGGTTCCATATTTAGGCCATGTATTCTCAGCAGCTGGTATGGTCCCTGATGCAAACAAAATTGCAGCGGTACGAGATTGGCCCACTCCAAAAGATGTCTCAGAGGTGCGACAGTTTATTGGATTAGCATCATATTATCGCAGATACGTAAAGGGTTTTGCAGACATTGCTACACCACTACATCAACTCACTGAAAAGACATCCCAATTTCTTTGGACTGAGAGTTGCCAAGCAGCATTTGAGATGCTGAAGAAGAGCCTCACCCAAGCACCAGTGCTGTGCTACCCATCATTTGACAAGACATTCATTCTGCAAACAGATGCAAGTGCTGTGGGAATAGGAGCGGTGCTGGAGCAAGAAGGACAGGTAGTTGCGTATGCCAGTCGGAGCCTGACACTACCAGAAAGGCAATATAGTGTCATTGAACGAGAATGTTTGGCAGTTGTGTTTGCGGTGAAACAATTTAGGCATTACTTGCTTGGACAACCATTTGTTCTTTACACAGACCACCTGCCACTTCAGTGGCTATCTGCACAGAAAATGGAAGGAAGATTATGCCGATGGGCACTTGCATTACAGGAATTTGACTTCGAGATAAAATACCGAAGAGGGTCTACCAACACAAATGCAGATGCTCTATCACGCATTCCTCCTAATCTATGTGCATTCACGCAAGTTTGTCCCGAGCTTGCAGTAGAAGATGTTCGGAGAGCACAGCAGAGTGACAAAACACTGCAGCAGATTTGGCAATACCTTTCAGTGCAGAAAAAGCAAACATCAAATCAAGACTGGAGAAAACATCCCTTGAAGAGATATGGCCAAATTTTAAAACAGCTGCACATAACTGATGATGGTGTTCTTTGTCGCAGTTTTGTGCCAGGGCCATTGGGAGACACAATTACTGTCCCAGTGTTGCCTTAATCATTGCAGACGTTTGCTCTCAACAAGAGTCATGATATCATCAGTGCTGGACATCAAGGAGTACAAAAGACATTGGAACGTTTAAGACACTTGGCCTACTGGGTTGGAATGACGCGAGATACAGAACTGTACTGCAGAACCTGTGAAATCTGTCGATCTAAGTTGCCTATGCCATCACCTGTTCCTATGATGAATGTACCGATTGGTTGCCCTTGGGAAATGCTGGCTGTTGATATCCTTCAAGTCCCCATGTCTATGCAGGGCAATCAGTATCTTTTAGTCCTACAAGACTACTTTACAAAGTGGGCAGAAGCAATTCCTATGGCTGATCAAAAGGCAGAACGTATTGTAAGGATTTTAATTGATATATTCTCACGATATGGGATCCCTGAAATACTTCATTCGGATCAAGGCAGAAACTTTGAAAGAACAATTTTACACAGAGTTTGTGCAGCATTTGGTGTCACTAAGTCGCATACCACAGCATACCATCCACAAGGAGATGGAATGGTTGAGCGTCTGAATAGAAGTTTACTACAGCTGTTGAGATCATATGTTGACAAGCAGTATGATTGGGAGCAGCATCTTCCACTACTGCTATATGCCTACAGAACAGCAAGCCATTCTTCAACTGGTGTAAAACCCTTTGTGCTAATGATGGGATGTGATCATCCCAACATTATATATCTCTATCACTTACCACTGGTGGCTTCTATGGGTATGACCCAAAATTGATACATTGATATATTTGAATTTGAATGAGTAATGAGGGGATTAGTGTTGACACTTACATAGCCCTGCAATGATAGATCATGATTGTAGGATGACAATGTTCCAAGGTATCAATAGAACAGGGGAGTATATCATCGGTGTAAATAGAGTGCATGTACTTTGTTACAGTTCTATAACCAATAACACAAAGATCAACAAATAGAACAGAGCCAACACTCTAACATACATCCTGAATTTCACACATTTTCAATGCTCATACAAGGCTGAAGATTCTAGCCCAGTGTGTTAGAGAACTTTGTGATGGCATGGAAAATACATTGATTAGTATAAGATACAATTTTTATAGTGATAAAATTAGCTGTCCCATATACACGCACTGGCTATTTCGTTTGATACAGTGGCCTGCTGTAATGTTCACTTTGTAAGTACTATTGCATTAAGTACTGTTATGTCTATGATATCATTACTGTTATATTATATCATTATATATTATCGCAAGCCTCTGTACACCGCTACTACCCTCTGTATCCACAAGTCTGAACTATGCTTATGACCCACACAGCTTTGAACACTCTTTGAGAGTCAAAATGGCCGACCTGAAATACCTGGTGGAATGTCACATTGCAAAAGAAGCACAAAAACAGAAAAGATTCTATGATACTAAAACAAAAAGCAGATCATTCGAAGTGGGAAACACTCTTTGGTTACATAATCCTACCGCTGGGAAGCTTGATGCAAAATGGGAGGGAGGATGGATTGTGAAAGATGTACTATCCCCAACTAGCATCAGGATTGAGCACCCCAGTACAAGAAGAACAATGGTTGTGCATATTAACAGGCTTCAACATCGATACTTACGACAAGGGGAGAAGAGTGAAGAACTAGTGATGCAGGACTGGGAACCACCTGGCATTGAACATTTTATTGTCCCAACTAACCCTGTTCAACATACTCAGCAAGCTGCTCAGGATCATCAAGTGGAGGATCCTAATACACAGAGACGCTACCCACAAAGGGCTAGAAGACCACCAGATCGCTACTAAGCTTGAGGACAAGCTTGAAATAGGGTGGGACGAATGTAACGTAAACACTACTGATGTAATGTGACTAACGGAGGTGACAAGTATTCCTATTCACAGCACTGGCTTCCGTGAATAGTATGGCTCTTGGAGCATCGGCACTATGGGGCGTGCGATGTACCTTTCCCTACCAACAGCCTGTGTTATTGTGCCTTTGTCTTGCATGTGCATATAACATGTTGTATGTGTGTATGAGTTGAGTTCAAATGTATTAAGTTGTAAATAGGTGTTGGAATCGAAACGCAGCGTTACAATGGTGCCACCCCACCAAAGAAGAAACGAAAGAACTAAGCAGAATAGAAAAGAACACTTTAAAACTCAGTACTAGTATTGTTTATCTATAAAATGGCGTCAACCGCGTTAAAAGGGGAATATTTAGAAGGCAAATGCTTAAACTTGAAAATATGGCACCCGCTAAATTAACCAAAAAACGTTACACAAACTTACGTATGTTGTTGGGTTAAAATTTCAGGTGACTTTATCAGGGCGGAATCGACAAAAAAACGGACACTTCTTGTCCATGGTCACAAAACACGCACGGACAACTCGCGCTTGGATATACATATCGAGAAATTGGCGGTCAAAAGGATTACGCGGTATTCGGTCATTGCGTAATTCAATGTCCATAGAAAATGTATGGACGCATTCAGAAAACTGCAGCTAACTGCAGAAAAAAAAATTATATTGACTACCTGCTCTCGGATTTGCAATGTGGGGACTAGTTGACATATTTTGTGTAGTTTTTCGCATCTTAGGTACCTATATCCGCACTTCCACATTAATTATGCAAGGTTTCCAATATCCATTCATTTTTATCTCATTTCCTTATTCAGGCATCAATAGTTTCCAAACCAAATGAAATTTTCCTTACCTGCTCGCGCATTACATGAGAGTAATCAATCCCCGTATTTATCATAATTTTTTCAGAGCTTAAGGCCTTCAAATCGCGCTTCCTTTGAATGGTTAGTGAGATACACCCCAAATACAAAACGCATAATATCACGTGCTACTCTTTCGTCAGTTAGCCGTGCCCAGACCGAGCTGTTTTGTAAGTACATGTAGTTAATGATAATATGTACATGTACGTATTGACGTCTATAACTACTACCCCACCACTATAATGTACACAACAACTTAACATGCATGCGATTTAAAAATAACTTATTAACCGCTATTTACTGGGCCTGCTCATCGCTTTTGGTTCGGATGATTTCGAACAGTATACGAAGACGACGATATCGAAGATCAATCCCACGAGGATGGGACAGACCTGGAAGTCTGCCTGTGGACTCTATGGCTATGGAATACTGGGTATTACGGTATATGAAGTACCTCACAGCTAACAGCTACAGTACACTGAGTACAGTATGGAGTGGACCCTATAGTGACATATGGCAGGCAACGCTACGGAATAGCCGACAGCTAGCAAACAAATACCGTACTAGTGCGGTGTGGACCAATAAGCTATGGAACTAATGTTGCTTGTTCAGCTATGGACTGGATTTTATGGCAGAACTGAAGCCTACAGGTCACAGCTAACTGCTACGCTAACGGAGGTACGGGAGTGCACGGACCCTATTGCAGACAGCTACGGCAGGCAGCTACGGAATACCCCATGTATGGTCGAATGGAGTAGACTCTATGGCAATAAGCGATGCATGGAAAATCACACAGTTAACAGCTATGAACTCAAATCTATGGCAGACACGTGCACCTAATAGCTACAGTGTATGGAGTTGGAGTGGTCCCTATGGCAAGAAGCTATGGAGTTAACCGGTCGTATGGCAAGTACCCCATTATAGCAAGCACCACTCCTATGGCAGATACCCCACAGCTGCCAGTGTGTGTGTGTGCGTGATTGTGTGTGTGAGCATGTTGTGAGTGCGTGTGATTGTGTATGTGATTGTGTGTGTGAGCATGTGTGTGACTGTGTTTGCGTGTTGTTGTGTGAGTGGCTATGAATCCTCTCTCCCCCTCTCTCTGTGCATGTATGTCAGTTTGTACATGTATATGTATGCTAAGAATCAGTTCCTGTGTGTTGTTGTGTTATGGTCGGCATACACGGCCCGGGCGACTTCTAGTCGATTTGTCGCATGCAACGCAAATGAATATGGACAAATGTTCCGCAACCCATCAGTAAACTAAACAATTATGGAACTTTTACCTTATATTCATTTGAGCTGCATGCGACAAATCGACAGGTAGTCGCCCTGTGTATGCCGACCTAAGTAATTGGCTAGTTTTGATGACATTCTACCTTGTTTTCTACAGTACACAGCTCAAACTCCAGCTATCAATGCTCACCAATGGTAAGCTTAGCTTTGCAGGGTTGGCCTATTTACCCACTCCCTCCCTCCCTCCCTCCCTCCCTCCCTCCCTCCCTCCCTCCCTCCCTCCCTCCCTCCCTCCCTCCCTCCCTCCCTCCCTCCCTCCATGATCCTCTCCTTCCACTTTCCTTCATCAGAGGAGGCTCAGAGTGTTCAGTGACAAAGATAAGGACAAACTCAGTAAGGTGACCCACACATACCAGTCTGAGAGGGAGGCATGACATGGAGGCCACCCTCACCTTGGAGATGGAGACAGAACAGAACAGGGACCAGCGGGGAATCATGGAGAAGGCACAGAATTTGAACCAGGTATGGGCACTGGTCACCACTTGCTGTAACCCTTTATAGGCCAGTCAGATACAGTGATATTAGCCCTTTAGAACACCAGTTTTAACCCTGTAAAGACACCAATATCAGCATTATTCTCCAGAATAAATTTTTATTTGTATATCTACAGTGTCTAGTTGCCATGGTGATTCATGTCCTCCTACTATGCTGCAAAACTCATAGTCTGTTGTATGATGATTAATTAATATTGTTTGTTTTCCATATATAGTATGGAGGACAGCATATACAGAGGACACAATTACACCTAGTACTTCGAGGCCGCAAGGGGAGGGAGACCTCACAAGGGAGTGCAGCCAGCAGGTGGGTGTGGTCAAGGGAGGTGGTAGCAGATGTGATGAGGCCAAATATTGTGGCATACAATTGTACGATTCCATGAGTGTTGTGATGTGTGTGTGTGTGTCTGCAATGTATGGTAGCAAGCACACGATGCATGAACATGAACTGTACAGAAAATGTCACACACTTCAAAAGGACCACACCTTAAAGGGCACACTTTAAAAGGAGCACACCTTAAAGGGCACACTTTAAAAGGAGCACACCTTAAAGGGCACACTTTAAAGTGAGCACACCTTAAAGGGCACACTTTAAAAGGAGCACACCTTAATGGGCACACTTTAAAAGGAGCACACCTTAATGGGCACACTTTAAAAGGAGCACACCTTAATGGGCACACTTTAAAAGGAGCACACCATAAAGGGCACACCTTCCCCTACAAAATAATCTTGGCATGACATGCCATGACATTTTCCAAATTCATGCGTGATATGTTGTCGCATGTGTTCCAGTTTTTCTAGAGCACTGTTAAACATGCTTATATGTATGTCATTAAATTGCAGGCATATCACTCTTCTAACTTGTACAGGTTGACAAGTTTCTAAAACACGTTCCCCCGAGAAGTTATAAAGCAGTACGCCCCTTAGCATATTAACGGGTATGCCTCGTCGGGGAATCGCTTTTTAGAAACTCTTCATCCTGTACAAGTTAGAAGAGTGATAGCCTGCAATGTAATGACATAAGCATGTTCAACAGTGCTCTAGAAAAACTGAAACACTTGCAAAAACATATCACGCATGAATTTGGAACATGTCATGCCAAGATTTTTTCATAGGGGATCCATTGCGGGATAATGTGCAGACAGCATTCTACATGTAGGTGCCATTTTCCCCTCCCCTAGGAAAGGTCCCCTGTACTGTTCGTTGGAACTATATCCACCTGACATCTGCAAAGACTACAAGGAAGCAGGCTACTGCGGCTTTGGAGGTAGGTGTGTGCTGCTGTGTGGTGTGTGCTGGTGTGTGCTGGTGTGTGCTGGTGTGTTCCCATACACCAGCTTATACACCATACACCAGCCTATATGCCATACACCAGCCTATACACCATACACCAGCCTATATGCCATACACCAGCCTATATGCCATACACCAGCCTATACACCATACACCAGCCTATACACCATACACCAGCCTATACACCATACACCAGCCTATACACCATACACCAGCCTATACACCATACACCAGCCTATACACCATACACCAGCCTATACACAATACACCAGCCTATACACCATACACCAGCCTATACACCATACACCAGCCTATACACCATACACCAGCCTATACACCTTACCCTATACATCAGCCTATACATCATACTTAAAAAACCAGACCCATATACGTTCCTACATGTACATGTACCAGAATACTGAAGGCTTTTGTCATACATGTACCTACTCTTAATCATAAGATCTGCCCATGGTTTGTGCTGTGAATATAATAAACTTGAAAGGGAACCCACAACCTTATCTGATGGTTAGTGGCCCATGTAGTGCTGCTACCTTGCCTGCCCTGAAGCTACATGTAGACCTACCTCCTACATGGACTTACATAGGCCTACCCTGCATGAACCCCTACATGGACCTACATAGGCCTACCCTGCATGAACCCCTACATGGACCTACACATGTACATAGGCCTACCCTGTATGAACCCCTACATGGACCTACATTGGCCTACCCTGCATGAACACCTACATGGACTTACATAGACCTACCCTGCATGAACCCCTACATGGACTTACATAGGCCTACCCTGCATGAACCCCTACATGAACATGAACCTCTACATGGACCTACATAGGCCTACCCTACATGGACCTACATAGACTTACTTACATGTACCTATCTGAGTTCTGAAAATTACTTGTGTCTTTTGTCTACATGTATTCCCTTCAAACTACATGTACATGTACATGTAAGATCTGCCCTTCTGTGCTGTGAATATAATTAAACATGAAAGGAACCCACATCCTTATCTGATGTTAGACTTAAAATAAACATACCCTATACATGTACCTACGTAGGCCTTTCTATCCTGGACTTATATGTACCTACCTAAGACTACCATATCTACATTAGGCCTAAGACTAACATGTACATGTGTACATCTATCTAACTACTGGCATGTACTTATGTACATGTAAGACTACCCTGGACCTACATGAATTTGGTTTTACCAGAGGGCGCACGAAAACTGGGGTGGGGGTGGGGGGGGAGGAGGGGATGCAGTCGAAGGGGCACATTTGTACATGCTCTGTTCTGCTCCCCTGCTTTGGTGACATTTGTCAGCAAGTATTCGGACTTTTTTTACGTATGACGCAACACGTAATCTACTCGCAGGTATATGTACATGTAATCATGAACGAAAGCATGTGGCTGGGGGGGGGGGGGGGGGGGGGCGGCAATTGCTGCCAGAAGGGTGCCATGGGGGAGTGGGGGGGGGGGCCGCTGGCCCCCACCCCCAAGGCTATGCTTGATCCGGGGCTGCATGGTACCTACTTAGACTTATCGTGAGTACTGAAGGTTAAGTGTTCATGTGTCTTTCCTCTTCACCTTCGTACCACCTACACTGTACTTCTTTCTATTTGTAAATGACCTTAGGTCAGTATAGTTTTAATTCACCCAAGCACTAGCTGTAGAAACCATACAGAGAAGTTACATGTATAAGTCATACAAACCACACACTGTGTGCAGAATGTGTGTGTGTGTGTGTGTGTGTGTGTGGGGGGGGGTAATGACAGGGGCCTGTTGGGCAAGCACTAGTCCTGATGCCTTGGTTGAGCTTTGCATTGGACCTAATGGGAGGGGATGGAGTGTGCTTTGTGCATGATGCTGAGGGCTTTGGTTTTATGGTAGGGGCATTTGTTCTGATGCATAACCATCACTTTTTTCCTCTAGGTTTCAATATCAGGAGCTGTTCATTTGTTTAAATGTCTGTTTGCAACTGTTTCCATGGAGATGTGCTACCATAAAGTATCTATGATGCTACTTAGGCACTTATCTTTTTTTTTTTTTTGTTTGGTGCTCATCATATGACACTAGACTTGCTTGTAGCTGTGATAGCCATCCGATGAGGAAGAAGAGCAGCATGGTCTTTGTGGTATATGCGAAAGTGATCAATTATTTAAAAAATTGTCAATTTGTAAACGTAACTCAGTGATGGGGAAGGGCAGCATAGAAGTTCGATATCGTGACATGAAATAAACGTTTAAGATACGGGTTCGAGCTTGCCAATGTGTTCAGCTCTAGAGAAACGCCCACGCTGCCGGTTCGCCCACCCATATCACATTGAGTCGATGATTGACTACGGAAGGGGCTAAGAGAAACTATAAATGTAGTAGCATATATCATAGGAAGTATCGCTTTTCATTATCTCTGCTTTTACGATATGCTGCCCGCGCGATGATCGCGATCGAGGCTTCATGGCAATAATGAATTGCCGCATAGAAAGGTGGCATAAAAAGTGCTGGTGGCGTGACGTGCACAACGGCCGGACACTGCACCAATATTGTAAGAATGGGTAAATATGCATGGCGGAGCCTATATGATGACATGTTGGGACTCCCGTCGTGAACTACTAGTAATTGCGGACCGGCCACTTTGGATGAAGCCGACATCATCCCTATGGCTTTCGGTCATCCTGCGGTGCGTGTTCAATCTGTGTTTACGGGAGCTATATATCGAAGGGTCAGGCCAATGTACAATTACTTTTACTTATTCGTAATACGTTATGATCAGAGCCCGGCTTTGTGTATTATGCGTCTTGTGAGCTAGCGCCATTAGTATATTATAGATAAATTGTTAATAAATGTTACGTAACATGTCTACTTTACTGCGGTAGAAATTAAATTTTTGTCTTGATTTTTGTACAAGAATGGCTTATGATATAAATCTATAAATTACAGATTCACAATTAGACCGATTTATCGTACTTAGTACATGTGTTTAAAAATCAACTAAAAAAAAATGAGCTCAATGTCCGCCTATGTATGTGCAATTTCTCCATATGAACGTTCTGTACAACGTCATAGCACATGCTTTATATCGTTCATATCACCATTTCTCCTATATTTCATGGTCAAATAATCGAGTCTCAACGTCTACAGCAGCTGCTCCAAATGGCCCTCTTTGTGGACATGTTTTCGTTGCTATGGGCGTAATGAGTTCCGTTGCTAGGTACTTATTATTCATACAGCGAGGGTCTATTGTCCAATTTTGTACGTATTGTAACAACCGTGCCACGTTTCTGCACTGAAAAATTATACTGTTATACCTCACCCACTTTTCGTATCGGGCCTGAAGCGGACACGTCCCCACCCCACATTATTATTGGGTTTTGCACCACCAATCACTTCTGTGATAAAGACGTTTTTAACTGATTTACTTGCAAAAATCCATACTTTAATTTAAAAAAAAACAACATTCCAATCGCGAGTCACAATAGCAGATATATTGTATTTGAATGCGCTATTTACAGCAGGATTAGAAACACTGGGAGAAAACGGTGTGAAATTCAAAAAAGTAAGCATGTCTCAGCGGCGGCGGAGCAATATAAAAAGTGATACAGCGGCCCAAGGGGGGGGGGGGGGGGTGCTGTCCGCTTTTGGCCGATTTAACGAGCGGGGGGGGGGGGGGGGTGCTGTCCGCTTTCGGCCGATTCAACGAGCGGGGGGGGGGGGGGGGGGGGGAGGCTTGCGAAGACATACGTGTTATACCCAGCCCCTGACCAGGTCTATAGGGGTCAAACTTAACCAATCCATCACACATGTGTCTGAGTTTCAGAAACAAAATATATCCATGAACTAAACATACTAACATAAGTAAGAATAAAAATTACTAACTCTTGATCTCAATGATTTCTTGCGTTATGAGTTGACCACAATTCTAACCACTTATGTAAACAATGACTATTATCTTTTTCTACGTAAGAGCCTTTGTGACCTTTCTTTTTTACATGTACAGCTGGCATCTATAGCTACCTTCCTATCTTTCAAATTCAGCTTAGGAACCGAAATATAAGTGCCAATATCAATTTGATACCTAGATTTTACTACCAATTATAAACGGACACTTTTTTCTCATTTTTTCTTCAAGCAATATTAAGTACTTAGTCTTGGTGTGCTATGTTCAAGATTGCTAGATGGAATGCCAGGGTGTTATTGAACTGCATTGCGCTGAAGTAGAAATGTAGATGACTCCTAAGAAACCTTACAAAGGCGATAATTAACCGCTAACAAAACTGACAAGTGGGTGTGGCACTATAGTAGTTCATTGCCCGCTAGCTCAAGCCTGCCGATGCATTCTTCACATTCGTCGGCGCATTCTAACAAAAGTTCTTTGCGCACAATGAACATACACGTATTGGCTGGCTTGCATGCAGGCCGCGCGCCAGGTATTATTCTGTTTTTTGCCCGAGCTCGTTTTTTGCCACTAAGAAATGGCGTCTAAGTTCCGTCTGCACTGCTGCGATCCATTGAGCTGTCACAAGAGAAAACGAACGCCTCAATGGATCGCAGCAGTGCAGACGGAACTTAGACGCCATTTCTTAGTGGCAAAAAACGAGCTCGGGCAAAAAACAGAATAATACCTGGCGCGCGGCCTGCATGCAAGCCAGCCAATACGTGTATGTTCATTGTGCGCAAAGAACTTTTGTTAGAATGCGCCGACGAATGTGAAGAATGCATCGGCAGGCTTGAGCTAGCGGGCAATGAAATGCTATAGTGCCACACCCACTTGTCAGTTTTGCTAGCGGTTAATTATCGCCTTTGTAAAGTTTCTTAGGAGTCATCTACATTTCTACTTCAGCGCAATGCAGTTCAATAACACCCTGGCATTCCATCTAGCAATCTTGAACATAGCACACCAAGACTAAGTACTTAATATTGCTTGAAGAAAAAATGAGAAAAAAGTGTCCGTTTATAATTGGTAGTAAAATCTAGGCTTCAAATTGATATTGGCACTTATATTACGGTTCCTAAGCTGAATTTGAAAGATAGGAAGGTAGCTATAGATGCCAGCTGTACATGTAAAAAAGAAAGGTCACAAAGGCTCTTACGTAGAAAAAGATAATAGTCATTGTTTACATAAGTGGTTAGAATTGCGGTCAACTCATAACGCAAGAAATCATTGAGATCAAGAGTTAGTAATTTATATTCTTACGTATGTTAGTAATTTATATTCTTACGTATTTGTAACGGATATGTTTTGTTTCTGAAACTCAGACACATGTGTGATGGATTGGTTAAGTTTGACCCAATTAATTATAGGTACAATCGATTAATTATTTTTAACAAACATTTGGAAAAAAAAAAAAAACCTCAAAAAGTGGTACGGTGGTGCGCACATATTATAAAAAGTGCTACGGCGTTCGCCGTACTTGCCGTAGCGTCTGCGCCGCCTATGTGTCTGCGCATGTATAGTTGAATTAAGTCTAAAAAGTCAATTATGTCAAAAACAGCCCAGCCAAACGCTCTTAAAGCAAACACAGAGACGAACGTACCATTCGCGCATTTATTATAAATACATGTACTTGAAATAACCATGTTAATTTTTATTTAAAATATACCTGTGATATTTGTAACGGTTACCGCTTTCCCAAACTATTTACACCTCACCCACTATTACCACCTCTCCCCCTATTATCCCCTCTCCCCACTATTAACACCTCCTTCCCACTATTAACACCACCTCCCCACTATTAACACCTCTCCCCACTATTAACACCACTCCCTACTATTAACACCTCTCCCCACAATTACCCACGGCTATTTGCCCTTGTCCCTGTAAAATACCACAACATAAGGCAGTAAGATGTATTAGAGTAATTTTGCGTGCCATGACAAGATATGCCATCTTCCGATCGCGAGATCGCGTTTCCAACTTGTACTAATTGATGGTAAATACGTGAAATGAGTTTTAATTCTCTTCTTACTGTCTTTTTTCTAAATGCTTGCTTATGTACATAGTCTAATAGTAGTCTCGTGTGCCATGACGTAGATACTATACGTCTGGTGACTTTCGCCTTTCGCCAATATTACGTGGCAGCGGGACTGATGTAATTATCAGCCATGTCACATGCCAAGAATGTATAAAATCCTATCTTGCGATCGTTTCAGGTTGCATGGTTTAAGACATACATGCACTTGTGACAATTAAATTAATAAAAAAAACAACATTCCAATCGCGAGTCACGTAGCAACATGACAGCACGGATATTGTATTTAAATGCGCAATTTACCAATATCGACAGCAGGATTAGAAACACTGAGAGAAAACGGTATGAAATTCAAAAAAGTAAGCATGTCTGCGCATATATTGTTGAAAGAAGACTAAAGAGTCAATTTTGTCGAAAACAGCCCAGCCAAACTCTCTCAAAGCAAACACAGACAGACGGACGGACCCATTCGCGCATTTATTATAAATACTGACATGTACATGAAGTAACCCTTAGAACCATGTTCATTTTTATTTCAAAGATACTTGTAACGGTTACCACTTTCCCAAACTATTTACACCTCACCCACTATTACCACCTCTTCCTGCTATTATCACCTCTCCCCACTATAATCACCACCTCCCCACTATTAACACCACCTCCCCACTATTAACACCTCTCCCCACTATTAACACCACTCCCTAATATAAACACCTCTCCCCACAATTACCCATGGTTATTTGCCCTTCTCCCTGTAAAATACCACAACATAAGGCAGTAAGATGTATTAGAGTAATTTTGCGTGCCATGACAAGATATGCCATCTTCCGATCGCGTTTCCAACTGGCACTAATTGTTGGTAAATACGTGAAATGAGTTTTAATTCGTTTCTAACTCTTCTTACTGTCTTTTTTCTAAATGCTTACTTATGTACATAGTCTAATAGTAGTCTCGTGTGCCATGACGTAGATACTATACGTCTGGTGACTTTCGCCAATATTACGTGGCAGCGGGACTGATGTAATTATCAGCCATGTAACATGCCAAGAATGTATAAAATCCTGTCTTGCGATCGTTTCTGGTTGCATGGTTTAAGACATACATGCACTTGTGACAATTAGTCTCTAGATCTGCCTGCAAACAAAATGGGCACATAACGGAACTAGTCAGTGAATTAAACCCAGAGTGTGATTAAACTACAATCACACCCAGAAAAAAAAACATTTCACCTCGGGTAAAGGGACAGCGATCTAAATCCTATAAAACAACAAGTGATGCAATAGAAACGCATCGGTTTATTTCTCCTGCAGGTTTAGGGCATTAACCTGTTAGAATGTTAACACTGAACAATTCTTTCACGTTAGAACCACTATAACGTTTTAGATTCCCGTTGCTGCTCTGCATTCATTTTTCATATAAACCATTAATGATTGAACCAGTGCCCAGTGGCGTATGCAACCACGTTTCTGCACTGAAAAATTAAACTGTCTTACCTCACCCACTTTTTGTATCGGGCCTGAAGCGGATACGCCCCCACCCCACATTATTTCGCATTGGGTTTTGCACCACCAACCACTTCTACGAAAAAGAAGTTTTTGATTTACTTGCAAAAATACATACTTTAATTAAAAAAAACAACATTCCAATCGCGAGTCACATAGCAACATGACAGCATGTATAGTGTATTCAAATGCGCAATTTACCAATATCGACAGCAGGATTAGAAACACTGAGAGAAAACGGTATGAAATTCAAAAAAGTAAGCATGTCTGCGCATATATTGTTGAAAGAAGTCTAAAGAGTCAATTTTGTCGAAAACAGCCCAGCCAAACGCTCTCAAAGCAAACATAGACAGACGGACTAACCATTTGCGCATTTATTATAAATACATGTACATGAAGTAACCCTTAGAACCATGTTCATTTTTATTTCAAAGATACTTGTGATTATCGTAACGGTTACCACTTTCCCAAACTATTTACACCTCACCCACTATTACCACCTCTCCCTGCTATTATCACCACTCCCCACTATTATCCCCACCTCCCCACTATTAACACCACCTCCCCACTATTAACACCACCTCCGGGTGTTAACACCTCTCCCCACTTATTAATACCACTCCCCACTATCCCCACAATTACCCATGGCTATTAGCATTTCTCCCTGTAAAACATAAAGCAGTAAGATGTATCAGAGTAATTTTGCGTGCCATGACAAGATATGCCATCTTCCGATTGCGAGATCGCGTTTCCTACTTGCACTAATTGATGGTAAATAGTTTTAATTCACTTCTTACTGTCTTTTTTCTAAATGCTTGCTTATGTACATAGTCTAATAGTAGTCTCGTGTGCCATGACGTAGATACTATACGTCTGGTGACTTTCGCCAATATTACGTGGCAGCGGGACTGATGTAATTATCAGCCATGTCACATGCCAAGATTGTATACATGTATAGTACCCATAAAAAGGTGTGTCAGCTTACCATCTGCCCGCAAATCTTCGCTGGCGTTTGATAATACATGGCAAAGGTATACTCACTAGGTTGCCCTTCTGACTACAAACACATTTTAAACGGGCACACAACCAAACTAGTCAGTACTTAAAAACAAAGTATAGCCTACAAGACTTACACCCGGGGGTGTAATTGAACGTTTATATCAAATCCAGAAACAAAAACTTTTCACCTTCGCGGGTAGGGGCAGCAATTTTATAAGCTTATGAAACAACAAGTGATGCGATTGATACGCTTAATTCGGTTTATTTTCTCCTGCAGGTTTAGGGAGCAACATTGGGTCTGAATGTCTATTGTAATTGTTAAACGTTAGAACCATGCACTGTAACGTTTTAACCTAATGAAAGAATGATGCACAACCCTTAGAATCACATTCATTAATGCTACTTGTGGTATTCGTATCCAGACCCATTTTGCACTCCATGCACGAACTATATATTAACAAGTAAATAAAAACATTCTCTATTAGAAAGTTGGTGGTATATAGGATTTGAAGGCAATGGTGGTGTAAACAGGAAGGAAACAAGAGTCTAATAATAAGGGAAAATGGAATAGTCCTATATTATTTAGCACACGAACAACATACCATATCCTATACATGTAGAAATGTGCTAAATATAGGACTATTCCATTTTCACTTATTATTAGACCCTTGTTTCCTTCCTTTTTACACCACCATTGCCTTCAAATCCTATATACCACCAACTTTCTCATAGAGAATGTTTTAATTTACTTGTTTCATTGCTTTTTATTCATAATTGGATGCTTTCAAACATTAAATATATTCACTTAGGAACAGACATTTCATCTCTCTTAATCGTATATACCATAATAGTGGAAAGAGTGTACTTTGCATTTTAAAATGCAAAGAGGACCATTAAATAATAGCCTCCGACTTTGCAATTATGATACCCTAGAGAAACACTGATCACTTAGATACAATCTGAACTTGGTATATATGTCATTTACATAGTAATCATGTTTATCTACATGTCATAACCAGAAATAACTCAGCTATACCGTGAAACGTTTACTCTCTCTGTGGCTCTCTTGATATGACAGCAATAGGTGTGTCCACCATCTCTTCCTTTTTTACAGTGTTCTGTAAATTAAAGTGATCTATGTCAACTCAACTTGTAAACAGTATCTATGTAGATATGTTTCATACTCTGGTGAATCAGTGAATTCGTCATCATCACATACATGACCATTGAGGTCACCTCACTCCATGCACGGCCAGGGGAATAGTAGAGTAGAGGTAGTAGTAGGTACGGAGAGGAGTAGGGGTAAATAAGTCATGTGCTTCCACAGGGGGAGCCATGCCTCCCCCTTCCCCACACTTATAATAAAACGTTAAAGTATTCAGTATTACTTAGAACATGCGCACCTGAATCGGCCGAAAGCGGACAACACCCCCATAGTAATATTTGGCTGTCAAATGGCACCCCCTTGGCCCACCCTTCCAGTAATGCTGGGGGCGCCCATGGTAGTAGGTAAGGGGAGGAGTAGGGGTAATAGTAGGAGGGGTAGGGGTAGTAATAGGTAAGGGGAGGAGTAGGGTACATAAGGGTATGCAGGTATTTCGTCCACCATTACACACACCTACCATTAGAGTACCAAGCTTCCCTATGTGGTTCAGTGATTTTGATCGCATCAATAGCACAAATGTGTAGAAATTCACCTATTTTTTTCTATGCACGCTCAGTATCTTTTTAAGCAATGCACCTGCACTAACTTCACAAACAGCTGACCTTTTGTGCTAACCATGGGTGGGTTTTGCAAAAGGCATCATTTAGCCCATTTTAACAGTATGCTATTCCTTACAATAGCCTACCTTTATATTCAATCAGTATGCTTTTTTGGTTCATTCAGGGAGAAGCTAAAAGGTACAGAAAATGAACACATGCAATGAAATTACAATTACATGTACTCACAAAATCGTGTACATGCATGTATCTACAAAACACCTACATGGAAATTTCTACTTGATAAACAGAAGCCATGTTAAAACTGTTAATTGACCAGGGCAGACCTAAAATATCGATGACACTAACAAGTACACAATGAATTCTGACCTCTAGTTTACATAGGATAGCCTTAGTGCTTCTTGTTGTAACACACTTATTAAAAATAAGTTGTAGAGTCTTGTGTAGCCACACATCAATGTAAAGAATAGTGATACCACAATAACGTGTATGAATAGATCTACATGACATTTGTACACGTGTACAAGGTATGCGTGTGACCTCTCAGTCACGTGGATACACAAGGGTCAACTGATGTACATCTAACCCAAATACTTATGCACTCAGTATCGTATCATGCACTCAGTCAAATTCGAACGTACCTATTGGGTTTGGTAGCTTTCCAAGCCTATTACCCCTGCGTTAGCATTTTTTCCAGCAGCATGTTTGGCGGTCGGTCGGCCGTTCTTGGAATCGCATTCCTTTCGCAGAAGGAGAAGCGATGGAATTGCCCCGATGTTCTGCACTCTTCATGGCCGCTGAATTTTCGTTGTATCGTTGCCACTCTAGTTTAGGCTCGAGGCGCCGGTGATTTTTAGTAAATAGTGCTAGTGCCCAAACCGGATACATGCCACAATTTCACTAGGTTAATTACAACTAATAGGTGTAGTGCCCAGACCGTACACATTGGTATACAGCTACAGTGTACTGGTCTACTGGAGCCAAATATGACCAAGTTCTTAACTATTTGATCGTTTTGAGTCCTGTCAGATACAGGATGCTTAAATATAACGTCATTTGCTAACACAACCACTAATATATACAATGAAGCTTTGAGACGTTTTGACCACAGATCAACAATAGTCTTGTTCTCTACATCCACGCGGTTTTGTGACATCAAACAAACACGAAACTACTCGTTGTTGCCATCTTGTACGATGACGACAACAAGGTAAGCCATCCGCTCTTGTTAGAAGTGGTCGCGTTTTTTAATGACATTCATAATGGGGGTCAAATCCTATATAAGAGTTACTAACATAACTCTCGATAACACTCGCACTATTAATACCACTCCCCCACTATTTCGGCTGTTAGCACAACTCCCTTGTAAAATACCACAACGTAAATCAGCAAGCTATACAGTTAACATTCTAGATTGCCCGTCAGGCCCGTAGGCTGGGGGGGGGGGGGGGGGGGGGGTCGGTGAGTTTGGTCGACCCCCTCCCCCCCCCTCCTGCCCCGCTAGTCAGAACTAGTTCCGCTTGCCATCAAACTTCTATACATGTATAGCTATAGTCCGCGAGAATGAGAAAATAGTACATGTAGGCTTAGCAACCGCGGGACATCCATTCTAAATCGGGCGCCCACGTCCCGCCCACAACATACAGCGCTAGCGGCGGAACAGGGGGAGGGTCCGTGAATTAAATTACGGGTTCCATGCAACTCAAATGAATATGGGTAGAAGTTCCGCAAACCATCAGAATTGCGGAACTTTTACCCATGCATACTGTTACATGTAGTCATTTGAGTTGCATACGACAAAGTTGCCCCGTGTATGCCAGCCTTTAGAATCGCAACTCGCAAGCCAGACCTACATGTACTTCATTATAGAACGGGAACACAAAATGGGCTATCCATATTTCTATGCAATTATGCTATGTTTTGTGGCTGAAAAATTGCAAAAGTTGCAAAGCGGCTGGGAGCTTACAGCGCTCCCCCATACCCCCTAGCTGGGCGAGCGGGAGCTACACCCCCTCCTGCTCCCACCCCCGCTCTTAATCAGTTCCACCTTATTGCTTTCCCGAACCCCCCCCCCCCCCCCCATCTCCCGACCAGCCTACGGGCCTGCCCTTCTAAATATAAGCTAAATATCATACAAAATGCGTGGCACACGACGGAACTAGTCGGTATACTGAAAAACAAAGTAAGAATTAAGCCCCAGGTGTAATTGAACGCTTGTAGCAGAACCAGAAACAACGACTTTAAGTAGAAATAACAAATAGACACGCATCGGTTTTTTTACTCATGAGATCCATGTATTTACCTGTTTGATCGTCTCCGTCCGCGTTGAACAAGTGACTGAGTAGATCTTGAGGCTCGAATGCACAATGCAACTTAGTTTCGAGAAACAAACGTATAAGTACATCAATTGTACGGTAGGAGAACTGTAAAGCGCGCGATGGAGTACTAAGAAGCACTTGATCTGCCAGTCTTTACAACGTAAAAACGACGTAGCCAGCAAGTTTGTGTGAGAATGCTTTTGGGGGTCCCGTACTTGGCAACACAGACTATCTATCCATGTTGATGCCTGAAAAGGCTACTAAATGGCGGCGAATAGCGGTTGGACAGGGTACTGATAATAATCAGATTGCACAGTCTATGCAGTGTTCAAAATGCATGCAATTAACACTGAATTTGTTTCAACAGATATTCAAATGCAAACAATGGATATGGATCGTATATATCGTAGTGTACATGTACTAAGCCCCCCCCCCCCCTCCGCCTCCACCAAAAAAAATTACTCATGTTTAAACAAGCGTATCGTCGTAATCATTCACGCTAGCGCGTACTGTTTCTACATTTCTGAAAAGAAATGAAGAACGCCACGCAGCGGCGCTCAACATATGACAATGCGTTTCTTCAAACACGAGTCATTTGTTTTGGTGGTGGGGCGATGAAGGAAACGTTACGTACGAAATTAGATCTTACTTTAGTTTCGATCGTTTTGAAAAATACGAGAGTATTCGACAAAGGATAAGTACGCATCACGCATGGTATAGGCCGGGGAGGGGGGGGGGGAGGGGGAGCGGGGGGAGGGGGGGGGGAACCCCGGGCCTCCCACCTCTGCGTCCGCCCTTGCTGTGTCATTCTGAGAATGTTAAGCTCACGTGATTTCCGGTTGGATCCAAGCGTCTAGGTAATTTGCTCATCAATTGCTGCGGCCTGCGCTACTATTTATATACCACCTCCTCCTTTAAAAATCATTCCTGGCACAAGATCTACTCAGTTATTTCTTCAACGCGGACGGAAACACTCAAACAGGTAAACGCACAGACCTCATTTATATCGCATCCCTTGTTATCTTATAGTCTTAAGATCTATAGCTGGGTGTACGCGAAGGTTGGGCTACCTATACCCGCGAGGTTAAAATAGTTTTTTTGTTTCTTGTTTTGTTACAAACGTTCAATTACATCGCGGTTTTAATCCTTGTGGCAGGCTATACTTTGTTTTTCAGTATACTTACTAGTTCTGTTGTATAGTATAGTCGGACAATGTGGCGGTTCACTTTTTTGTCTGTGCTCGCCGTCTGGGGTTCAACCAGCCCGAGGCGGCGTCGATTGTTCTAGATGTTCGGCTATATATTTGTACGATTGCATGTGTCATTGAGTTGTTTGCATGGTACGTTCTCGTGGCTGCGCCCAGCCACGTGCAGCCGCGTGCTCCAACAGCTACCTCGCGATGCTACATTAGCGACGAGTTTTTCCTACCAAATCCTACGCCTCTGACTGCCATCACCATTTCACGCCTGTCGGAATCCGTAGTAATAGCAATGAATACTAATGACGGAACCTCAACTAGATAAATGCCCTCGTAACGTCAAGAGGATGATCCGCACAAATCACGCCTGTTGGAAGGCTCTCAACGTCAAGAGGACGATCCGTACAAGTCACGCCTGCGGAAGACTTTCAACGTCAAGAGGACGACACGCTCTAGTCACCCTTGCAGGTTGGAAGGGCAAGAGGACGATCCGGCTTGTAGGAAACGTAACATGACGATTCCGAAACTTACCCACCAGGAAGGTCGCGCTACAAGAAATTAATGGGGGAGGAGTGTAATAATGTCAGACAGTGTGGCGGTCCCTTTTGGCGGCCGTCGATTGGTCTAGATGTTCGGTACGTATGCTATATACATGTATTTGTACGTTTGCATGTGCATGTGTCATCGAGTGTTTGCCCCTGACTGGAGACTGCCAGGTACGTTCTCTTGGCTGCGCCCAGCCACGAGCAGCCGCGTGCGCCAACAGCCACTTATAACGTCATGCATTTGTATGCTTAATTCTTGAAGCACGCTATACTTTGTTTTTCAGTATATCGACTAGTTCCGTCGTGTGCGGCCGACGGTGTGCGTGTGCCACGCATATGTATGATATTTAGCTTGTATTTAGAACGGCGATCTATAGAGAGTATACTGTATATAGCATACTTATGTACAAACTGTAATACGTTCAATTACACCCCGGATTTAATTCTTGTGGTAGGCTATACTTTGTTTTTCAATACAGACTAGTTTCGTTGTGTGCCCATTTATATGTGTTTGTAGTCAGAAGGGCGATAAGAGAGTATACCTTTGCCGTGTATTATCAAGCGTCAGCAGACCCCTTGTGGCCAGTTGTGGGTGCTAAATACATTCTTGGCATGTGACCTGGCTGAAAATTACTTCCTTGCTGCACACGGAATGGCACGCGAGACTACTATTAGAGTTTGTACATAAGCAAGCATAAGGCAGTACGAAGAGTTAGAAAAGCATTAAAACTCAGTTCATGGATTCACCATCAATTAGTGCAAGCGGGAAACGCGATCTGGGAAGATGTCTTATCTCATTTATTATGCGAAATTACTCTAATACATGAGTAACCATGCATGCCTTAGATTGTGGTATTTTACAGGGAGAAGTGATAATAGCCGTGGGTAATAATGGGGCAGTGGTGCTAATAGAGGGGAGAGGTGTTAATAGTGTGTTAATAGCGGGGAGAAGTGTTAATAGTTGGTGTTGATGAGAGGTGGTAATAGTGGGTGAGGTGTAAATAGTGTAGCAAAGAGGATGACCAGGTAAGACAATGCAGTGAAGTAGTAATCTATCTTACATACACAATGCGCAGACTTAAATACATAAAAAGTGCATGCGTCACAGAGGGTCAGAGTTCACGCATGACATATACATGGTGCCATATGTAGTCAGGTGAGATGGAAGGTTGCAAGTTAATGGTTTGGGGGAAGTGGTAATCATTACGAATACCACAAGCAGCTGACCACAAGTATTTTAAACGAACGTGGTTCTAAGGGTTACGCACAACTCTTTCAATGCACGAATAGTCCGCCTGTCTGCCTGTCTGTGTTCGTTTTTTGAGCGTTTGGCTGGGCTGTTTTTGACAAAAGTGGACTCTTTAGACTCCTTCAACGATACGCAGACAGTGACGGGCGTACTTTTTTGAGTTTTACACCTTTTTCTCTCTGTGTTTCTAATCGAGCTGCATGGTAAATTGCGCATTCAAGTACCGAATATCTAATTACCTGCTGTCCCGTTGCTATGTGACTTGCGATTGGATTTATTAACATACGCTTTTTTGCAAGTAAATAAAAAACTTCTTTATCGTGTGCACTTCAGGCCGATACGAAAAGTGGATGACGAATGACAGTTTTACTTTTCGTTGGGTGCGGGGGTTTTCTAGCAATGCAGAAATATAGTTGCATACACCATTGGTTTGATCGTTAATGGTTTACAAGATATGAAAATTTAATTAAAATAAAATTGGTGATGTAGGATTTGTATAGATAGCAATTGAGTAAAAAGTAAGGAAACAAGGAATTACGGATATTATGCATTCATTAAATTATAAATATTACATACCTACATTTAGCAGACTTTCAGGCTGCGCAGGTAGATTTGCTAAATAATGTAGGTCTGTAATATTTATAATTTAATGAATGCATAATATCCGTAATTCCTTGTTTCCTTACTTTTTACTCAATTGCTATCTATACAAATCCTACATCACCAATTTTATTTTAATTAAATTTTCATATCTTGTTTCACTCCTTTTTTTTCCCTGGCGGGTTCCGACATGTACTTATACATTGCATGCAGGAGAACAAACGTAGAAGGAAGGGGAATCTTGGAATACAACCCATTGCATCACATACATCACAGCAGTATGAACAATAGGACAGTTTGTTCTGCTCACTTGCTATCATCATTAAATCACATCACAATCAAACAATTTCCTTTAAACAGTTAATGTCTCTGAATTGGCATGTGACTGGATAATGAGGGGATCCCTAAAGAAAGTAGTAGCGGAGGAAAGGAGGCATTAGTAGTGAAGTCACAAAATATAATGTGAGCTCAAACCATAAATGCCCTTCCCATGGCTCCAACCAAAACATCCTAAACTGACATACATGTAGCCCCAACCCAAATCTCCATCACAACTATCCTCACAGGATTCAAAGCCCTCACCTCATGACTGAAGGTACTCATGCGTTCTTCAAAGCCAGTAGTGAAGGCATCAGGAATAATCGCCATAAATGTCTGTCCTTGATGTGAGTACATGTATATGATCAGAGCAATTGGCCACTCACACAAAAGATGCTTACCAGATTGCCTGCCTTTTATTTCGAATACTGATCCTCTTCGTACAATAAACAAGCACGTGCTTTTGCTTTGCTAAAATTTGAAGTAGTTGGGCTGGCCCGACTAAACTTAAAGGTCGTTCTTTTAATAGGGCTACTAGCTCTCACTTTCAGACGTGTTCCGCTCATCTTTTAGAAGGGAATGGAGAAAGGAGGGAAGGAGGAGGGGAAGAGAGAGGAGGGAAGGGGGTGAAGAGAGAGGAGGGAAGGGAATGAGGAGAGAGGAGGGAAGGGAATGAGGAGAGAGGAGGGAAGGGGGAGAGGAGAGAGGAAGGGGGAGAGGAGAGAAGGGGGAGAGGAGGGAAGGGGAGAGGAGGGAAGGGGGAGAGGAGGGAAGGGGAGAGGAGGGAAGGGGGAGAGGAGGAGGGAAGGGGAGAGGAAGGAAGGGGGAAAGGTAAGAGGAGGGAAGGGGAAGAGGAGAGAGGAGGGAAGGGGGAGAGGAGAGAGGAGGGAAGGGGAGAGGAGAGAGGAGGGAAGGGGGAGAGGAGAGAAGGGGGAGAGGAGAGAAGGGGGAGAGGAGAGAAGGGGGAGAGGAGAGAAGGGGGAGAGGAGAGAAGAGGGTAGAAGGGGGTGAGGAGAGAGGAGGGTAGGGGGAGAGGAGAGAGGAGGGAAGGGGGAGAGGAGAGAGGAGGGAAGGGGGAGGAGAGAGGAGGGAAGGGGAGAGGAGAGAGGAGGGAAGGGGAGAGGAGAGAGGAGGGAAGGGGTGAGAAGAGAAGGGGAGAGGTGAGAAGAGGGTGGGGGAGATGAGGGGAGGGGAGAAGAGAATGGAGAGGAAGGGTAGGAGAGAAGAGAAGATGAGACAGGAGGGAAGGGGATAGCTAGCACAACACTACACCACTTGGCAACATATCCATGAGACATGGCACACACTTTTCAACACACACAGTCACATACACCCACCTATTCGGAGTGGTTCACCCCCATCCTGGTGGGATGGTGTTCTGTTTTCCATCACCTTTGCAGCTTGAATGAGCAGCACCTGATTTGCTCTAGTGGGACCACGCAATTGTGGAGGACATTCCCGTTACCATTGTCGGCATTGAACAAAACTCACTTATAAATGGTCCTACCAACAGGTCATCTTTGACAGCTTGCTTACATGAGGGTGGGGGGCGCAAATATAGTGTTACCCTCGTTGTATGTTAGGTAGCTCACCTGCATGTACACTCACCCATGGCCAACCAATGCCAACTTCTTTGGCCTTAATAGCGACGGCCAGTTGCATGCAGTGGTTTCCCACCTTCACGCTATCCTACTTACTGCCTTCATGCTAGCCTATCGATCCCTCTTACTTTTGCGATCGGCTTAACCCGCTTTGTAGCGTTCAATTGTTCTTTTTTTTTCACGTGAACGGTCTTTCGGAGCTTTATCGCGCGACTCGTCAGCACAACCACACGTACAACTGTCAGTGTCATAATTTAACTGGCAATATTCTTGCACTATTCTTTTCTCTTGGCGATCGACGTGACTGCAGCTGCATACACTCGCCAGAAACACGTGTTCAACCACAAGTTTATTCTGGATCTCCACTTTATGGTTTCCAAGGGCCGATAAAATCTGTTGTGGGCTACTGCTAACAAAACTAAGTTGCTAAAGATCGAATTTGTGTCAAGCATAACTCCGCTTACGAAAATAATAAAACAAATCCGACTCGGCAGTAAGTTTGTAACTTGGTGGTTCTAGTGCTTCCGCATAACGGCTAACATTACGCTTCAATCGTGACAAAGATACAGCGCAATAAACCTCTTATCCGAGTGAATCTTATCTTATCAGATCCGGAAGAAGAAGAAGAAGAATTAGGAGAAACTTTTTTTAAGGTTCAAGGGTGGGAACGAGTGAGCGTTATCTCTGTTGTCCGAGCTTTCTAAACGTCGGCAGTTATACTACACTGTAGATATTCGACGGCTGTATCCAAATACGCTCACTAAATTCCAACAGATTCTACGGCGCATCGGCAATAATGGAATCTGGTGTTTTGCTAATCGTATTCATGACACTTCAAATCCTACATAGGACCTACTAACGTAGGTCCCGATACTGATGAATAGTGAATGCAGAGCTGCGTCTAGTACGGTTAAAAAGTTATAGTGGTTCAAACGTGAAACAATTGTTCACTATATAGACATTCTAACAGGTTAATGCATGGACCTCGCAGGAAAATATTGCTCCCTAAACCTGTCAGTAGGAGAAAACAAACCAATGCGTGTCTATTGCATCACTGTTGTTTTTGTTTCTGGTTTTGCTATAGTTCAATTACACCCCGGGTATAATTCACAGACTAGTTCCGTTGTTTGCCCATTTAGTTTGCAGGCAGACGTAGAGAGTATACTATATATGCACATCTATAGCTCTTTCATGGTCACATGACAAAAAGCAATTAATCACGTAAATGTAATGACGTTATCGTGTCCGCCATATTGGTGTTCGGCTGCAATTGGAGTCTGCGTTGTCGACCAGTGTTCGACCAATTCTATGGTAGCCAAGAGTACAAGACTGTACAGGATACCTAAGGTAAGAACCCACAATGGGGAATACGAGTTAGAATTGTCACAAAGACGAAGGAAAGGCTTCCTGGCTGCAATTGGTCGCAAAGACTCGGCGTCACTTTTTAACGCTCGGATATGTTCCCTGCACTTCACCAAGGGTAAACCTGCACAGTCACTGTATAGTGAGTTTGACCCAGTTTGGCTGCCATCACTGATCTAACGGGTGTATGTAAAAAAGAAAAAAGTACCAGCGACATTAAACTATAGTTTGCCGTAGCCACACCCTCGCGCTCCGCAAAGCGCGAGGGTGTGGCTACGCTCAGGGGTGTTAAGGCAGCCTACGCGTGTCTCGTACCCAGACCGTACATATTTAACCTTTCATAAAGTGTAAAAGCCATATAACATGTTGCATTGCGGTCAAACTTGGCTTAATAAAAATGCTATATATTTAATATATATGTGTCCAACTAATAGTGTTGTTCGATTGTTCAGGTTTACTTGCAAGCGTACGTATTGATAACAATTAGCCATCGAGCGATAGAGGCGCTGATAAAGCAATGCACGGATCAAGCAATAAATGCCATATTATGTTAGAACCCTACACGCTGGACAAAGTTACGCTTAGGTTGTGCAAGATTTACTTCAGCCTTAGTATGACTATCTATTCAAAATGGTGGCGTATTTACAATAAACACGACTATATTTAGCGAACCAAGTACGTTCCAATCACATCCTAAGTGTAGATGAACAATGGAAACATCGTGTAACATACCAGGCACAAAAGTCCTCTTATCCGCCCTCGTCTTCATCAGCGCCGTTTTGCTTTTCACAAACGACCCTCTTAAGGCGATAAAATATGACGTAACTGAACTTTCCCGCTAGACAGCTGCGAATTTTATATTGTCGAGCCAAAACTTCTATGCGTCATATACGAAATCTAAGCGCTAGAATACCCTAGCATGACAATAGGTATGAATGCTTTACAAAAATATCTTCCGTACGATATCAATCATGAACATACTTGTCGACATATTGTCAACATCATGTAAATATTTTTCATGTGTAGGCTGCCTTAATATCCCTGAGCGTCAGACTAACATTAAATGGCTCCTTTAATAGCCTACGCCTTAGGTACTCGAAAAGACTAATCAGCGAGAGCAAAAAGTGCATTGTACCTGGAGTTGCTGCAGACAATGTGATTGTACGTTTCTATTCAGACATTACTTACCCGTCCTGTAGTCACATACTTTCCCTAGACGATAGGCATGCATTTGTACGCTTTCACCCATCCACAAACAAGCTGATTATAAGCCTCCTGGGATTTGTAGGCTTTGAAGTGTTTGCTATTTATAAATAGGGTCAACTATCGATAAGGTTTTGAGCTTATCGGTAATTATCAGTAAGTAAACACCTACTATCGAATATTTACTGAAATTACTGTACGCCTATCGACAAAAAACTTACCGATAAGCTTTCTTACTGAACTGTAATGATTACCGCTAACGTAATAGGCGTGTCCAAAGGGTATCTGTTGGCATCTTAGTATCATTTGGCATCCGTGGATTCAGTAGGTTGTGGCCTTCCTTATTAGTTCCTTGCATTCCTTCATAGCCTGCAAGGTTATTGATGGGTTCCCAAGTGTTGTGTGCAGACTGTTAACGGTCCTTGGTCCAACCTATACCCATTTAATTTCGTACTTTGGTTGGCCTTCGTCGCTTCGATGGCCAATAATCTACTTCGGAATAACCTGATATTTTGCAAGGAAATTGCAATGGCAACTTGATCATATGGACCCTAGGTTTTTGTGATGACGAAGCGTTTAGCCTATAGTGTTTCTTATCTAGTAGCATTATTTTATACATGTAAGTTAAAAACGTCAAGTCTCTGTTGTTGTTAATTGTACACACTGCGTGTGTCCGCAAACGCACAGTTCGTTGCTCTCACGTCACAGTGCTAGAAACAACTCCTTTTCAAACATGTACTCATGTTGTACATGCATTGTAGTGCGAAAATTCCCTCAGTAATTATTCATAACACTAATTCGGTTAATTTTGCCCACATGTTGTCGTGAATAATTATTTGGAAGGCCAGTACAAGAAATATAAAAAACCAGGAAGAAAGCCGAGTGTTACCGATAAGTTATCTCTTACTGAAAGGTAATGATAAGAAAAGTGTCTTACCGGTTGCTTAATGGTATCGGATAACCGGTAAGCGGTAAGGACTAACCTTATCGATAGTTGACCCTAGTTATAAAAATGGTCTGCAGTACTAAATACGATATCAAATCGCATGCACTACAACGTCCGACTTGTCTCCAACGAAGTCAGATTAGAACGGATCTGGCCCACCAATGCTTTCGATTCTATTCAAATATCGAGCCTTTGCGTCTGGAGGCAAGCTATCTGCATACAAAGACAGCTTTGACATGCTTTTATGTCTTTACGTTTAAAAGAGCCGAATACCCGAGCACAAATATGGCGGATAATTGATTACGTCAACTAATATAACCACATGATTGCTACTACAGATCACGCGATGAAAGAGCTCTATATGTAGGGTCAACTGTCCTTACCGCTTACCGGTTATCCGATACGTTAATCTAGATTGGTCCAGCTCCCATCCGTGTTGATCGAATCCGCACTAGGAATTTAATATTATTAGCGAACTAGATTGAGTCGGTTTGGGCGCGGTTAAGACTGTATTGAATGTTATGATGGGACCATTTGCTGGTTGCCAGGCCAGTAGCCGAGGAGGATTAATGGATTCCGCCCCCCCCCCCCCCCCCCCCCCCCCTTTAATGCTTGAGTTCTGCCCCCTTCTGTTATCTCACTTTCTGAATCATGCAGGCCCTAAGCTAGCCTCGTCCCGAGGCCGTCAATTTAAGTTTAGGAAAAAAGACGGCCTGGTAGCTATTGCCACTATGTTAGTGCGCATGCGCTGGCCATCACCTGAAAAACACGTAATCGTAAACTTAGCTTGTAAACCTTTCCGTAAGCTAACTCATATCCGGTCTGCCTCGTTAAGGTTTTGTTTATGAATAAAATTAAAAACATCGCACACGCGACGAATTTATACACGCTACGCGTATTACGTGGCTCTTGAAATCCACTCCCATTCCCAGAGCCATGGTCGCAAACACCACTCGAACCACACAATCAGCTTGGCTAAAGCTGGACATCACTACCCTCTTGTTGTGCTCGTCTGTACATGAACATCGCAAACAGCCTGTTGTTGCTGACCTGTTCCACACCTGGAGGATAGTAGCTGGAATCTTGGAGATAACAAAGTGTGCGTAAAGAGATGCACACATATCCAGCCAGGGATTGGCAGTAGACCACAACCCTCCGAGCCTTGATGTTGCGTTCAGCCAGATCCCTGACGACAGAGCTGAAGTCCTCCTCGATGGTATTCTTCCGAACCGCCTCATATGTGATGTTCGGTTTTGTCAGGAGACTCGGAAACCAAACAACAGCCATCCATGTCTAGCCTAGCACAACAAGAGGGTAGTGATGTCCAGCCTTACCCAAGCTGATGGTTTGGTTCGAGTGGTGTTTGCGACCATGGCTCTGGGAATGGAAGGGGATTTCAAGAGCCACGTAATACGCGTAGCGTGTATAAATTCGTCACGTGTGCGATGTTTTTAACTTTATTCATAATCAAAACCTTAATGAGGCAGACCGGATATGAGTTAGCTTACGGAAAGGTTTACAAGCTACGTATACGATTACGTGTTTTTCAGGTAATGGCCAGCGCATGCGCACTAACATAGTGGCAATAGCTACCAGGCCGTCTTTTTTCCTAAACTTAAATTGACGGCCTGGGGACGAGGCTAGCCCTAAGCTGGCAGCACCCATCCTACATATTTGGTATCGAGCCCTAAACGTACCACACCCTCCGCCTTCAGGAGTCCTGCATGCAGTACTATTAATGGATCCCCACTTCCCCAGACAGCCATCTTAAAACACAGCTATCCTTTTTGTTTCAAAAACTGACTAACAGATCTTCAACAGTAGCGTTAAGTAGCTATTATTTGTCTTTCTAAGAAATACCATACGACTGCAAACGTTGCACGGATTTGGGCTTAAATGGCTTGGGAAAAGATTTGTTCCGTTTGGGAACCTGATGCGGAAGATAAGAGTATTCATTGGCTGGTGAAGAGTGCTGCAGCGGAGGGCCTCTATTGTGCGATCTAGATCTGCGGGGAACAGTGCTCGTTTGCATGTGTATTGCAAGACCGTTATACCCAAGCCTTAAAGCAGCATTCTGTGCAGCTGCTATGAGATCCTCCATTTTGGATACACGTGGTTAGCTAATTCAACATTCATGCCTGGGCTGGTCAGACTTTACAATGTAACATAGTCATGCTTAAGAGGTAGGGCTATAACAAGATTCATGCTGATGCAAGAATTGTGCAGTTGGGAACATATTCGCTTCGCGCAAGGTTACCAGACTGATAGTCTCAAACCATCAGTCGGGTCCCCAGCTACTCTCTGAGCTGATCGATATTGCCGTGATCGCACTTAGTTACTATAGTATTTTCGAAACTCGCGATGGTGAAATGGAGATTGCATGGCCGGCGGTGCGTAAACTTCATCTGTGGTTCTATTCTTTTGGCATCAAGTGCGATGTGTAGGTATACATGTAGGTATAGACCTCAGCGTGGCCACGCTAAGATAGGGACACACCTAACTTACTAGGTAGCTGTGCATGGTTGTGTGCTGGTGGTATCTGGTGTGATCAGGGTAGCTGGGTTGTGTGCTGAGGGCATATGATGTGATGTGGGTAGCTGTGGTTGGGTGCTGGTGGTTATCTGGTGTAATGGGGTAGCTGTGGTTGGGTGCTGGTGGTATCTGGTGTGATGGGGGTAGCTGTGGCTGTGTGCTGGTTGTATCTGCATGGTGTAATGTGGGTAGCTGTGGTTGTATGCTGGCGGCATCTGGTGTGATGGGAGTAGCCGTGGTTGTGCGCTGAGGGCATTGGGTGTGATGAGGGTATCTGTGCATGGTTGTGTCCTGGTGGTATGTGGTGTGATGTGGATAGCTAAGGTTGTGTAGGAGGGTGTCTGCATGGTGTGATGTGTACATGTAGCCATTGTAGGTAGCAGAGCAAAGCCGCACCAGCTTTCGGCCCCAAAATGGGCGTGTCTGGGGAGTGTCTAAGTTAGGCGTATCTAGTAACTCAACTGTACGTTCGTCTGTCACGATCACCATTTAATCCAAGAACGAAACAGTGTAAAAGTTCAAAACAAATGTTGTAACTTGTACGCGTATAAACAATGTGGCTAATAGTGATATTTTAAAGGCCTCTTGGCCGCCGCCTTTTTGCGTAGCTTTCTGAGTTTTTCAATGTAAAAAAGCGCTTTCAGCGCTCCCCTATATATCCCCTAGCTGGCGGGAAGGGTGCCCCCCTCCCGCACCCTCCCCGGGTAGGTTGTCACGCCCAGCCTTGGCCGCACCAACTTCGGGCCGAGTGCGCCGGGCCTGAGGTAGTTGTGGTCAGTTGTCCATGAGCAGAAAACCTGAATAACCTATAGATATTCGGCTGGCAAGTTGTCAAAACCTATTCGCAAAAATCGATTATGTTTTTTCAAGTATCCGGAAAATCGATTTTGAGATCCAGAAAAAACCTGAACAATCGATCACTGTTTTAACGGTATTCGAAAAAATGGATTTAGATTATTCTGGGGAGGTTACCCATCCTACTGTGCTGGATTTCCCAGTCCCCATTAGTAAGACATCTTGGGCCTGACTGGGTATTATCGCCGGTTTATTCTGAACTGCGCAAGCCTAGCAATGGTACTGACGGACCTGACAAAGAAGGCAGCACCTAGTAGCGTGGAGTGGACGGATGCCTGCAACCAGGCATTCAAAGAATTGAAGAGTACTCCTACACTATGCATGGGGTCCAGAATTCAACAGGGAATTTGTGCTGCAAACCGATGCTTTGGGATGTGGGATTTTTGCCAAACTCAGTAAGCAAGATGATAATGGCAGGCCCATAGGCTGGGGGGGGGGGGGGGGGGGGGGGGGGGGGGGTCGGTGGGTTTGGTCGAACCCCCCCCCCCCCCCCCCCCCCCCCCGCCCGTCCAAGCTAGTTCCGCTTGCCATCAAAACAATTTATCATATACATGTAAATGTATAGCTATAGCCCGCGAGCATGAGATAACACTAAGCTTAGCAACCGCGGGACATCCATTCTAAATGGAGCGCCCACTACCCCCACCCACAAGTACCGGGCCGTGAATTATAGCGTACACGGGTTCCCATGCAACTCTAATGAATATGGGTAGAAGTTCCGCAAACCATCACAATTGCGGAACTTTTACCTATGCATACATGTACTGATTTGAGTTGCATACGACAAGTCGCCCGGAAGTTGCCTCGACTTGCAACTCGCAAGTTTTTGAACGGGAACACAAATTGGGCTATCTATATTTTTAGCATGTTTCTATGCAATTATGCTATGTTTTGTGGCTGAAAAATTGCAAATGTTGCAAAGCGGCTGGGGCTGGCCCCGATTGGGGGGGGGGGGGGGGGGGGGGGGGGGGGGGGGGGGGGGGGGAGGGGGATACACCCCAACCCGCTCCCACCCCCGCTCTTAATCAGTTCCACCTTATTGCTTTCCCGAAAACCCCCGTCTCCCGACCAGCCTACGGGCCTGATTACGGCAAAGACCACCCGGTTGCATATTACAGCTAGAAATTGCTACCTCGGGAGGAGAGATATTCTACTATGGAAAAGGAATGCTTGGCCATAAAACTGGGAATGTCTGCTTTGTGCACCTATCTCCTGGGACGTAGTTTCACTGTCCAAACAGATCATTGGTTCCTGATGAGGATGGACAAGTTGAAGGACACCAATGCTCATCTCAGGAGGTGGTGTGTGTCCCTGCAGCTTTCTAATGGAAATGCTGATTGCCTTTTGAGGACGCCAGGCCATGTTTGCTGCAGAAGAAGGGAGGTAAGAGTATTCATGTGGACGGCCAAGAACCTGGCGCTGAGGATAATAGTATTCATAAGTAGCCAGTGCTGCAGCGGAGGGTCTCTATTGTGCGATGTGCGGGGAACAGTGCTCTTTTGCATTTGTATTTTTGGTAAAAGAGAGAGTTAGTCAAGGGCTCTTGGTTTTGGGAGTGCCTATGATATGCTTTGCTGCTGTCATCCGAATCCTCGTGCACAAGCTGTATACCTTAGGGAGGTAGTATGGCGCGCGAAGCGCGCAGTACGGCGCCGAAGGCGCCTCGTCCGCGAAGCGGACTCGGGACGAGGCTGTTCAATTGTTTTCGGGTGTTGGTTTTGTTGAATGAAGAGTGTCTGGTTAGCACCCGGGGTGTAATTTGACACCGGATTCGTTCTCCGGGTGGAATGTTGGGTCCAACCGCGCGCTTCGCGCGACCCTACCCTAGACCCTAAGGGGGCCCTTCGGGCCCTCCCTATCTTCCCTCTCTCCTAACATACACCTGCTTCGCAGTCATAGAGTAAGACGTCAGCAATGACCATGCGTATCCAGAAATGGCCCATACATACGCGATCATCCTGTTTTTTTTTCCACATTGAATTTCAAAGATGCTTAATGTAGTCTAAAAATCGATTTGATTATAATATGCATTTTTCATCATTAAGCATCCTTTTACTAAAATCAAGACAAATAAATTAATTTCAACCACGCATCATTTATGTATTTAAAAGATGACGCAAGTCATTATAAATACCTTTTAAATAATTCATGACGTCTATGACGAAACTTTTGCTCACGTGCACATGTAACATTGATTTATTTTAATAGTAAGATAAATGAAGCCTACATTTATATTACAGCGTGCCAAGAGGGTGTGGCACTACGATACTACTGCGGTACGCCCACGCTTGCAGTGTATGTGCATGGATTGAAAAGTCAGTTAAAACATTCAGAAATCATGCGTGCATCTTTGCTCGAACCCAGCGTGCGACGTGGGATATGCGGCATATGCCTCATGTCTTTCTCTTTGTCAGTAGCACTCGCGGCATTACTTTCAAAGTGCATGGTTATCTGTTTCAACGCTAATACGACAATATATATGAAAAAGCTCGCCGATTTTTATATAGGACATAGGACTCTATTGCCAGCCTGGTAACCTCGGAACGCGCTCAGTTACAATTTCCACGCTTTTTTTGTTAATTTTACTATGAGTTACGAGCATTATCCGTTCATGCATGTGATGGTGATCCAATTATGCTGTCATAGTCTGCGATTAATTAAGATTGTGCATTATGCAAGACAATACGGTGCAAGATCCCAGCTCTAAATTGCATGCATGGACAATGCATGATGAGATTTGCTGCCCGTGCAGGTCTATCAATTGCTCTGGTGCATAGATGCATGCATGTGCATTCGCTGTTATACATAATCAGTAGGCCTGCATAATTTGTGCATGTGCACCTACTGATATATTTGCATGTATAATTATAAAGGTGCACGCATTCCGCGCATGGTATATGGATACAATGCAGAGTCAAGCAGATAGTATGTATGCAGGCACAAGTTACAACTATACTGGTTATGACACTAACAGAGGTCAGGTATTGGCATCTGTTTACTACCACTATATTCTTTCGTCCTTCATGATATAGTGGAATAAATTTGTTGATTACTTGATTTATGATCAAATGGGACAGTGTCCAGCAAAATCGGGCTTGTGGGGTTATAATTTTATCACTATAAAAATTGCACGTTGTATACTAAACACCACATCTTCGCGATGGTGCTACCTTTTCCTTTCAACTTTCGTACATTTGTTCCCACACCATTTTTCTATGTGAAAATCGATTTTTGTGATCTACACATTTTCCGTGCCGTGGATACAACAATCGTTAACCCCACGGGTTAGAATTTCTCATTTCTCCACGTACGAGTGTTGAAAACGCGTCAAATTCGGGTTGCACATAGAGGAGTGCTGTAGCTATTGATTTGTTCTGTTCGTTAAGCGTTTCTAACCCGCGGGGTTAATGATTGTTGTATCCACGGCACGGAAAAGGTGTAGATCACAAAAATCGATTTTCACACAGAGAAATGGTGTGGGAACAAGTGTATGGAATTTGAAAGGAAAATATAGTACCGTCGCGAAGATGTGTTGTTTAGTACAACGTGAAATTTTTATAGTGATAAAATTATAACCCCACAAACCCGATTTTGCTGGACACTGTTCCAAATACGCATGGTTGAATGGATTGATGACTCCAGGTTAAAAGTGACACTGTCAATAAACCGGTGTGGGAGGGCGGATTGTCCCCCCGTGCAGAATGTATAGATGTGTGTGAATATTGGTTTCAATTAGTTCTTTGACGACACGGAAAGGATAAGAGCTGTGTATTCGTTAAGGAATTTAATACTAAAATTCTAAATGTTCGTGTATGTGTGTCAGTATTGGTTACAATGAGCATTTCAAGCGGCGGAACGACATGCAGCTACTGAGTAATGGCGTCAACGCGATCCCGTATAGTGCCGTAAACATTTCCTAGCCTTGTCATAGATGAAATAAAATGTTATGAGGGGGGACATTTTACCCTGGAGGGGGACAGTTTGCCCTAGTGTAGATTGTCCGGGGGGACATTGTACACTAGTGCAGAATATCCGGGGGGGACATTGTACACTAGTGCAAAACGTCCGGGGGGAAAAAATTTAGGGGGGACATTGTGCACTACGACACCGGCCTAATGTTCGTGCGAAGGTGATCTGCGAGTATGTATTGCATGCATGCAGGAAATGTGAGCGATCAACGCAAGGTAATAAGTTATTAACAATCGAATTGGATCAGCTTCAAAAACGTTCTAGATCTTGCAAATAAAAAAGCGGGGGATCCGCCCCCATATAAACCTAGTCCCTCCTATATGTGCTCTGACCACGAGTGGATTTGAACAGACAATTTGCATGTCTGCGATATGAATCAACGATGACTTAGCTTTTTACCTCTTCTAAAGAGGGCTATATAATTAGTCGTTTTATCTTGTTTATTAACATACGACCTTTCCCTTAATACTGGTATTTTATCTCTGACTGTACACGCTAGCTGGCGTGGTCACAAATTTCGACAGGCCACAAATTTCAACAGCCGTTTATAATTAGCTGTTCTCAAAGCAAAGTGACATGTTATCCGTGCTAGCGGATCGATGGACCTATCCATTACGCATTAATTTACGGTCCGATCGATCCGCACTGGATAGGTCTGCTAGCACGGCTCGTTCTACATGTACCAAACGGATTTAAGCCTTGCTTATCTGCCGAATCCTGAAAAGACGTATACTATTACGTTAAATACAACTAGGTCCCTTCCATGACCGAACGGCAAAAACTTTTTTTGCTGTCCACCCGGGTATACAATTGTACCCCCGGGTGGACATTCAGACATTAACATTTTGTGGATTAATAAACCTAACTATAATTATTTAGTAAGCATTTACATACATGTCGCCAGCCGTGTTTCTGTTATGACAACCATTTATTCAATAATGCTCAAGATGGCGGCGCCAGTAACCCAACATTGTTCAAAGGCTCCCCGAACTAGAAAAGTCTATGTAATGAAAAAAAAAAAAACAAATGATATGAAAACGTGTACCAATGTGCTGCAAATCTTAATAAAGGGTGGCAACTCAATTTTTCGTTAACCTTTAATCTGCGTAAAACGATCCTGAACTCAGGATCGGTAAAATCCTGAATTCAGGATGATGAGTTCTGCCGTTTATAACAACCATTGCAGTAAAAATAAAAAATAAAATTGTTTGTTTCAACATTGGTTCACACATTCTATTGCATAGAATAATTTTTATCATCTAGAAAGCTGCCCCAACTTCAAGGATGCATAAGCACGTTCGTTGCTCCCACGTATATAAATTAAATGATTAGCAATTTATACTTTGTAATGCTTACAAAGAGCATTGAACATATCTATTTTACTCCTTTTCACTACTGATTGGTGGTAGCACCTCCAGACTCTTGGTAGAAGTTGTATTTTTATCAAACTTGTACACAAAATAATAGAAAAGTGTAATTTATCATCACTGTCCGAGCATCCGACTCTTCTTTTTATGTCCCAACAGTACTGGTGACAGCATTTCTACCAATGCCAGGCATTTCTGCATCGCTCTCAACGACAGAAATGCTTTTTTATTTTTATTTTGCAGAGGCTAACCATCGTACCACCCGCTCTGACTCGCTTCGCTTAGTCCGCCTTGAGTTAATTCGATGCTCGTACCTCCTGTGTCCCATATTGTTGAATTTGCTTATATGGCTCTCCTTACAGATCTTAGTAACAGTTTCTATCTTGAAAGCAAGCTTCCTGCTCTTTCCTAAACCTTATACCTGACTTTGATGGTAACTGCGGCATTATTTGCGAACGAAAAAGTAAACTAAGCCTAAACATTGTTTTTTCCTAAAAGAAATAAAGATTTGAATGACTAAAATGGATAGCGCTGTTTAGATGAAAGCCTACAGAAGCTTAATATTAAAAAAAATCAGCATTACCGTTCGAATTTATGTCGATACGAGCGTGAAAACAATGAAATTAATTGGTTTTGCTATGAAAGATTATTTCCTGGGTGTTATTTATATTCAGGCGAGCCAGCCCCTAAAGAGGCTGAGCTGCGCGCTTGCATGCATGGCATCCATGACTATAACTTCATTCCTTCACATAATATCATAAAGAACTGCAAGACTACCATACACGTAAGTACTGTCATGCAGCCTATGGATACCTGTAAGATGAGGTTTACTGTATAAATTTTAATTAATGATGGTGTCCGCAAGACTCAGCAAGGGGACAATAACTATAATTTATATAGTTAACTTAACGGCCTACATATAATTTATTGTACCATTGTACATTTACAGGCTCGTGTATGTTAGCGTGTGTATATATTATATAAATTATATCACACACAGTTAACATTCTTCTGAAATCAACGATCTTATAAATGGCGTCTGACCGATCATCAGATTTTAGCGGCAGTACATTAAAAAAGGCTGGCTATGTACAAGATAAAGCAAAATTTTTCGAAGTGAAAAGTCCTAATGAAAATATGGGAAGTCAACGCTCTAGGCCAACAATTGCAAAACCTAAAGGCGGATCTTTCCAGGAACAGAAAGATGCACCAAAGCCTGAAGGTACAATGGGTAGCATTAATTCAACAGGTACAACAACTACACAAGGCAGCAATAAGAAGAGTTTACTGACTGTGTCGCAAATGGCATTGAAGTATGTGAGTACTACAAAATCATCTTCTCCGGCATCGTGTATGAGTGCTAATCAGACAATCACTTCAATAGCACCTGCATATGATACTGCAGTAAATTCGGATTTATGCCAAAGACCCTTGTCACAAAAACGAACAGCATTAGCTGAGGAGAGTGAGCCACAGCTGTCGTCTTACGAAGACCAATTGAAATCATCATTGCCTGTCAATATAATTTCCCAGCCACAAACAAAGCAAGCCGAAGAAATGGTCCAACTATCTCCACACACTAATTCATCAGGTAAATTCCAGTACTATGAGGGTCTTGTGCATAATAACTACATGTATTATAAATGATATGGATGTGCATGCATGTATACGCACTGCACTGCATGATATTTATATGTCAGTACTGTAAACTGATCAATGTGTAATTATAAGTTAGCATGCTTACTTTTGTATCGAAAATACAAGTCAAGTTTGGTCCTTTCAAAGTGCTCTCTATACCTCCAATAAGTATGTGCCTCGAATTAAATCAAAATATGATGGGAGGATTTTAATGTAAAGGAAAACCTGGTATTACTCCCTCAGAAAACGAGAAATCACTACAGTACTAGTTTCAAAGTGATCATTTTTTATAGCATATACAATCCCCCGAACTAATCAATACGCTACAAGATACCAGCTCTTTTATAACAAAGCATGTATAAACACCCACAAGTGATGTAAATCCAGCCTTCATTGGTACAGCTAGACATGCATTGCTATGTAGCATCAAACACAAAACCAAACTCTTACACATGTATTTGTTTTAAAAGCTGGCAAGTGCGAAAGGTGTGGCAACTGACAAGTACTTTAAAAAGTAATCAAAATTAAAATGTATAATTATAAGACGTGCAAAAGAAAGCGACTCCTGTGCACGAGCGCTACGCTTCTCCCGAGGAACGCTTAGCAATGATCCCGTTGCGAGCAAGTGTAGAGCATTACCAGCCTAAGCCGTTGTCGTAGACATGGTTATTCCCCCCCCCCCCCCCCCCCCCCCCCGCAAAATAGGTGTAGATTATGGTGCTCGATTGGTTATGACTGCTTCTTGTTGTTTCTGATCCTGCGCTAAAATCTCTTCAATCTCTTGAACTGTCGTTTCGATAGTTTCTCTGAATTCGTCAGCTTTAGCAATTTCGTCCGTTAATTCCCCATCTTCAAGCGTTAATTGGAGTATCTCTTCGTCAACAATTATCTTTTTCTTCTCTTCCAGCGTTCACATGTGTCGTTTCTGTGCGGGAATGCTCATTTCGTCAGCATCCTTCGCTTCGCTTACTTGCGTCCTGATTCTGGATACTGAAGTCTTGTGTCCCGCTCGCACGCGTCTTTTCTAGTCTCGTCCCCAGACCCTATGCGTTGCGTATATGGGTCTGGCATCTCGAGTCGCAAGCCTGTGGAATGTAAAGAACCAATCCTATCTACACCATCGCTTGACCACATCCGATGATTATCAAATTTATTAGAGCTATGGCGGCAGTTTGGGCCCCTTTTAGTGTTGAGGAGACGTTTTGTTGACTAGCGAGTAGCGATACTGCCAGCATGAGCTCACACCAATTGCTTGCTCGGCAAGATTTGGCTCCTGCGATTTGTGCGAAAAAGGGTTGGACAATACCTATATATATGTCACACAGTTGTGCTACTTAGCCTTAGGTACATAACGACGTCGCAGGGCCCGCGGAGCAGGGTATTGTAAAGTGGGGGGGGGGGGGCAGATTTCAGTTATCGTATGTCAGCAATTAAGTTGTAATCTAATAATCCATCGCACCTCCCTGCATTGCTGCATGTGGAGGTTATTCATAGATACGCACGTACAAATATACGTGTAAGCCAAATGCATATTAATATCTCAGAGGCAACGTCGTCCACATGCAGGTCAATATTTGCTGTTCTGTCGCTATGAATCATGAGAGCTAGACTGTAGTAGCTAAGTTATTGAATCTAATTTGATTCATGCTTGCACTAAGCCACGTTTTCTGGCGACGAGCGGTCCGCGATAAACGTCTTTCATTACAGCTGCAATCTCCAAAATTTGGCCTTTTTCACATTGATCAAGGCTTTGAAAAGCACTGTAAATTTCGTTTAATTTCTCCACTTCGCAAATAACAAATGCTGGATCTTTCTTTATTTCTTATTTCTTAACACCGGTACCGTGAAATTAGACGACCTTTTTCGTCGAACCATACTTCTAAAAATTAGTCGGAAGGCCTCCAATTGTCTGGAAAAGCACATTTTTAGATAGCTTAACTATCACCTAGCCATTTGGCGTTGTCATCTGTCTAATATCTCTCGTGGACAATGCATTCAAAGTGATGCGGTTTTATGTTTTGCGGTCACGAAGCGTTGCAGAGTACACTTTATTCCTTGGCAATTAAGAGCCACGATTTTAAACGTCATTTGGTAATACTAGGAGGCCACAATAAATATCGTTTTGGCAGTTAGCTTAGATATTGTACAAACTCACTTACAGTTGTTTACCTTGTTCGAGGACTTACGTAGATCAATGTAGTTCATTAATGTCTGGGTACGAGAAATCAATAACTGGACGAAAAGCTTATGTATTTTAGCTACGTGAGCATATTTATGCGTAAATAGCACCCACGTGATGCCAAATTTGGGTCTGGTGTTGAGATCCAAACTAGTTAACTAGTTCTGTGATCCACGTGATGCCTAACGATTAGGTGTTTGGGCCTGTGCACGACCAATATTTGGGTCCGGAGTCGAGATCCAAAGCAGTTTAGTGTCTGTTTGAACGCTAGCAAGATGGGTTACTGCCAGAATTGTTTGAAGCGCTACTTATCCTATCCAGTTGAGCACTTAGATACTGTTTTTGGACTCAGAAACCTTGTCAGAAAAGTGTCCCGTTTCCGGTATAAGGTCATTGCCCTCTCGACTGTAAACAAACGTAGGTCCTCAGCGGAAGTAGTTACAAGGCTGGCAGTAACTCCAAACATCGTCTAAGGAGTTGAACTACTTCGTACACTGGTATTAGTGGCAATTGGTACCGTTCCGACTAATTTTCCAAAAAGTGAGTTCGATAAAAGAAGGCCAAAAAAGTCGTCTAATTTCACGGAACCGGTCGCATTGATACACGTATATGGCAAAACACTCATCATTAGTCTCATCGTAGAAGCTTCTGCCTATATCATTAGAATTAAGCATGGTTGGAGGACACTGAGTATATATACAGTACGTGACAGAATGTAGGGATGCAATCGTTATGAAGTTTTCATATATGCTGATATGCAGCCCTCTGTATATGAACACTTGAATAAATATTGTCTGCATATCATTCATATGCAGAGCCTGCATGGCACTGACTATGCTGCACTGCTTCTTACAAGGAGGTTAGCCGGCCGGGCAATTAAAATTCGAATCCAATTATGTATATCGGTTGGCTATCTCTAAAACACAAGCAAATATATTTTGTAGTTTCCTTCGCCAAGCAAACAATCAAAAAGCCTCGAAAGCACTGCACGTGCGCACATCCAATGAGAAATTAACTATGGCCTGCTAAGACTTACAGATCGATGGAGCCGCCTCGCGCCTGCATACGTGTTTGCATCCACGATAATTTATACATTAAATAAATTAACATTATCGGCCCAAAAAGTGGGGGGGGGGGGGGGGGGGGGGGGGGGGGGCAGTTGCCCCCCTTGCCCCCCCGGCTCCGCGGGCCCTGCGTCGACGACATAAAAAAGGCTGGGTTCCTCTTTACTTTACCCCCCCCCCCAATCCCAATTGTAGCAACTTATATAGCAACTACGTATTAACATATACAACCGTACATACTGCTGAACCTAAGCTAGGTACTTTACAAGAATTTTTGAAATAGGTTTTTAAGTTACAAAAATAGTATAGCTGGAAAGAGCGTGAGAAATGCAGTATAATGGTACATCATATGTGTAGATATCGTTCATATTATGAACAATAATTGATGGTTTGTAGCCAAAAAAAGAGACGCGGTAGTCAATAGGAGCGGTAAACAAAAATTGGCACGGTTATGGTTTTAAACGATGTAGTACTGTGAGGTATATATACATCATCACTAAAAGTTCCCAATTTAACTTTCTGACCCTATAAAGGCTATTGGTATCTAATTTTGCTTATTATACAAAGTTTACTACAATCATTTGCATGACAAAATAGGATAGAGAGCACTTCTATATACATAATAAAGCAAACACACTAAGGCAAAAGTGGTCACAAAGCTCAAGATCACCTAACATATAATCAACTAGTATTTGATTTGATTTCATTTTCTTCATCATCTTCAGCCGGTCTCATTTGGAACCCAGTACATGTATAACTTTTGAACTCTGGCTTAACATCGGAAGCAAGTATACATATACATCACTGGTGGCTTCCAGACCATTTACTTGGTAAATTTACTTCAACTTGGTAAATTTACTTCAGACTTGACTTCATGATATTTCTTTGGCATTTCATAGTTTCATAGTTTCATAGTTTCATAGTTTCATAGTTTCATAGTTTGCACACTACTCTTCTAAACAGCTGATATTTTATCAATGTACATGTAGCACTGGCTTTGTGATGGTTTATTTTCTGTTCAATATACTTGATACTTTATTGAGGTGACGTATTTTCTATTGAAACTGTGAGGAAGCTCTCATCCCATCTGGGGTTGAATTTATTCTTTCTGAGGTTGTCATGAGTTTTGTCAAAACTTGTTCCTCTGTTTGCACACTTGCTACACTCGGAATGCAGTGTTTTTTTTTTTATATAAGGTATTCTTGAATTGGTTTGCACACTACTATTTGCCACAATGGACACCCTGGATGAATCAAAGATGATGGTACTGGATTGATGAGATTCTGGCTAAGGCAAGACACATTACGTAATGGTACAGAACATCAGATTCATGATCTGGCAAAGATCCTACTAGTTTTTCCCAAATTTCCAACTGTCAACATATTTGACTTGGTTTTGATCTAGTGGTGCCCTGGAAAGTACATAGGTCATTTTCTTATAAATGGTAATTAAAGAATGGTACCATCATTCATGTCTGTCTTATTTACAACGCTCCATAAATAACCACTGAACGAAGTCCTTGAATGCCTTCAAGGAATGGTAGGTATATGTAAGTCAAAATCTTTCTTTGGTATGGTAAATTATCGTTCGGTACTTTGTGTATCTTAGTTCTAAACAATGCTCCAGCAATACATGTACGCAGTATCAATCTATGTGCAAAAATGGCGGCTATTAAATAGGCAATTTGGCGCCATCTGGGAAACACCTTGCGCCAACACCAAAACACGTGAAACTCTCATAATAAACGGTACAGTGTTTAATGAATGAGTCAAAGTTGATACCAAACATGTCATGTGACAAATAAAGTGCGTATTCACTCGATGGAATTGGTCGATTTTTTGAGCGGTACGTACATTGCCCGGTACACGTTTTCCCCACTTTTATACTATATCAAAATGTACCCAAAGGTATTAGCTTTGACATAATCCACACGCACGAGCCTGCCAAAGCATGTTTAGCATACCAGTAGGTTCTTTTGGCAACAATCTCCTCTCCAAATGAAAAACCCGTGCCAAAAATTGCACCGTTACGTGGTCTTCAATTTTTGGGTGCATTTTACGGGGGGTTTGAAGTACCTACCTAAGCTAAACTAAGACCAGCTAGACGGGGGAACAGTCGCTGATCCGCTAACAAATCCAGCTAGACCCATCGCCCATCCGAATTACATCCGGGTCTAGCTGGATTTATTAGCGGATCAGCGACTGTTTCTGTAATGGTTGCCACCAAACGGAAATTTAATAAAAATCCCTCTCCAGCGCATGCGCAGTATATACACAAAATACAATAACTCTACATCTCCCTTTGTTTGCAGGTTCTTGTCAGAGTCTATCTGGAGGCCTAATGGCAATGCCTGTTCTAGATCTCGTGTGCATGGCGATTGGGCTTGATACCCTAGGTTGGATATGCCGTTGATAGTTCTCTTCATCATCCACATTTTCGGGCTCTTCATTTCCTTCGTTGCTGGGGTTAATGCCAGCTACATTCAGCGCCTGGTTTCCAGGTCCATACAGAATTTTAGAAGGCTGCCCAAGTTCCATATGCTTGCCAGGCTTTAATCCTTCATAAGTGACCAAAGAGATAGCTGTGACTTCAGCACCAGTATCCAGCTTGAACTTGATTTTGTATTGAAGAGCGAAACAGCTCCTCTCCATTGGCCTGTACTGTGTCCATGAACAGCTCCTCTTCATTCAAGTGCTCCTGGCTGTGTATCTGCTCAACATGGGTTGAACGGCAAACACGGTCGAAGTGTCCCATCTTTTGACATTTGAAGCATACTGCATGTTTTGCACGGCATCTTTCCCTAGGGTGAAAGGTGCCCCCGCAATAGGGACAATGAGTGTGTACTTGCAGTAGGATCAGAAGCCTGTTGTCTGACCTTTGGTTGGTGTCTCACTTTTGGTGCCACTGCATCAACCTTTGCTACCACAGCAGAGTCAGGAACACTGTTATTATGGGTTAGTATGTCTTGTTGGCTAGTTACAGCCTCCCTTAGGTGGACAGCTTTTGTAGCCTTCTCAAGCGTCAGAGTGCTGTCCAATTAGAGTTGTCTGGACTGGGATAGGTCTCGTATACCGACAACCAATCGGTCTCTGATGAGTTCGGATTTGAGTGTGCCATACTCGCAACCCTCCGCGAGATTGTGCAGGGCGCTGATGTATTCATCTGCTGTTTCGCCGTCGAGTTGGTCACGGCGATTAAATCGGGCACGCTCAAAGATGATATTCTTTCGTATCAGGAAAAAGTCGTCGAACTTGTTTAACACAGCTGAATAGGCCTTTCTTTCGTCTACCGAAATTTTAGTAGACGACAGCACATCTTCAGCGCCTTCTCCGAGGCAGTAGAGAAGCGTGCTCACTTGTCTTTGATTGTCCTCTTCGGAGAGGCCAGACGCAAAGCGAAACTGCTCGAAACGACGTTTCCAACGAGGCCATTCGTAGTCAAATGGTTCTGGGGGTGCTGTTGCCACCAAACGGGAATTTAATTTTAAAAAATCCCCCCCCAGCGCATGCGCAGTATATACACAAAATACAATAACACTACAGTTTCCCCGTCTAGCTGGGCTTAGTTTAGGGTACGCCCATCTAGCTGGGCTTAGTTTAGCTTAGGTTCAACAGTACGTACGGTTGTATATGTTAATAAGTTGCTATAATTAGGAAAGGGGGGGGGGGGGGGGGGGGGGGGGGGGTAAAGTAAAGAGGAACCAAAGGCTAAAGAGAATGATGTGTCATTTTGAAGATCAATTTAACCTCTCTAATAGCATCGACCATTGACGTGTGCATGCCACTCAGTACGACAGGTTTGTAAAGGAATTAACTCGCACTAAAAATCGTCTCCTTCTGTTTGTCATTTAATGTCTCCACTCTCAGCTCTCCGTCTGTCATCGTGAAACGCACAGCTCATTCGACAGTATCCACTCAGTGTGGGTCTGGGTCGAGCCATAAATTATATAGACAATAATCTATGGTCGAGCCAATGGTGGCATACATTTGTGTACTACGTCATAATTAAAGTGCGCACAAATTCCAAGGTTTGGTACACTAACGTGTTTATACATTATGCAATAAACATTGCGTCTTATGTCTTTTCCAAGTAAGCTCAGTGTTAAGTTCTTTTCAGAACCTATATCCTTCTACTTACTATTACCGAGCTTTCGTAGGATCGTGTACGAGAATTCACTATAGCTAGTATAAGATATAAGGTTCTTTTTACGCTCGCTACCCAGCAACTCACTCACTGTAACCAATAATTATTAATCAATAGTAGTATTATACACATGTGACAAAACACAAAAATACAATTAATATCGTACATTCTTTAGCAACTGCAACTGACACATTTACTTGCATGTACACTCTGGAAAGACGAAGTCTTACCATTTGATCAGAAGAACAGTCAAAACGCTGATCTCAGTGCGACTCTTTAAGTCCTTCTGTCTGTTCAAACAACAACCTGCCTAAATTTGACAAATCACATGCACGGTTAGCTAACCACATTTTTAATTGGAGCACCTTTATAGTGGCATAGAAAGCATGGGGGCAGCAGGGGGGCAATTGCCGCGCACGTTCGTAGCAGGGGGTGGGGGTGGGGGGGGGGGGGGGGGCGGGGGGGCATTGCCCCTCCACCATTATTATACAGTATTATCAGTATGTATGGCTCAATAATGAAGCATCCCATGTCGCTTATTCAATCGTTATCTTATCGTTTCCGTTCGACACGTGACAGCAAGTGTATTATTGAGAGTAGTGACTCAGGTTTTGTCCGGTGTAGGGGCGTACGCAGGGGGGATGGGGTTGCGAGTTCCACACGTTGAACACTTCGTTCTTGAATGCATGAATCATATGTAATTAATTATTCATAGGTTAATTTATTCTAAACACCTTCTAGGTGCATATATAAACCCTCAACCAGTATCACCTACACCTGATTCCGTGACTGCAGAAGAAAGTACAAAGGCACACTTAGGAAATGCTGGATCAGCTTCAAAAGAATGGAAATTGGGTAATCGTCTACCACAACCACATAGATATTCTGGGAATGATGAACGAGCTTCAGAACAATTGAAATGTTGTGGTGCTAAAACACCAGTGAATGATGGATCGGATGCTAAATCTGTATACTATACCATAGCTTTGCTGGGAAAGTCTGGCCAAGGTAAAAGCACAACAGGCAATAAGCTTCTAGCAATCAGTAATGATGCCGTGATTAAAGATTGGAGATGCTGTGATCAAAGTCTGCTTAGGTGGTTTAGTGATACAGACCCAAAATGCTTTGAAGCAGCTGGAACTGCAAAAAGTGTCACTACACAGTGCCAAATGCTATCTAATGAGAATACAAGGATTCGGGTATTGGACATTCCTGGTTTTGCAGATAGTCAAGCTAACAATAAGTCAACAATTCAAAGAAATGCAGGATTGATTGACACTGTCATGAAAATCCAGAAGGAACTAGATATTCGATTTCAACGTATTCTTTATTTCCTACCTATCAGAGGAGTGTTTGAAAGATCGGATGCATACTGTCAGGATGAACTTAAAGCACTGTATTATTACTTTGGGGACTCCGTTTTTAGGTGTATGGTTATTATTGCAACCAAAAGTGAATATGAATCAACTGAATTTTCTTCCAAAGGCTATGAAAGAACGAAGGCAACAATAGCGTACACTATGACAGAGGTTACCCAAAATAAAAAACCCTCATGTCCTCCAGTTGTGTACATCCCATTCAGTGCTACCCCTGAAGAGCTTTTAGTACTTGTGCAAACTGCTCCTGTTATCAACAATGTTTCATTGGACCCCACAGACATATTTCAGTCATATTCCGATGATGAAGAGTGGGATAAATGGATTGAATACTTTGAATTATTATCTACTCAGAGGTCACTGGACAGCTGGGCTAAGCTACAGATGCTGAAAACACTGCTTACTGGAGAGACAAAGGCTGCATTTGAGAAGATATCAGAATCAGATAATGTCACATATGATGGTGCCAAACATGAACTTAGAAAACATATATACACCATAAGGTATGTAAATCGGAAGAAAAATAATAGTGAGGAATGGAAGGACTTTGCAGCTAATCTGTGTGTATTAGCTAAAATTGCTTTTCCAAACATGCAACAAGATTCAATAAATGATATGGTTATTGCTGATATTCGAGTGCAAGCTACCCAGCATGTTATAAACCTAGCCCTTCCTGACAAGCTGTCAATTGATTCAATTGTTATGATCGTTACAGCAACAGAAGCAATACAAGTAGCATACACAGCAGAGGATAAGGGCAAAGGATGGGAAAATTGGATAATGAACTTTGAAGGTGTTGTAACTCTAAGATCTTTAGATGAATGTACAAGAGTCCAGTGGCTAAAAGCACGTCTTGGTGGGAAAGCTCTTGAAATTTTTAATGGAATTCCTGAAAGATTATGCACTGGTTACATGCAAACAAAGTATATATTTTGTACAGAATTATTTACTTATTTATTTACTACAAGGAAAAAGATTCAAGCTGAAAGGTGGGATAATTACGCTAATGAACTAATTGTCCTGGCAGAAAAAGGCTACCCAAAATTACCAAAACACGAGCGAGAGACCAAAATTCTTGACCACATTTTGCAGCAAGTTAAAAATCCACTTCATAAAACCAGGAAATGGAACACTCTTAATGAGGCAGTGGTTGTTATTGCAGCAGGACATGAGATACCAAATGTGTATGCAGATGAAACAGGAAGCAGTTGGCAAACATGGTTGACTGATTTTGAAACTAAATGTGGTATACATGTACATAATGAAAACAAATTGCTCTGGTTAAAGGTTAGCATAAGTACCACTCTGATGCCATTATTTGAAACAGTACTAAATGAGAATCAGAATGATTATGTAATGGTAACAAAGGCATTTCAAGAGTTATTGGAGGCCCGGAATAGATTTCATTCCAGAAACAAGTTGCTCACAGAGGAGTGGAAGGAGTTATGTGATAATCTGTGCTTACTTGCAAAGAGATTTGTACCTGAGAAACAACGAAACAGAATTGTTCTAACTAGGCTGTTATCAGTTATTGAACAAAATGGCATTAAATTGCCAAAGATGCCAGAAACGCTTGAAGAGGCATTGGCTCTAACAAATATCACAAAAAAATTAGAGATACTCTCAATTCCTAAATACTCTGGAGAAGGAAGCTGGGAGAAATGGCTCATAAGTTTTGAATCAGTTCTACTTTCGCAGGGAAGTGCATTAACTGAAAATGCCAAATTAATGTTTCTAGAAGGTCATTTAAAAGCACAACCATTGGAATTATATTGTAAATTGCCATCTGAACTAAGAAGTACCTATGAGATTGTAAAACAAGAGTTTCAAATTGAGCTATACAAATGGAAATTTGATTCGATAACAAGAAAATCATGTAATAACTGGAAGGAATTTGCTAAAGAGCTAAACATAATAGCAGAAAAGGCATTTCCTACTATAAATGAGGGTGAAAGAAAGTCAAAGGTACTGAAGCATTTTCTTGGAGATCCAATGATGACACATCAAGTGCAGATGAAGAATCCTGAAACAATTGAATGTGCAGTCATGTTAATTTTAGCATTAGAAAGCACTCCAGATGTTTACTCTGATGAAACCGGAGAACATTGGGAAAAGTGGTTGACAAAGTTTGAAAGTAACCGTGAAATTAAAAATGAATACCAACTGCAATGTCTAAAGTCTAGAATCAGTGACAAACTTATGCCATTGTTTGAAGCAGTGTGTAAAGAGATGAAGGATGAGTATGTAAGTGTTATAAGAGAATTTCCAAAATCATTGGTCAGGAAAACGTTTTATTGCAGAACAAAGTTACCTAATGAGGAATGGCAGGAATTGTGCAATGATCTGTACTCACTTGCAAAAAGATTTGCACCTGAAAATAAACAAAATGACATTGTTATACAACGTCTATTATCCATTACACAACAAAATTGTATCATTTTGCCAATAACACCAGTTACCCCTAAAGAAGCATTGACTCTAATATATGCAATGAATGATTTAAAAACAATTGAACCATACTCTGAAGTAAAAAACTGGGAGAAATGGCTTATAAAATTTGAATCCATTTTACTTCCACATAGCAAAGAATTATCTGAAGATGCTAAGGTAGCACTTCTAGGGTGCTACTTAGAATCAAAAGCATTGGAATTGTTTAAATCATTGTCTATTGAATTAAGAACTAATTATGGAAAAGTGAAACAAACGCTTGAAATTCAGTTATATCAACTGAAATTTCAATCCTTAACAAGGGCTTCATATGAAACATGGAAGGAGTTTGCTGATGCTCTTAAAACTATGGTTGTAAAAGCATACCCCGAAATGAAAATTGATGAAAGTACAAAGAAAGTGTTAGAGCATTTTGTCACTGACAAAATGATGAAACCTGAAGTGCGTTCATATAAACTTAAGTCCCTAGATGAAGTATTATCTTTGATCAGAGGACTTGAAGGTGAATTAAACTTTTACTGTGATAAGTCTGGTAAAACCTGGCAAAAGTGGCTATCAACGTTTGAAGATAATTATAAAATACAAGACAAATTGCAATTGCTAAAAGATCACATTAGTCCCGACCTTTCAGAATCATTTAAGACTGTGTGCAAGGATATGAAAGATGATTATGTCAAAGTAACAACGGAATTTCCAAAATCATTGAGTAAAAAATGTTTTGATTGCAGAGATAAATTACAATCAGAGGAATGGGAACATTTATCTGATGACCTTTATTCGCTTGCATGTATATTTGTACCTGAAACAGATCAAAACAGAGTTGTTCTACAACAGCTAATAAACATCGTAAAGAAAAAGGGCATTTGTTTGATTAAAACACCAGACACTCTACAAGAGGCATTTGCATTGATTAATGTCACTAAAGATTTATTAAAGATTGAAAAATATACTCGTTTACGAAATTGGGAGAAATGGCTTGCAAGTTTCGAATCTGTTCTCCTATCACATAAGGCATTAAGTGAAACTGCCAAGATTATGCTATTTAAGAGTTACTTGGAAGATGTTGAATTATTAAAATTGTTTGATTCATTCAAAGAAACCAATTATGTTTGTGCACAACAATATATCTCAATTCAGTTATACAAACTGCAATTTGAGTCCTTGACGTGGGTATCATGCAAAAACTGGGAAAAATTCGCCAATGATCTCACGACTATGTCCATAAAAGCTTTTCCTGATGGTAAAGGTAAAAAAAAAGCATTGAAGCAATTTCTTGCAGATCCAATGATGAAGCAAGAAGTAATAGGGCTAAACCCACAAACAATTGAAGATGCAGTTCCTTTAATTATGGCATTTGAATACATTCCAGATGCTTACTGCGATAGGTCTGGAGATAGTTGGGAAAAGTGGTTAGGTATTTTTGAAACCAAATGTACAGTACAACATGAATACAAATTGAAATGCACAAAGATTCGAATTAGTGATGAACTTAAACCATTATTTGAACAAGCATGCAAAAACATTGATTTTGATTATGCCAAGGTAAAAAAGGAATTTCCCAAATTATTGTTTGAACAAAGATTTAAATGTAGACAAAAGTTGCATTCAGAGAAATGGGAAACATTGTTGGATGATCTGTGCCTACTTGCAAAAAGATTTGCTCCTGAAAATGAACAGAGGAAGATTGTTCTTTGTCAATTAGTATCAATTATTCAAACTAATGGCATTAGTTTGCCAAAGAAACCAGAAACAAGTGAAGAGGCATTGGCTCTTATACATGTATTGAATAATTTAAAAGGAACTGTAAAATATTCTGGAGAGGGAAGCTGGGAGGATTGGCTCAATGTTTTTGAATCACACTTCAGGTTACATGAACAGGCATTAACTGATGATGCTAAGGTAATGCTTTTAAAACAACAATTAGAAGCAAAAGCATTGCGTTGGTTTTCTACATGTGACACTAAGAAAGATTATAAGAGTGTTAAAAGGGCTTTTGAAGTTATGTTGTACACAGATAGATTTGAATCTAGAAAAAAAGACAAGGATTGGAAGGAATATGCTAGAGATCTTACAATGCTGGTAGAAAAGGCTTATCCTGGTTTGCAGAATGATAAGAAAGAAAAAAAAGTGTTGGATCATTTTGTTTCCGATCCAGCAATGCAAGAGGATGTGAAGTTGCTGAAACCAGAAAACATCAATGTTGCAGTTGATATGTGTACTGCAATTGAAGTTATACAGCCATATCCTAAACAGTCAGATACATGTGCAAATTGGAAACAGTGGATAATGTACTTCGAAACCCAAGCTGATCGGTACCAACTGAGTAAGTCCTCAAAAGTGTTGTGTGTCTGTCTTATTGATAACCCTAGAGAAATATTTCAAAATCTGGTAAATATTTTCGAAGAAGATTTTGAGGAGGCAAAGAATGCTCTAGAAAGGGGTTTGTATGAGAACTGGTTTGTATCAAGGGATCTATTAAAAGATGAGTTTATTGATACCTTAGTTAGCGATCTTAAGTTATTAGCAGCAAAAGCATATCCACTTCCAAACACTGAAGCAAACTGTAGAGTGTTAAAGAAATTAGTAGTTTTGATTGAGAAACGTAGACCAATTTTGGATGAGAATGGCAATCGATTACAACTCCCTCCAATTTGCCTCGATACCATTGGTGGTGCTGTTCTGACATTCAAGGTATTTGAAGCAATGAAGTACAAACAATTTTTGTGTGGTGAAGATTGGGATACATGGATAGCTTACTTTGAAAGAACTGTAGCCCAATCAACTTCCAAGTCAGATGATCATACTAAGGTGCAGTGCTTAGAAGCCTGCATTTCAAGTCATGTAAAACAGTACTATGAGCTGAATAGTAAAGATTACAAAGAAAATTTTGAAAGTAGAAAAATATATATTCGACAAAAAATTTATATCAAAGAGTTTGACACTATAGTGAAAGGAAAATCACAGACGTGGAAGCAGCTATCTACTCATCTGTACAATACTAGTGTGAAAGCATACCCCAATTTGAATGACAAGGAAAGAGAGAAGAAAGTTCTCTCTCGCTTTCTTGATTCAGTCAACAAACCAAAACTACGAGAACAAAATCCCCAAAATACGGATTGGGCAGTTAAGCTTTTGGAATACTGGGAATCTGAATCCAATGGAGGAGTCCAGCTTCGCAATATGGCATGCACAAAGTGCTGTTCTAAGTCTGTTCATGGACATGACGTAGTTCAAGATGGGAATGGTAACTATGTTCCATATGTAGAATCAAAATGCCATGCTGAAATGGTTGATAAGCATTCAACCCTTGGAAAAGTTGTGGGTGGGATAGGACATATACTAACATTTGGAGTTGCTCTTATGGTTGAAAAAGCTACCAACAAAGAAGTAGAAGCATGGCGGGGATTTACTAATTCTGATAAGGTCTGTTGTAATTGTAAGAAAGGGTATGGAACTCATGGCTGCCTACCAATGAAACAACAGTACACAATAGAAAAAAAGACCTCCTCTGTAGAGCATACATTTAATAATTAGCTGCATCTAAGTGTGTATATCTGTGTAAGTGTATACTGATTTCTACTATTGGTGTATATATACAATTATATGTTTCCATGAAAATGTCCTATCTTTTATATGTATATAAAATTCCCTTGCATTTGAATCATTATAACCTCCAAACTGTTAAGGCTATCGGCTTCCTATTTTCAACGATTAATGCTGTCTAAATGCTCTCTCATGCTGGCTATTACTAGGCTATTGAACCCCCAGTCATGAGTTTGACTATTGATCGATACTTTGCCCATAAGGGGGCAGGCATCAGCCAGCCAGTCAGGTGTACCATAGGGGTGCTGACCCTCCACCACTGAGCCTAGGGGTTACGCTGGTTACCATTGGATCAGCCAGTTTGCCACACCATGATGCTGGTCATGGTTAAGTGGTTAGGTCATAATGTAGAAGCCAAAAGGGTGCCGCCCAAGTGTGAACCCCCAAATGGATTGATTTAGAGCTAAATGGTTCCAGGTAGCAGTACAAATGGGAATACAAGTTGTGTGTGTGTATGTGTGATAGAGACATTGTGCTGATGCTACAGATGCAGTCTCCGAAGGCAGTGTCAGTGGATGCCGGGTGTAGGTGGTGTAGGCAGTGCTGCTCCATCTTCCCAGTCACTGTATGGTGGATGATGGGAGGCCTGCTTGTGCTGCTGCTTTTGCCGCAAACCGGAGAATGTGTGTGTTGTACTTGGAGGTGTCGTACCCACCTCTCAACAGTATGTCTCGCAAAATAGCTCTCATTGCTCAAGATGTGAGTGGGCATCCAGCTTGAAAATGAAATAGAGATGACCCTGGTGGTGCCTTGCAGTCTTCAAAGTAGGCGACAACAGGGTATTATGTATGGCCCTAGGCAATGGTAGTACCTCTCCCAACTAGATCTGTCTTGGACTTTTGATAAAGAAGTGCATGCCATCCTTGGCACAGGTGATATTGCTTTTTTTGGGTGGGGTTAAATCTGCCCCTGTTGGTCAGAGTGTACTCACTGACCCTTAGGAATCCAAAGAAGCCAAAGGTTAGAGCTGCTTTCAGCATCAATTTGTCATTTGTGCTCAATTCCAGTAGACGCAGCTCCAGCATACCAATGGTGAGAGGCATTCTCTTGGGCTTGAGGTGTGCTGGACCCTAGGTTCAGCGCTGGGTTGTTAGGCACTGGACTGCTGAACCCATGGGCAAGGTGTAGGTGACTGACAGCTGCAAGGTAAACATGGATGATGATGGCTGGAGTGTTTGGCTTAGATAGGTAGCGAACAGGTTGATGGAATGCTTGGTTCCTGGCAAGGGGTTGATGCCACGTGTATGACAAAAGGTGTAATATGTCTGGATTCCTGCCCTGTAGGTGGTGGATGCTGAGGGGGCCACAGCTCTGTGCAGGAGGTGGCTCAGGTAGCCTCCTAGAGCTCTCCCAGCTTGTGAGATACTGGTGTTGGCAGCTGGTTGACCTGGGGAGCAAGGGAAAAGAAATATGACATTTGGTTGTGTAATATAGTTCATCTGCAATACCATTCATTTGGCCTGGGAGGTGTACCAGGGAGACTGTGAAACTGTGCTGTGCTGTATGAATAACAAAGTTCTCAGGAGCATCATTAATATTACTTTGGGGTGATTGAGGACTGGTTGGTCCATGCCTGGACTGTGGGCAGATTATCGCAGTGTAATCTGATGTGCTGCCCTTCCAGGAGGTGACCCCAAGTGAGAGCTGCTGCCACTATGACAAAGAGCTCCTGCCACTGTATGGAGCATTTGGGTAATTGTGGGTGTGGTTGCCAGTCACCTCTGAAGCAGGCCTTATTGAAGTACGCACCAAATCCAAAGGAGCCAGAGAATAACTGGATGGATTCTACATCATTCCACTCTGCCAAAATGCACATCGAAATGCCATTCCAGGATGGTAAGAAGCTGTTCCATTGTATGTCTGCCATAGCATTGGAGTTAAGATGGATGTGGTGATGGAGCCTTGTGACTGTGGTTGAGGGTTGGATGAGGCATCATAGGAACAGGCGTCCTGCTGGTACTACCTTGGCTACAAATGAAAGCTTCCCGATTTGTGAGAGGAGCTGACCTCTTTGTGACTTTGTATAGACCTGGTCAGGGATGAAATTTCCTGCAGCTTGTCTGCTGGCAATCTAAGCTGCTGCAGGGATGAGTTGCCCAGGAAAGTGATGCTCTGTGGTGAACGGATCTCAGACCTGTAGTACTGCCCTTGCCACACAGCGAAACCATTGCATTGAGACGGTAACGTCTCATCACGTGACCTTACCCGTCTCTTGGATGTAGGCGGATACCGATGAAATCAATCCCAACGGCCCGTGTGCGAACCGAGAGTGGACGGTAACGTCTTTCCCCCCCCGTCGCTCTGTCACGTCTTTATACGTTATATCCTGTCAGTCCGGGAAATCCACTGTTAAGGGCGGATCGCCTTGTACTGTGTCCACAGGAAAACCTTTAGCGATTCCCGTAATGGGAATTAGCGGATTCCCAAGCATTTAAAATCCCAATCATGGGAATTTGCTGTACTTTCCCAAGACTGGAAAAAGTGAAATATACGTTTTCGGGAATTTAAAAAGCTTATCTGAAAGGCCCACCCTTAACCGATTCTTGATAACTCGGCGGAGCGTTTTGCACTCTCGCTGGACTGGGAAATGTATCAAGAATAATTTCCGATGTTGGGATGTATATTTCCTACATAGTGAATTTGCATTCCCGGTAATGGGAATCGGTCTTCCCATATTGGAAATTACATTGGGATTTCTTTTCCGATATCGGGAATGGTGTTTCCATGATTGGAAATTACATTGGGATATCTTTTCCAATATTGGGAATAGTGTTTCCAAGATTGGAAATTACATTGGGATATCTTTTCCAATATCGGGAATGGTGTTTCCAAGATTGGAAATTACATTGGGATATCTTTTCCAATATCGGGAATGGTGTTTCCAAGATTGGAAATTACATTGGGATTTCTTTTCCAATGTCGGGAATGGTGTTTCCAAGATTGGAAATTACATTGGGATATCTTTTCCAATATTGGGAATGGTGTTTCCACGATTGGAAATTACATTGGGATATCTTTTCCAATTTCTGGAATCGTGTTTTCAATATCGGGAATGGTGTTTCCAAGATTGGAAATTACATTGGAATATCTTTTCCAATATCGGGAATGTTGTTTCCAAGATTGGAAATTACATCGGGACTTCTTTTCCAATATCGGGAATGGTGTTTCCAAGATTGGAAATTACATCGGGATTTCTTTTCCAATATCGGGAATGTTGTTTCCAAGATTGGAAATTACATCGGGACTTCTTTTCCAATATTGGGAATGGTGTTTCCAAGATTGGAAATTACATCGGGATTTCTTTTCCAATATCGGGAATGGTGTTTCCAAGATTGGAAATTACATTTGGACTTCTTTTCCAATATCGGGAATGGTGCTTCATTGGAAAAGTACTGTAATCCCATTATTGAGAAATGTGTCTCCAAGAACTACATAATCCCAAAATAGGAAATGGTATTTCCAAGATAGGGAATGTGTTTCCAACATTGAAACTATATAATCCAAAATTGGGAATGATGTTTCCAAGATTGGGATCGTGTTTCCAACAACATAATCCCAATATGGTGTTTCCAAGATCATAAAAAAGTTATTGGAACTGTAATCCCATTATTGGGAAATGTGTTCCACAATAGTAAGTATATAGTTTCCTGGGTTGGGAATGCATTTCCAATCAAGATTGGAGCATATAAATCCCAATGTATAGGGAATGGTATTTCCAAGTTTGATAATGTAATTGAAATTCCTTTATTGGGAAATGTGTTCCAAGATTTGAAGTATATATAATTATTACAATTATTTATAAATGGCGTTTCCAAGATTGGGAATCTGTTTGAACACTGACATTAGACAATCCCAATATTGGAAATCATGTTTTTTGAATATATAATTCCAATACTGGGAAATACGTTTTCATGCAGGATTGGATAAATATAGAATCCAAATTTAGGGAATGGTAGTTACCAAGACTGGAAAATATAATCCTAATAATGTCACTCACTATATCATACTTCTCACTAAATTAGACTGTGTCTATGCTCATTGGAATGTTTTTCTATGCAATTCAAATATTCACCATAAACAACCAACTTGCATCGGCTAATTTAAATCATGTTGTTATCCAATACTTTCCTCTCCAGTGTCCGACAGATTGTCCAAGAATAGAATCCCAGTGAACTGTTTCAAGCTTCTTGTGCTCTTGTTTATATCTGATATCACTGTTATAAGAATCATCATGAACATAAAAATGCACTTGACATGTATGTAAAGTTCCATTGATGTTAATGACATGTGCCAGCCACACTTCTTCTGCCATTGTTCCCTTGACCTTTATCATGTCACCAATTTCAGGATAAAATGGCACTATTACATCCACAACTTTCAAAGGAATACATGGCCTGAGATGGTCAATGATGATGTAGCAACTAGGTTCATCTAAGTGATCAGTATCAGGAAAGATCATTATTTTTCTCAATACAGCCTCTGCTAACACAGTTCTTTGTATTGGCATTGGTTTCACATATTTGCTCCCACTGTACTGATGATATTTGATGCCATCATGATCAATCACATCAGTGTACAGTTCTCCTTTAACAACTGCATTGTATTTGCATTCACATGCTACAAACATAATGTCTGTAAGTCTTATAGTTTCAATTTGACCAGGAGCTTGAATAAAGATGAATTCACCTATCCTATACAGGGTTCCTTCATAACCATGTAAAGGCATAAACATACTCCTAAAATGTAGCACATGATCCTGTACAGTGTCATTAATGATAGTTACTTGTAAATACAATTTCTCCTGAACTGTCAATGGCTCATGTCTTTTATGACCTACTCCAATGCAATCAGCACAACTGCTATTGTGTGTCATCATTTTGGCATGCTTCAAACTTTCTGCAATAAACTAAAAAACAAACTGAAAAATTAAAGCACAAAATTGTAGTGAAAACTAACCAAATATCCATTATATAGCTTTCTAGACACTCTTTGAGCATTGCAGCTGCCATTGTAGAATCTAAGAAACTCTCTTCTACACTCTGACCTTGCAAATGTTAATTCTAAATTTTTCCCATTTGATGGCTTTAATACATACTTTTTTACTGCTCGTTCAAATGTATAGCACCAATAGTTGTCCACAGTTGAAAATTCATTTATATCCTCTGGAATATGTAGCAAATTGTGAAGAGTCACAACACAGCTCTTTACACCTTGGACTTCTTCTGTAAGTATGTTATGTCGAGCAATTAGCTGATACAAAAGGTTGCTGTCATTTTCAGTCCATGAAACTCTTCCAGTATTAAATAGCAATTCAGTTATACGTGCTAATAATACCCAGGCATGATACTCCTGGTCTGGTAGTAATCCTCCCAAACAATACTCTGAAGCTGGATATGCAAATTTTCTGAAGTCCTCAGCTTTCCAATATCCCAAATGCTTTGTTATTAAAGCAGGAACACGGCCATTTTTTAATTCTGAAATTGTAGTATATTGTTCAATAAAATGCTACAATCTCTACCCATAGCTTACCTTGTGTCCAAGGAATTTTATTTAATCGTTCTTCAATACCATGTGAATCAACGATGCCATCATCGATATAGTGATGAAGATGGTTACGCACCACATTAAGTGGTACATTATGCATGGCATCAAAAACCAAATGCTTAAGTACATCAAATCCGTACAGTGCATGGAGACGATGTAAAATACTTAGACCCGTAAACCCTGATGATTTAGCTATTTCAGCTCTGACAGAAGTTCGATCTTCATCAGCAGCACACTTCATGTCATATATGCATTTGCCAAGATCCCTTTTAGCCCAAGGGTGCCTGATGTGATAACGGAAATCACCGTAATAATATTTATTGCCTTCAGATGTTCCTAAATAGTTATTCAAAAGCAATTATGTAACACATACATAGTTGATCATTTAACAGGTACCTTTTAGATCGCATCGTCTACATGGTTTGATACCATTCTTAATACTTTTTCCCACTTCACACTGTGCTGGATAGTCACCTGTCCATACTATTATCATGCATCTTATCACAGCCTTTCCACGTGGTATTCCTGCCACTGTGCCAGCATAATCAACCTCTATACCTATAAAGCAAGCATTTGGACATGTAAAATCTAATCTACTGCACAGAAAACTAAAGTAGAGTTCAAACCATTTATGAAGAGATCTTCAATTTCTTCCACTAATGGATGCAGGAATGGATCAAGTGACACTGGGCGTTTCTTGGGCAAACAATAACTTGGAACAAATCCAACCACATACACTTCTTCAACATCACACCTATGCAATTTAGACATTGTTGCAATTGACACTTCTATGGCACCTATATAAATACAGATAATAATAATAATAATAATGATTTATGTACACATGTGTTACACAAGGCAGATATTGTAATGTGCCAAAGTCAAATAGTATGCTTACCACAACTATGATTTCCAGTGGTTCCAAATGGTTGCCACCCATCCCAATGCCCTATTAGGGCAATGTTTCTTGGATCACCATTAGCAAATCTAGGCTTATGGATGAATTCAATATGGCACTCTGAGCATTCAACTTCCACATTGTCAATTGATGTTGTAACAATATCAGACAGATTAATAACCACTTTGCAATTTGGGCAATAGCAGGGTAGCACCCATTTAGCATTGGGGTCCCAAAACCATGATACCTCACCAAACCGTTGCCCATCCCAAATTTCACATTTTGAATGCCACCCACCTTTTACCCCTAACCAGTGATCCTTCTGGTTCCAGTGTGCAGTCATTTTACTGCAGTACTCTGCATCTTGACACCAGCGTTGTATTTTGTCCCGTAGCGGAAGATAGTAGTACAAAATTGATCCTTCCTTACCACAATATCTATATAAAAATTTCAGTTCAATTTAAGGGCATTGCACATAATAGTGTTGCTACAATACTGTTGCCTCATGCACACAAGTTAGCGAGTTAAAGTATGCATGTGCATGTATGTGCATCTGTACCTGCAGATCTCACCATGGGATCCCATAATATCATACACATTATAGTGCATATTGTCAAGACATATTTTGTACTCAATTGGTTCTTTGTAGCCTTCTTTTTTCAACATCTTTATGCTAGCTTTCCATGTCTTTGGCCAACTTTGAGTTTCTTCTTCTGTGTCGTGGTTGCATAACTCTTTACCGTACATCAAAATGTCCATAAAGTGTTTTTCTGAACCATTTGCGCTGTCATTGATCCGCATTGCATCAATGACAGCTTTAACATGCTTTACTTTATCTTTCGCCTCCAATAGATCATCATGTGCAATTGTCTTCGTCTGAGTTAGGGGATTTTCACCTTCACTAGAACTGCTATCGATATCATCCGTTTTGTCGGAGTAAACGCTACTTTGCGGCGATTGAGGTAGTGCAAGAGTTGTTTCTTCGTTTTCATCATGGTTATCATTAACATCGTCCTCCCCTAATTCGCGATCTTCGAATTCTACGTCTGAGGCATATTCTGATTCTGAGTCCGTCACGCTGCGCATATATGTATCGTTCGTAGTTGAATTACCTGTATTTGTAGCAACACTATTATGCGCTTCCCAGTGCCGATATTCCGTGGACCTAGATACTGCTTTCTGTTTGCATTCGCCACACGGACAGTGAGCGTGCGGATACGAGACCATCTCACACATACAGCAGCAAACGTCACTACGGCTCCACTGAATATTAGATGCCATGCACGCATACAGTTCAGACGACGACGCTTACGTATACGACTGATAATATTCAATCAGCATGCAATGCGTCACGTGCAAGTCACATTGCGCAAGTGTACATGTGTGCACGCGTTCGCACGTCAAAATGGGTGATCATGATCATGAGCTAGAGCAGCTGGACGACGACGTTGCATTCAGAGATGAAATGGAAAGGAGTCATGTCGATGAGGAGCTGGAGGGTGCTGATAGGAGCAAATGCACACGACTATGTACTTGGTCTGTGAAGGAAGTTGCGGATTTTGTGGGGAAGATATTTGGACCAAGTGTAGCTAAGTGTTTTGAAGGTATGTACGTGACTAATAACGTAAGTTTAGAAAACGCATGCATCATGTAGTTAGCATATGATTTCTTTGCAAAGCAGATGCAATGCATATGCACATAAGTCAACAGCATACAATACATGTACAATAAATGTATATACCGCTCTGATACCGCTAACAGTACATGTACGTAGTACACAAATCGACAACTCATTAGTGACTGATCGATGGATCGAAATCGTTTGCAATTTTCTCACTTGTCAACTCAGGCGCAGTGCCGATGCATGCGTATCTAATTGTTAGCACTTGTAGATTTTGCTATAACTAGTGCATTTCTGTATTACCGACGCTATCAATGTGTACGCGTTCACACCTTTGTTTGCCGTGGGTCACTTCTTTGTCTGCACTCAGGGCTCGTATAAGATGTGTGATAGAAACATTTATTCATAGCGCGCCCTTACACATGAATACAAAATTGATCATCCGTAACGACCCTGGGCGGGCCTAACTAATTAGATAGAGATACATGTACATGTATGGGCATGTGCTATGAAAACAACGATGAATCTTTTTAAATGTATGCTGATGTTCTCAACTTCAGCTTTTGAACATTATTGCTCAATACCAGTAACATCGTATAATTGCTTGTCAGATCACAAAAATGTAGGGCTTGCATTTAAAAGGCTAACAATTATAGCATCCTTGCTTAGTGTACAGGTCACTTGTTCGTGATCAGTGGTGCCAATCAGCTATAAATATCATACTCAGTATGGGAAATTTGTTATGTCATAAATTAAGAAACTATGTCATTTTTAATGCAATAATTTCGCAGAACAAGGCATTGATGGAAGCGCAGCTGTTTTGTTAGCAAATTGTGGCTCGATGGAGCAATTTCAAGCATGCGGACTGCTAACTGTGGGTCATCAGTTAAAACTAAAAATGGAACTGTCCCATCACAGTGAAGGCAGCGCTATTGGTACAACTAGTAGCAACCTTAGTACTTCATCATGTGGAAGCACACCCAGTGGCACAAACAGTAGTGATAGAAAATTGAAATTAAAAGAACTAAAGACTCTTCCTGCTGAAAAGAGGTTGGCATATAAACTGATGTACGTTCAATAGAAATTTCAATACTGTATTTATCATATGTACTACCAACTACAACAGGAGAAAGAAAATACGGAATGCAGCTAGCGAAGCATGGCCTGGCAACAGCATTCCTCTTTTTAACAAGGATACTGATGCCTCTAAGATGCTTGGTTCATTGGTGGACAAACTGTGTTCTGCAAATTGCTCTGAGTATTTCAACAGGGGGTCAATAAGAAAGCACGTTATAGATTCACTGGCAGAACGAAGAAGACAGATAAAAAAGGGCCATAACTATGACAAGGTAATGAATGGCCAAATTGCTACTAATAGATTGATAAATTTTATGGGTAAAATGCAATAAGTTTATTTAAGTACAGTTTGACATTGGAAAATGCATTTTCCACTATACAACACCAATCACTCAGGGCTAATGTCTGTTTGCACTTATAGAAGGGAAATAGGGAAGAAAATAGCAGTGTCTGTATATTGATGGTGTTTTCGTGTCATTATAATATACTTTCCCCTCCCCAATTAGAATCATAAGCACTCAACTCGACCCTTGAAACAACTTGAAGGTATGCATATAAAATTCAACTCATTAAACATATTAATCAGACAGGTTCTGCAATTGTTGTAGACTTGGGTAATGGAAAACTACGAACAGTGGAAAGGTAATGTTTTCTTGGCTTGTGTGCAATGATTTAAATACCTATAATGCATTATAGTAGTCCAGTTGATGGTGTTATTGGCTCCATCCCTAAGGAAGTGAATCAAGAGGTATATCTGTATAATATAAAATAGTTGGTTGTTGAGGTGCATTGGTGTTAGCCATCCATTGTTATGTATTTAGCTCTGTTTGGTCCTTGATTTTTTTTGGTCTTTATTATTGTGATCGATCACTAAAATGGTGACTTGGGATGCCCATGTGTACAGTAGTATATATTGAACCATATTTCAGGCCTGTAGCCAGGTCGGGAAATGGGTGTGTGGAAAACAATAAATGTGACCTAACTAGCGGTAGCCATACAGGTAGTGGCTTGCCCTATACAAAAGGTGTGTGGGGAAGGGGGGGGGGGGTGCTATCCGCTTTCTGCACATTCTATTTGTGATTATTCTAAATGGGATGCTTTCATAACTGATAAATTTATGGCTTGGAGGTATTCTGTATCGAAATGCATTGAAATGTCACAAAGAAATCTTAAAGCCATACCTGAACTGAAGCGATGGTAGCAGCCCAAACAAAGCATATAGGCCCTAAAGGTATTGTTGTGGGGGCGCATAGCAGATGTATAGGACTTTGTTACATGTGTAATAAGCTATTCTTCTCGAGCTAGCTACCAAGTATGTTCCATTTGTAGGGTGATGGCTTACATCCCCTCGGCTCTATGGTTAGGCGAAAAAAATCTTGTTGTTGCAATGAGTCCATTTATACACAAGTGCGAATCAAAATGAAGTGCAGGTGTTGTTACAATCTCGATTAATGAGTCTGTTTGCCCAACCATAGGATCCGAGGGGATGTAAGCCACAACTGTGCAAAGTGAGCATATATACTTGGTAGTTTACTTGGTTACACATGTCATACAGGCCTATACATATGCTACTGAGGAGTGGGCAATGTCAAACATCATTTTCTTAATCACTTCCATGTTTTTGTTTGGAGTATTTTTTCTGTACACATCCATAGTGGATGGGGTACCACGCGATGACTCTGCTTCACCCCAGGTCCCGGCAGCTCGGGAAGCACCACATGTGCATATCTGGTTTGTTTCACTTTAAGCTAGTGGCCAAACTGATACTCTAACCCACTTCAGTTTGTGTAGGGCCTTAAGATTTCATCCATTCAAGTAGGTCCTGGTTATCAACTTCTTGTTTTATTTCAATACGTTTTGATACGCAAGCCGTACATTAATTAATGTTCCATTTATCAGTTATGAAAACGTCCCATTTTCCATAACAACCAAAGATAAAACATGACTCAGTGCCTTGCAATTCTGTGAAAAGGAGTTGGATATTCGATACAGAATAACTTTTACATGTATGTAGAAAAAACATTTTGTACTCAAATGAATTAAAATATTTTCACTTGGAAATATTGCATGTTATATTTCAAGAGCAGTTTAACTCACTGTAGCTGTATTAAATAGAGCATGTACTCAACTATAAAATGGTCTTCACTATTTTTATATGTATATGTATATAGGCAGTTACAGAGGCAGTATTGGCAGCTGCAACGAATGTCAATAGTGGCCAGGTATGCATATGTTATGCAATGCGACTTCGTTAATTTTTTTAAGCAATATAACAGGAATCTACTTCTGAAATTTTCCAATTTGCCACCAGTCACAATGTAAGCATTTTTTATGACCTAATCGTAATCTCTGATATTTCAAATTACATGTCATTTTTGATTTGCAGGCTGAGGCATCATCTACGTGTATTGAATCATCTCACATTGGTTAGCTACTGTTTAGTAATATCTGCGCACTGACAGCATATGTGTTCCTCAACTCATGTGATTAATGTGCCATGAACATCATCATTGTTCTGCTCATTCAGAGGATGACACCATGGAAGAAAGTTAGCTTATATGCTTGTGCAATGATATGTGTTGGAATATTATCTCTTTACTAGACCATCATGATGTGTCAAAGAAAAGCATGTTGGAAGGTTTGATGCATGTACTGGTACTATGAGATGAATTTTATAATATTTTCTGTCCATAGCATTGACATCCAAAAGTGCCAAGGTTGTGGCCTTGGCATACTTTGGAGTGAAGTCCACTAAAGAAATATCTAGCTCCAAAGTTAAGTCGGTACTCTGCAAATTAATGCCAAGTGGTGAGAGGGCTTCCATCATGAAAATGAGCAAGTTACAAATGCTGATGCCATTATCTAGAGCACTTCTCAAGGAACCTAACATCATTCAGCTTGATCCAGGCAGTAACCTTAGCAACCTCAGGTTCAGTGATATAACTGTCCTCAATCCACATTAATTAATGCTCACTTTCAACTTTAAGCCACTTTTTTTTTTTCACTTGCCTTCTTTGCTGCAGTACCATTTGTATCATTGTGTGGTTGAAAATATGTCGATTTTCACCATGTTTACCATAAAAGTAGTTTGGGTTTTTTTTGTAGTATTATAATTTAATCCCCCCCCCCCCCCCCCCCCCCCCCCGATTGACATGTATACATGGAATGGAATAGAAGTGAAATTCAATTCACAGCATTGGTTTCTCATTCTAGGTAATTGTTCAATGTTCAGGAGGTGTGAAATTTCGGTATCTTCAGTTCTCTAACTAGGGAAGTGTCCATTTTCTGGAGGTGGGCAATTCCCAACATCGGAAGGTTAGATTCCATATCTACGCCATTCCAGAGGATGTGGATTTTACTATTCCCAACATTGGGTATCTAGATAGGGAAGTGTTCGACGTTCCGTTAGGTAGGGAATTTCTACAATTCCCAACATTGGGTATTTTGATTCCGTTTCTAGGGAAGTGTTCGACGTTCCGGAGGTAGGGAATTTTTACAATTCCCAACATTGGATATTTAGAATCCGTAGCTAGGGAAGTGTTCGATGTTTCCAAGGTCGGTTATTTCTTTTCCGTAGGTTGGGAAAAATTGGAATTTCCCGATACTTTCCCAATCTTGGGAAGTGTTCGATGTTCCGGATCTTGGGAATATGGTGCTTGGGAAACGATGAATTCCCAAGCATTTTCACAATTCAGGAAACGTTAACGGTTTTCCTGTGGTCGTACGGTCAGTATGTACGGTTGGGTACCACTTCTACAGTACTTTCTATCCATGCAGATTTTACGTACACCATCCCATTCACTTCTCAGAGGTAGTTTTCAAAAAGCCATATACAAATACAAATGCATGTACAAAAGGAAGAGCCAATACGCGAAGGGCGGGCCACGCCCAACTACACTTTATACTAGTACACATACATGTAAAACCTCCTTATATCGTACATATCACAGTCACCACTGCACTCCAAGATCATCTGATCACGACGTTAAAGAGGTAGCCTGCACGTCTTCTACGTACGGTACGGCATGCATATACCGGTAAATATGTATAATATTAATTTTGTACACGAACCGAATTCGAATAACACACATGCACGCAACGCCATGGATCAGTGTTTTCCGATTCATAACATTGGATGTCTGGCTTTTTCAAGTAAAGTGTTGAATTGGCTATAAATAGTCCATCTAGTTGGGCGTAGCCCAACCTTCGCGTATTGGCGGAAGGAAGGAATCGGCCCGACCTTCGCGTATTGGCGGAAGGAAGGAATCGGCCCGACCTTCGCGTATTGGCGCCAATACGCGAAGGTCGGGCTACGCCCAACTATAGTCCATCCAGTTTCCAGATCGACCTATTCACTTCTTACGCGTAAATAACGCACGCTCAGTCGGCTCATGATTAACGACAACGATCGCCTCAAGAATGCTTTATTTGGTGCCAGGCTGTACTAGTATTTCTCTCCAGGCCGTTAATAATGAATTGTTCAGTTGTAATGATGCCACGCCCTTCAATTATTATACATTGCATTCAATAATCTCCATTATTATATTTTTAAATAGCTTAGTGCTTGTTGGCATGCAATGTTTTGCCATGCCCATGAGGTAACAGCCCAGTACACGTACACGTGTGCAAATCAAATCTTTTATAGATATAACCATTACAACATAGAAACACAAGTATGATTACAAGAATGCAGAACATAATCAGTTTTAGTTTGAGTCAGTGGGAATGGAATCTTGATCTTTCATCCCTACACGTGTCAGCTGCAACCTGTCATAACCAAAATGTTGCACATACAGTTAGTCACACACACACACACATCACACACACACAGGTATACATCACAGTGGCACACACACACACAGGGACAACAAGTGCACATCACAAAAATCCATGTAGGCACAAGCAAACATCACACACATAGGCACACATCACACAGGCACAAGCACACACCACACACACCACATAGGTCACACTCAGGCATACACACTGTACATCACACAGGGGCACACACAGGCAAATGGTCTATACCAAGTTCTATTGGTTGATATTTGACTTTTTAAACAAACACACATCATTAAGGCCACTTATCACACATGAAGGCACACATCACACATGAGCTCACATCACACAGAGGCACACATCACTCAGAGGCAGGGCCGGTGAGAGCCGTAGTGAGGCCCGGGGTAACATATCATTTGAGGGCCCCATAGGCCCTGAAAATACGAGCCGGGGGGGGGGGGGGGTCCCCCTTGAGATTGGTCCGCCGGGCCCCCTATCATACCTTGGGGCCCCGATTATACCTTGGGGCCCGGGGTAAGTAACCCCTCTTCCCCCCCCCTTCCCTCTCACCGGCCCTGCTCAGAGGCACACATCAGACAGAGGCACACACATCACACAGAGGCACAGACATCACACAGAGGCACATACATCACACAGCCACACATAAGAGGCACACATCACACAGAGGCGTAGGAAGGACTTATAAAGTGTAGCGGCTTAGGTTACATAACAGAAATGGGAGGGGTACAGAGGGGGTGGGTGCGGGAGGGGTGCCCCCCTCCCGCCCAGCAAGGGGGTATGGGGGAGCGCTGCAAGCTCCCCCATTGAGGCCTGGGGCAGAGCCCCAGAAGCTTTGCAATTTGTGCTGTTCACTGAAAAGTTGATAACTTTCATGAAAAGTAGGCTTTAATCATTTATGAAAAGAATGCAATTATGTGATCAAAGTCAATCTGCGACTGGAACCTTTTATTAATTAATTCACTATTTCAATCAAACTGAGCGGGTCTGTAAAGATGGTTGTAAATATGGAGAAACAAAAATGCTCGTAGTTAGTGAGGATTAGTGGCAGGTAAGCTCTCCGATGCTGTAATTTCAGTAGCTGAGCCTGAACAGAATTCGATCATCGCAGGCATTTAACATGGCAGCTACAAACAGATTGTGGGAGTATATATGTCACGCGGTCTAGCTAGCATGTAGCGCAATTGCTTTTCTATATCAACCAAAGCTATATACACATTTACTAGTACTGTTCGATCGCAAAAATATATGCACTTACATGCATGTATATACATGTTAATACCCGCGATCCTCGAGATATAGAGCGCGTGGCTATTGTACATATACATACATAAGCTGTTACAACATGGCAATCGTTATTAAAAAAAAAAAGATCCACAGAAAAGTGTAGCGGCCATGGCCGCTACAGCAGCTACAGTTCCTACGCCACTGTCACAGAGGCACATACATCACAAAGCCACACATAAGAGGCACATATACCACAGAGGCACACACATCACACAAAGGCACACACATCACACAGAGGCACACACATCACAGAGGCACACACATCACAGAGGCACACACATCACACAGAGGCACACAAGTCACAGAGGCACACACGTCACAGAGGCACACACGTCACAGAGGCACACACGTCACAGAGGCACACACGTCACAGAGGCACACACATCACAGAGGCACACACGTCACAGAGGCACACACGTCACAGAGGCACACACGTCACAGAGGCACACACGTCACAGAGGCACACACGTCACAGAGGCACACACGTCACAGAGGCACACATGTCACAGAGGCACACACGTCACAGAGGCACACACATCACACATGGGCATAACACAGAGGCACACATCAAACAGTCACACAGGCACACATCACACAGAGGCACACACACCAGAGGCGCACACGTCACACAGAAGCACACATGTCACACAGAGGCACACATACATGTATCACACAGAGGCATACATCAAACCGAGGCACACACATCACACAGAGGCACACACATCACATACATGTAGAGGCACACATCACACATCACACAGAGGCACCATATCACGGAGGCACATACAATGTATCACAGAGACACATCACACAGAGGCACACACATCACACAAGAGGTGCACCTCACACAGAGGTGTATACATCACACAGCCACACATAAGAGGCACACACATCACACAAGAGGTGCACCTCACACAGAGCCGCAGAGGTGTATACATCACACAGCCACACATAGGAGGCACACATCACACAGAGGTAGTACACACATCACACATAGGAACACTTCACATACAGGCACACATCACACAGAGGCACACACAGGCACACATATCACAGAGGGACACACATCACACAGAGGCACTCATTACAGAGGCACACCTCACACATAGGCACATACATCACACATAGGCACACATCACACAGAGGCACACATCACACAGAGGCACACATCACACATAGTTGCACACGGAGCCACATATTACTGTGCACATGAGACCGCTTATATAAACTATACATGTATGTCATCCCTGTTTACCTTTCAACGTATATCTCGAGGGATAGCTACGCATAAATATAGGTCTGCACGTTTACGATGATACATACCTTCCGCAGAAAGCTGCTGTTTAGCTTCATTATCATCTTTGGATCACGACTCTACTAACATTTGGTGTAGATCTATACACGCATTCCCCGCAGTGGTGACAGTAACCAAATATCTAAGACTATGCAGTAACGTCTCTTGCATGCCGCTCATTATTTGAATTCGGACAGGATGACGAGTATCACGTGACCCTGACGTCAAATTATAATCATACGCGCGGCACCGTACGGTAGTGTTCGTCAATTACCGTTCGAAAATACACGCGTAACGTCACTAAACGTCTCCGTGAAATTTACGTGGAAGTCCGTCTTGATCGAAAGAGACGGGGCGGCGTTGCAACCCGTCTCCGGATAGCGGTTTCGCTGTGCCAGTTCATATCAAGGAGCTTGCATGAGGCCAGGATTGGGACCATCCTGAATGCAAATTTCAGGTCCATCTTGGCCATCATGGCTCCTTTGTCAAATCTACTAAACAGAGCCACTGCATCATCAATAGTGATCACTCTCCACTTGCCATTTTTATTTGACAGCTCCGAGCCCGGATGTGCAGAGGTGCTTGAGGGGTGCGTTGGGAAAAGGGCCGAGGATGCATCCCAAGTCCACCTCTTTCTCTAGTTCAACATCAAAAATTTCATGGTGCTGTAGTGCGGAGGTTATGTTGCATTCATGAGTGAAGGGGAAGTGAGGACCATTATAGCCAGTGAAAACACCATTGTTGATGTCATTGAGTAGCCAGGAGACCCAGGCTTTGTCAGGATATTCCTTCAGTTCGTGCTCAAAAGCTGAGCATCGTAGCGGGGTGTGAGCTCGCTGGAGCTCACGTAGCCCCCGGAGTGGCACAGCTTGTGGGAGAAGGCACATTCTGCACATTCTACATGTCCCCTTGGAGCACTTTCCAAAGTTGAACCTTCGACAGATCTCCTCACCCGATGGTGTGTGGGCGGCGTGCTCACTGTGGTTGGAGCTGGCAGTTGTACATGTGACTCCCAGGTGTATAGATGCTCCAGTAAATCCGTGGGTTGGTGTGGGATTGTGGCCTGGTCGAAATGTCGGGTAGGTGACGCACCAGTAACCAGACCAGCAAGTCCTCCTGACTTATTAGTGCTTCTTGTTTCTGGCTGCAGGCGGCCTGAAGAGCTTGTCTATTTAAGGGCAGCTGAAGCATTGAAAACAGCTGGCAAATGATGGACTAGTATTTCACCAGCTCCAGTGCCGTCTTAGGAGCAATCTGGACCCGAATAGCGACGAAGATGTTCCATGCTTCCAGCCAGCTACCCAGGTCGCAGACCTGACGCATGTATTTGCTCTTCTTCTGCTTCCCGCTGGGGAGTGAAGAATGGAGAAAGCAATTTCTCAAAGTGAGCATACTTACACGGGATGAAATGACCACATTTCAGTTATGTACGCGTTCATGTAAACCACAAGTTAATACCGCAATTAGATACACTTTCCTGGAATTAGAAATTATCATGTTTACTATATTTCCTTTCACTGAACAGCCGTAATTATGTATGTTTTGTGCGAAGGAAAAATGATGTATACGTATGGAAATATGATGTTTTCATAAATCGTAAGGAAGGGTTAAACCTACCCAAAGCCTGCATACTATTAAAAAATTTGATTGATCTTTTTTGTATACTTGTGATTAAAAAACAGCAAAAGCACATAATACATGTAACTACAACGTTCAATATATATAGGAAGCAGTCTAGAAGAGCACAATACTTCAGTTCAATATTCTGAGGGAAACAAAATGACATTTAAATTAATTACGATGATACGATTTTTACCTCAGGATGCAGTTTCTGCAATGGCGAGTCTTCCCGACAATAATCTTTTAGAACAAACCTAGCGGTCATTTTGGTAAAACGCAGTTTCCTTTCTTCTTCAGATCTGACACAAACAAATTTGTCTTGAACCTGCCTTACACGCGTGATATAAACACACGCGCACAGACACCCGTGTGCCACCAGTACACAGTAACCACTTACCACGACCATAGCTATGCCACGACGCAACGCTGCTGTGTATTCCACCGTAGCTATATCTTTCGCGCTCCGTATATTTTATTTGGTTTGTTAGTTTCGAGGGTAAACGTGGACTGAGAAAAAAGCATGGTCATCACACTACTATATTGATCTCTTACCTTGCGTTGCGTTCCCCAATCGGTAGGCTAGCCGGCCCTTTATGCCTTGCCAATTATGTAGAAGATCCACATATAATTTTTTGCCGCACAGATACACCTGGCTGCCCCCTTGCGGCCTTGCCTAGTAGGCTACGCAGAGGATGTGAAGATACACTTTCACTTACCTTCTTGCCAAATTGCGCCCAAACTGCCCAGGGCCACGTGACGCGACACCCGTAACTATCAATGACGTCACCCATACTACGTTCCTAGTTACATGTAACGCTAACCAAGTCGAACATGATTGACACCATGTTATCTGAACTCACTGCCACATATACTAAGACATGTGTGTGTGTGTGGAGGGGGGGGGCTGCTGGGGCTATATGACATACACTCTCACGTACGTACCTTTGGTATTGTGCCACGCCCACCATAATTTCCATATTATTTTTTAAAAACGATTACAGCAGTACAATGCAGCTTATATATGCAAGGGAAAGTGACTCAAGGAATTTTACCCAGGTTAAAATATGCATTGAGTATACTAAGTTCTTAAGGGTAAGTTGTTATATGCTATATTCGGTTTTTATACATGTACTTCGTGCACCCTTACATGTACACGTATACCGTATGAATGTGTTCCAACAGGGTTGTATTCTGAGCAGTAACGTTACTAGCTGTATATATCCTGAGTACTTATATTATTTACGTGCAGCTTTGGACGTGCGAGCTCTGCTATACTAGTCTCTGCAATATATTTGTTATTTTATTGCCAAAGTGATGTCTATACTAAATATATATTTTGTATACATTGCGGTGCGTAGTTTACTGTACATGTACAACATATGCATGCAAGTTCAATTCTGTCAGATTAAAATGATGCAGGGTATAGGTAGTATTTTGTGTACGTTTACATGTACTGATTTGATGGATCTGTTCATGATGTATACACTGATCAGTTCTGCTGTAATTCGACTGTATTTGTAATATTGCTTATTATTATGTTGTATCTGCTCAAGATTTATACATCAGACTGTATTTTTAATATTCTTAATTAATATTATACTATTTTAGTAGTTGAATATAGGACTTTATAATTATTAATGTTCTAAAATACCGGATAATGTCCTACATGTATAGCTTGTACTGAAAGCTAAATCTGCTTTTACATAAATCGGTTATATATATACTTTCTACTTAAAAATAACCGCGTCCGCGAGTTAATTAAGTGGGTACAAATTTAGGGGAAACTAAAAACCTAAAAGATCCGCTAGCAATAAAATCACAGGTACTGGTTGTAAAATAAGTAGAGTAACCTTTTACACTAAGTTTGCATTATAATTTATAAGAGCTGCAACTATCGCAGTTTTGATGCACACACTTTAAATAGGCATATTGCGGTACTACACTTATCATTCTATCATTTTGCACCCCTTCCCTTCTTGACTGTAAATTGATAAGCATACATGAGCCATCTATATCAATGCAGCTCTTGGTTTCCCTAATAATTAAAATTACCATGTGCATGCAGACTCGCAAAACATCGTGAAAAGCATCCAAGTTTAAACGCACGTCGAAATGTATAGAGTTATTTAGACACGATAGAACACATGCACACAGTTAAAAAAATACATCGCTTACGACTGAAAATCGATTGAAATGTGTAAAAGTTCAACTTGGCTTATACTATGTGATTATTGCCGTTTTTCTATGATGATGAATTAAGGTTTCATCGGAATGGACCCCTTTTATATCGCCGCATTTGTAGCATCCAGCGAGCTGAATGATCTCTCACAAAATGCATCCAATGTTAACACAGGAAAAAAAGTTTCAAATGCTACAGATAATTACAACGGTTTACTACTGCAGTAATAATTCTACAGCAGCTTTGCTTCACTGTGCACAAAGTGTTTCTCGTTGTATTTTGTAATGCAGTGTTGCCGCGATTAAGTACTTGCCCATAATCGTTTTAATCGCGATAATCGCGATATACGCATTTAATCGCGATATTTAATCGGCGATATAATAATCATTAATAAACATTAATAAACCTTACGTAAGTGTGATCAGAGCAATGGCGATGTCAAAGAAAGAAGCTAAACCTATGTACGTGCCACAAAATAGTGTTGATCGTACTGCGCATAGAACTTCAGCATGGCAATATTTTGGGATACATAAGAAGGCTCTAAATTCATCCTGGGTTGTGTGCTTGAAGTGCTGCAAATGGGTATTAAGACATGACAACAACACTACCGACATGAGGTATCACTTGAAGTGTGCCCATGGAATAGAGTTGTCTTCAGAAGGCAAAGAGTAAGCCCTTTAAACATAGTATGAAAATTATCTGAAATTGTATGTTCAATGTAGCAGCTGTCAGAACTAAGGCACCAGCAGTACCTGTAGCACTAGCAAGAGTTATACCAGTTAAAATATATTACAGAAAAAAAGGAGACTTTTGCCAAATCGGCTCAGTAAATGCATTTTTCTTAAGAAAAACTCAAAATTTCTGTATCATATAGCCATATACGCTCAAGATGACAAATGAGTGAATATATACATGTGATATGATTCGAACTAGTTCTATTAGGAAACAAATCATGCCCTATATATTCCGTATAGTTTTCCGTTAACGTCCGCATATATTAATCGCGATTGATAGCATCATTAATCGCGATAAATCGTTAATCGCGATATAACATTTTAATCGCGATATAACATAATCGCGATATATCGTTAATCACGATATATCGCGGCAACACTGTTGTAATGCTACAGATATCCAGCTATTGCTACAGAATGTCATAGAACGCATTGAACACCATTGTAACTGGCGCTGAAACTATTGCATTCAGAGAAATGCTACAACTTACCGCCAATGTCGAAATTAGTCACGTGAGAAAATTCTTATCCTTTTAGCCTCGTTCGCAGACACACAATTCAAATCTTTGGGCGTGACCCATCATTAGCCAGACGCTGAGGTCGAACCACGCCTCACTATTAAACGGGAACGACTTTGAATTAAAATATTTATGGGACAGTGTCCAGCAAAATCGGGCTTGTGGGGTTATAATTTTATCACTATAAAAATTGCACTTTACACTTAACAGCACATCTTCGCAACGGTACAACCTTTTCCTTTCAAATTTCATACACTTGTTCTCACACAATTTCTCTCTGTGGAAATCGATTTTTGTAATCTACGTATTTTCCGTGCAGCGGGTACAGCATTCGTTAACCCCGCGGATGAGAAATCCACATTTCTCGAGGTGCGAGTGTTGAAAACGCGTCAAATTCGGAACATACATAGTGAAGTCCTGTAGCTATTGATTTGTTCAGATCGTTGATTTGTATATTGGGCTATTCCAGTTAATAAGTATACACCCCTACTGATGACATAAAATTTGTGTCCTGGGGGGAATTTTAGAAAATTGTCTTGGGGATGCATCATAGCATAAAATCTCATGTCTTGGGGGGGGGGGGGGGGAGGGGGGGGGCGTAGTGTGGCTACATCCTACATCATTGTCCTAGGGGTTGTGTACATATCATGTTGGATAATTATTGTTCTTGAGGGGGTAGTGTGGCTAGGGGGGGTTGTGTGGCTAGGGGGGGTAGTGTGGCAACATCACTTTATTATGGTGTTACATGTGTGTATAAATAATAATGTCTTGGGGGGGTAGAGTGGCTATGTCACTGTCCTAGGGGGTGTCTATAAAAATGTCTTGGGGGGGGGGGTAGAGTGGCTATATGACTGTCCTAGGGGGTGTCTAAAATAAGTGTCTTGGGGGGGTTGAGTGGCTATGTCACTGTCCTAGGGGGTGTGCATAAAAATGTCTTGGGGGGGTAGAGTGGCTATATGACACTGTCCTAGGGGGTGTCTACAAAAAGTGTCTTGGGGGGGTTGAGTGGCTATGTCAACGTCCTAGGGGTGTGTATAAATATTGTCTTGAGGGGGTATAGTTGCTATGTCACTGTCCTAGGGGGTGTGTATAAAAAATGTCTTGGGGGGGTAGAGTGTGGCTATATGACACTGTCCTAGGGGGTGTCTAAAAAAAGTGTCTTGGGGGGTGGGGTGTCTACAAAAAATGTCTTGGGGGGGTTGAGTGGCTATGTCACTGTCCTAGGGGGTGTCTAGAAAAGTGTCTTGGGGGGGGGGTAGGGTGGCTATGTCACTGTCCTAGGGGTGTCTACAAAAAGTGTCTTGGGGGGGGGTTGAGTGGCTATGTATCTGTTCTAGGGGGTGTCTACAAAAAGTGTCTTGGGGGGTTGAGTGGCTATGTCACTGTCCTAGGGGGTGTCTATAAAAAATGTCTTGGGGGGGGTAGGGTGGCTATGTCACTGTCCTAGGGGGTGTCTACAAAAAGTGTCTTGGGGGGGTTGAGTGGTATGTCACTGTCCTAGGGGAATGTCTATAAAAAAATGTCTTGGGGGGGTAGGGTGGCTATGTTACTGTCCTAGGGGGTGTCTACAAAAAGTGTCTTGGGGGGGTTGAGTGGCTATGTGAACGTCCTAGGGGGTGTGTATAAATAATGTCTTAGGGGAGTAGAGTGGCTATGTCACTGCCCTAGCGGGTGTCTATAAAAAATGTCTTTGGGGGGTAGGGTGGTTATGTCACTGTCCTAGGGGGTGTCTACAAAAAGTGTCTTGGGGGGGTTGACAATGATCAACAACGTGAGACATGGAAACAACACACATTATACAAACTTAACAATAAAGCCAATTTGGAAGACGTGTAAGAAGAACCATATACCAATACCTTCTGGAAAAATTCCTAAACATAATTTGGTAAAACTTATTGTTCAAAACCGTGGTGAAGAAATTCCTCCAACTGCAATATTGTATGCAGGTGACATAGAACATATTCCTAAAACTACTACTACTAATCATAAGTTTATAAATCATGTCTTGGGGGGGGGGGGGGGTTGACTCGGTAGAGTGGCTACATCACTGTCCTAGGGTGTGTGTGTATAAATCATGTCTTGGGGGGTACAATGACTACATCACCGTCCTATAGGGGGTGTGTGTATAAATCATGTCTTGGGGGGGTACAATGACTACATCACCGTCCTATAGGGGGTGTGTATTAATCATGTCTTGGGGGGGTAGAGTGACTACATCACCGTCCTAGGGGGTGTGTATAAATCATGTCTTCGGGGGTAGAGTGGCTATAAATTATGTCTTGTAATAGTGTACATGCTTGCTGGCACGTTCGACTATCCCATATCACATCTCAGACTACTTCAGAGCCCTTGCATCATACGTAGCAAGTGTTTGGCTGGGTACCAGACCGACTCCCCTAGCTTCATACGTGATACAGGGGCGGGTATGTGATACACCCTATGGAGGGGAGTGGGTCCTACCTGCCTCTTTCCGTATCAGTCTCCCTAAAGTCACAGGGTTGACCCAGGAGGAATCCCATGTAACAGCCGACCCCTCCCCCAAGCCCAACCCCCGCTGATATGCACCTTCTCTCAGATAACATGATAAAAATTTGATTCAAACAGCAAACATTCTAAAAGCATGTGCAGTCCAAATTCTGTTGTTGTAGAGCATTTCAAAATGATACAGCATCTCTGAACAGAATGGAAGAGAAAATATGTAAATAAAAATGATACCACCATTGCCTTCAAATCCTATATACCATCAAAACTCAGAGAGAATGTTGTAACATGTGAAATCACAAAGGCTTGCTCTTAAGTGAGCAATTGAAGAGCATTTTAAAAATGAATCTTTCTCAGTGCCAAAGGAGGGAATATATATAACTTGAAGTTTGGGGGTAACCACAGTATGTGTACTAAGCCCTCCACCCTCCACCCCCACACTAAGCCCTCTACCCTCCACCCTCACCGAAAAAAGGCTCATGTTTTGAACAAGGGTACTGTTGTGATCTCGAGCACTGCTGCACTTTTTGCTTTGAGGGCATTATTTGTTTCCATATATGTTGAACAGGTACACACTAGCATTAATGATTACGATGATACGAGCCACTTTATTGTGGGAGCGGAGGGGGGGCCCTTAGTATATGCACTTTACGGTAAGTGTACATGTAACACATGCACAAGCCCAGATATGTACAACAATCTTGCTTCACAGACACAACACAGAGACACACACTAACAGACATATGAACACCACAACATAAAGAGTGGGCATGCTTTTATGCAAGCTGGGAGGATTGTAAAATGGATTGAAATTGAAACATAACATAGCATCACTGGTTCAACCACAAGAAGTGCATACATGTAAGTACAATTACAAGTACAGCTCTGTTAAAACAAACATGCACACACCCAGCAGACACATACACACCCAGCAAACACATACCCAACAGACACATACACCCCCACATACACACATACACACTTCACACCCAACAGACACATACACACCCAACACACACATACACACCCAACAGACACATACACACCCCCACATACACATACACACCCAACAGACACATACATGTACACACCCCCACATACACACTTCACACCCAACAGACACATACACACCCCCAACACACATACACACCCCCACATACACACTTCACACCCAACAGACACATACACACACCCAACAGACACATACACCCCCACATACACATACACACACCCAGCAGACACATACACCCCCAACAGACACATACACACACCCAACAGACACATACACACCCCCACATACACACTTCACACCCAACAGACACATACACACCCAACAGACACATACACACCCCCACATACACACATACACATTTCACACCCAACAGACACATACACACACCCAACAGACACATACACACCCCCAACAAACACATACACCCCCACATACACACACCCAACTGACACATACACACACCCAACTGACACATACACACACCCAACTGACACATACACACCGAACAGACATATATACAAACCCAACAGAGTCAGAGACACATATAAATATAACAAAGAGTGAGCTTGCTCTTAATTTATGTGAGCAATGGATGATGGATTTACATAACATACGTTTAGTCAGTGCCAAGGAGTTCATACAGTTGGGTATGTTTTTATCACACAGGGGATTACAGACTGAAGAGAATGGAAGGGGGAGTAGGGTCATGGAGATAAAAACTACATAGACAGAAGTGTACACATAACAGTTAAAACTAGATATGCATTGCTACACACATGCTAAACACACACAGAAGCACCGAAACAGATACATGTACACATAGACGAGTGGGCATGCTCTTATGCAAGCTGGGAGGATTGTAAAATGGATTGAAATTGAAACATAACATAGCATCACTGGTTCAACCACTAGAAGTGCATACATGTAAGTACAATTACAAGTACAGCTCTGTTAAAACAAACATGCACACACCCAACAGACACATACACACCCAGCAAACACATACCCAACAGACACATACACCCCCACATACACACTTCACACTCAACAGACACATACACCCCCACATACACACCCAACAGACACATATACACACCCAACAGACACATACACACACCCAACAGACACATACACACACCCAACAGACACATACACACACCCAACAGACACATACACACACCCAACAGACACATACACACCCCCACATACACACCACACCCAACAGACACATACACCCCCACATACACACATACACACTTCACACCCAACAGACACATACACACACCCAACAGACACATGCACCCCCCACATACACATACATGTACACACACCCAACAGACACATACACACACCCAACAGACACATACACACCCCCACATACATATACACACTTCACACCAAACAGACACATACACACACCCAACAGACACATACACACCCCCAACAGACACATACACACCCAACAGACATATACACACACCCAACAGAGTCAGAGACACATATAAATATAACAAAGAGTGAGCTTGCTCTTAATTTATGTGAGCAATGGATGATGGATATACGTTTAGTCAGTGCCAAGGAGTTCATACAGTTGGGTAAGTTTTTATCACACAGGGGATTACAGACTGAAGAGAATGGACGGGGGAGTAGGGTCATGGTGATAAAAACTACATAGACAGAAGTGTACACATAACAGTTAAAACTAGATATGCATTGCTACACACATGCTAAACACACACAGAAGCACCGAAACAGATACATGTACACATAGACGTAAGAGTTAGCTTGCTCGTTGTCAGATATGGGGCCTGGTGGCGCTAGCTATCTCCAAGGTGGCGCTTCAGTGGTTTCTGGCCACAATGACCACAAGCTACATGGGAGTTTAAACCTTTATGGCTTCCAAATCTGTTGTGGGTATTGCTAACTACATGAAGTTGTAAGTTTCTAACTTCGTCCCAGCTAACATTTCGCTTCAATCATGAGAAAGATGCAGTGCAATAAACCTCTTATCTGAGTGAATCATTTCTTATCAGTTCCGGAATAGCACTTTTGTAAGGTTCAAGTGTGCGTTATCTACATGTATGTCTGAGCTTTCTAAACGTTGGCAATTTTACTACATTGTAGGTATTCGATGGCTCTATCCAAATACTCTAGCTAAAGTCCAATTGATTCTACATGTACAGTACATCAGCAATTGTAGAATAGCTTATTGTACTCATGACAGACACTTCCTACATAGTACCTACATGCACTAACATGTAGAAGAATAAACTGCCTAAGGAGGTTGGGTAAACCAGATGATCAATGTTCAGGATAGAACAACCACAGTAACCACAAAGACAGATGTAACAGTTAAACAGATACACGTATGCAACACTATCTTGCACACAACACAACAGGACAATCACAAACGCACAACACACACGCACACACACAGCATGTACAGAGGCAGACACACAAATGTACAGACACAAACAAACGCATAACAAAGACATGCACATGTACAAGCACGCACGCGAACACACACACACACACACACGCACACACACGCACACACACACACACACACACACACACACACACACACACACACACGTATAACATGAAGCTTGCTCTTTGTGAAAATGGATCCAAAAGAAACATGCATAGTAGAGCAAACTGCCCAAGGAGGTTGGGTAAACCAGATGATCAATGTGATAGAACAACCACAGTAAGATGCACAAGTTACAGTTTTAAAAGACAGTCTCAACACAAAAGCACGCGGAAAAACAGGAAACAAGAAACACCACACTGACAGATATGCACACTATAGAGGCTTGCTCTTATTGAGCACTTTATAAAATGGATTGAAAGGAAACAGACAGGTACAAGAACACATGTTTTGTCAGTGCACAAGGAGTATGTAATGCTTAAGTCAACCAGTAGCAGTGAGTGCTTACCTTTGTGAGCTGAATGTCTCTGGAGTCTATCCTGTGCCATTGTAGTGTACTATTCAATACCAGCAGTACCTTTCCTATTTCCTGATGTCACCTGACATGCCATCATGCCCAAGCAATTGATGGAGAGTGGGCTTTTGGTTCAGAGGAAAAAGTTGGTGAGATGATCATATCTCCTGGAGATATAGATGTATACATTTGAACAGTTTAGCAAAGTTAATAATAACCTTAGTGACTGGCATAAAGGATACAACAAGTATTAGTTAAGTGGCTTTTTTAATCTACATACATGTCTCTCTTCTTTAATGACAGTACAATAATACTTCAATGGGTATTAATAACAGACAAGGGCAATAAAAATACTCTTTTTTGGATACTCCTACTAGAAAATTACATCTCACTTTTTAAAATTATAGTGCCCATTCATCTAGAAACTGTAAGTTTTTAACAACACAGCACAGAGAATTCCTCGCAGAACTGTACCTTTAGCCACAATACCAGGCTGGATCATGCCCAAGCTGATTACGAGTACTGAGTACTGGAACGGACATATATGAAGTATAAAACTGCATGTATAAGAATGATTAGAATAACATGAGGAATGACACCCAGAGAAACGCACATGCCTCAGAACTTTGTTCCGTTGACGAATTCACGTGCACCCCCCGGCCAGCAGAGACAGCACTCTGTTGAGGGTGCATGACCTGGTTCCTTTCAATGGGGGTGCCGCAGCATACCGGAAAGGCAACTTGCACCTTGTTATGAGGAGCTTCCCCATCACAACAATCCATCAGAGGACACACCCACACAGTACTCACCCCACCCACCTACACAGTAACCTCTTCTCCACCCACCCACATAGTCCACATACCCACACACTATTCCTCACACACCCACACAGTATATGTAACCTCTTACCCCCACACACACAGTAACCTCTTCCCCCCACACACGTGCAGTAACCTCTTTCCCCCCCCCCCCCCACAAACAGTAACCTCTTTCCCCCCACCCACACACCGTAACCTCTTCCCCACACACCCACACAGCAGGCATGTATCCATAGAAGTCTCAGCATTGTCCAGAAACCCCACCCCACCCCCCCTTACAATTTAAATTTTATCATGTAAGTGAGGAAACCCCCTTCTTGCTCGTATTTGGTGAATCGTAAGGCTCGTATTGCGAGGGCCCCCCTTTGCTGGTCAGCCCCGGCCTTGGGGGGGGGGGGGGGGGGGGGGGGCAACGGCTGCCCCTCCCATGGCAAATGAAATGCCGCCACCCTTGCCCCCCCCCCCCCCCAGATTTTGTATAGAGCCCTAAACGGACTGCAAACCCCCCCCCCCCCCCCCCCTTTCTCCCAGCTCATATATCAATTAATGTACAAAGTTGGAACCCCCCCTTCTGAAATCCTGCTGCTACCCCATATGTACATATATACATGCTGCACTAGCAGTTACACATGTACATATATATATATAACACATAAGTACATAGAATGTATGTAACTTAACTTTTCAGTTTGTGCATGTCACTGTGCAAAAAGTTAGTTATAGGATAGTGGATATGTATGCGTATATTTGAGGAATGCTCAAAATATAACCTGTGTAGTATATTTAAAGTGTACGACCGCGTATATTTGAGAATCCGCAAGTGTCAAATACGTCACCGTTTATATAAGCACACCTTCAAAATATACGATAGTGTACTCCTAAGAGTATATGGGACAGTGTCCAGCAAAATCGGGCTTGTGGGGTTATAATTTTATCACTATAAAAATTGCACGTTGTACTACGCAACACATCTTCGCAACGGTACAACCTTTTCTTTTCAAATTTCGTACACTTGTTCCCACACCATTTCTCTCTGTGGAAATCGATTTTTGTAATCAACGTATTTTCCGTGCAGCGGGTGCAGCATTTGTTAACCCCGCGGGTTAGAAATCCACATTTCTCGAGGTGCGAGTGTTGAAAATGCGTCAAATTCGGAACATACATAGTGAAGTCCTGTAGCTATTGATTTGTTCAGATCGTTGATTTGTATATTATCCGTTACGGTAATATGGCAGTGCAAAGTTAGTGCATATTTCCCGCTCCATTCGCGCCACCAATGTATCTTAACGCGCTTCCCGTTCTTCCGAGCACATGAATATGCAATTTATATCTGGCTCCGCCTATTCTCCGCCCCAAAGACCCAGTACCACTTTTGCTTGCTGGAAATTAAAGTGGAAACAATCTCGTTACGGCTGGCTTTGACTTTACAACTAGCGATTAGCGAAGTAAAGTTAACAAGTAATTGAGGCGATCGTGCAATGCACGTGAACTCTCGTGCCAACTCGGTACGTACGCACTCATAGCCACATTATAATACATCGCAGACATCAGGAGGGTGGTGATTGATTCATTTAGGAAAAGGCTTTCCGGGGACAAGTACGATTGCTAAGCCTTACTGTATACTACATGTACTATAAGTCTTGCTGCCTTCTTTGCACAACGTTAGCAACACAAACTAGTGCTATGGTGCAGTGCCAGTTATAAGAAGTGCTGTTACTGTGCTTGTAAAGTAGTGCTATGGTGTTGTGCATGTGAAGTAGTGCTATTGTGCAGTACCCGTTATGGTGCTGAAGTAGTGCCATGGGTGAAGTAGTGCTATGGTGCTGATTGTGTAGTGCTATGGCACTCTGCATTTATGAAGCAGAGTGCCTCTGTGTGACGTAGTGCTATGGTGCAGTACTAGTGAAGTAGTGCCATTGTTCTGTGCTTGTGAAGTAGTGCTATGGTGCTGATTGCATATTGATATGGTGCAGTGCTTGTGACGTAGTACTATTGTGCAGTGCTTGTGACGTAGTGCTATGGTGCAGTGCTTGTGACGTAGTGCTATGGTGCAGTGCTTGTGACTTAGTGCTATGGTGCAGTGCTTGTGCGAGGAAGCAAGGGCCATGGGGGCCATTACCCTCATTTTATTGTCATAGGGGGGCATTGCCCCCCTCCCCCTCACCTTTATTCAGTACGATCTATACACCATCCTAAAATTTATGTCAGGTCCTCAGCCTATAGACACATTTATTTGTACCCCCCACTTTTAAATACCTTACTACACACCTGATGGTGGCACCGTGCTTCTGAAGTAGTGCTATGGTGCTATGCTTGCTGTGGTGCTTATTGTGTAGTGCTATGGTGCTGCACTTATCAAGTAGTGATATTGTGCAGTGCTAAGCAATGCTATGGTGCTAAGCAATGCTATGGTGCTGTGTTTGTGAAGCATGTGAAGTAGTGCTATGGTGTTGTGCATGTGAAGTAGTGCCATCCCTATTATGGTGCTGAAGTAATGCCATGGGTGAAGTTTGTGTGCTGATTGTGTAGTGCTATGGTGCTGATTGTGTAGTGCTATGGTGCTGATTTTGTGGTGCTATGGTGCCATGGTATGTGCTATGCTTGTGAAGTACAGTGTAGTGCTAGGGTGTTGATTGTGTAGTGCTATGGTGCTGATTATGCAGTGCTATGGTGCTGCATTTATGAAGTAGTGCTATGGTGCAGTGTTTTTGAAGTACATGTAATGCTACAGGTCAGTGGCATAGGACGTATGAGTACCATTGGGGCCATAGCCCCCCTCCACCCCCCTCCACCAGTACCATATATAAATGGAGGGGGGGGGGGGGGTGCTACACGCTGTCCTAAAAATCCGATCTCTCCCCCCTCCCCCCCTCGGCCTATAGACATGCTCATTTATTTGCACCCCCACCTTCCTACACGCCCGATGGTGAAGTAGTGCCTTGGTGCTATACTAGTGAAGTAGTGTTGTGGTGTTTATTGTGTAGTGCAATGGTGTTACATTTATGAAGTAGTGCTGTGGTTTGTGAAGTAGTGCTATGGTGCAGTGTTTGTTCAGAAGTAGTGCTACGGTGCAGTGCTTGTGACGTAGTGCTATGGTGCAGTGCTTGTGACGTAGTGCTATGGTGCAGTGCTTGTGCGAGGAGGCAAGGGCCATGGGGGCCTTTGCCTCCATTTTATTGTCATAGGGGGGCATTGCCCCCCTCCCCCCTCACCTTTATTCTGTATGATGTATAAAAGTATAAATGGAGGGGGGAGTGGGGGGGGGGGGGGGAAGTGCTATACACCATCCTAAAATTTCTGAGTCAGGTCCTCAACCTATAGACACGCTTATTTATTTGTACCCCCCACCTTTAAATACCTTCCTACACACCTGATGGTGGCACTGTGCGTCTGAAGTAGTGCTATGGTGCTATGCTTGTGAAGTGGTGCCTATTGTGTAGTGCTATGGTGCTGTGTTTGTGAAGCATGTGAAGTAGTGCCATCCCTGTTTAGTGCTGAAGTAGTGCCATGGGTGAAGTAGTGCTATGGTGCTGATTGTGTAGTGCTATGGTGCTGATTGTGTAGTGCTATGGTGCTGATTGTGTAGTGCTATGGTGCTGATTGTGTAGTGCTATGGTGCTGATTGTGTAGTGCTATGGTGCTGATTGTGTAGTGCTATGGTGCTGATTGTGTAGTGCTATGGTGCCGATTGTGTAGTGCTATGGTGCCGATTGTGTAGTGCCATGGTGCTGATTGTGTAGTGCTGTGGTGCCGATTGTGTAGTGGTATGGTGCAGTGCTTGTGAAGTAGTGCTTTGGTGCTGATTGTGCAGTGCTATGGTGCTGCATTTATGACATGATATGGTGCAGTGTTTGTGAAGTAGTGCTATGGTCAATGGCATAAGAAGTATGGGGGCCATTGGGACCATAGCCCCCCCCCCCCCCCCCCCCTGTCCCTCCATAGTACCATGTATAAGAGTATAAATGGAGGGGGGAGGGGGGTGCCACACACCATCCTAAACATAGGTCAGATCTCTCCCCCCTACCCCCTCGGCCTATAGACATGCTCATTTATTTGCACCCCCACCTTCCTACACGCCTGATGGTGCTGTCCTTCTGAAGTAGTGCCTTGGCGCTATACTAGTAAAGTAGTGTTGTGGTGCTTATTGTGTAGTGCTATGGTGCTGCACTTATCAAGTAGTGATATTGTGCAGTGCTAAGCAATGCTATGGTGCTGTGTTTGTGAAGCATGTGAAGTAGTGCTATGGTGTTGTGCATGTGAAGTAGTGCCATCCCTATTATGGTGCTGAAGTAATGCCATGGGTGAAGTATGTGTGCTGATTGTGTAGTGCTATGGTGCTGATTGTGTAGTGCCATGGTGCTGATTGTGTAGTGCCATGGTGCCATGGTATGTGCTATGCTTGTGAAGTACAGTGTAGTGGTGCTATGGTGCTGATTGTGTAATGCTATGTGTAGTGTTATGGTGCTGATTGTGTAGTGCAGTGCATGTGAAGTAGTGCCATCCCTGTTATGGTGCTGAAGTAGTGCCATGGGTGAATTATGTGTGCTGATTGTGTAGTGCTATGGTGCCATGGTATGTGCTATGCTTGTGAAGTACAGTGTAGTGTTGCTATGGTGCTGATTGTGCAGTACTATGGTGCTGATATGGTGCTGATTGTGTAGTGCTATGGTGCCATTGTGTAGTGGTATGATGCAGTGCTTGTGAAGTAGTGCTACGGTGCTAAAAGTGTAATGCTATGGTGTTGAAGTAGTGCTATGGTGCTAAGCGTGTAATGCTATGGTGTTGAAGTAGTGCTATGGTGCTGTGCCTGTGAAGTAATGCTATGGTGCTGATTGTGTAGTGCTATGGTGCTGCATTTATGACATAGTGCTATGGTCAGTGGCAAAGGAAGTATGGGGGCCATTGGGACCCCCTCCACAGTGTGAAATAGTGCTATGGTGCAGTCCCTGTGATGTTGTGCTATGGTGCTGTGCCTGTGAAGTAGTGCTATGGTGCTTGTGAAGTGCTTTTTTAAAAAACATACATGTTCAAGCTGGGAAATTTGTTGGTGTACATGTATTTGTATTTGAATATGAACACTTACCATTCAGCTGGTATGTGAACACTATTACCATTCAGTCTATGTAAACTTTCCAGTGGCCCAGTCCTGCCATAATCTGTAGTGATAGGTTAACAATATTATTCACTGCCACCATATGCAAGGCTTCCAAAGCTGCTTCTGTGAAGGACTGATCTTGTACTGTGTGAGCTCTTTTTTTGCACCCCCCAACTTTATATACCTTCCTTCGCACCTGTTAGTGCCTTGGTGCTATGCTTATGAAGTAGTGCTATGGTGCTTGCTATGGTGCTGTTTTATCAGGAAGTGCTATTTTGCAGTGCTATTGTTGCAGTGCCTGTGAAGCAGTGCTATGGTGCAGTGCCTGTTAAGTTGTGCTATGGTGCAGTGCCTGTTAAGTTGTGCTATGGTGCAGTGCCTGTTAAGTTGTGCTATGGTGCAGTGCTTGTGAAGTCGTGCTATGGTGCAGTGCCTGTTAAGTTGTGCTATACTGCAGTGCTTGTGAAGTAGTGCTATGGTGCAGTGCCTGTTAAGTTGTGCTATACAGCAGTGCTTGTGAAGTAGTGCTATGGTGCTGTGCCTGTGAAAAAGCACTTCACAGGCACAGCACCATAGCACTACTTCACAAACATTGCATCATAGCACTACTTTACAAGCACTGCACTATACAAGCTTGTAAGTTGTGAACACAGTCTATGTAAACTTTCCAGTGGCCCAGACCTGCCATAATCTGTAGTGATAGGTTAGCAATATAATATTCACTGCTAACATATGCAAGGCTTCCAAAGCTTCTACCCCTGTGAAGCCTGGACTTAAAAAAAAATCTCTCAACACTGCTCTTGTACTATATGAGCTATTATACAAATATCCAAGTATGTTGCACAGCTCCCTAGATGAAATAGGGGCCATGTATGAGGGGCACCACTTAGAATTTGCAAACACACACGTACAGACACACACACATATGCAGGCACATATACACACACAATCACAGATGTAAGCAATCACTAATGTACATCAGGGTTGGCAGTCCGGGTAAGGATAGCTTTTGGAATTTAGAGGTGGTGGCAAGAGGTGAGGCAAGCTTATAGCTGGTGCCTCCGTATCTTAGGCTTCACACACACACACCCCAGGTCAGAGCACAAGGTGTCATTGGCAGTATGTATTGACCTGGGCACCCTCGCTTCCAATAGTGCTAGGGGGTTATATGAAGAGGTGAGAAGTGATGGGCAAGTCTAGAGCCATTGCCTTTCCCATGTACCAGTTGGATAACAGCTTTGGCAAGTTTTGGAGTGGTCAGGAGACATAGCTCCACACTGAGGTGGTCACTATAGCTGCATGATGGCCGAGGTGGTCGTAGCTTGCCTTAAAGAACATCTACTGTTTCTATCAGAGTCACCTTGACTATATTTCCCATGCAGCCATTAAGTGGTGACCTGGCCTGCATGGCCTCAGTTCAAGGTGCACCTTGTACCATGGAAGCTACATGTGTATTGCTTGGGCATTGCACCCCATTAAAACGGGGCTGTAAACTATACATGAACATTAATTAAAGGCGTAGTACGCTTTCAAAAAGGAAGATTTCAAGGAGCATCAGATGTGTACATGAGTCACAAGCCCATTCCCAATTTACATGAAAATGGGTGGTGCAAACTGTTGTCTTTTCAAATGAGGATTAAGGGCTAACCTTCCTACATGTATAGCAATTACCAATACTCCTGAAACAAATAGGGTAACAAGTTGTCTTTGATCTGCAGTGGCTAGCCCACCATAAAAAGCACTATTTCACAAGCACAGCACTATACTAGCACTTCTTAACAGGCGCTGCACCATAGCAATACTTCACAGGCACAACACCATAGCACTACTTCACAGGCACAACACCATAGCACTACTTCACAAGCATTGCACCATAGCTCTACTTCATAAATTCAGCACCATAGCATTACACTATTAGCACCATAGCAGTATACAATCAGCACCATAGCACTACACAATCAGCACCATAGCACTACAAAATCAGCACCATAGTACTAACCAATCAGCACCATAGCACTACTTCAGCACTAAACAGGGATGGCACTACTTCACATGCACAAAACTATAGCACTACTTCACATGCTTCACAAACACAGCACCATAGCATTCCACAATAGCACTACTTGATAAACACAGCCCATAGCACTACACAATAAGTACCACAACACCACTTCACAAGCATAGCACCATGGTACTACTTCAGAAGCACAGTGCCACCATCAGGTGTGTAGGAAGGTATTTAAAGGTGGGGGGTACAAATAAATGTGTCTATAGGTTGAGGACCTGACTCAGAAATTTTAGGATGGCGTATACCACTCCCCCCTCCATTTATACTTCTAAACATCATACAGAATAAAGGTGAAGGGGGAGGGGGGGGGGGGGGGGCAATGCCTCTCTACAACAATAAAATGGAGGTAACGGCCCCTATGGCCCTTGCTTCCTCGCACAAGCACTGTACCATAGCACTACGTCACAAGCACTGTACCATAGCACTACGTCACAAGCACTGCACCATAGCACTACTTCACAGCCACTGTACCAAGCACTCCTTCACAGTCACTGCACCATAGCACTACTTCACAAGTATAGCACCATCAGGCGTGTAGGAAGGTGGGGGGTGCATATAAATGAGCATGTCTATAGGCCGAGGGGGGAGGGGGGAGAGATCTGATCTATATTAGATCTTTTAGGATGGCGTGTAGCACCCCCCTCCATTTATATAACCCATAGCACTACGTCACAAACACTGCACCATAGCCCTACCTCATAAATGCAGCACCATAGCATTACACTATTAGCACCACAGCACTACACAATCAGCACCATAGCACTACACAATCAGCACCATAGCACTACACAATCAGCACCATAGCACTACACAATCAACACCCTAGCACCCCACAATCAGCACCATAGCACATACCATGGCACCATGGCACTACACAATCAGCACACATAGCACTACACAATCAGCACCATAACACTACACAATCAGCACCATAGCACTACACAATCAACACCCTAGCACCACACAATCACCACCATAGCACATACCATGGCACCATGGCACTACACAATCAGCACACATAGCACTACACAATCAGCACACAGCACTACACAATCAGCACCATAGCACTACACAATCAGCACACATACTTCACCCATGGCATTACTTCAGCACCATAATAGGGATGGCACTACTTCACATGCACAACACCATAGCACTACTTCACATGCTTCACAAACACAGCACCATAGCATTGCTTAGCACTGCACAATATCACTACTTGATAAGTGCAGCACCATAGCACTACACAATAAGCACCACAACACTACTTGATAAGTGCAGCACCATAGCACTGCACAATAAGCACCACAACACTACTTTACTAGTATAGCGCCAAGGCACTACTTCAGAAGGACAGCACCATCAGGCGTGTAGGAAGGTGGGGGTGCAAATAAATGAGCATGTCTATAGGCCGAGGGGGTAGGGGGGTGAGATCTGACCTATGTTTAGGATGGTGTGTGGCACCTCCCTCCCCCCTCCATTTATACTCTTATACATGGTACTATGGAGGGACGGGGGGGGGGGGGGGGGGGGGGGGGGGGGGGCTATGGTCCCAATGGCCCCCATACTTCTTATGCCATTGACCATAGCACTACTTCACAAACACTGCACCATATCATGTCATAAATGCAGCACCATAGCACTGCACAATCAGCACCAAAGCACTACTTCACAAGCACTGCACCATACCACTACACAATCGGCACCATAGCACTACACAATCAGCACCATAGCACTACACAATCAGCACCACAGCACTACACAATCAGCACCATAGCACTACACAATCAGCACCATAGCACTACACAATCAGCACCATAGCACTACACAATCAGCACCATAGCACTACACAATCAGTACCATAGCACTACACAATCAGCACCATAGCACTACTTCACCCATGGCACTACTTCAGCACTAAACAGGGATGGCACTACTTCACATGCTTCACAAACACAGCACCATAGCACTACACAATAGGCACCACTTCACAAGCATAGCACCATAGCACTACTTCAGACGCACAATGCCACCATCAGGTGTGTAGGAAGGTATTTAAAGGTGGGGGGTACAAATAAATAAGTGTGTCTATAGGTTGAGGACCTGACTCAGAAATTTTAGGATGGTGTATAGCACTTCCCCCCCCCCCACTCCCCCCTCCATTTATACTTTTATACATCATACAGAATAAAGGTGAGGGGGGAGGGGGGGGGCAATGCCCCCCTATGACAATAAAATGAGGGTAATGGCCCCCATGGCCCTTGCTTCCTCGCACAAGCACTGCACCATAGCACTAAGTCACAAGCACTGCACCATAGCACTACGTCACAAGCACTGCACCGTAGCACTACTTCTGAACAAACACTGCACCATAGCACTACTTCACAAGCACTGCATCATAGCACTACGTCACAAGCACTGCACCATCGCACTACAACACAAGCACTGCACCATAGCACTACGTCACAAGCACTGCACCATATCAATATGCAATCAGCACCATAGCACTACTTCAAAAGCACAGAACGATGGCACTACTTCACTAGTTCATAAATGCAGAGTGCCATAGCACTACACAATCAGCACCATAGCACTACTTCACCCATGGCACTACTTCAGCACCATAACGGGTACTGCACAATAGCACTACTTCACATGCACAACACCATAGCACTACTTTACAAGCACAGTAACAGCACTTCTTATAACTGGCACTGCACCATAGCACTAGTTTGTGTTGCTAACGTTGTGCAAAGAAGGCAGCAAGACTTATAGTACATGTAGTATACAGTAAGGCTTAGCAATCGTACTTGTCCCCGGAAAGCCTTTTCCTAAATGAATCAATCACCACCCTCCTGATGTCTGCGATGTATTATAATGTGGCTATGAGTGCGTACGTACCGAGTTGGCACGAGAGTTCACGTGCATTGCACGATCGCCTCAATTACTTGTTAACTTTACTTCGCTAATCGCTAGTTGTAAAGTCAAAGCCAGCCGTAACGAGATTGTTTCCACTTTAATTTCCAGTTAACTTTACGCACTATGGCAGTGGGACCCGTGCGAGCTGATCTATTACAGGACTCGAGCTTCTGCTTGCCCATCTCGTCAGCCAGTTAGTGTTTGGGAGGTGATGTCAGGGACACGCCCCCGCAGTTGGGGGGGGGGGTGCCGGTGTCATAGCGGATTTTGTCCCCCCCAATTATTGTCCCCCCGGACAGAATCCGCTAGCGGATTCTGTCCCCCCGGATAAAATCCGCTAGCAGATTTAGTCCCCCCGGACAGAATCCGCTAGCGGATTCTGTCCGGGGAGACACATTCTGCTAGCGGATGTTGTCCCTCCTCCGCAGAATATGTCCCCCCCCCCCCCCCCCCCCCCCCCCCTTGTGTTTATTAGCGCAGCTTCGTGTGCTTGGTCTGACCGATATACATGTATATCCCAGGCTCTGCATACCTAATTTGGTCCTAAAGTCATTTTGGTCTAGCTGTCACGGGCCGACTCACGGCCAATATCCTGAAATGGTCCTATAGCCGACAGAAATAGGCTTTGACGGTCTTATAGAACCATTTGAAGCTAGGTAATTTCGTAAACGGAAATTGCACAATTAATTTTAAGTGACCTGTTTTTTTTTTTTTCACTACCATTGATCTCCACCATAATAATACATGTCCTATATATGACTTATAGACAAATCAAGTGGCTGTCGTACCCGGCCGTCTTCATGAGTGACATGACTATACTGAAAGCTAGCAGCTGCAAAACGCACCACGTACAACTTAATGGACCCTTTGCATGAAAGATCGGAAGTACGATAAACGTCACGTCTGGAGTAAAAACCACAGCGGTTGCCTAAAGACATTGTGTCACGTCCGCGGACCTTTGCGTAATAAAATGGCAACGCTCGGAGTCAGCTCAGACATTGATCCTTCGGCCGATCCAGCCTGATCAAACTATGCTGCCAACAGTAAGTTTGACCGGGTCTGACATACCCAGAGCCTTTTTAAAGCCATCCATTTAAAAAGGCTCCGGGTATGTCAGACTCGGTCAAGCTTACTGTTGGCAGCATAGTTCGACCAGGAACTGGATCGGCCGAAGGATCGCTGCCCGAGCGGGAAGGAATGACTATGAGCGTTGCCATTTTATTACGCAAAGGTCCGCGAACGTGACACAATGTCTCTAGGCAACCGCTGTGGCTTTTACTCCGGACGTGACGTTTATCGTACTTCCGATCTTTCATGCAAAGGGTCCATTCTAGGGCAGAGGGCCAAGAAGTCTGGCGGGGAGATCGATTGATAGGACTGCGGGACTGGGTGGGGGAACCGGGGAAGTACTAGTTTTGTACCTGTATAGTGGAGATATTGCTAATCGTATTCACGACACTTCAAATTCTAGGGATAATCCCTAGAATTTGAAGTGTCGTGCCGATAGGACCTACTAACCAGAGATTATATATAATCTCTGTACTAACGTAGGTCCTGATACGTACCTTTCGGGCCCGATACGAAAAAGAACGAGGGATAGGGATATTGTATGTTTCGGGCCCGATGTTAGCTTATGGGGGGGGGGGGGGGGGGTCCGTCCGATCTCACGCCCAGGCAGCCCTGGCTATACGTATTAGGAAAGGCGGAGCATCGATCACCCATTGTTGAAACTTGCAGTGTAAGCAAAGGCTATACGTATTGGAGTATCGGTCACCTACTGCAGGGGGGAAGGGTGTGTGTGTGTGTGTGTGGGGGGGGGGGGGACAATTTCTGCGGAAGGGAGACAATATCTGCTAGCGGATTACGTCCGTGGGGGACAATTTCCGCTAGCAGATTATGTCCGGGGGGACAAAATCTGCGGGGGGACAGAATCTGCTCCGACACCGGTTCTGCGAGGTCCCGAGCAGACCAACCCCAGAAGGCCGACGTATGGTACGGCGGCCTGCACACCCCCAAACGTAGGGGTAGGAACTATGATGCTGGGATAGCTTCCGTGTTCATTGAATTCTCATTATCAGCTTCTTGATTAACTGCATGTACTTCTCGATTCTCATTATTAACCGATTACATGCACCCCGCAACATGTATATAACCATGAAAGCCTAATATAGCTGGTGCATGGGGCAGCCTTCTAACCACTCGGTTGCCGACCCCCCTTCACGCTGATGTAATTTTATTGTTTTCGGTACTACCCGATACCAGCGATGGCTGAAGAGATTGCAGCCAGCTGCGCCCCGGGTGTCCGGATGTAGCTCGTGAAGGCGTCACTGCTCCAGCGACCGAGAGCCTTGATAGTGGAGTCCTCTATTCCTGCTGCTGCTGCCGCTGTAGCTGCTCCAATTCTGAAGCTATGGCCCGCGAATGACAAGCTGTCGAAACCTCTGGCGGCTAGCGCCTTCCGGAGCTCAGTCACGAAGTCTGGTTTTAGAATGGGTCGTCCGTCTCGTTTGACGAAGAACGGTCCCGGCTGGTCCCCCCGAGCTGCCACGTAGGTCAGGCAAGCGGCTATGGGACATATCGCGTTGCCCGACTGGCCGATGAATACGTCTGCCCCTTGTCCAAACTGGTCACATTTCGCGAATTTCAGATGAACTCTTATGACGGTGGGGGCCGTGCTGTGGTTAAATGCCACCTCCTCCCACTGCAGCGGCAGTCGGCTCGGGGTATCGTTCGATGGCAGGAGATCTCCAAGGCGGAAAAACCCAAAGTAACATATGGGTGCTATGGCCCATAGCAGGGTCCCGTTGCCGTCGTGCCTCTCCATCCAGAACGACCTTAGCTCGTGGAGAATAGCGGGGGTTATGGGAAGCCTGACCCGACCTGGTTTCCTACGGAGGGCTGCCACGCGTTTGATGCCGGCCTGAATTCTCTCCAATCGGCACAGTGATGACTGTGAACGAGGGTCTGGGAACCCAAGCGCGACGTGCGCGTCCCGCACCGTGGAAAGGTAGACCTTTATGGTCTGCGGCGACAGTTCATCAGCTGCGAGGGCGGCGGCAAAATAGCATAGGATAGGTTCTGTTACTGGGAACGGAATATAAATAGCATAGTTAGCGCAGAATGGTGGAAGCGTTTCATGCCAGATTCATATGTTCGTCGCGTTGACTCTGCCAGGCCCTGTGAGTAAAAGAATTGAACGGTTCCGTCCAGAGCGGAGACAGCCAGTCTATGTCCTCGCTCAGCAGCGTTTCCACCAGCCGAGGTGGGATGGGGTGCGGGTAGGGATCCGCCCCGGGGACCTGTTGGAAGAACACATCGATATGGTTACGTGACAGGGCATCGGCAACTCGATTCTGGGTGCCAGGTATGTGGAACCCTCGTAACTCGAACTGGTACAGTGCCTTGAAGTAGAAGAGGCACCTCGATAGATGCGCGAGTCGTTCCTCTTTAGACGATCGAGAGGCCAGTATGGCTACCACCGCTTGGTTGTCGCAGTAACATGCGACGCATTGGCCGCGCCATTGAGCGCCCCACGTAGCCGCGGCCATTATTATGGGTAGCATCTCTTTCACCGATATCGGCAAAGGGGCGGCCGATTCGCTCCAATGAAATTGCAGCCAGCGCTGGTTCCAGAACGCGCCACATCCCCACGAACCGGAAGCGTCCGTGAACAACGTGGTGGATGGTGTGGTGCCATTCTGAGGGATAAGCCCGGTTCCATTCCAGTTGGCGGCCAGCATGCGCCACCATGCGAGGTCGGCACGAAAGGCTCTGTTGAGCCGGATGACGTGTCGGTCGTTCGTCGAGGATAGGAGCGTGATCATGCGCCTCAGAAATGATCTGCCCGGTCTGATGACTTTGCAGGCGTGGTGAAGGAGGCCAACGAGGGACTCCAGTACTTTCCTTCTGCACACTTTCCTCTCACGCCATGTGTCCAGGGTGTCTTGGATCCTGGTCAGCTTGTCTCTTGGTAACCGGAGGCTCCACGTCTCTGTGTCCAGCTCTATTCCCAGGAACGTCAGGCGGGTTCTCGGGCCTTCGCATTTATCTAAAGCCAGGGGAACGCCCAGCTCCGCGCAGGTATCCACGACAATCTTTAAACTATCGGCGCACTGAGAGGAATGGGGCGTGCCAAGAATGATGAAGTCGTCAAGGTAGTGCGCAATGTGGACGACGCCCCTTCGACGCAAAATCCATTCAATCGAGTCTGCCACTGCCGTGAAGATCTTCGCCGCCGATCTTAGGCCAAACGGAAGCATCGCATCGCAGTACACGCTACCCTCCCACTCGATGCCGAGTAGTGGTCTGTCGTCTGGGTGCACCGGGATTAGGCGGTAGGCGGCCTGGATGTCGATTTTTGCCAGCAACGTGCCTTGCCCCAGGCCGGTAATGACTGCGGCCACTGCGTCCACGGATATGTAGCTCAGCAACCAGAGAGCCGGACTGATGCCATCGTTTACGCTGAATCCCTCCGGAAAGGACAGGTCGGTAATTAAGCGCCATTTTCCCGTATTATGTCCTTTGGAGACTACCCCTATTCGGCTACAGTGCGTGTAGCGAGCCACGTGGCTAGGTAGCGGCCCTAGGAGGCGGTTTGCGCTCAGTTCTGCGTCAATGTACGCTGAGACGACGCTGTCGTGCTCGCTAACCGATGGGAGATTGCGGGTGGCTGAGCGGAGCGGTTGTCGGCGGTCGAACCCAACCCTGAACCCCTCGGCTAGCCCTATTACGATATAATCTCTCGGCCTTAAACGCTTCGGTTCGCAAGGGGGAGGAGCCTCCGAGTAATGGTCCAGGTATCTGTGGCCCCGGGAGCGGCATGAAACTCTGGAGCTGCATCAGGTGGCTCGTGTAGGCGTACGGGGGGCCTGCGACAGGGGAGCATCCGGATAAGTATTTTCCACTATCTGTTATCGCCTCATGATGTCATGCAGCTGCTTAATTTGTTACATGTACCTGTACGCGTCAGTGTGCCATGCCGCAATCAGAATCACACCTATTCAGGTGGAGCTGCGTTAATTGCCAAACGTAACTATTAATAACATTACACGTGCATGACATCACTGAATACACACCGTCCACTTTAGCGCCCTTGGTTTCCGGGCCTCCTTATGTCTCCCCTGTTGCCGTATGGGTGCTCGGGGGCACCGCGTTGTTGACCGCAGGACAGCGCGGTGTGCTGGCTCCCGCACAACGAGCACGCGTGCCGGTATTTACATGTGCGAACAAAGCACCGGTTTTCGTTGAACCGACGGCAGATCTCCTGCGACGTAGCCTGTCTTGGGATGTCGGGTTCCTGTTGAGCGAAGAGGGGGCGGGTGGAGTCAGGGCAGGAGTCTGCCCCGTGGTGCTCGCTGAGGCAAATCTTACATCGTGTCGTGGGCTTGGCTTTCCCACCGAAGGAATCGTTGTATATTGACTGGTCCTCGGTGGCCCAGTCGAGGCTCTTAGTAGCAGAAGCTTGCCGCCGATATAATTGGTCGTAAGTAACCCAAGCGCCGCTTTCAAACCGTCTCGCGCAGAAGGCGATGCGCCGCAGGTACATGAGCATGTCCGGGGCTTTGGATGGGTACTTGCTGGTGATGACAGCGGCCATCATTGCGAAGCACTCGGTCCATAGCGATATATCCGTGATGGGTACCGATCGTCGGGGCATGCGGAGGACCAATCGTGATGAGCTGCCATCGGTAGTGTCCGTTTGCCACGCGTCCTGCAGGAGCTCGGACATCTCGATAAATTCGAGATTCTCAATCCTTTGAACCAGCTTGGGGGGCAACCGAGCGGTCACAAAGCTGGGCGCAGCTCGCGCGGGTACTGGTACGCCTGCTGAGGCGAGCAGCGGTGGTAGAGCCAGCGTGGCCGCTTGGTTGGCGGAGGGCGCGGCCTCTTGCAAGTCAAACGTCGTGAGCCTGTGCGCGGCTCCAGCAGGCTGCGGCTGGGAGGGTTGCTGCTGTCCCTCTACGTAAAAGTAAGTAAAGGAATAAATAAACCCATGGCTCTGTGTACCGTAAACCTTCCCCAGGCTTGGGCCTACAATTAATCAACAATCTGATACATAACAGCTAGATATATGCCTGCATGCAATTTTTTCTGCTCTCGGTGACAAGACTGGGGGTGGCGCGGACCCCTCTACTGCCCTGAGGCAGTGCGCGCGTCCTGTGCGAGGCCGCTATCGGATGGCAAGGCGCTGCTCTTAATTCTAAAGCCCCCGCTTCAATTACCCCTCGCTCACCGGTTGCCTGATGGCTTGTCGCAGGGGTCTCTTTCGGCAGAAACTGGGACAGCCAGCGCATCTGAGCCTCTGAGAACGGGGGCTGACTTGAGTCACCGTCGTCACCCATCCGTTGAGCAAGAATCGCGAACTCAGCAAAAACCGCACGTGTCGGCTACGACTCGAACCTTCGCTTTGCAGTGCGCTTGCGTGAGCTCGGGGTCACGTGCACTCGATCGTGAAGTCATAGCCGCGCCCCCTTTTGACGACGTGCGCAACGGGTGCTTCGTTAACCCTGTTTAACTACTTTAAACAGTATCAAGCAAAAGTGGTTCTGGGTCTTTGGGGCGGAGAATAGGCGGAGCCAGATATAAATTGCATATTCATGTGCTCGGAAGAACGGGAAGCGCGTTAAGATACATTGGTGGCGCGAATGGAGCGGGAAATATGCACTAACTTTGCACTGCCATATTACCGTAACGGATAATATACAAATCAACGATCTGAACTAATCAATAGCTACAGGACTTCACTATGTATGTTCCGAATTTGACGCATTTTCAACACTCGCACCTCGAGAAATGTGGATTTCTAACCCGCGGGGTTAACAAATGCTGCACCCGCTGCACGGAAAATACGTTGATTACAAAAATCGATTTCCACAGAGAGAAATGGTGTGGGAACAAGTGTACGAAATTTGAAAGAAAAGGTTGTACCGTTGCGAAGATGTGCTGTTAAGTGTAACGTGCAATTTTTATAGTGATAAAATTATAACCCCACAAGCCCGATTTTGCTGGACACTGTCCCATATTTGAATATGCTGCAGTGAGTTATACTACTGCAATCCCACTGTTTACATAAGTATACCACAGAACTAATTCATGAGTGGCCAGACCCGTACCCGGACCCACTTGAGGTAGGAAGGTGTGTAGGCATCGAAGTCTGGGTCTGGGAAGGAGTGCTACTTTGCTTCTATTAATGCTGCTGGACGTCAAAGGTTAGCTATATACATGTATGTCTGCTTGGTGTACACGTATATACGGCGGTAAATTTTGTGAGCGGTAGGCCGGGTCCATGGTGCATGGCTATGGCCTATGTCAACATTGCCAAGTCGCCAGTTGAGTTTGGTCATGATCACATCGGATCCCAGTAAATGCTACAATGGAAGCAGTAAAATGCCTGGACCCCTGTACAAGTGGTAGTACGATGTAGAAGTGCTCCAATTAATTAGAAATGTGGTTAACTAACCGTGCATGTGATGTGTAGATTCTAGGCGGGCTATTTCATGGTCGTGTTGCTTTTGGTATGAACAGACAGAAGGACTGTAAGAATCGCGCTGAGAGCAGGCTAGGGTTTCGATCGTTCGTCTGATCAAATGGTATTAGTTCGCTTTCCAGAGTGTACAAGTTATTATGTGTTGCAGTTGCTAAAGAATGAATTCACCTTTCGCTATTTGCTCTAGGTTGGCAAGTATCATATAAGTGTACAGAATTTTCTGAACGTGTGAAAAGCGTCTTCAGCATTGCCTTTACCAAGATCCACCCCTCTATTGTTGTGAATTTGTACAAACGGGTGATGAGCAGAGCTACACCATATTACAGCTCCACAAATGTATAGCAATGGAAGACACATGATGAAAGCTTACATTTACATATAGCCTACCCAGATATCAGCCCAAGAGAGGTGACAGGCATACATAGGCACATGCAAAAGGCCTCATCAACAGTTAATAAAATAATTGCCCTCATTAAAAGGGTCGTACCACCAAATCACTCCTGTCCCATGGCTAAACAGAAATAAATAAGGATTATGCATAGGAGGCTTTCCAGAAAGAACACTGGAAACCATCACATCTAACCATTCTAACCATAGGTCTTTCATGGTTGCTGGAGGTGTATGCAGGAGTGCCATTAGATGGAATATGGAAATAAATTGCATATCATGGCCACACTTTGACACATAACCAGTCACAGGTCAGTACATGTATCTCAATTGTGTATTTACACTGGTAGGATGGATACCTGGGCTCCATATGACCCATGGAATCTTCATTCATGAAGATATTTGGGCCCTTTCTGTCATAACTGTGACCCACAGCTGGTCTTTGTACCCATCGATAACCAGCACATCTGACTTATCCAATGTACATGTATTTTTTTAGTATAAAGTATAAAGAATCTTGATTTTTTGCCTTGAATTTAATTATCTATTCTGCAATAATTATTAAATTTTAATTCCTACATCATTTAGTACCTGTTTAGTTAATTTAATAATTAAAATTAATTAAAACGAATTCCTTGCTATGTATAAAACACACTACAGTTAACATATGATTCTACGGAGGATGGCTCTGGCATTCGCTCTTGTTAAGCAAATGCTCAAGTTTGCGAAAAGCACAAAAGATATCTGTGCCTTTGGCAGAGACTTATGAATCGCAAGCCTTGCAATGATCTGAGCCAAGCCCCATAGGAGTCAACCACTTGAGGGGTTGAGACCCACTCTAAAGCTGAACACTTGGTATCATTGGCCTGCTGTTTCCTGCTCTCCGTTGCCTCAGGGACTGCACCAACCATTGCTCCCGCTTCAGCTATGGTTGAAGGATTTAGCGGTGAGACAACGGAGATGTCCGTAATATAATATGCATTAATACCTATCAATACATTACAATAATGGAATTTATATAAATGCTAAACTTAATTAATCTGTCTTGATTTTATCGTATTAATAACTTATACTTATTTAATCACCTCATTATAAATCAGGATACAAATAAGTTGGTCATATTTTTATACAGTAATTTGAAAATGTCCTGGTCAGCTATGGTTTTAATTAAACCACTGTGCACTATTCCCAATGTTCTCCGGTTTCATCAGAGTAAACATCTGGAGTGCTTTCTAATGCTAAAATTAACATGACTGCACATTCAATTGTTTCAGGATTCTTCATCTGCACTTCATGTGTCATCATTGGATCTCCAAGAAAATGCTCCAGTACCTTTGACTTTCTTTCGCCATCATTTATAATAGGAAACGCCTTTTCTGCTATTATGTTTAGCTCTTTAGCAAATTCCTTCCAGTTAATACATGATTTTCTTGTTATGGAATCAAATTTCCATTTGTACAGCTCAATTTGAAACTCTTGTTTTACAATCTCATAGGTACTTCTTAGATCAGATGGCAATGAACAATACAATTCCAATGGTTGTGCTTTTAAATGACCTTCTAAAAGCATTAATTTGGCATTTTCAGTTAATGCACTTCCCTGCGAAAGTAGAACTGATTCAAAACTTATGAGCCATTTCTCCCAGCTTCCTTCTCCAGAGTATTTAGGAATTGAGAGTATCTCTAACTTTTTGGTAACATTTGTTAGAGCCAATGCCTCTTCAAATGCCTTTGTTACCATTACATAATCATTCTGATTCTCATTTAGTACTGTTTCAAATAATGGCAACAGAGTGGTACTTATGCTAACCTTTAACCAGAGCAATTTGTTTTCATTATGTACATGTGTACCACATTTAGTTTCAAAATCGGTCAACCATGTTTGCCAACTGCTCCCTGTTTCATCTGCATACACATTTGGTATCTCATGTCGAGCTGCAATAACAACCACTGCCTCATTAAGAGTGTTCCATTTCCTGGTTTTATGAAGTGGATTTTTAACTTGCTGCAAAATGTGGTCAAGAATTTTGGTCTCTCGCTCATGTTTTGGTAATTTTGGGTAGCCTTTTTCTGCCAGGACAATTAGTTCATTAGCGTAATTTTCCCACCTTTCAGCTTGAATCTTTTTCCTTGAAGTAAATAAATAAGTAAATAATTCTGTACAAAATATATACTTTGTTTGCATGTAACCAGTGCATAATTTTTCAGGAATTCCATTAAAAATTTCAAGAGCTTTCCCACCAAGACGTGCTTTTAGCCAGTGGACTCTTGTACATTCATCTAAAGATCTTAGAGTTACAACACCTTCAAAGTTCATTATCCAATTTTCCCATCCTTTGCCCTTATCCTCTGCTGTGTATGCTACTTGTATTGCTTCTGTTGCTGTAACGATCATAACAATTGAATCAATTGACAGCTTGTCAGGAAGGGCTAGGTTTATAACATGCTGGGTAGCTTGCACTCGAATATCAGCAATAACCATATCATTTATTGAATCTTGCTGCATGTTTGGAAAAGCAATTTTAGCTAATACACACAGATCAGCTGCAAAGTCCTTCCATTCCTCACTATTATTTTTCTTCCGATTTACATACCTTATGGTGTATATATGTTTTCTAAGTTCACGCTTGGCACCATCATATGTGACATTATCTGATTCTGATATCTTCTCAAATGCAGCCTTTGTCTCTCCAGTAAGCAGTGTTTTCAGCATCTGTAGCTTAGCCCAGTTGTCCAGTGACCTCTGAGTAGATAATAATTCAAAGTATTCAATCCATTTATCCCACTCTTCATCATCGGAATATGACTGAAATATGTCTGTGGGGTCCAATGAAACATTGTTGATAACAGGAGCAGTTTGCACAAGTACTAAAAGCTCTTCAGGGGTAGCACTGAATGGGATGTACACAACTGGAGGACATGAGGGTTTTTTATTTTGGGTAACCTCTGTCATAGTGTACCCAATTGTTGCCTTCGTTCTATCATAGCTTTTGGAGGAAAATTCAGTTGATTCATATTCACTTTTGGTTGCAATAATAACCATACATCTAAAAACGGAGTCTCCAAAGTAATAATACAGTGCTTTAAGTTCATCCTGACAGTATGCATCCGATCTTTCAAACACTCCTCTGATAGGTAGGAAATAAAGAATACGTTGAAATCGAATATCTAGTTCCTTCTGGATTTTCATGACAGTGTCAATCAATCCTGCATTTCTTTGAATTGTTGACTTATTGTTAGCTTGACTATCTGCAAAACCAGGAATGTCCAATACCCGAATCCTTGTATTCTCATTAGATAGCATTTGGCACTGTGTAGTGACACTTTTTGCAGTTCCAGCTGCTTCAAAGCATTTTGGGTCTGTATCACTAAACCACCTAAGCAGACTTTGATCACAGCATCTCCAATCTTTAATCACGGCATCATTACTGATTGCTAGAAGCTTATTGCCTGTTGTGCTTTTACCTTGGCCAGACTTTCCCAGCAAAGCTATGGTATAGTATACAGATTTAGCATCCGATCCATCATTCACTGGTGTTTTAGCACCACAATATTTCACTTGTTCTGAAGCTCGTTCATCATTCCCAGAATATCTATGTGGTTGTGGTAGACGATTACCCAATTTCCATTCTTTTGAAGCTGATCCAGCATTTCCTAAGTGTGCCTTTGTACTTTCTTCTGCAGTCAAAGAATCTGGTGTGGGTGATACTGGTTGAGGGTTTATATATGCACCTAGAAGGTGTTTAGAATAAATTAAAATAATTAATGACATATGATTCATGCATTCAAAAACAAGTGGAACTCGCAACCCCATCCCCCCCCCCCCCCCTGCGTACGCCCCTACACCGGACAAAATGTCAGTCACTGCTCTCAATAATACACTTGCTGTCACGTGTCGAACGGAACGATACGATAACGATTGAATACGCAACATGTTATCAAGGATATTTTATTATTGAGCAATACATAGTGATAATACTGTATAATGATGGTGGAGGGGCAATGCCCCCCCCCCCCCCCCCCACAGCGAATGTGAGCGGCAATTGCCCCCCTGCTGCCCCCATGCTTCCTACGCAACTATAAAGGTGCTCCAATTAAAAATGTGGTTACATGTAGCTAGCTGTGCATGTAATTTGTAAAATTTAGGCAGGTTATTTTATGGTTGTTGTTTGAACAGACAGAAGGACTTAAAGAATCGCACTGAGATCAGTGTTTTGACAGACTGTTCTTCTGTTCAAATGGTAAGACTTCGTCTTCCCAGTGTGTACATGCAAATTGATGCAATTGTATTTTTGTGTTTAGTCATGTGTGTATCGATTAATATTTATTGGTCACAGTGAGTTGCTGGGTAGCGAGCCTTATATCTTATACTAGTTATAGTGAAGTCTCGTACATGATCCTACTATGCTCGGTAATAGTAAGTAGAAGGATATAGGTTCTGAAATGACTGAACAGCTTACTTGGAAAAGACGTCAGACCAATATGACGCAATGTTTATCGAATAATGTATAAACCCGCTCGTCACGGTTGTTTGGAGTTGGAAACTAGGTTGCGTATTAAGAACATACGGTACGGGTTCTTAACACAACTTTTAATGAGCTCATTATCGCAGTCGTTTCATCGTAACTTTTCAGAGGTCTTTATCTTATTGTATTTACACTCTAATGAAAAACCAAATATAGTTTCCACATCTTCTAACATTCCTCTTCCAAAATATGTCTGCATGTGTTGATCTCATGTCGTCTAATGTCAGAATACAAGGAAGTTATGAAATTATGTGCGCATGTATTGGAATATGACCTTCAGTTTTTGGACGTTGTACAGGCAGCTCCCGCAAGAACTCAGGGCAAGTTTGGCATTTTCGTAAAGAAAAAAAAAATGGGGGCACAAGGCTATGTATACCAAAAGACAAGAACGATAATTTTTCTCTTGCTGTGCATTTTCTTGAATAAATGACACACTTGTAACTTAATATGGTCAAATGATGGATTACCGCGCCGCATCAAGCAGCTTGGTAGAATGTGTGGGAAATAAGTGGTTGACCACTGTAGGAGGGTACACTGTATATCAGTGTAAGCACGCACCTTCTTAGCTCACTATAAGCCAACATAAACAATGATGTACCAGCTACACACCCACAAAATGTTATGTAAATGCCGACAACAGTGTTGAGCAAAAATGAAGCATGTTCCAAAAAAAGAAATAAGAAAAAAAGATGCCCCATTCCAGTGGCTAGCTACCAAGCTCAGGAGTGTAAGGTACAAGTAACATTATGAATTGTGTACATGCACAATTATATAAAATTGCATATACTTTTTATAGATAACAGACGAAAACATAAAACCCGTCAACCGGGCGGAGTGGCCAAGCACACTTATCAGACACATACATGTAATTGCCCCATCAACTGTACACACCGTCCTGATTGTCCACTCCTAGGCCCCCAATGGCACGAATTGTGTTGTTTAAGCAAGCTAGAATGTCCTCTGTGTTTGGAACTCCTCTCACAGCCAGTAGAGTTCCCATGCAATGCATTTATTTGTGCAAAAGTCATCATAGCTTGGACTTCTTGAATGGAGCCGTTCTCCAACCAGAAGTGAAACATTGCGTCCATGCTGCCACTTAGAAAAGCTCATGTCTCCCTCAGAAGCATAATGTGCTCTAGAATTGATACTGCTGCTATTGAGTGGTGTGATGGTTCACTGCGCAGCCAGTACATTTGAAGTTCTTGAATGGAGCAGTTCTCCTACCAGAAGTGAAATGCATATGGCAGCTGATATATTGAGGAGAGACGTTTCTAGCAGTCCTCCTGATGAGTGCCTCTTGCAAGTCACTATACCGGTAGAACAGTAAAGTTTGTCAACTATTTTTTTCTTCTTAGTTAACAGTATTTATAAAACCCCATACACTGCAGGATTTCGCCTATACTTGGGGCTGAGTCAATCGATGCAAAGTTCCCACCAGTACCACACCATGAATGACAAGCTCTAACAACATGTGTCCATAGCAAAGCACCACTTACTAACACCATAGATATTGGAATTACTGGATTGGCAACGCCCGTGAAAAATTGGTTCGATGCTCGACACGGTCACGTAATAAAAAAGCTGATATACTTGAAGATCCCCTGCTCCAGGAAACTTTAGAACTACCTAAGAAAGCTTGTACGAACGAGCAGCGGGAACGGGGCGGGAACCTAGGTTCCCGCCCGGGAACCACATTTGATACAATGCTTGTAAAAATTTACTAAACAAAAGATCATTACAATAGTATAAATAAATAGTACAAGGAGTTCTGTTTACTACCCATGGATGTCAGCCTCATTCATAAGGAAAGTTGTAAGATATGTGAGCACTTAAAGGTGAGCCTATGCGATGCGAAGACTACTTTTCGATGCAAATATACGTACGGTTCCCGGGAACTGGCCCACTTCAAATCATTGGAGATAAAAATTTAAGAACAACACTTTCATTCCACGTTTTCAGTTGCACAGGGAAAAGGTTGCTTGACGCTGCCTATCGGTTTCAAGGTGGCTTGATTGCAAAATGTGGAGATGTAGCTGCAAGAACAATATATATTTGGTTCCCGCTAAACCCAAGGAAAAAAAAAAAAGCTCGGATGGACGTGACGGGTGGAATAAGAGAAGGGAAACGCGCGATCCCTGCACCCTATACCTAAGTACTAGCTACGTCTATCATATACTTTACTAGTTGCAGCTAGATACATGTACATATTCTAAGGAATCGAAGGGTGCATGTGCTTCTGAATATGAATGGAACAATTGTCTCACTATGTACAGATGCACACATGTTCTCCGTCATATTAATTTCAGTAGTAAATTAAAACGTTTGTGAAAATAAAGTGCGATCAGGCCTAGAGTCAAAAGTAAACATTTTATAAAGTGATACAAGCAGTATCCAGTTTGATCTTGAAATGAACTACTTGGCATTCAAACAGTGAATTGTGTGGCAGGTAGTCCCACGGAGGGTGCCATGCCCACACACAACAACAATGGAATTGCTTGACTCATCAGAACATGAGACGCAGTAATAATGAGCATTATGCCTCTCCCCTTGAGTTGCGCACACAGAGCATTTTCGGCGCACACCTTCTTTAGATCCTTTCGTGCCATCGTATGCTTTTAGCTGTGACAATCGCCTCAATGGGTGAGCACTAAATTGCACAGGAACTAATGCAACAGGAGACTGCAAAAAATCAGATGATCGTCGCCTCCCTTCTTCCACATCATGACCATCAAGCTGGTTAAAAATCAACAACATAGCAAGATTGCTAGCAAATTCAGTAACAGACAATGAAGCATTCTGCTCATAGTTATAAGATAACATTGCATCAACAACAGTCACTCCAAACATTGTTGCCACCAAGCGATGCCACCATGTTTGAGTACCCCATGCCTCTTCAACACCAAGCAATCCTTGTCGAAGGTGATTATGTGTGTCAATTTTGCCTGCTGCACTGAAATACTGCGAGGCAAGCTGTGGGCGTTGTACTTCAGTGGTGATTATGGCACCACTATGACTGTATCTGTGCTTTTGGTGTGGCTTTCCTGGTAGAGTTGTACCACATGTAGAAACAAATGTTTTCACCGTCTTATCCTTCCATCCAAGTGCAATAAGTGAACAGCCATCAATTGTCGACGTCAGGCAAATGTGATCACCCCTGCTGGTGTATTTTGATGTATCATTTAGATAGTCTCTTGGATACTCTCGTGACGCTGTTTTCAGGACTCCAGTATAGAACAGACCACACTTATAGCACTCAATTGCAGTAGTCACAGATGAAAATGCAGAGTCACCAATGACAATTCTTTCTGAATTATGCCAATGTTCAGTGAGCCTCAATGTTTGTGCAGTTCCAGAAGGCAAATGGGACCATTTTTTCCTTGATTCGGCTTCTTTTCCTTCACACACTTCAAGTTGAAGCATAATTCCAGTCACACCATCAGCAATGCACTTTACTTCTGTCCCAACTCCTTTTGGCTTTCGAATTATTTTAGTGAGATGAGGAATTCCATCCGTTGTTCTGTCTTGCTTCCTACTGATCCAGGACGACATTAATTCGTCTTCAACAAGGATGTAAGATGGAATTACTTTCTCCTGTCGTCTCCTGTTAAGAGCTTTGATAAGGGGTCGAATTGGTCCCCAACGGTCAGCAGGATCATCATCACCAAAACAAAGACACCTCAAAATATCTTCAAAGCGACGCAAGCCCATTCCAAAACGTGAACCAAATGCAGGGGGTTGGAAAAGACGGGCAGACTCACCTTCAGACTCCTCCATCCAGTACGCACGTCTATTCTTTTCAGACCCTATGCTAATGGCTAAAATCACACCCCAAAAGCGGAAGTACTCTGCTGTACTGAGAGGCCTGCGTTTCAGCTCACTTAAGCGGGAATTCGTCTTCTCAATCCAATCTGGAACATCACTCATGGGAAACATCAAACAAAAATAGTCATATGGATTTTTGTGTCCATCAGGATTTTCAGAGTCCCAGATAAGCTTGAACATACTCTGAGAACCTTGGAAGTAGTCAACAACGACTCCATCAGGCTTGACCTCCCAATTTGTTCCATGCGGCTTCAATAAATCAGACTCCACCTCCTCTGCCGGCTCTGGAACGCCCAAATTGTCTTCCGATTCAGAGTCAGACCCAGCGTCTGTGTCAGAATGGGTATCTTCATCGCTGTCCTCTAAAGAAGCCGTGTCATCTAGTTGCAAAGCACGTGGTGCCAAAATGAAGACGCCGTCACACTCATCCCACTTAACCTTGAGTTTTCGTCCCCGACCACAACCTACTACTTCCACAATGTATCCGTGTACCTCCTTTTGTTTTGCCCATGGTCCAAACACGCTTCCTGCTCGTCGAGCACCGAGAACAGTGACCGCGTTTGCTTTCACACGATTGCCACACTGTAGACCAGGAGCCATTATCACGTCATAAATAACTGGGAACGAGACTTTTTTTTCTGTAAATTGGCCGTAAATCGGCCGTAAATGTCCCTTATTGGATGGTTCCCTAGCGGGAACAGAGGTTCCCGCTTGGTTCCCACAAATAAAAAAGAAAATGGACATTAATATCAAAATATCGTTACTGGCAATGCCAAAAATAGTTTTGCAACCTTGAATTTGAATTTTACAAATTAGCTTAGGTGGAAATAAGGTTTGTTTGATGCGGGAACTTTGCGGGAACTAAGCCTGCGCGTTCGTACAGTGAATAAAGCTCGATGGTTTCAAAACACCGTGTAGTTGTTTTTTTTTAGGCCTCCACTCGCTTTTTCTCGATGAACAAGACTGTTGAAAGCCTTTCGTTTTTCTTGGCATGTTGCCAAGACGAAATATCTTTCCAGCCATCTAACCACTTCACGACACACAAAACTTATAGCGAACCATGAAAATAGGAGCGTTAATGGTACACATCGTTCCTGTCAGAAGCTAAAACCCCCACAAAACTGCCTCATAATCATGCTAAAACCGCGACCTACGGCCCACTACTACGGGTCAAGCGTTTTTATTTTAAGCTTCAAAACAGGCCTACGACACGCGTAGAATGAGACAGCACCACAAGCAACTTTTGTTTTGCTTCTTACCAACGGCGTATTGCTACTAAAGCCCCCAATACGCCATAACTTACATGTCAATTCAGTAACCTGAATAGGACTTTCGACGATCAAAACTAACAGGCACCAACGGAAACCTCCAGAAAGACGAGAAACCCTGAGTTCAAGAAAAGGGCGTAACCGTGTCAAGCATATAGCGTGACGTCACTCAGTACGCAATACGCGTAGCGTTGCCAACCATTAATTCCAATAACTATGCTAACACTTAGTAGTAGTTAGTACTGCACCACTTTTACCACCACTCTGTCTCAAAAACGATAACAACATAAGCGCTCGAAAACCGCTTAAAAAAAGGGTTAGTTTTGTTGACCAGGCCCGTAGGCTCGGTGGGTTCGGTCGACCCCCCCGCTTGCCATCAAAATAATTTATTCATTACTTCTATATATGTATAGCTAGGTCTATAGCCCACGGCTGTTTGCTCTCATTGAAATCGTGGAAATTAAGCCCTACGCCCAGAAATTTTGAAATGAACGTAAGTCCCCATGGCAACACCCGGACAACCGATGACCTGCATGTGGAATTTGCTGTACAACAAAGGACATGAAGAGAATATACACATCAATACTCTGATATGATTTGGCACACCTCTCAACTTTGTAAAACAGTTTAAATCACGTGATTTTAGTGTGTTACTGCTTACCTATTGCCACCCGAATGCAGCCACCTCGGATCGGATATTGAGGACATACCGAGAACAAATCGTTAGCTTCAGTCTTTGGAACGTAGAATTGCGGAAATACACCTTTCGTGGTAAGCTGCACAGATTGTGCTACCAATTTATGCCTAGAGCTAAACTTAACGCATTTTCTGAAGTGGTTTTTAAGCTATGGCAAATCGGCCATTTTGATCGAATTTGATGTGGTAGCGTGTGTTATTACTTAGATGTGTGGACGGGTAAAAACGATACTATTGTAGTCTAGCAGTAGGTATCATCAAGTGACTACTTCTGCCTCTTGGGAAAGGGTATAGCTGCTACCATGTCAGGAGCTATATATGCAGACTAAATGTTCCTTCATGAGTATACACCTCAGCCTTTCTACTGGTACCTTGTTTGGAGGACCCCACACTGTATAAGGCCACCCCCGACTGGAGAGGACTGCACTGCAGGCAGAAGCATACTCTCCAGCTGGCCTAAAGCCATGCGGGATACAACTGTCTCTGCCTTCTGGTACTGGGGAGGAGGAGATCACAATGCAGCAGAGCAAATCAGTGATGACGGATCAGTCCAAGTCAGGCAAGCCAGGTGTCACCCTTTCCCTCTTCTCACCCCTCTTCCCTCCCCCTTTTTAAATACTTTCCTTTGTGTATATCAGTTAGATGCAGCCCATTTACCCCTATGCCACCTGCATGTATGTGTCCATTTGTTCCTGACTTTCATTCTTGAGACTTTGTATTGAGGTATACACACACACACACACACACACATGAGATGTTGTATGTTGTAAATATTTTCAGGTCACATATCAGAGGCGGCAAATTGGAGGCCGCAGAGATCTCTAGCCATAATGTGCAGGAGTCACTGGCCGCCCACTCCAGGCTCTTAAGGCTGCAGTCCTCACTGGTTGCTATACTGGTTTGTACCCCCACCCACTCCCCCTGTTGTCTCTCACTCCAACGTTATGCTGTTATTTTAATAAGCTGGACCTTGCTCAAGGGGGTGCGTCCACCCGAACATGCTTCCTTCTCCCTTGTCCAGCAGAATGTGCGGACTGGTGACACTGCCTCCAGGAACTGTAAATGAGGTAGTGTATGTGTGGGAGGAAGGGGTAAGGGCCTGTGTGAGAGGAAGGACGTTGGATCTGACTCTATACAGGGTGTCTACGAAAGAACGCAACGCTTTTGAAAGGGAATAACTTTTGATAGGATTAAGCAAAAAATCTCATATTTTGAAACTGAGTTGGTCGCTTTCCTCAAATTTTTTTCCATCCTTTTAATTGATACATTATTAATCATACTAATTAATTTTAATAAGCACAATAGATTAGCTGATTTTGAAAGTTCGTATGTGTTCACCTATCGATTGTGAAGCTTCGTTCAAAATATTGGATTTTTTTCACATTCACAACTAAAACTGCAACCCTCTACCTATTTCTCTTCGCGTACGCATGCGCACACGACCTCGTCCTAAGACTTAATTCTGTGATAAAATAACCAATCTCAATCACGTGATACAATTCGGAGGCGGATCTTCTTTTTTTTAATGCAATGCCCCACCTCCTTCGTGGGTGTTACAAGTCAGTGCCAATTAACATGTTTACATCCGATGTAGTGCGCACCAATTAGCACTATCGTACAGACAGGCACTAAACCGAGCGGCAGGTACTACGGGTTGATATGAATTTGACATGTAATGCCATTCTGTGAGTTAGGAAACGGAGACGCACACGTTAAACTTAAAGCGCAAGTTATTACACAGTACACGCAAAAATGTGCTGGTTGGTAGACTATCGATCAACATGTTTCAAGCCTCCAACAAGGTTTTAGATAAGTTTTAAGAGAAGGCATCTCAGATCAAAAATTTTTTAACGACTTAGACAAGCCACTCATGGTTGCATTGTCAATGTATTACTTTGCAAGCCTGTTAGCTAGTTCCCATATCATGGTGTGCTTAAGTAAGTGTAGGGTTGATTTATGTGATTTCATGGCTTCAGTAATGGAATTTGCTTGCAACAAGTTGTGATTTTATATAGCTATTTCCTTACCATAATGTGTGGTAACTGCTGCTTATGGATATAGACCCTCTGCTTTAAGAGTTCCTTCATGCAGAGTGTGCTTAAATTTCTAATTTTGCAACCCATTAGATGATCGATTAGAGATGAATCAAAGAATCCTTTTTTTAAAGCACCTAAGAAGAGTGCTGTTTAAGATAGGTTGTGCTTAATAAAGTCATGAGCCTATAGCTAGTTACTACAAATGTAGATCACAATCTGTGCTGTTGCTTAAGCATGGATACTAGGCTTCCATGTCTAGGAGATACCTGTTGTGATTTGAAGAATTACTTTAGTATCGACTAATGTTGCAAGTGGTTTTGTGATGCTTGGATTTAAGAGTGGTGTTATTTCGCCATGTTGTGAGCAATTGTGTGTCGAATTAGTAGTAGCATAAAAAGGGTAAAAGGTTTGGGAATTCAGCTGTACGTCTTATAAAAGCATCATGTTTTGTTAGCTACAGATTTTAATATGCTTATGAGTACTACATGTACATGTACATGTACAGTTGCAAGCCTAGCTTTTAAAAGTTCGAATAAAAGTGTGCCTTCCTACCCCATCCTGTCTCCTCTTGGTCTTGAAATAATTTTCTGTATTTGATGCGTGAGTGTTGTTTATGAGTACTACCTGTTGTGGACCCAGTATAGCTAACCATATTTTCATTGGTTAACCAAGGCTTCCTTCTTTCCTAACCCTTCCTGTCCCCTCTTGATCTTAAAATAATTCTCTGTGTGTGTTGCTTATGAGTACTACCTGTTGAGGACCCAGTATAGCTATCCAACTTTTCATTGGTGAACCAAGGCTTCCTTCTTTCGTACTGCATCTTGTTCCCTCTTGATCTTTTACAATTCTCTACATGTTTTTTGTGTGAGTAGTATAGCTAACCTTCTTTTAGTTCCTTAACCTAGGCTTCCTTCTTTCCTACGGTCCCTTCCTATCCCCCTCGATCCTTCTCTTTGTATGATGCGTGAGTGTTGCTTATGAGTACTACCTGTTGAGGACCCAGTATAGCTAACCATCTTTTCATTGCTTAACCAAGGCTTCCTTTCTTCTTACCCCTTCCTGTCCCCACTAGATCTTAAAATCCTACCATGCAATTCTCTGTGTTTGGTATGGCTATTGCTTATGAGTACTACATGTAAAGGGCCGACTATAGTTTAAAAACCCTCTTTTCATTGCTTAACTCAGGGTTTTTTTTTTTTTCCTGCCCCTTCCACTCCCTTCATAATGTTAAAAAAAATTCTCTGTGTTTCGTGTGCGAGTGTTGCTTATGAGTACTACCTGTTCAGGACCCAGTATAGCTATCCATCTTTTCATTGCTTAACCCAGGCTACAATCTTTAATACCCCTTCCTGTCCCCTCTTGATCTTAAAATAATTCTCTGTGTGAGTGTTGCGTATGAGTACTACCTGTTGAGGACCCAGTATAGCAAACCATCTTTTCATTGCTTAACCCAGGCTACAATCTTTAATACCCTTTCCTATCCCCTCTTGATCTTAAAATAATTCTCTGTGTTACTGGTGCTTATGAGAACTACCTGTTGAGAACCCGGTATAGCTAACCCTCTTTTTATTGCTTAACCAAGGCTTCCTTCTTTCGTACTGCTTCTTGTTCCCTCTTGATCTTTCACAATTCTCTACATGTTTGTTGTGTAAGTGGTTAAGCTAACCTTCTTTTAGTTCCTTAACCTAGGCTTCCTTCTTTCCTACGGTCCCTTCTTATCCCCCTCCATTCTTCTCTTTGTATGATGTGTTAGTGTTGCGTATGAGTACTACTAGTTGAGGGCCCAGTATAGCTAACCATCTTTTCATTGCTTAACCAAGGCTTCCTTCTTTCCTACCCCTTCCTGTTCCCTCTTGATCTTTAAAAAACAATTCTCTGTGTTTGTCTGGTCTGTGAGTGTTGCTTATGAGTACTACCTGTATAGTTATCCAACTTTTCATTGCTTAATAAAGACTTCCTTCTTTCCTACACCTAGCTTCCTGTCCCCTCTTGATCTTAAAATAATTCTCTGTGTTTTGTGTGTGAGTGTTGCTTATGAATACTACCTGTTGAGGACCCAGTATAACTAACCATCTTTTCATTGGTTAACCAATGCTTCATTCTTTCCTAACCCTTCCTGTCCCATCTTGATCTTAAAATAATTCTCTGTGTTTCCATGGTGTGTGAGTGTTACTTATGAGTACTACCTGTTGAGGACCCAGTATAGCTAACCATAGTTTCATTGCTTAACCAAGGCTTCCTTCTTTCCTACCCCTTCCTGTCCCCTCTTGATCTTAAAATAATTCTCTGACTACTAACTGTTGAGGGCCCAGTATAGCTAACCCTCTTTTTATTACTTGAACAAGAGTTCCATCTTTCCTACCCCATCCTGTCTCCTCTTGATCTAAAAATAAATCTCTGTGTTTACATGGTGTTTGAGCGTTGCTTATGAGTACTACCTGTTGAGGACCCAGTATAGCTAACCATCTTTTCATTGCTTAACTAAGGCTTCCTTTTTTCCTACCCCATCCTGTCCCCTCTAGATCTTTAAATAATTCTCTGTGTTTTCATGGTGTGTGAGTGTTGCTGATGACTACTACCTGTTGAGGACCTACTATAGCTATCCATCTTTTCATTCGTTAACCAAGGCTTCCTTCCTTCCTACCCCTTCCTGTCCCCTCTTGATCTTATAATAGTTCTCTGTGTGAGTTTTGCTTATGAGTACTACCTGTTGAGGACCCAATATAGCTAACCATCTTTTCATTGGTTAACCAAGGCTTCCATCTTTCCTACACTTAGCTTCCTGTCCCCTCTTGATCTTAAAATAATTCTCTGAGTTTCGTGTGTGAGTGTTGCTTATGAGTACTACCTGTTGAGGACCTACTATAGCTATCCATCTTTTCATTTGTTAACCAAGACTTCCATCTTTCCTACCCCATCCTGTCTCCTCTTGATCTTAAAATTATTTTCTGTGTTTTCATGGTGTGTGAGTGTTGCTTATGAGTACTACCTATTGAGGACCCAGTATAGCTAACCATCTTTTCATTGCTTAACAAAGACTTCCTTCATTCCTTCACCTAGCTTCCTGTCCCCTCTTGATCTTAAAATAATTGTCTGCGTGAGTGTTGCGTTTGAGTACTACCTGTTGAGGACCCAGTATAGCTATCCATCTTTTCATTGGTTAACCAAGGCTTCCTTTTTTCCTAACCCTTCCTGTGCCCTCTTGATCTTAAAATAATTCTCTGTGTTTGCATGGTTTGTGAGTGTTGCTTATGAGTACTACCTGTTGAGGACCCAGTATAGCTAACCATCTTTTCTTTGCTTAACAAAGACTTCCTTCTTTCCTACACTTAGCTTCCTGTCCCCTCTTGATCTTTAAATAATTCTCTGTGTTTGCCTGGTGTGTGAGTGTTGCGCATGAGTACTACCTGTTGAGGACCCAGTATAACTAACCATCTTTTCATTGGTTAACCAAGGCTTCCTTCTTTCCTACCCCTTCCTGTCCCATCTTGATTTTTAAATAATTCTCTGTGTTTGCCTGGTGTGTGAGTGTTACTTATGAGTACTACCTGTTGAGGACCCAGTATAGCTAACCATCTTTTCATTGCTTAACCAAGGCGTCCTTCTTTCCTACCCCTACCTGTCCCCTCTTGATCTTTTAATAATTCTCTGTGTTTGCCTGGGTGTGTGAGTGTTACTTATGAGTACTACCTGTTGAGGACCCAATATAGCTAACCATCCTTTCATTGGTTAACCAAGGCTTCCATCTTTCCTACACTTAGCTTCCTGTCCCCTTTTGATCTTAAAATAATTCTCTGTGTTTCGTGTGTGAGTGTTGCGTATGAGTACTACCTGTTGAGGACCCAGTATAGCTAACCCTCTTTTTATTACTTGAACAAGACTTCGATCTTTCCTACCCCATCCTGTCTCCTCTTGATCTTAAAATAATTTTGTGTTTTCACGGTGTGTGAGTGTTGCTTATGAGTACTACCTATTGAGGACCCAGTATAGCTAACCATCTTGTCATTGCTTAACCAAGGCGTCCTTCTTTCCTACCCCTACCTGTCCCCTCTTGATCTTAAAATAATTCTCTGTGTTTTCATGGTGTGTGAGTGTTAGCTTATGACTACTACCTGTTGAGGACCCAGTATAGCTATCCATCTTTTCATTGGTTAACCAAGGCTTCCTTCTTTCCTACCCCTTCCTGTCCCCTCTTGATCTTTAAATAATTCTTTGTGTTTGCCTGGGTGTGTGAGTGTTACTTATGAGTACTACCTGTTGAGGACCCAATATAGCTAACCATCTTTTCATTGGTTAACCAAGGCTTCCTTTTTTCCTAACCCTTCCTGTTCCCTCTTGATCTTAAAATAATTCTCTGTTTTTGCATGGTTTGTGAGTGTTGCGTATGAGTACTATCTGTTGAGGACCCAGTATAGCTAACCCTATTTTTATTACTTGAACAAGGCTTCCTTCTTTCCTACCCCTTCCTGTCCCCTCTTGATCTTTAAATAATTCTCTGTGTTTGCCTGGGTGTGTGAGTGTTACTTATGAGTACTACCTGTTGAGGACCCAATATAGCTAACCATCTTTACATTGGTTAACCAAGGCTTCCTTTTTTCCTAACCCTTCCTGTTCCCTCTTGATCTTAAAATAATTCTCTGTTTTTGCATGGTTTGTGAGTGTTGCGTATGAGTACTATCTGTTGAGGACCCAGTATAGCTAACCCTATTTTTATTACTTGAACAAGGCTTCCTTCTTTCCTACCCCTTCCTGTCCCCTCTTGATCTTAAAATAATTGTCTGTGTGAGTGTTGCTTATGAGTACTACCTGTTGAGGACCCAGTATAGCTAAGCATCTTTTCATTGGTTAAGCAAGGCTTCCTTCTTTCGTACTGCTTCTTGTTCCCTCTTGATCTTTTACAATTCTCTACATGTTTGTTGTGTGAGTGGTATTGCTAACCTTCTTTTAGTTCCTTAACCTAGGCTTCCTTCTTTCCTACGGTCCCTTCTTATCCCCCTCGATCCTTCTCTTTGTATGATGTGTGTGTGTTGGATATGAGTACTAACTGTTGAGGACCCAGTATAGCTAACCATCTTTTCATTGCTTAACCAAGGCTTCCTTCTTTTCTACTTCTTCCTGTCCCCTCTATATCTTAAAACGTACGATGCAATTATCTGTGTTTGGTATAGGTGTTGCTTATGAGTACTACATGTAGTGTGCCGCCTATTGTTCTAAAACCCTCTTTTCATTGCTTAGCCCAGGGTTTTTTTCTCTCCTGCCCCTACCTTTCCCCTCATAATTCTCTGTGTTTCATGTGTGAGTGTTGCTTTTGAGTACTACCTGTTGAGGACCAAGCATAGCTAACCATCTTTTCATTGGTTAACCAAGGCTTCCTTCTTTCATACTGCTTCTTGTTCCCTCTTGATCTTTTACAATTCTCTACATGTTTGTTGTGTGAGTTGTATAGCTAACTTTCTTTTAGTTGGTGTGCTCTGATTTGTTGTTTTAAGTCAGGGTGTGCTTTAATGAATTTGCGTTATGTTGCAATTGAGATATGAACGTACATGTAGTATTTAAAAGTCATTACAATTCTGTTATGTCTGTTATGTCTTTTAGTGAGCTACTATTATGGATTTTTCAGAATCAAGGGTCCTCTTGCTGGGCATAGTAGTGCTTGGCCTGTTAGAGGCTTTTTACAAACATGAAGGTGCCTAATTGAATTCATAAAAGACTAGGTTTTATATGAATTTGATTTGCATTGTTCCTTCTAGTGAGAGATGTTACTGATATGAGTTTACACCATCTGTCTTGTTTATCAGTCCTGTTTTGCCCAGCATAGGTGAAGGTTGGGTATCCATTCATACATTTGAACTCACTGAATTTAGTGTCTTGGTTATGTGTAACTTACAGCTAGTCTCTGCATATGAAAATTCCAATACATATACACAATGTACGGGGATGATTGATGTTTTTAAGAGTTGTGTGCTTGCATGATGATGTCCCAGGTCATAGTGCTTGTATGGATGGAGACTCTCTGCTTAAATAGTGTCAGGTGTGCTTTAATTTTCAACTCATAGCATAATGAAACGGATATACATGTAATTGTTCATTCTGTTGAAGGTACGTACAAAAACTGCATTGATGTGAGGGTGTACTTCATAGAAAATGTAAGTTGTGAGCTTCTAAACATGTACATTCAGTTCGTACATTTTGAAAGCAGGCACAATAATACATAACAAAAGGAGTGTAATGAAGTAGTGAGCCCATCTACATGTACCCATACTTAAGCACACACTCATTATGACCTGAAAACTGATTCAAGGCCAAGTCTCGCAACATGATGCATTAGAAATCTACATTAGCTGGAGGCTTGCAATATTAGTTCATGCTTTAAAATGAAAGTACACAACAGGTGTCTGTATAAAGACGAGAGCCTACCCATACACAAGCAACAACAAAATTTTAACTAGATGCATGAATGATATTGATATCATAATGAAAATAACACCTCTTTTAAAAACAATCTACATTTGTAATTATCTAACCTACTTTTAAAGACACAAAGTGACACAGCTCTTTGCTCACAATGTTTTGAATGCTACATTACAACAATACACGTATGTACAAATCTTTGCGGATTACATAACTAGATGCCGTATTTAAAATTGCAATTATATCCAAACCTACAGGTGTATTTTATGCAGAGATTTTACTTTTATCAGTAATAACAAGCTCTTTAAAATACAACACACCATCACTTAACACAGGTTTACACACCTCAAGCATGCACAATAATTTTGCTTCTTTTTGGATACTGATGAAAAGAGGGTTAGCTATACCGGGCCCTCAAGACTTAGTACTCATATGCAACACTCACACAGAGAATTATTTTAAGATCAAGATCAGACAGGAAGGGGAACGAAAGAAGGAAGCCTTGGTTAAGCAATAAAAAGATGGTTAGTTATACTGGGCCCTCAACAGGTAGTACTCATAAGCAACACTCACACACCATACAAAGAGAAGGATCGAGGGGGATAGGAAGGGACTGTAGGAAAGTAGGAAGCCTAGTTTAAGGAACTAAATGAAGGTTAGCTATACCACTCACACAACTGACATGTAGAGAATTGTAAAAGATCAAGAGTGAACAAGAAGCAGTACGAAAGAAGGAAGCTTTGGTTAACCTATGAAAAGATGGTTAGCTATATTGGGTCCTCAACAGGTAGTACTCATAAGCAACACTCGCACACGAAACACAGAGAATTATTTTAAATTACAAAGGGTCGGGAAGGGGTAGGAAAAAAAAATCCCTGGGTTAAGCAATGAAAAGAGGGTTTTAAAACTATATTCGGCCCTCTACATGTAGTACTCATAAGCAACACCGATACCAAACACAGAGAATTGCATGGTAGGATTTTAAGATCTAGAGGGGAGAGGTAGGGGTAGGAAAGTAGGAAGCCTTGGTTAACCAATGAAAAGATGGTTAGTTATACTGGGTCCACAACAGGTAGTACTCATAAGCAACACTCACACACCATGCAAACACAGAGAATCATTTTAAGATCAAGATGGGACAGGAAGGGTTAGGAAAGAAGGAAGCCTTGGTTAACCAATGAAAAGATGGTTAGTTATACTGGGTCCTCAACAGGTAGTACTCATAAGCAACACTTACACACCAGAGAATTATTTTAAGATCAAGAGGGGACAGGAAGCTAGGTGTAGGAAAATCCTTTGTTAAGCAATGAAAAGATGGATACCTATACTGGGTCCTCAACAGGTAGTAGCAACACCCACACACCAGGCAAACACAAAGAATTAAGAGGGAACAGGAAGGGGTAGGAAAGTAGGAAGCCTTGGTTAAGCAATGAAATGATGGTTAGCTATATTGGTCCTCAACAGGTAGTACTCATAAACAACACTCACGCATCACACAAAGAGAAGGATCGAGGGAGATAGGAAGGGATCGTAGGAAAGAAGGAAGCTTAGGTTAAGGAACTAAAAGAAGGTTAGCTATAACACTCACACAACAATCATCTAGAGAATTGTAAAAGATCAAGAGGGAACAAGAAGCAGTACGAAAGAAGGAAGCCTTGGTTAACCAATGGAATGATGGTTAACTATACTGGGTCCTCAACAGGTAGTACTCATAAGCAACACTCACACACCATGTAAAAACTGAGAATTATTTTAAGATCAAGATGGGACAGGAAGGGTTAGGAAAGAATGAAGCCTTGGTTAACCAATGAAAAGATGGTTAGTTATACTGGGTCCTCAACAGGTAGTATTCATAAGCAACACTCACACACAAAACACAGAGAATTATTTTAAGATCAAGAGGGGACAGGAAGCTAGGTGTAGGAAAGAAGGAAGTCTTTATTAAGCAATAAAAAGTTGGATAGCTATACAGGTAGTACTCATAAGCAACACTCACAGACCAGACAAACACAGAGAATTGTTTTTTAAAGATCAAGAGGGAACAGGAAGGGGTAGGAAAGAAGGAAGCCTTGGTTAAGCCATGAAAAGATGGTTAGCTATACTGGGCCCTCAACAGGTAGTACTCATACGCAACACTAACACATCATACAAAGAGAAGAATCGAGGGGGATAAGAAGGGACCGTAGGAGAGAAGGAAGCCTAGGTTAAGGAACTAAAAGAAGGTTAGCTTAACCACTTACACAACGAACATGTAGAGAATTGTGAAAGATCAAGAGGGAACAAGAAGCAGTACGAAAGAAGGAAGCCTTGGTTAAGCAATAAAAAGAGGGTTAGCTATACTGGGTTCTCAACAGGTAGTTCTCATAAGCACCAGTAACACAGAGAATTATTTTAAGATCAAGAGGGGATAGGAAAGGGTATTAAAGATTGTAGCCTGGGTTAAGCAATGAAAAGATGGTTTGCTATACTGGGTCCTCAACAGGTAGTACTCATACGCAACACTCACACAGAGAATTATTTTAAGATCAAGAGGGGACAGGAAGGGGTATTAAAGATTGTAGCCTGGGTTAAGCAATGAAAAGATGGATAGCTATACTGGGTCCTGAACAGGTAGTACTCATAAGCAACACTCGCACACGAAACACAGAGAATTTTTATAACATTATGAAGGGAGAGGAAGGGGCAGGAAAAAAAAAAAACCCTGAGTTAAGCAATGAAAAGAGGGTTTTAAAACTATAGTCGGCCCTTTACATGTAGTACTCATAAGCAATAGCCATACCAAACACAGAGAATTGCATGGTAGGATTTTAAGATCTAGAGGGGACAGGAAGGGGTAGGAAAGAAGGAAGCCTTGGTTAAGCAATGAAAACATGGTTAGCTATATCCGTGGTCCTCAACAGGAAGTACTCATAAGCAACACTCACGCATCATACAAAGAGAAGGATCGAGGGGGATAGGAAGGGACCGTAGGAAAGAAGGAAGCCTAGGTTAAGGAACTAAAAGAAGGTTAGCTATACTACTCACACAACAAACATGTAGAGAATTGTAAAAGATCAAGAGGGAACAAGAAGCAGTACAAAAGAAGGAAGCCTTGGTTCACCAATGAAAAGTTGGATAGCTATACTGGGTCCTCAACAGGTAGTACTCATAAGCAACACTCACACAGAGAATTATTTTAAGATCAAGAGGGGACAGGAAGGGGTAGGAAAGAAGGAAGCCTTGGTTAACCAATGAAAAGATGGTTAGCTATACTGGGTCCTCAACAGGTAGTACTCATAAACAACACTCACGCATCAAATTCAGAGAATTATTTTAAGACCAAGTGGAGACGGGATGGGGTAGGAAGGCACACTTTTATTCGAACTTTTATAAGCTAAACTTGCAACTGTACATGTACATGTACATGTAGTACTCATAAGCATATTATAATCTGTAGCTAACAAAACATGATGCTTTTATAAGACGTTCAGCTGAATTCCCAAACCTTTTACCCTTTTTATGCTACCACTAATTCGACACACAATTGCTCACAACATGGCGAAATAACACCACTCTTAAATCCAAGCATCACAAAACCACTTGCAATATTAGTCGATACTAAAGTAATTCTTCAAATCACAACAGGTATCTCCTAGACATGGAAGCCTAGTATCCATGCTTAAGCAACAGCACAAATTGTGATCTACATTTGTAGTAACTAGCTATAGGACTCATGACTTTATTAAGCACAACCTATCTTAAAAAACAGCACTCTTCTTAGGTGCTTTAAAAAAAGGATTTTTTGATTCATCTCTAATCGATCATCTAATGGGTTGCAAAATTAGAAATTTAAGCACACTCTGCATGTAGGAACTCTTAAAGCAGAGGGTCTATATCCATAAGCAGCAGTTACCACACATTATGGTAAGGAAATAGCTATATAAAATCACAACTTGTTGCAAGCAAATTCCATTACTGAAGCCATGAAATCACATAAATCAACCCTACCCTTACTTAAGCACACCATGATATGGGAACTAGCTAACAGGCTTGCAAAGTAATACATTGACAATGCAACCATGAGTGGCTTGTCTAAGTTGTTAAAAAAATTTTGATCTGAGATGCCTTCTCTTAAAACTTATCTAAAACCTTGTTGGAGGCTTGAAACATGTTGATCGATAGTCTACCAACCAGCACATAAGCAACAGCAAGAATTTTAAACAATGATGCAAAGCACACCTTTATTTAAACGAAAACTGCAACATTCCCCAACATCTAAAACCTGCAGGTGTATTTTTAAACAGAGATGACCTTAACCTTACTTTCAAAGAAACAATAGACACAGCTAAAAGCTCACAGGTTTCCAAGCACATTCTTTAACATACACTATGATCCTCTTAAATAACATTCTTCCCTATCATAGTCTGTATTGCACTTGCAACTTAATGTCAAAGGATGCTTTTGCAAATTCCAAGTACCATAATCATTTTCTATACACAAAAGCTTGCAACATTATTAAACTACACCCTCATAAGTTGTCTTTTTAAAGGTACATAACAAGAGTCTATTCTAAAGCAAAGCATCCACCAATATTTATGCACACACAGACATGATTTGAAAACCAGCTAATAGGCTCATTTGTGTGCAACAAGAGAAAAAAATAACAAGTCATCCTAATCATCCAAAAATTTCATTACTGAATGCCATGAAATGAAATCACATAAATCAACCATACCCAGCTAACAGGCTTGCAAAGTAATACAATGAAAATGAAACCATCGTGCAGTGGCTTGTCTAAGTCGTTAAAAAAAATTGATGTGGGATGACTTCTCTTTAAAGAAAAAAAACAATAACTTATCTAAAACCTAGCTGCAGGCTTGAAACATTAGTCAGAAACCAAAGAATTTGATCGATAGTCTACCAACCAGCACATTTTTGCGTGTACTGTGTAATAACTTGCGCTTTAAGTTTAACGTGTGCGTCTCCGTTTCCTAACTCACAGAATGGCATTACATGTCAAATTCATATCAACCCGTAGTACCTGCCGCTCTGTTTAGTGCCTGTCTGTACGATAGTGCTAATTGGTGCGCACTACATCGGATGTAAACATGTTAATTGGCACTGACTTGTAACACCCACGAAGGAGGTGGGGCATTGCATAAAAAAAAAGAAGATCCGCCTCCGAATTGTATCACGTGATTGAGATTGGTTATTTTATCACAGAATTAAGTCTTAGGACGAGGTCGTGTGTGCATGCGTACGCGAAGAGAAATAGGTAGAGGGTTGCAGTTTTAGTTGTGAATGTGAAAAAAATCCAATATTTTGAACGAAGCTTCACAATCGATACGTGAACACATACGAACTTTCAAAATCAGCTAATCAATTGTGCTTATTAAAATTAATTAGCATGATTAATAATGTATCAATTAAAAGGATGGAAAAAAATTTGAGGAAAGCGACCAACTCAGTTTCAAAATATGAGATTTTTTGCTTAATCCTATCAAAAGTTATTCCCTTTCAAAAGCGTTGCGTTCTTTCGTAGACACCCTGTATAGGAAAGGGGGTTGGGCCTGGGTATGGAGAACAGCTTTAGGCTTGTGTGGAGAAGGGCTTTAGGTCTGTGTGGAGAAGGGCTTTAGGCATGTGTGGAGAACGGCTTTAGGCCTGTGTGGAGAAGGGCTTTAGGCCTGTGTGAAGAAGGGCTTTAGACCTGTGAGAGAAGGCTTTAGGCATGTGTGGAGAAGGGCTTTAGGCTTGTGTGGCTTTAGGCCTGTGTGGAGAAGGGCTTTAGGCTTGTGTGGAGAAGGGCTTTAGGCTTGTATGGAGAAGGGCTTTAGGCTTGTATGGAGAAGGGCTTTAGGCTTGTGTGAAGAAGGGCTTTAGGCCTGTGTGGAAAAGGCTTTAGGCCTGTGTGGAAAAGGCTTTAGGCCTGTGTGGAGAAGGGCTTTAGGCCTGTGCGAAGAATGGCTTTAGGCTTGTGTGGAGTAGAGCGTTTTGCAAGGGCTCATGTGACGTCACCTACCTTTCATTCCAGATCTCAATGCATCTCCACTGAAAGGAAACAGCGCCACATTTGTAGTGTGAATCATGACTAATACAAATTTGCAAGATGGACAGAAGTGTTCAGGAAGTCAACTTAGCAGTCATCATTGTTGGCATCAATACCAAAAGAATTTTGCAGCATAGCTTTACCGTCATTTAGTCTTTACCTTTAACAACCTTTTGGCACCATCCTGCAGTGTAGTTGTACTTGTGTCATGTGATAATCTCACGTATACATATAGTAAAACAACCGCAACGCGTCATATAAAAAACAGAACAATTTGGGGTCTACAGAAAATGCGTTAAGGATTAAGGACTGTGCTTTCTTGTTGCTCTATGTTTGATGGTGAAGGTGTAGGATGCCTACCTTAATCTGTCGTTCCCGAAGTCCGCTCGAACGAGTTTTGTAAGGCTACACAGCAATTCAGGGCATTGATTCCGGGCCCGAGAGAACACGTAATATCGACCGGAAGAGCATGCTTCCGAGTTACGCGAGCCATTTCCATCCGAAACCGCGAGTGGACCGATTTCATACGATTGATTTCACGGTCCCGGAAGCTAATTTGTACGCGCACGGATGAGTTCGGATTAATTATCGCACGCGTACGTGCAATTTTGAACGAAACCGGGCAAACACCGTACGAGGACCGCGTACTTGTACGTAAGAATTATTGTATGACGTATTGGCAATTGGAAGATACGTGGTTAATTTACGGGTTATGTCAATTAATTCCTTGCATGTGCTGAATATGTTGCAGGTTATTAAAAATATATAATTGGCTTCACACAGTACAAAATAACATAAGCACAAAGTTGATTGAGAACTGGGACAGATCTGTATATAAAAAAGAAAGCATGAATTGGGCAACAATTTTGCCAGATGACCTTACCTCTCGGACAGTACACGCAGGAGTAACATCTGATCTCCATCTAAGAATAATAAAAATGAATATCCCACTATTAAATCTAATTGTTTCACTTACCTTTCTTTGGTACCTCACCGTGCTATTGAAGTGAATGCATAACTGGTAGGGTTTACCTTGTGCTACTTTCGTTCTGAACTGCACACAATTGGAATGGTCATGCATAAATGCGACAGGAGGCAGAGAAGCAATACATGCCACGATCTGTGTTGAAACGAAGGGAAAGTATAAATAACAACTATAGCGATGCACTCTTACTTTTAGCGCTTTTGTTCAGCCACGCACCACTGAGGAATCCATTAAATACTGTTCCCGACGTTACGTCAAACCAGCGAAATGGTTAACTCCCAGGAACTGCTTTTGTTCAGCCACGCACCAGAAATCCATTAAGACTGTTCCCGACGTTACGTCGAACCAGCGAAAAGGTAAACTCCCAGGAACCTAGCTACTGAACATCGTTACCAGGGCTTACCTTGTGATGTAGCGTAGTACTACCTCCAGTAACCAATTTTAAAACCCCGCCAGAATAAGCATCGAAGAACGACTTTCCCTGCAAAAAGCCTTCGATCAATTCAATCCATAATATAAGGCATAACGAGTGTAACAAAAGGTGTAACTCACCTGGCATCATAATAGTAGTCACGAAGCTATAATATAGAAGATATTCTATACGTCGCTGAATTCCTGCCGGCTCAAATGCGCCATATTACCACCCCCTTTACTTACGACCCGCCAAATATCTCAGTCACGTGAATTGGTCATTGGGTAGTTTAATACATAATTCAATTAACTTTCAGTACATACAGTATATGCGTACATGTAACAACTATAAACCAATCAATTGTATTAGCGGTCACACTGTAACTGGAAAGGTCACACGACGTCGAAAAAGTAGCATGCATTGCTTCACACCCTCTTTTCACCCGTAAAAGGCGTGATAACCGTATTGCATATATTGATCTCTCGTCCAAACAATGCAACGCCATGCCCATGGCCGTTGTGCAACATATGCATGATCACCATATCATGATCATATTCGTGGATATCCACTCTCTAAATTTGTTATTGTGCCACGCCCATCATTGTATATTATTAATCGATTGCATATTTATATACTACTAAAATATAGTGCAATGCAAGGGAAAGTGACTCCGGGAAATGTTTATGTATTACAGTTGTTTCATTTGTTAATAATGCCAGATACTGCATCCTTACATATGCATGTACACACATACATGTATGTATATGGATGTGTTCCAATTAATAAGGCTGTATTCTTATAGCAGCGGACGCGTCAAATCAAGTTTTGATTCTATAAAGGGTTTTAAAATCCTCTGTAAAACCACTGTGTAATTGAACGTTAAAATTATAATCACTTCATTAAATGCCATCCTTTATACTGATGTCGGCAAAGAGCATGATGTAGATTGCTAAGTAGTCTTATTCGTTTCATTTACTGGTAATGCATTATTAATTAGGTATCGTTAGCATATGCATTTATGTACTTTTATATAATAGAGAACCCCTGCATTTGTATGAGTTATATACTGACGATATATACCTACTGTAACTGTTTTAAAAAAAAAGATTATTTCATAGGATCAGTTACTATTAAACAGTTTTTTTTTTACTTCTATAAGTAATGTATGACTGATATCAGTTTTAATTTGCTGGTGTGTCATTAATCACACCAGGATAGAATTAGATATTAAAAATTGTATATGTTGTAAGGATCCGTTCCATTGCAACACCACACAGTACAATCCTCTCAGTTGCAGTTGCTACAATGTCAAAGCATTCCTTACATTATTTCTCACATACATATGCATTTCATATTAGTTTACAAATCCATTTGCAAACATAAAAAAGTTTAATATGAGTTAAATGTATTAAATGTGCAATGCATCAAGCATTATTGTTGTGTTATTAATATTTGAATGCATAATACAATACTTAATGTACACATGATATGGGTACAATCTTAAACATACACATGTAGCCTATAGTTAAATCAAAATAGAGAATGGCTGTGGCATTGGCCCTCACTAGATGGAGGTTGAGCCTGCCATAGATGTCTGCAAGTACAGCCAAAAGGGTCTGCATGTAAGAGTGGCAAGCTGTGATGCCAGATGAGAAATCACTGTTCTGACTAACAGCAGTACTAGTAGTGTGTATACACACATCCATGGAATTGAGCTTGGTCAGGTATAAGGATGGAGGGGCGGAAAGGTGGTGGGGGTGGGGCACACACATTTTTTGCTTATTGTATAAAAGTGGTAGGATAATATGCATTAGCTTCTGTGCGTTTTACTGTCCGAGCGTCCATTTTGTCAGAAAAATGTAAAAGGTTTTGAGTTTTAAAGTCTCATTCCAGATCAGAATAGGAACCATTTCTGATGAATGTGCTTATATAAACCAGATATCTTCCATTTATGGCTTGTTGACATGTCTGGACATTGGATAGCAGCTGCTTGCATTGTAAGGGCTGACCTTGAAAGCATGAATATGATTAGGTGTGTGTGTGTGTGTGGAATGTACATGTAGATGTGTGAGTCAGTTTCTGCATTCAATCTGTGGATACCTCTCTCCAAGAGGATCACAACAAATACCTAAAGTTCTGGCCTGAAAAGGGGCTTTGTCCCAACATAGGCAAGCTAACAGCGTTCTTCATACACCCTGGCTGGCTTAATGTACAGCATGTTGCTGGTGCCATGCATGTCAATAGCTCAGTACACATGTGTGCAATAAAACATTGTATAAGCCTTGAAATTGATTCATTTTAAAAGCACCTTTACAAGAATGCAGAAAATATTCAAATCAGTTTTAGTTTGTGTGATCCTTCATCCCTGTAGACATGTTCAGCTCCAACCTGTCGTGACGGATGACCAAAGCACTTCTAGTAATGTTGCACACAATCACATACACAAGCACACATATGAACACATGATACAATAAGTGCACATTACATGCCGCCACAAGCACCATAGTAATACGTAAGGGGAGGAGTAGGGGTAGTGGTAGGTAAGGGGAGGAGTAGGGGTAGTGGTAGGTATGGGGAGGAGTAGGGGTAGTGGTAGGTAAGGGGAGGAGTAGGGGTAGTGGTAGGTATGGGGAGGAGTAGGGGTAGTGGTAGGCAAGGGGAGGAGTAGGGGTAGTGGTAGGTAAGGGGAGGAGCTGGGGTAGTGGTAGGCATGGGGAGGAGTAGGGGTAGTGGTAGGCAAGGGGAGGAGTAGGGGTAGTGGTAGGTAAGAGGAGCAGGGGTAGTGGTAGGCAAGGGGAGGAGTAGGGGTAGTGGTAGGCAAGGGGAGGAGTAGGGGTAGTGGTAGGCAAGGGGAGGAGTAGGGGTAGTGGTAGGTAAGGGGAGGAGCAGGGTAGTGGTAGGCAAGGGGAGGAGTAGGGTAGTGGTAGGTAAGGGGAGGAGTAGTAGGGTAGTAGGTAAGGGGAGGAGTAGGGTAGTAGTAGGAATAGGGGTAGGCATAGTTTCATTTACAATGTAGCTTGGTGTGTGTGTGTGTGCGTGCTGTAGTAAACCCTTGAATAAGTACAACTAAAGGGGGTGAGGCGTGCGGAAGGAAGGCCCCTCGTTACACTACTGCAGTGTTACATGCACTGGAGTGTAGGGACGAGTCAGTTACATTTTTTATAAGTACGTGGGGGAGGGAGGGGATTGAGCTGAGCCCACACAAAATCTACTATGTATTACACAGAGGCGCATATCACATACATGTATAGAGGCACTCATCACCCAACAAGCACATATCACACAGGTACACAAATAAACATTAAAGTACAACCTACCACTTAGTCTACATACATTCTTATTACACCACACATCCCATACATCTCCATCGTGTTCCTACATCACCACTGTACACTTCCTCATTCACCATCATCCCTCCCCCACCCTCCATCACAACAACCCACCCACCACTCTACCTCCATCACCACTATACCTCCATCACCACTATACCTCCATCACCACTATACATGTACCTCCATCACCACTATACCTCCATCACCACTATACCTCCATCACCACTATACCTCCATCACCACTATACCTCCATCACCATGCACCCAATCACCACTGTGTTCTACATCTTCTCCCCACCCACCATCACCCCAGTACCTCATTTTTCATCACATCACCACAGTACCCCTCCATCCACCGAGCATCCAACTGCCAACAACTCTCAAAATCAACTAGCACACAACGCACACTATACTCAAACAAGCTGCATCACCCATACATACGCTAAACACATGAAACAGTCCACCCGTCCACCAAAAGTAATTGTAGGTGTGTGGGGATATACATGTATATGAAGCTTGTGTGAGCAAAGTTAAAACAAAACTTGAAATGCAGTAAAGTTTCATTAGTGGCCTAGAAAATACGTGAATGGGTCAAAATAAGCTGCTCCTACAGATAAAGGCGTAATATAGAGTATGCGTGCAATAATTAGAACTAAAGGGGGTGAGGCAGGTGGAAGGAAGGCCCCTTGCGTTTGGCCAAACATTCTAATATGGGGAAGTACCCTTGTTACACTACTGCAGAGTTACATGCCACTGGAGCGTAGGAATGGGTCAATGAAATTAAGTACACGGATGGGGAGGGAGAGAGGGGGGTTGAGCCCTTCAGCCCACACATACATGTACTCTATGCCTATACATGTATCACACATATATCACAGAGAGGCACTCATCACCCCATAAGCACTATCACACAGGCACACATAACATTCTAAAGTCCACACACCATGTAAAATAAATATCCCAAAGCCTATACATACCACCTACAATTTCCCACCACTTAGTCTACATAAAATCTTATTACTCTATACATCTAGCAAATCACCATCTGTTCCTACACCACCACCGTACCCTTCCCCTTTCACCATCATCTCTCCACCCATCCATCACAACTGTACCCTCACCTACCATCAACACTGTAACCTCCACCCACCATGATACCTCCATCACCGCTATACCCCTCCATCACCCAACCACAACTGTGTTCTACATGTACATCACTATTTCACCCTCTCCCCACCCACCATCACCCCAGTACCTCCACTTTTCATCACATCACCACAGTACCACTCCCACCATACAACTGTCAACAACTCTCAACATGATGTCATCTAGATTCACCTAGCAAACAACACAAACTATATTCAAACAAGCTGCATCATCCATTACATAAGCTAAACGCATGAAACAGTCCAAAAGTAATTGTAGGTGTATGGGATATATATGAAGCTTGTGTGAGCAAAGTTAAAACATACCTTGTAATGCAGTAAAGCTTCATTAGTGGCCTAGAAAATACGTGAATGGGTCAAAAAGAAGCTGCTCCTATAGATAAAGGCGTATTCAAACAGAATATAGTATGCGCGTGCAATAATTAGAACTCACTCCAAACTTTGCCTTGGTCAGCTGCTGTTTATCATATTTCTAGCTCTAGCGTAACACAAGGACATTTGTAAAAAGATACATATGAAAAGAACTCTTACTTTCAACAGAGATAATAAATATTTGAATTAGGACTGAAAATACGAAAGTCCTGTCTTTGCATCGGAGCCGATGAATATCTATACAAAGTAGGGATTGCAACAAAGCACAGGTCTTATAATACGTAGAAGATACTGTACTAATGGTAGAAAGAAACTTGCCACTGCTTCTGCTATTGTTAACATCTCAAGTTCATATCACTTACGAAAATATTCTACGGCCTGGCACGAATATTTAGATTAGCCCGGGTAAATGAAATTCTCGGACGGTGCTGTTTCAAAAAATTCATCCTTCCGGTGATCGTGTATGCACGTTTCGTTATCTACACGGATGCGTGACTGAATCCGATATTTGCAATGACCCGCGAGCGGACGCCTGAATTGCTGTGCTACTTTCATTTTCGCTCCCGCGTGACGGTATATAAAGTACTTGCGCAGTATTGTTACGTTTTATTTGGTGAGTGCGTACCGAGTGTTTAGAAGAAAGAATGCGTAGGCATTTTTTAAAAATAGTTTATATATGATTTATCTATATATTTATGGGTACCGACAACGTTGGAACATATGCCTTCCTTAATGAGGTAGTTTCGATTACTGACGTGGTATTTACCGTAATGTTCTAATTATAAACCTAGTTTCCAGCCGCAAACAGCCGTGAGCCCGCGAGAATGAGATAAGAATTCATGCAGGCTTAGCAACCGCGGGACATCCATTCTAAATGGGGCGCCCACGTCCCGCCCACAACAAACAGCAGCGGCGGAACAGGGGGGGGGGGGGGGGGGCCGTGAATTAATTACGGGTTACGTAACTTTTACCTGTTAGTTGGGCGTAGCCCGACCTTCGCGTATTGGCGGATACGCGAAGGTCGGGCTACGCCCAACTAGCATACTGTTACATGTAGTCATTTGAGTTGCATACGACAAATCGCCCGGAAGGTGCCCCGTGTATGCCAGCGCAGCCTTTAGACTCGCAACTCGCAAGCCAGACCACCAATGCTACATGTACTTCATTATTGAACGGGAACACTGGGCTATATCCATGTTTCTATGCAATTATGCTATGTTTTGTGGCTGAAAAATTGCAAAAGCGGCTGGGGCTCTGACCCATGCAGACCCCGATGGGGGAGCTTACAGCGCTCCCCCGCGCCCATACCCCCTATAGCTGGGCGAGAGGGGGCTACGCCCCCTCACCGCTCTTACTCAGTTCCACCTTATTGCTTTCCCGAACCCCCCCCCCCCCCCCCCCCCCCGTCTCCCGACCAGCCTACAGGCCTGCTGTTCGTGTGTAACTTACCAAAATTTATCGATCTCGATTAGCCTACACAAAAAAACGGTACACAAATGCCTTAGCTATACCTTCCGCGTTGTTTTTTCGGTGTTTCTTGCTGGAGGTCGTGGGAAATCCATACTTTCTGAGAGGGGACCACAGTTCTTTGTGGAAGCGCGGGCCGAGCACGTGATTGGCACCAAACAAAGAGTACAGGTCATAGTACTATACTGTGCAAATTGGACATGTAGTTGCCGTGTTTTGCTGTACATTCCAAAGGTTATTTCGTTGTCGGGGTGGTTGCTAAGGGATGACGCAAGTTCGTTTCAATATTACTTTTCTAAACCTAGTTTCCAATGTTTCAATGGAATTGAACAACCGTGTCGTGTACCATACCTTGGAATTCGTGCGCACTTTGATTATGACGTAGTACGTAAACAAATATGCCACCATTGGCTCGACCCAGACCCACACTGAGTGGATACTGTCGAACGAGCTGTGCGTTTCACGATGACAGACGGAGAGCTGAGAGTGGAGACATTAAATGACAAACAGAAGAAGACGATTTTTATGCACACGTCAATGGTCGATGCTGCTCCTATTAGAGAGGTTAAATTGATCTTCAAAATGACTTCAGCTTTGTTTATGTCGTTGACGTCATTGTTTACCTAAGGCTAAGTAGCACAACTGTGTGACATTTAGCACGAATCGCAGGAGCCAAATCTTGCCGAGCAAGCAATTGGTGTGAGCTCATGCTGGCAGTATCGCTACTCGCTAGCCAACAAAACGTCTCCTCAACACTAAAAGGGGCTCAAACTGCCGCCATAGCTCCAACAAATTTGATAATCATCGGATGTGGTCAAGCGATGGTGTAGATAGGATTGGTTCTTTACCTTCCTCAGGGTGCTATCGCTTGCGACTCGAGAAGCCAGACCCATATACGCAACGTATATGGTCTGGGGACGAGACTAGAAAAGACGCGTGTGAGCGGGACACAAGACTTCAGTATTCAGAATCAGGACGCAAGTAAGCGAAGCGAAGGATGCTGAGGAAATTAACATTCCCGCACTGAAACGACACATGCGAACGCTGGAAGAGAAGAAAAAGATAATTGTTGACATAGAGATACTCCAATTAACGCTTGAGGAAGGGGAATTAACGGACGAAATTGTTAAAGCTGACGAATTCTCGGAGACACTATCGAAACGACAGTTCAAGAGATTGAAGAGATTTTATCGCAGGATCAGAAACAACAAGAAGCAGTCATAACCAATCGAGCACCATAATCTACACCTATTTTGCGGGGGGGGGGGGGGGGGAGGAGGAATAACCATGTCTACGACAACGGCTTAGGCTGGTAATGCTCTACACTAGCTCGCAACGGGATCATTGCTGAGCGTTCCTCGGGAGAAGCGTAGCGCTCGTGCACAGGAGTCGCTTTCTTTTGCACGAATATAGTCGTCTTATACTGAATTATAAATTTGATTACTTTTTTACTTGCCAATTGCCATACCTTTCGCAATCATTGCTAGCCCAATTAAGAACTCGCACAAGGGGTTCAATGTGTTAGCGCTTGCCAGCTTTTAAATCACAGATACATCACATAAATGTAATGTGTAAGAGTTTGGTTTTGTGTTTGATGTTACATAATAGCAATGCATGTCTAGCTGTACCAATGAAGGCTGGATTGACATAATTTGTGGGTGGTTTTTTTATTTCACACAACAAGCTTTGTTATAAAAGAGCTGGTACCTTGTAGTGTATTGATTAGTTCGGGGGATTTTTTGCTATAAAAAAATAATCACTTTGAAACTAGTACTGTTCATTGTGATTTCTCGTTTTCTGAGGGAGTAATACCAGGATTTCCTTTACATTAAAATCCCCCCTATCATATTTTGATTTAATTCGAGGCACATACTTATTGGAGGTATAGAGAGCACTTTGAAAGGACCAAACTTGACTTTGATACAAAAGTAACCATGCTAACTTATAATTACACATTGATCAGTTTACAGTACTGACATATAAATATCAGTGCAGTGTTATAATATACATGCATGCACATCCCTATCATTTATAATACATGTAGTTATTATGCACAAGACCCTCATAGTACTGGAATTTACCTGATGAATTAGTGTGCATGTGGAGATAGTTGGACCATTTCTTCGGCTTGCTTTGTTTGTGGCTGGGATATTCTATTGACAGGCAATGACGATTTCAATTGGTCTTCGTAAGACGACAGCTGTGGCTCACTCTCCTCAGCTAATGTTGTTCGTTTTTGAGACAAGGGTCTTTGGCATAAATCCGAATTTACTGCAGTATCATACGCAGGTGCTATTGAAGTGATTGTCTGATTAGCACTCATACACGATGCCGGAGAAGATGATTTTGTAGTACTCACATACTTCAATGCCATTTGCGACACAGTCAGTAAACTCTTCTTATTGCTGCCTTGTGTAGTTGTTGTACCTGTTGAATTAATGCTATCCATTGTACCTTCAGGCTTTGGTGCAGCTTTCGGTTCCTGGAGAGATCCGCCTTTAGGTTTTGCAATTGGTGGCCTAGAGCGCTGACTTCCCATATTTTCATTAGAACTTTTCATTTCGAAAAATTTTGCTCTATCTTGTACATAACCAGCCTTTTTTAATGTACTGCCGCTAAAATCTGATAATCGGTCAGACGACATTTATAAGATCGTTGATTTCAGAAGAATGTTAACTGTGTGTGATATAATTTATATAATGTACATGCACGCTACTGAATATTTCCATACACGAGCCTGTAAATGTACAATGGTACAATAAATTATACGTAGGTCGTTAAGTTAACTATATAAATAATTGCAATGCGGAGTCTTGCGGACCAGTGATGCCGCGGCCTGTCACGAATTTTTCGGTCCGCGTCTAATTTTGGTCCGCCCGGACCAAAATAGGCAACCGGAAATGGTCCGGGCGGACTAAAATTGATCGCCTGATTGTCACTTTTTGGTCCCATCATTGTAAATGTGACACGACGACGATCTTCTGGAGGAAAAAGAAGACGAATCGGAATAGGAGAAATGTGGTAAGCTATTAACTAAATCTGTTAGTTATATAGCCTATAGTGAGATGAGTACCATTGGGGCCATAGCCCCCCTCCACCCCCCTCCACCAGTACCATATATAAATGGAAGGGGGGGGGGGGGTGCTACACGCCGTCCTATAAATTCGATCTCTCCCCTCTCCCCCCTCGGTCTATAGACATGCTCATTTATTTGCACCCCCCCCCCCCCCCACCTTCCTACACGCCTGATGGTGCTGTCCTTCTGAAGTAGTGCCTTCCAAGGTGCTATACTAGTGAAGTAGTGTTTTGGTGCTTATTGTGTAGTACTATGGTGCTGCACTTATCAAGTAGTGATATTGTGCAGTGCTAAGCAATGCTACGATGCTGTGTTTGTGAAGCATGTGAAGTAGTGCTATGTATGGTGTTGTGCATGTGAAGTAGTGCCATCCCTGTTATGGTGCTGAAGTAGTGCTATGGTGCTGATTGGTTAGTACTATGGTGCTGATTGTGTAGTGCTGTGGTGCCATGGTATGTGCTATGCTTGTGAAGTACAGTGTAGTGGTGCTATGGTGCTGATTGTGTAGTGCTAGGGTGTTGATTGTGTAGTGCTATGGTGCTGATTGTGTAATGCTATGTGTAGTGTTATGGTGCTGATTGTGTAGTGTTATGGTGCTGATTGTGTAGTGTTATGGTGCTGATTGTGTAGTGTTATGGTGCTGATTGTGTAGTGCTATGGTGCTGATTTTGTAGTGCAGTGCATGTGAAGTAGTGCTATAGTGTTGTGCATGTGAAGTAGTGCCATCCCTGTTATGGTGCTGAAGTAGTGCCATGGGTGAAGTATGTGTGCTGATTGTGTAGTGCTATGGTGCCATAGTATGTGCTATGGTGCTGATTGTGTAGTGCTATGCTTGTGAAGTACAGTGTAGTGGTGCTATGGTGCTGATTGTGCAGTACTATGGTGCTGATATGGTGCTGATTGTGTAGTGGTATGATGCAGTGCTTGTGAAGAGTGCTATGGTGCCATAGTGCTATGGTGCAGTCCCTGTGATGTTGTGCTATGGTGCTGTGCCTGTGAAGTAGTGCTATGGTGCTTGTGAAGTGCTTTTTTAAATAACATACATGTTCAAGCTGGGAAATATGTTGGTGTACATGTATTTGTATTTGAATGTGAACACTTACCATTTAGCTGGTATGTGAACACTATTATTATTCAGTCTATGTAAACTTTCCAGTGGCCCAGTCCTGCCATAATCTGTAGTGATAGGTTAACAATAATATTCACTGCCACCATATGCGAGGCTTCCAAAGCTGCTTCTGTGAAGGATTGATCTTGTACTGTGTGAGCTCTTTTTTTGCACCCCCCAACTTTATATACCTTCCTACGCACCTGATAGTGCCTTGGTGCTATGCTTATGAAGTAGTGCTATGGTGCTTGCTATGGTGCTGTTTTATCAAGAAGTGCTATTTTGCAGTGCTATTGTTGCAGTGCCTGTGAAGCAGTGCTATGATGTAAGTGCCTGTTAAGTTGTGCTATGGTGCAGTGCTTGTGAAGTAGTGCTATGGTGCAGTGCCTGTTAAGTTGTGCTATGGTGCAGTGCTTGTGAAGTAGTGCTATGGTGCTGTGCCTGTGAAAAAGCACTTCACAGGCACAGCACCATAGCACTACTTCACAAACACTGCACCATAGCACTACTTCACAAACACTGCACCATAGCACTACTTTACAAGTACTGCACTATTGAGAGTTACGGCAGTTACTCTCATATAGGGTTTGTGCCGTATCATGAATATCATTTTTAAAAACGCTTCGCGCGTATAACTCACGAACCGAGAAACGGATAGTGTAGCTGTTTATTGCTATCGATCCACAATGGAAAGACGATCATTTTCATGTTTTGTTCGAGTCGCAAAAACGTTTACTCTAAGAGAACAAAAAAGCTCGTAGTTCTCGTTCCCAGACCGTAATTTGTCCATAGTCGTCGTCGTCTTTATGGGTGAGTATAACTCGAGTTAAAGAGCGCCAGGTACACCAAAAATCGTAGAATTTACTTACCGTCTGCCCCTTGAGGTCAGATATACATTTTTGGTATGAAGCAATAATTACGTCCGAGTACCATTTAGTCTCGTACCCAGACCCTAGTACGTCACTGCTGCGGATGGATTACATCACCGCTACGCTAGAACTAGGGTCTGGAAAAGTGAGTGCAAAAAGTTGGTGACAGATGGAATGTTAATTGTTTGTACAAGAGATAGGCAACTAGACCGCAATAGTATTCATATATTAATGTTTTAATGGTTATGGCGTCTTAACAATGCTTCAGGGCTTAGAGATACCAACGGCGAAACGCAAAGTACAATAGAAGACCGAGGTGTTCTCTTTCGACGATAGTCGATCGCGAACACGAAAGGCAGCTAGGCATAGCACAACGTTTTCCCGTACCCCCGTTGGCAAAATAACGAAACAGTCATGGCCTCGAACACAGTTGTGAATAGCCTCTTTCTGTTTGTCACTCACTCTCAGTTCATTCATCTGTACAAGCATAATCCATTTTGTTATCCAAATCTATTACATGTACTACTTGTTGACTTAGCAACATTCCAGCGGGCTGCGGTCAATTAAAAAGTTCTGGAATTCCAGAACTTTTGTCACCGACTTTTTGCAGTCACTTTCCCAGACCCTAGTTTTAGCGTAGCGGTGATGTAATCCATCCGCAGCTGTGACGTACTAGGGTCTGGGTACGAGACTAAGTACCATTAGGAGCAGTTTTAGACAATGCCAACTACGCCAATACCTATCCACTGCCCCTTGATATACATATTTGGCATAAAGCGTCCGAGTACCAAACACAAGCGTTCCCATGACAATACCCATACGCATAATTAGAATTTTAATTATGGTATTACTTCACTAGCGTTGTTAAAATGCCTTCACGGAAACGAAAGAGGAAGGCTAAGCGACGAGAGGAATACCTCCTAAATCAAGACGACGAGTTGGCAGTGTTGCCGCGATATATCGCGAAAGGCGATATATCGCGATTAAATGTTTATATCGCGAAAGGCGATATATCGCGATTAAATGTTTATATCGCGAAAGGCGATATATCGCGATTAATCTTTAGTCATATCGCGAAATAAACGTGTACGGACGTAAGCAAAGATATACAGAAATAAAATTTAGAAACGTGCAGATAGTAAGCATACATTTAGATATATCAATGAAAATAATTTACTGTTACAGTTAAATCAGTTCGATTTGAATTTTGCCTTAGAAATATACATTTGCCAATGCAGCCTGCAAGATGCCATGCCCCCACGGGCGCAACCTTTTCTTCTTAAGGAAAATACCTAAGCAAAAATGCACAAGTACTTGCTTGCTGGTTTAGCATTTGGTAGGGACGTATATGACTCATGATTCCTCCACCACAAAACATGGATCATATTTTATGAAATTGATTTCTGCTGACAGGCTTCTTGGGAACATTGCGCAAGCTATCATGTAGCTAAAAAAAAACAATTGATTTTTTTTGTGCCATCCAAAGCCTCCCATACGGCAGTTTTGAAGGCTTTGTGATCAACGCTCATGAAATCGTCTGTGGTAGCAAGTACATTTAGCGTAAGTACACGCGTGGTAACCATAACTATTCACCCCAACGTTTAATAACCAAGCGATAATTGATCATGAATAATTTAATATATCGCGATATTTATATCGCGATTAAATGCTCATATCGCGATATATCGCGATATAGACGATTAAGGATGACGGTTATTTCGCGGCAACACTGCGAGTTGGAGTCCTCCAGAATTCGATACGATGCTGATGCGGAACAAAGGTGGGCGTCTGCTCGTGACATGCAGTGGCGTAGGAACTGTAGCGGCCGTATGGCCGCTACACTTTTTCTGTGGATTTTATTTTTAAAAATTTTTTTTCCAATGATTGCCATGTAGTATTAACAGCTCATGTTACTATGCATACATGTATGTACAACAGCCGCTCGAGGGTCTGGGGTATATCTTATACAAGGTAGAGCATACATTTTTGCGATCGAACAGGAACTATAGCTTTGATTAATATCAGTTGAAAAGTTGCTATATTGCGCGCTAGCAAATCGATCGACGTGCTAGCTCGGACTGTGTTTGCAGCTGCCATGTTAAATAGCTGCGATGAGCGAATTCTGTTCAGGCTCAGCTACCGAAATTACAGCATCTAAGAGCTTACCTGCCACTATTCCTCACTAACTACGAGCATTTTTGTTTCGGCATATTTACAACCGTCGTATACAGATCAGCTCAGTTTGATTGAAATAGTCGTAGAGAAGTAAATTTTAGAACGTATCTGTAAACCCATTGAAATATAGCCCTTTGATCACATAATTGCATTCTTTCATGAAAGATTCAAGTCTACAGTGTATAGCTGTTCATTAAAAGTGATCAAATTTCGTATGGATTTTGAACATAAAAGTTGCACATATAGCAAAGCTTCTGGGGCGGAGCCCCAGGCCCCAATGGGGGAGCTTACAGCGCTCCCCTAGCTGAGCGGGAGGGGGCACGGCCCCCTCCCGCACCCACCCCCTCTGTGCCCCTCCCATTTTTATTACGTACCCTAAGCCGCTACACTTTATAAGTCCTTCCTACGCCTCTGACATGTACAGAGCAAATCTGGAGTCAAACCGAGCTTCCAAGAGGTGGTGACAGGAAAAAAATTCTGTTGCGGTGCAAGCTTCTAATATAAGAGGCGGCGTTATGAACTGAACTCAGACGAGAAACGAGCTTCTAAGAGAGAAAGATTGGCGCGCGAGTTTGGAACTAGAACAGCAGCAAATGTAACATTACTGTAAACATTGTGTTGCTAGGCAATAAACATGGGAATTACAACGGCTGGATTTTATCATACAATCGTATTACTTCAACATTGTACTAGTTTGTACGGGTTGCAAAGTACATGTACACCTGTATACTAGTAGTCACTAATAAATAAAAAAATGAATGAAACAAGATATAAAAAATATTCTCTTTGAGAAAGTTAGCGGTATATAGGATTTGAAGGCATTGGTGGTGTAAAAAGGAAGGGAACAAGGGATTCAGTGGAGATACAATAATTGGGAAAGTTCACGAGAAAAGGGACCTAGCGTGTATTATAAAAAAGTATAATAAAAATGCATTACGTTTGATTTGCTATAACTTCCGAACAGTTAATGCTATCAACTTCCTATTTTCAACACTTCATACTGCACCATTTCTCTATGGTAAAATACATTTTGGAGTCTTGAACTTGCTCCGTGTCAGTATTGCAACGTTCGATACCCCACTGGGTTTAAACCCGCCATAACTTTCGGTAGGAGTAATCAACTCGCTTCAAATTCGGTTTTTAGATAGAGAGGTCCTATACCTATCGATTTGTTCTGTTCGTTAATTTTTATGCCATCCATTACGGAGATACAGTTGAACAAACTACGTGCACGTTTTCCCGCTTGATTCGCGCTAATGTTATAATCCCCGCCTCCCCATACATTGAGCGGAACGCAATTTGCCCAAATCATTGGCGCGAATCGAGCGCGAAAATGGGCACGTAGTTTGTTCAACTGTATCTCCGTAATGGATGGCATAAAAATCTACGAACAGAACAAATCGATAGGTATAGGACCTCTCTACCTAAAAACCGAATTTGAAGCGAATTGATTACTCCTACCGAAAGTTATGGCGGGTTTGAACCCAGTGGGGTATCGAACGTTGCAATACTGACACGGAGCAAGTGCAAGACTCCAAAATGTATTCTACCATAGAGAAATGGTGCAGTATGAAGTGTTGAAAATAGGAAGTTGATAGCGTTAACTGTTCGGACGTTATATGCAAATCAAACGTAATGCATTTTTATTATACTTTTTTATAATACACGCTAGGTCCCTTTTCTCGTAAACTTTCCCAATTATTCTTATATTTAACAACATAATTGTACTCATAATAGCACTGTATAGAACGTCATTACAATTATGTTGCTAAATATAGGAATAATTATTGTATCTCCACTGAATCCCTTGTTCCTTTCCTTTTTTACACCACCAATGCCTTCAAATCCTATATACCACTAACTTTCTCAAAGAGAATGTTTTTATATCTTGCAAGAAATTGGTTGTGAACACAGTCTATGTAAACTTTCCAGTGGCCCAGACCTGCCATAATCTGTAGTGATAGGCTAGCAATAATTTCACTGCCACCATATGTAAGGCTTCCAAAGCTTCTACCCCTGTGAAGCCTGGACTTAAAAAAAAAATCTCAAAACTGCTTTTGTACTATATGAGCTACTATACAAATATTCAGAGTATGTTGCTCAGCTCCCTAGATGAAATAGGGGCCATGTATGAGGGGCACCACTTAGAATTTGCAAACACACACACGTACAGACACACACATATATGCAGGCACATATACACACACAATCACAGATGCACAACACACACAAGCAATCAAAGCAATCACTAATGTACATCAGGGTTGGCAGTCCGGGTAAGGATAGCTTTTCGAATTTAGAGGTGGTGGCAAGAGGTGAGGCAAGATTATAGCTGGTGCCTCCGTATCTTAGGCTTCACACACAGAGTACAAGGTGTCATTGGCAGTATGTAATGACCTGGGCACCCTCGCTTCCAATAGTGCTAGGGGGTTAAATGAAGAGGTGAGAAGTGATGGGCAAGTCTAGAGCCATTGCCTTTCCCATGTACCAGTTGGATAACAGCTTTGGCAAGTTTTGGAGTGGTCAGGAGACATAGCTCCACTGAGGTGGTAACTATAGCTGCATGATGGCCGAGGTGGTCATAGCTTGCCTTAAAGAACATCTATTGTTTCCATCAGAGTCACCTTGACCATATTTCCCATGCAGCCATTAAGTGGTGACTTGGCCTGCATGGCCTCAGTTCAAGGTGCACCTCGTGCCATGGAAGCTACATGTGTGTATTGCTTGGGCATTGCACCCCATTAAAAGGGGGCTGTAAACTATACATGAACATTAATTAAAGGTGTAGTACACTTTCAAAAAGGAAGATTTCAAGGAGCATCAGATGTGTACATGAGTCACAAGCCCATTCCCAATTAACATGAGGATGGGTGGTGCACTGCAAACTGTTGTCTTTTCAAATGAGGATTAAGGGCTAACCTCCTATAGCAATTACCAATACTCCTGAAACAAAATGGGTAACAAGTTGTCTTTGATCTGTAGTAGCCCACCATAAAAAGCACTATTTCACAAGCACAGCACTATACAAGCACTTCTTAACAGGTGCTGCACAATAGCACTACTTCACAGGCACAACACCATAGCACTACTTCACAGGCATTGCACCATAGCTCTACTTCATAAATTCAGCACCATAGCATTGCACTATTAGCACCATAGTAGTATACAATCAGCACCATAGCACTACACAATCAGCACCATAGCACTACACAATCAGCACCATAGCACTACACAATCAGCACTATAGCACTACAAATCAGAACCATAGTACTAACCAACAGCACCATAGCACTACAAATCAGAACCATAGTACTAACCAATCAGCACCATAGCACTACATCAGCACTAAACAGGGATGGCACTACTTCACATGCACAACACTGTAGCACTACTTCACATGCTTCACAAACACAGCACCAAAGCATTGCACAATAGCACTACTTGATAAACACAGCCCATACATGTAGCACTACACAATAAGCACCACAACACCACTTCACAAGCATAGCACCATAGCACTACTTCAGAAGCACAGAGCCACCATCAGGTGTGTAGGAAGGTATTTAAAGGTGGGGGGTACAATAAATAAGTGTGTCTATAGGCTGAGGACCTGACTCAGAAATTTTAGGATGTCATATAGCACTTCCCCCCCCCCCCACTCCCCTCTCCGTGTGTACTTTTAAACATCATACAGAATAAAGGTGAGGGGGGGAGGGGGGCAATGCCCCTCTACAAGAATAAAATGGAGGCAATGGCCCACATGGCCCTTTCTTCCTCACACAAGCAATGCACCATAGCATAATTTCACAGCCACTGTGTCAAGCACTCCTTCACAGTCACTGCACCATAGCACTACTTCGCAAGTATAGCACCATCAGGCGTGTAGGAAGGTGGGGGGTGCATATAAATGAGCATGTCTATAGGCCGAGGGGGGAGGGGGGAGGGGGGAGGGGGAGGGGGAAAGGATGGCGTGTAGCACCCCCCTCCATTTATATAACCCATAGCACTACGTCACAAACACTGCACCATAGCCCTACTTCATAAATGCAGCACCATAGCATTACACTATTAGCATCACAGCACTACACAATCAGCACCATAGCACTACACAATCAGCACCATAGCACTACACAATCAGCACCATAGCACTAAACAATCAGCACCACAGCACTACGCAATCAGCACCTTAGCACTACACAATCAGCACCATAGCACTACTTCACCCACGGCATTACTTCAGCACCATAACAGGGATGGCACTACTTCACATGCACAACACCATAGCACTACTTCACATGCTTCACAAACACAGCACTATAGCATTGCTTAGTGTAGGATTATTACTGATTGTTATCACGCGCACCGCACGTGAGTATACAATACATTATACCACACTGCACAATGTCACTACTTGATAAACGCAGCACCATAGCACTACAAAATAAGCACCACAGCAAGCATAGCACCATAGCACTACTTCAGAAGCACGGTGCCACCATCAGGTGTGTAGTAAGGTATTTAAAGGTGGGGGTAAAAATAAATGTGTCTATAGGTTGAGGACCTGACATAAATTTTAGGATGGTGTATAGATCGTACTGAATAAAGGTGAGGGGGGGAGGGGGGGGCAATGCCCCCCTATGACAATGAAATGAGGGCAATGGCCCCCATGGCCCTTGCTTCCTCGCACAAGCACTGCACCATAGCAGTACATCACAAGCACTGCACCATTGCACTTTCTTCACAAGCACTGCACCATATCAATATGCAATCAGCACAATAGCACTACTTCACAAGCACAGAACGATGGCACTACTTCACTAGTACTGCACCACAGCACTACTTCACAAGCACAGAACGATGGCACTACTTCACTAGTACTGCACCATAGCACTACGTCACACAGAGGCACTCTGCTTCATAAATGCAGCACCATAGCACTACACAATTAGCACCATAGCACTACTTCACCCATGGCACTACTTCAGCACCATAATGGGTACTGCACAATACAACTACTTCACAAGCACAACACCATAGCACTACTTTACAAGCACAGTAAAAGCACTTCTTATAACTGGCACTGCACCAAAGCACTAGTTTGTGTTGCAAGCGTTGTGCAAAGAAGGCAGCAAGACCTATAGTAAATGTAGTATACAGCAATCGTACTTGTCCCCGGAAAGCCTTTTCCTAAATGAATCAATCACCACCCTCCTGATATCTGCGATGTATTATAATGTGGCTATGAGTTAATCGAAGGCGTACGTATTAATACCGAGTTGGCACGAGAGTCCACGTGCATTGCACAATCGCCTCAATTACTTGTAAACTTTACTTCGCTTATCGCTAGTTGTAAAGTCAAAGCCAGCCGTAACGAGATTGTTTCCACTTTAATTTCCAGCAAGCAAAAGTCACTGTGCAAAAAGTTTGTTATACGATAGTGTATATTTATGCGTATATTTGAGGAATGCGCAAAATATAACCTGTGTAGTATATTTGAAGTGTACGACCGCGTATATTTGAGAATACGCAAGTGTCAAATACGTCACCGTTTATATAAGCACACCTTCAAAATAAACGATAGTGTATTCTTAAGAGTATATTTGAATAGAGGCGTATATTTCATTCCAATATACCACAGAATTAATTCATGAGTGGTCAGACCCGTACCCGGACCCACGTGAGGTAGGAAGCATCGAAGTCTGGGAAGGAGTGCTACTTTGCTTCTATTAATGCTGCTGGACGTCAAAGATTAGCTATGTCTGCTTGGTGTACCCGTATATGCGGCGGTAAATTTTGTAAGCGGTAGGCCGGGCCCATGGTGCATGGCTATGGCCTATGCTAACTCGCCAGTTGAGTTTGGTCATGATCACATCGGATCCCAGTAAATGCTACAATGGAAGCAGTAGAATGCCTACACAGTAGACCTCTATTGGACCCCTGTACAAATGTTTGTGTAGTACGATAAAAAGTGCTCCAATTAGAAATGTGGTTAACTAACCGTGCATGTGATTTGTAGATTTTAGGCGGGCTATTTCATGGTCGTGTTGCTTTTGGTATGAACAGACAGAAGGACTATAAGAATCGCGCTGAGATCAGAGTTTTGATTGTTAAATGGCAATAGTTCGTCTTTCCAGAGTTTACAAGTTACCGGTATTATGTGTTGCAGTTGCTAAAGAATGAATTCACCTTTCTCTATTTGCACTAGGTTGGCAAGTGTCCTAAGTGTTCCCGTTCGGTTGAACAACCGAAATGATAGAACAACAGGCACAATGGAGCGCGAAGGTATAGGCCTATTCATTTGTTGTGTTTTGCTAAGGTTTTTTTTTAACTTGCAGACTCCGACCGGACGGTATGGTAAGTGTTTAACCCGCACTGTTCCATTGTTTTAAGTCAAATAGGATACAAGAAAGGTAAGCATATCACTTACCCGATAATGTATCTGTTGCTTTATATATAGAATCATGTATAAACAGAACGAGGATATGATATGTGGTGAGTGAAATAATTTTTTTTACGATATGAATTTATTGTTCGTATTCTGTACAGGTGCCTTGGATCGAATATATGCAGATTGCCGCCTCGGACTGTTAGTTTGTTGTTTTGTTGTACATGTGCAAAATGATTAAAATTTTAAATTGACTAAACTGGATCGGGAACGAGGGGTGGGAGTGGTAGGAGGATAATATACGGAATATGAAGCACTTAGTATACGGTGACCGACAACGTAGCCACAAAGTGAATTCAACGGTTTGCTAAGCAACCACAAATGTCGCGTGATCGGTTATATTTGAATATACGCACCTGCGTATATGGTCTATACGCTGGTGTGTATATTTAAGGTGTATATTCAAATATACGCTATAGAATACGCTATCGTATAACAAAGTTTTTGCACAGTGAGTGGTACTGGGTCTTTGGGGCGGAGAATAGGCGGAGCCAGATATAAATTGCATATTCATGTACTCGGAAGAACGGGAAGCGCGTTAGGATACATTGGTGGCGCGAATCGAGCGGGAAATATGCACTAACTTTGCACTGCCATATTACCGTAACGGATAATATACAAATCAACGATCTGAACAAATCAATAGCTACAGGACTTCATTATGTATGTTCCGAATTTGATGCGTTTTCAACACTCGCACCTCGAGAAATGTGGATTTCTAACCTGCGGGGTTAACGAGTGCTGTACCCGCTGCACGGAAAATAATAGATTACAAAAATCGATTTCCACAGAGAGAAATTGCTTGGGAACAAGTGTACGAAATTTGAAATGAAACGATTGTACCGTTGCGAAGATATGTTGTTAAGTGTAACGTGCAATTTTTATAGTGATAAAATTATAACCCCACAAGCCCGATTTTGCTGGACACTGTCCTATATATTGTAATTTTATATATCAAGACCCACGGCAGTGGGTCCTATGTAGGATTGCCTTCGTATTGACTTTAGTGGGCGTGGTTTTCGATTGAGCGTTTTAAAACGGTAACGAAGCGTTGCCATTACTCGCCAGCTCGCATATAATCATGACAGATATGCACATGTAACGTGAGCTTCGCTAAACAGTGCCGTTTACGTGGAGTGACAAGTCGGTTCCAAAATTCCGCCATTTAATTTTTGTTCTTAGTCTTCCGTTCATCACGTATAACTCGCGACAGAAACGTCGTAAGAAGACGAGATTAGCGTCAAAATGTTGCATTTTATTTCCAAACGTGCCCTTTCATACAAATAAGACCTACAGTTGTTAGCTGGTGATGAAATGCCGTGAAATGACCCAAGCAGGTGCAATTCATTATCGGTGAAAATTCTCGGTTGCCTAGCAGTTGCAATGACATACGCGTCGTAATTTACTGTTGCCAGGCTACGCAAACGTACGCAGCTACAGACACGTTTGCAATAGGCGGTTCTAATTAAGAAAAGGAGTCAAGCCAAAGAAAACGGCTCGTTAGCAAGGAGAAGTCTGAGTTTAAGAAATCCGAAGAACAAAGGTAGGCCTATCAATAAAAAAAAGAGGCCTATATATACTCAGACTACACATAAGAGGAATCTAAGCGTCCTATACATCGCAACGAATACACTAAGCCATCTATTATAAAAAAACTAGGGGAACAAGTAAATCAAAAACTTCTCTATCGAGAAAGTGATTCGTGGGATGTAGGATTGGTGGTGCAAAAAGCAAGGAAACAAGGTACAGTGTGTTAAAGTGAGGTTTGGTAGGATCCTACAACTCACAGTCCTGAATTTGCAAATTTAGGACTGTTATAGTTGTAGGATTCTATCAAAACTCACTTTAACACACTGTACCTTGTTTCCTTGCTTTTTGCACCACCAATCCTACATCCCACCAATCACTTTCTCGACAGAGAAGTTTTTGATTTACTTGTATATATTTATAGGGACAGAATTGCCCGTGCATCTTAACCGCTAAACGACCGGGGTACTCTCGTAGTGACACCAATATATCATATTATGTGGTAGCTACTCCACAGCAGCCGTTCTATCAGCTCGACCTTCGCTTTTTGGGGGTTTCAAGCCTACATGTATATAGTAATACTAAGTCTTACTTCCAAGATGCGTCCCTCGTTCACAGTCCAATTGAAGTTCGATGTTGTACATGTACGTCTGGCTAGCAAGACTAGCGTATACGAAGAATTATAGATAGCGATCGAGTGTAATGCTATTATATCCACAATACTAATCAGATGGGTACAAATATAGGCTTGATACCCAACCCTCCGCCAAAAGGCTAGCCATGCCTAGTCTCGTTCCCAGACCTTATATATTGAGAAACAAGGTGTTTCTCAATAAATAGGGTCTGGGAACGAGACTAGGCGACGATCAAAATGGTTCGGAAGGATTTTACGTAACAGCGATGGCTTTCCTGCCTTGCAGACATACATTTAACGTATTACAAGACAATAATAATAATATGTTTTAATAAATTAATTAGCTGTTTTAATAACGTGATAAATCTCTATAGTACCTAGTGAGTTTAATGGTGCAATCAGATTTTTAAAATCATAATTGTAAGCCGAGTTATGCATTGATGTCCTCAATTTCTTGAGATGTGTACAATATTGCGGCTGGGACTGGATTAGAGTAGATTCTCCCTCCCTCACGCGCACTCGCTACAGCACGTCGGATTGTTCAATCTTAATTCCTAATCACGTGCACGCGTACAAAATGAATTATTTATAATTATTGCAATGTTCGACACTCCCCCTTGACTTGCTCACAGCAAGTCAACAAGGGTCCCTAGCTAACTCCTCTAATCTGTAACGTGCAATCTGAGCAGCAAGTCGTTGTGGGCGAGGCCTAGTCCTGCCTCCCCCGGAAGATCCATCATTAGCACGCACCGGTTCAGGTTCATCCTCATGACCTTCACTCCTGGGCACAGTAGTTTGATCAGCAGCACAATGGGTTGTGGCTGCTTCAGTCGTGATGCTCGCTTCTAGCGGGTAGAGAGGTCTGATGGGACGATTAAGTAGGGAGGTCTTCTTGCCAGACTGCACACGGAGGGATGCTCCCCTCACTGCCCCATCAGATCCTTCCAGCAACCTTTCAATTTTGCCTAGCCGCCACTGCATTCTGGGTTGGTCTGAATCATGCACAAGCACAACGTCTCCAGGTGCAAGAGTGCTACATGCATTTTGTGACCTCAGAGAATAGGTCATAAGCTCAGGTAGGTCAGCATTTTGTAGTCTTCCTTCACATCTCCCTATTCCATCCACACCTCAGTACAATCCAAGCTGCTGCTGCCAGAGACTGAACTGTTCACTCCGAGTAAGCATCTTCTGTGATATTCCTTGACCCAATAAATTTCAGCATGTCCAATATCCTCATCTGTTACCAAACTACCCTTGATCTTGGACTTCAAGATTGAGATAAACTTCATGACATGGGCCGTCACCTTTAGAAGTCGACCCAGAGTGCTAAACTGTTCACAGTTAAGAATGGCTTCACCTTGACAGGTATCATGAGTGAAAAGACTGGAGAACGCAGGATGATCCTTAACTCGCGTTTCAATGAGGCATTCGTCTGGAACAGGGTGTAGGTCAGGACAATGCGGCTCAAATTCAGGATCACTGATCCAAGTGGGTCCGGTCATCCACAGAGTGCTGTCAATGAGTTGTGACAAATTAACACCTCTTGAGGGTAGGTCTGCTGGATTCTGTTCACCAGGGCAGTGATACCAACAGCCACTTGGCACTAAGCTCAGTATCTCATTCACACGGTTTGGACGAATTGTTTCCACTCCTTGTCCCCAATATAGTACGATCCTAGAGTCCATGTAACATATTGGACGGCCCAAATTTTGTTCAGGTTGTAATGCTTGAGTGATGCTGGTTAGAAGACAAGCTAACAGGAGTGCAGACAACAGTTCCAATCGAGGAATCGTCTGGCCATGTAGGGGCACAACTCTCGTCTTAGATGCTACTAGGCGTGTGACACATTGATCTGCTGCCCTCATTCTCAGGAATACCACAGCAGCGTATGCCTTCTGCAATGCGTCACAGAACCCGATCAGGGTACAGGTATAAGAAGTAGTTCCAGTGAAACTATCGAAGTAGCACCGAGGAATGCAGAGTGTCAGTTCCAGTGAAACTATCGAAGTAGCACCGAGGAATGCAGAGTGTCCGGGATTGCTCCAGACCCAACAACAGGCAATTCCACTTGGTCAACAACACCCCTGACAGCATCTCATCCCAGTTCAGCCTTGCCACACAACCATCCTGAAAAGGCATCTTAAACTGAACAGTGATAGGAGAAAGAAGGCCTAAAGGATCATAAATCCTTGCAGACAGACCAATAACGTTCCTCTTTGTAGGCTTCATAGCAGTGATGTCACGGAGAGAGCTGAGGTCACACACAAGTTGATCATCCAGTGGTTTCCACTTGACACCAAGTAACTTCACAAATTCTGGAACCTCGAACTTGTCTCCTAGGGCATTCTTGGTATATCACTCATCGTCGCATGTGACAGGATTCTCAGTGATCCTCGATCTATGGTGCTGGGATTCCAGAGATGCCAAATGTTTCTGGAGTGCTGGGAGGTTAGTCACAAATTTCCTTAGATTGAAGCCAGCTTCCCCCAATCGCTCCCTTGCCTTCATTACCAAAAGTAGAGCCTCCTCTTCAGTATCCGCTCCTGCTGTCAGATCATCAACATAGATAGAACGGATAAACATGTCCACAAACGACGGGTCACTGCTTCTGTAGCGTTCAATGTGATGTTGCAAGGTGGCATTGAGAAGAAACGGGCTAAATGTAGGTACTTGAATAAATTGCGGATGAGTACCGAAAATCCGTGACCCAATAAACCTTCAAAAATTGTGACACAATTTTTCGGAGACATTGCGAAGCCCGAAGAAGAAAGAAGCTGTACACTACGAGTAACACCAAATTTGGCAAAACTGCTGTACGATTTAGGTAGCACACTGGTGGACTTAAGTTTTAAAGAGTGTTTCGTACAATTGATTTGCTCGATTATTTGTATAGGGCACGCTCAAACAAATGCCTTCATCTGACAACTATAGAATTTTAAGTATGAATGAGAGGCGCAAACAAAAAGCTGCCCAAACGCTCTGGTAGAGATGGTTTTGTATGCTTTCCAAATTTCACAAACATTGGCTGATGCGCAAGGTGGTATTTAGTGTGCAACAGCATTCGAACACAGATAACGATAAAGCTTGAGGTAATCGCGTTAGCTTTGTATTTATCATACACAGAGCACTCATTTACATACGTTTCCGTGCATACCTTTGATTATCCAAGTTGCTCTGTTGAGTATGTTGCTTTTTAAGAGATCACAAAACAGTGTTCCAATTAAAACGCATCCGTACTCTCATCGGGCGTTCCCTTCCACTTGCGAATTATGTTATGCTTCCTTTGTGTTACATGCCTTATAAAAATGGTTAATATTGGTTGATGCGCAGGGTATGTTTTGTTGGAAAATATAGAGGTTATGAATATTCATTACATTATATCTAGCATGGCAACGTAAACGGTTCATCGCATTCCTTTGTAGTTTTCACAGCACAATGAAGACTTCTAATGACTTGACGGCATACATTGATGGTTTTAAGAATAATATCAGTGGAAATAATGTACTACTAGTCCCATTTATCAGGAATGGTTTAGTGCTTTATGTGTTCAACAAGCTAAGTAACAGAAATGCAAATGAAGCTGCTGAAATACTGGCCTCATTGCAAGGAAGGCATATCATTAACATTAATGCTTTTTCTATGTTTAAATGAAAAAAAACAAGAGCTTGGAATTAAATTGTCAAGCTTCTGAGAGCAGCAGTAAAATAATCCACTTTCTGAATCTGAAGACTCACAAAACTGCCTCAGTCAACATGTCATGTTTAATCTTGCAGCTGTTTTCTTTTATCTGAAAGAGAAACCTTAAAATACTTGTCGTTGCTTAACATGTTTTCGTTCTGCATTACAGAAGGACATGAAAAATGAACAGATCTTGCTGCAGTTGCAAGCACTAGGCTTGATGGGAAAATTAGTGACTGACCCATCCAGATGCATCAGCTGTACAACCAACATCTCAAGAACCTTGGTTGCATATTGTACATCAGAACTTGTTTGCAAAACTTGTAAAAGAGCTGAAGTGCTAGCGTTAGAGACAAGATCTGATATGTTTGATATGCCTTTAGATCCTTTTTAAACAGTACTTCAAAATGTGCAAAATAGTGGTTGAAGTGAGCCAGAGAAGTAAAGGATGCGCAATTGAATGAATACCTTGAAGGAAGTTTCCAACCTTTCTCCTGAATTATCTGCCCAATGCAGCTCAGCTCCAGTGCATAACATGTTTGCAGAGCACACTTTAGCTCTGTCTGACTTTCATCTCCGAACAGCATGAAATGGATTTGTTGATGGAATTGTATAAAGTAAAATCAATGGTACTATGGCATGGCTTTCTTATATAAAAGTCAAGCAAAGCAAGACACAGTTATTGCATTTTCCATCATACAGGCTCAATGGGCAAAACAAAGCACATATTGCTAACATTCAATAGAAGCGTTGTGTAGAAAAAAAAAAGAAAGAAAGATGCAAGTTTTAGAAGGAAACTCAGTGGAGAAAAAAAAATTAAGCTCATTTTTGAATGGATTTGTATAATGAACCAACTATAGAGGTCAAGCAAATTCAATATCAAAAGCGACCTATACTTTGCGCATATATAGTTTATTGATGGCCTATAATGGTCATATAATTTCAGTTAAGACCTCAGGAAAATATAAAATTGCAAAAGTGACTGCTTGAAACAGAAGAAGAACGAGAACACGCTATAACTTTAATATGACTTTGTGGGCGATATTAGTGGATTTGGTCACTGGTGACCTTTCTATGAATGCAATTGACAATTAGGTACATAATATATGATAGAAGTGTGTACCAGAGATGTATAAGAAGTTTCAAGTGATTATATATCATTCTTCCGTAGATACATCTAAACCAAGCGTAACCGTCACAGTTTTTTTTATCAGTCCCCAATCAAACCGCGTACATTAGCGGTCACGCATAAAATTGTCTTTGGCGCTTTATAACTTCGAGCAACAAGTGCAAGTAGTTAAATCGATCAATGTCTCTGAGCTCAGCGTTGTTATGTACCGAGGATTGAAACATGTCCCAAAATGTGGCCCAGTCAGTTAGTTGTCCATCAAATGGTTTCAGCTCCACCTTTGGAAGTTTCACCTTTGGTGCTCTTCTAGCATCCAGCGGAAGTGCTGATGTTTGGGCTGTAGGATCTTGAGGCGGAATAGTGCTCCTCGTTGGGGGTCTATCCTCATCTAAACTCACTGGAACGTCGCGGTTCATCGTTGAGGACTGATCTCTTTCAACCATGCTGGTTTCTCGCGGACTGGAGGCGGAAGACTGCTGACCCTTGTTTGGCTCGTGTCGCTCGATAGCGCAAATCTCTGATTCTAAATCGATGATAGCCAGTTCCACCTTTTCGCGGTAAATGTCCGCCTGCTCAATCTCTTCCTTAATCTCGTCTTCTTCCGTTATGGCTTCGAGAATATCTGCATCAAGTTTTGTGATAGTAGCTTGCTTTTCCCGAAGATTTCAGCCATTCGTTTGAGTACAGCGAGGGAGATTCTATGGTGGCAGTTACCTGCGCGATAATTCGGGAGGTCGACGCCTTATACCCAGCCCGCATCCGTTTCCTTTTCGCAACTTGTTCAGACATGTTCTTGGCTTCGATAGGACCATGTACAATATTGCGGCTGGGACTGGATTAGAGCAGATTCTCCCTCCCTCACGCGCACTCGCTACCGCACGTCGGATTGTTCAATCTTAATTCCTAATCACGTGCACGCGTACAAATTGAAATTATTTATAATTAATGCAATGTTTGACAACATGCATAATAAATGAGATAAGACATCTTCCAAGATCGCGTTTGCCGCTTGCACGAATTGATGGTGAATCCGTGAACTGAGTTAAATGCTTTTCTAACTCTTCTTACTGCCTTATGCTTGCGTATGTACATACTTTAATAGTAGTCTCGCGTGCCATGACGTAGATACCACGTCTGGAGACTTTCACCAACATTCCGTGTGCAGCAAGGAAGTAATTTTCAGCCAAGAAGTAATTTTCAGCCAAGTCACATGCCTTTGTAGTCAGAAGGGCGACCAAGAGAGCATACCTTTGCCGTGTATTATCAAGCGTCAGCAGACCCCTTTGTGGGTACTATATTAGTATATACATTCTTAAACGGGCACACAACGAAACTAGTCTGTATTGAAAAACAAAGTATAGCCTACCACAAGAATTAAACCCAGGGTGTAATTGGACGACTTTTCACCTTCGCGGGTGGGGACTGCAATCTAATAAGCTAGCTTATGAAACAACAAGTGATGTGATTGATACGCTTATTTTTCATAAGGAGCAACATTTTCCTGCGAGGTCTGAGTGTCTATTGTAATTGTTAAACGTAACAACCATGCACTATAACGTTTTAACCTATTGAAAGTATGATGCGTAACCCTTAGGACTGATTTACGCTACTTTATTATCCAGACCCAACCCACTATTTATACCACTCTCCCACTGTTACGGCTGTTAGCACTACTCACTTGTAAAATACCACAACATAAGGCATGCATAGTTACACATTTATTAGAGTTTGTACATAAGGAAGCTATATACAGTATACTCTCTATAAATCGCCGTTCTAAATGCAATTAAGCTATAGATATCATGCACGATCGGTATACTGAAAAACATAGTATAGCGTGCTTCAAGAATTAAGCATATAAATGCATGACGTTAAAAGTGGCTGTTGGCGCACGCGGCTGCTCGTGGCTGGGCGCAGCCAAGAGAACGTACCTGGCAGTCTCCAGTCAGGGGCAAACACTCGATGAGTCCGATGACACATGCACATGCAAACGTACAAATACATGTATATAGCATACGTACCGAACATCTAGACCAATCGACGGCCGCCAAAAGGGACCGCCACACTGTCTGACATTATTACACTCCTCCCCCATTAATTTCTTGTAGCGCGACCTTCCTGGTGGGTAAGTTTCGGAATCGTCATGTTACGTTTCCTACGAGCCGGATCGTCCTCTTGCCCTTCCAACCTGCAAGGGTGACTAGAGCGTGTCGTCCTCTTGACATTGAGAGCCTTCCGCAGGCGTGACTTGTGCGGATCGTCCTCTTGACGTTGAGAGCCTTCCAATTAACAGGCGTGATTTGTGCGGATCATCCTCTTGACGTTACGAGGGCATTTATCTAGTTGAGGTTCCGTCATTAGTATTCATTGCTATTACTACGGATTCCGACAGGCGTGAAATGGTGATGGCAGTCAGAGGCGTAGGATTCGGTAGGAAAAACTCGTCGCTAATGTAGCATCGCGAGGTAGCTATTGGAGCACGCGGCTGCACGTGGCTGGGCGCAGCCACGAGAACGTACCATGCAAACAACTCAATGACACATGCAATCGTACAAATATATAGCCGAACATCTAGAACAATCGACGGCCGCCTCGGGCTGGTTGAGCCCCAGACGGCGAGCCCAGACAAAAAAGTGAACCGCCACATTGTCCGACATTACTACAACTGGGCTGGTTGAGCCCCAGACGGCGAGCCCAGACAAAAAAGTGAACCGCCACATTGTCCGACATTACTACAACAGAACTAATAAGTATCCTGAAAAACAAAGTATAGCCTGCCACAAGGGAAACAAAAATAAATAAATATATATTTTAACCTCGCGGGTATAGGTAACCCAACCTTCGCGTAGACCCAGCTATAGATCTTAAGACTATAAGATAACAAGGGATGCGATATAAACGCATCGGTTGATTTATTTATTCATGAGGTCCGTGCGTTTACCTGTTTGAGTGTTTCCGTCCGCGTTAAAGAAATAACTGAGTAGATCTTGTGCCAGGAATGATTTTTAAAGGAGGAGGTGGTATATAAATAGTAACGCAGGCCGCAGCAATTGATGAGCAAATTTGCCCATTAAAAGACCTAAACGCTTGGATCCAACCGGAAATCACGTGAGCTTAACATTCTCAGAATGGCACAGCAAGGGCGGACGCAGCTGGGATGGGAGGCCCGGGCCCCCCCCCCCCCCCCCCCCCCCCCCCCCCGGCCTATACCACGCGTGATGCGTACTTATTCTTTGTCGAATACTCTCGAATTTTTCAAAACGATCGAAACTAAAGTAAGATCTAATTTCGTATGTAATGTTTCCTTCATCGCGAAAAACCTTAACTCCCACAGAGCTAGCGTCACGATCACAATGGAACAATATAATGTGGAAATCTTACGGTAACAAGAATCACATGCAAGTCGATAAACAAATGCATGCAATGGTTAAACCATATATAATAGCGTTGCCCTCCGCCCCATCACTAAAAAAAATGACTCGTGTTTGAACGAGCGCATTGTCGTATGTTGAGCGCCGCTGCGTGCCGTTCTTCACCATTTCTTTCCAGAAATGTAGAAACAGTACGCGCTAGCGTTAATGATTACGACGATACGCTCGTTTAAACATGAGTAATTTTTTTTGTGGAGGCGGAGGGTGGGGGGGGGGGGGGGGGAGGGGGGGCTTAGGACACGTACACTACGATATATATCCATTGCTTACATCAGAATATCTGTTGAAACAAATTCTAATTGCATGCATTTTGAACACTGCAAACACTGTGCAATTATTATATGATTATTATCAGTACCCTGTCCAACCGCTAATCCGCTATTCGCCGCCATTTAATAGCCTTTCGCCCCAGTTTCAGGCATCAACATGGATAGATAGTCTGTGTTGCCAAGTATGGGACCCCCAAAAGCATTCTCACACAAACTTGCTGGCTACGTCGTTTTTACGTTGTAAAGACTGGCAAATCAAGTGCTTCTTAGTACTTCATCGGTAATTGTGGGGAGATGTGTTAATTATAGGGAGTGGTGTTAATAGTGGGGAGAGGTGTTAATAGTTGGGATAGGTGTTAATAAGTGGGGAGAGGTGTTAATAGTGGGGAGGTGAGTAGTGGGGAGAGGTGATAATAGGGGGAGAGGTGGTGTAGTAATCCGGCTTAGACAAGACACAATAGAGCGGGCCCATTGTGCCTATTGCGGCGCAGCGCGGGCCGAAAGGCTGGAGCATCATTTATATTTGTGGTGTCTCGTGCATTCTAATACACAACCAGTTCTACACGGCCAACAATTTGAGTCCGTATCGGAAGCGAATACACTGCTATGGGATGTAATTCGTGCCAAAACTACACCACACATTGTTTACGACGCACACCATACCCAAAATTGCACAGTCTGGGGACCCAACCGATGCAAGTCGGGTCCCCATACCGGTCGCATGTGTCGATCGTGCCAAAACTCGCGTAGACACACCGATATCATTTCAAAATTTCTCTACTGTTTTATAATAAGACGTTCCTCTTTATTTCTCGTATACAACAACATGGCCACGCTTTGGACTTGTCTTCGAGGAAAGTTTTTTATCTTTTAGTATTGCACCCTAGTATGACCAACAAGCTCAAGGAAGCTGGTGGAGGTGAGGCTAACGTTTAGAATGACGGTGTAAATTGCATTTCATTCTGAAGCTGCCTGTGTATGCTAACACGCGTGCATGCTACTCAGTAGTTATCAGTGTTATCACTAGCTAATAGTTTATGGTCACTCAATTGTTCTTTCCAGATCTCCTGAGTGATGACAACCGGTCTGTCGACTCCAACTCTCACGTATGTTTTGATCAGTCGTCTCGGTGCACTAGGTAATGTTCGTGGGCGTTTTAATTTACCTACTTTACGGGGATAAATACGCAGAACCGTAGCCAGGGGCGGATCCAGGAATTGGGAGCGGGGGGGGGGGGGGGGGGCAAAGGTGAGGGTGTGGCAGGGGGTGGGGCAAATCAGGAGGCGTAGCCACCCCGGGGAGGGTGCGGGAGGGGGCTGTAAGCTCCCCCAGCGGGGCCTGGGGCATAGCCCCAGAAGCCAACGCTTTTTGCGTTGTAAACCCCCCAAAAGTACTTGGCTATGAATATTTAATTTCTATTTGGCGGGGGGGGGGGGGGGGGGGGGGGGCAGAACCCAGTTGCCCCCCCCCCTCCTAACCTGGATCCGCCACTGGTAGCTTTGTGTTTTTGGTGTGTGTTGTGCCCAGACACGCGGTACTTTTACATGTGTATCTTGCTGTTCTGTGTAGTTTTCTTTTCACAACATTGGGGGTGTGGAAAGGAAATGAGGGGTGGAGTAATTAGGTGGGGACTGGGGCTTTGATCATCATCTGTGTGCCTGATACACGTCTGCCATAGTAAGCTGACATTCTTGGGGATGTCTGCGCGCGTAAATATAGGCCTACTTGCATGTGTATGCACGCACGTATGTACACATGTGCATGATTGTGAGTGTGAGTGTGTGTGAGTGTGTGTATGTATGTGTGCTTTATGGTCCTCTATGTTCTTTCCAGACCTGCTGGGTGATGAGCACCGGACCATCAATTTTCAACTTCAACTCTCGTGTATGTTAATTCTACTAGCTTGCACTAATTAGATGAAGGAATCTAATTGTGTCCATGATTCAAAAGATTATGCAGGGTATTAACAGGACCATAGATCTCTGATTTAGGTTGTGTGTGCTGAATAATTGTCCTGCACGAAAAAGCGGTGATCAACATTTAGCCTGCACACTACCTTATAGTATTTCAGCACATAATTAATTATTTTGTGTACAACCAGTTGTTCTGTTTAATTAATTCTCCCACTCTACTTACTCTATGATGTACATGTATATTAAAGTTAAATGCTCATTATTATAATACTGGTCCAAAAAAAAATTCTCCTGTAAGTGTACATCAAGTAATGTAGTACCTGAAAGCACTTGGGGGGGGGGGGGGGGGGGGGGGGGCATGCACAGCTATACAATTATTTATGGCCTTGATAAATCAATCATGACCCAATGTGCTTTGATCTTTGTATGAAACATTTTGGGACAACCAGAATAAGTTGGACGCTAAATTAAAATTAAACAAAACTGAGAGTGAGCGCAGCATAATTAACAGATCTAGGCCAAATAGGATTTTGAAGAATACTTGGAGAGGATGGGGGAGGGGGTGTGACCAAAACCCAAATAGATATTCTCACATAGCAACGTTACTATGTATTGCACCTTGAATAGTTTATGGGACAGTGTCCAGCAAAACCAGGCTTGTGGGGTTATAATCTTATCATTATAAAAATTGCACGTTGTACTAAACAACACATCTTCGCGACGGTACTACCTTTTCCTTTCAAATTTCGTACACTTGTTCCCACACCATTTCTCTGAGTGAAAATCGATTTTTGTGATCTACACTTTTTCCGTGCCGTGGAAACAACAATCGTTAACCCCGCGGGTTAGAAATCCACATTTCTCTACGTACGAGTGTTGAAAACGCGTCAAATTCAGAGTGTGCATAGAAGAGTCCTGTAGCTATTGGTTTGTTCTGTTCGTTAGTTTCTGAATCATCCGTTATGGAGATACAGTTGAGCAAACTACAGGCACATTTTCCCGCTTGATTCGCGCCAATGTTATGATCACCGTCTTCCCATTCACTGAGCGGGATGTGATTTGCCAAAATCGTTGGCGCAAATCAAGCGGGAAAACGTGCCCGTAGTTTGTTCAACTGTATCTCCGTAACGGATGATATAGAAATTAACGAACAGAACAAACCAATAGCTACAGGACTCCTCTATGTGCAACCCGAATTTGACGCATTTTCAACACTCATACATGTACGTGGAGAAATGAGGATTTCTAACCCGCAGGGTTAACGATTGTTGTATCCACGGCACGGAAAATGAGTAGATCACAAAAATTGATTTTTACACAGAGAAATGGTGTGGGAACAAGCGTACGAAATTGGAAAGGAAAGGGGAGTACCGTCGCGAAGATGTGTTGTTTAGTACAACGTGCAATTTTTATAGTGATAAATTTATAACCCCACAAGCCCGATTTTGCTGGACACTGTCCCATATATCTATCCATATATCAAGAATAAAATTATTTATAACGTGAAAATTTCTGAAAGCTGGATATTGGAGCTGTACTTTCATATTAGCTTGTGCTTTTCGATTTTAACATGCTAAAATTCCTTGATGTTATTAAAATTCGGTTTTTTTAAATTGATGTCCACATATTTCAATGACATTACCATGTTATAATTTTGCCCTTTACGGTTAAAAGATACATGACCAACTTGAAGGCTTTTCCTGATCAATTTAGGCTGAAAGAGTGGGTGTTTTACTCGCAACACACTATATACATATCCCACTTACCAATTTGTGTATTTAAAAAGTGTGTGAGTGCTTTTTGTAAGCCAGATATATATGTCTGGTCTATTTTGTGTATAAAGTGCTCATTGCACAGCACTCTGGCAGGCTTGACCACTACAGCTGCAAATCCAGGCTCATCATGCATGAGCAATTTAGTTGATGACGAAAGTTTTGCTTAATGCTAGTATTAACCTGCCTGCAAAAAATTATTGTATTTTGATTAAATTGTTTCACAACATGCCAATATGACCTGGATTTTTGCAATATCTTCCCTACACTGCTGGATTGTTCTGTTTAGTCGTTAATTTGGTTCGTCTTATTGTATCTTGGTTCCATGCATTTATTAATTTCTAGATGGATAGCCCAATCACATTTCAGCAATTTGGCTGATACCCACAGAGCAGTATATATGTGATTATAACAATGTCCTACATGTACATGTTGGTCTAGAACTTTTGTCCTACATGTAGATCTAGGATATTTGAAGATTAAAAAAAGTAAAATATTGTGAGATGTCCCTTTGATGATGGGACGGAGTCCCAGAGGTGTGCTCTTTTTGTGGACTGGTTGTGTATCTGTGTGTGTTTGCACGAGTGTATGTGGTGTGCATCATTCCTTACACTCAATTTACTCTCTCTCCCTCTCTTAAATCTTTCCTCCCCCCTTCCCCCCCCCCCTCCCCAACAGTACATGCTGGTCGCACCAGTATATTTGATGACTCCAAAGACACAACTGTTACACCAACTTCATTGGAACACTTCCTGCTGAGTCTTCAATATTCTGTACAAGAGCTCTTTGCAAACTGACTAGTTTTTATTATCCAAGATATATAGTTAGCATTTTGTGTACATTGTGTTTAGTCTAGTTGTATATGTTTGTATTTGTGCATGTCCATTTATATCTATGTAATACACGTATTCATGTTTCATTATTATTATTATTATATGGAACTGTTTTTATTATGCATGTTCTTGTCATAAAAAACGTTGCTACGTGCATGAATCCAGCCAATTCCGATTAAGTGGAGAGAAGCAGTATTATTGCTATTTTAGTTGTGTTCCACCACCATGCAGAGTGGAGGGATATTTAAGATAGAGTAAAAGTTGATATTATTTTTCATGTGGTGATGCTAAGGGACATTCTACTTGAGTCATTCCATCGGGCCCACATACATGTTCAAGTTGAGGCTGGTTCTGGAAGACAATCATAGTTTTTTACTGGGACTGCAGCTGGACCTGGCTGTCGTTTTACTACTTTATGCAAACATTTTTATGGAGTGGGTATAACAGCTGGTGCAGTAGCTAAGGTTGCAGAGGTGAGGAAGCATACAGCCAACGACCAGAAGTGTATTGAGTTGGGATGGTCTTTTATCTCTTGCTGTGGAGTCATATGGCGCTTGGGGCAGAGATGCCCAGGAGTGCTTCACACATTGAGCAGCAAGACCAAGACAACATTCAATCTCTTAACCTGGCTCTGTTCATTTCAAAATCAACTTGACATTAGTTGGTAGTTAATGTTGTGATAATTTTAATTGTAATAGTAATGATTATAAAAGGTATTTCAGTGTATTAGATTATGTGCACAACTCAATGAGCACAGTCACAATATCCTGTTCAAAAAAGTTCTAGTAGACTCTAGTTCTGATGTAAGTTTACTCTTCTTCCCATGTACTATGCCCAGTTTCTTTTTCCATTGCAGAAATTAAGTTTTTTGTGTGTGGTAAACTACCACCTCAGTTGCATCTCTTTTTAAATCCTAAATTATTCTAGAAGAGAGAGTAGCTGTATAATCAATACATAAGCTACAAATTTCAAGCTAACTCTAGACTTGCATTTGAATTTTAAATGATAATAAGACATAATTGTGAAACTGTGCATGCCTCTCCTGCCAAATTAACTCACTCGAAGTAATTTAATGAATACTTTAATAGTGTGAACACATTATCAAGTAAGATAAATACATTCCTTGCAATGTTTCACTACCTGTTTATCCCAATTTTGCTCTATAATATGCCCAAAACATCCTATATATATATTCATAATTGGCTACATGTACATGTGTATATCGCTTAATGTGTTGAAGATTTAGTACTGTGTGTTATCTTCGTCTTCATGTTTGTTTGTGCTTTGCATAGTGTACATATTCAAGATTTGTCAATTCTGCTACTTGTTTATCATGCTAGTAATATGTTTGCGTATGTAGATGTCACTATGTGAAATATCAATATTGCACCATTGTACCAGTTCAATCCACTAATTTTTATGCCTAATACAGGATATGATTTTATAGGTGGATTTTAATCTGAGCAGGATTAATACACAATGCCCTTGTAGTTTAAAGGTATTCCTTTCAATCATTGCACTTTAGAAATCAACAAAACATGTTTGGGTGAGGCCAATCAGTTACTAGTGCACTAAAGCTTGTCTGAAATGTACAAGAAAGGCACAAATTAGGTATCAGTATCAATATGCATGATTTATCTATTCTGGTTGTGTATCAGGCTATTATACATGTATAATGTGACTGTGTTGTGCACATAGAGTTGCGCATGCAAAAATGATAATAGCATAGTGCCAGTTTAATTTGTTAGGGGTTGCTATATCTGCCAACAAATAATCCCCTGTTTAAAACAAAAACAGTGTTCATGGTAAATGCCACATCACCAAATTCAGCTACGAATAATTCTTGTGGATCTATTTAAAGTATTCAGTACTGTACTTCATCAATGTGCATGTGCACATGCAGCCACTACATGTAAGAAGATTATTAATTTTAATACTCACAAATTCAAAACTTGCAAAATGTTTTCGTGTGGTATTATATATATATTTATAATTATAATATTCTCATTAAAAAGCATTGTAGACCAGTATGTTTCATTAGCACTAATTTTCATAACATCATTTAGCTACAATACATTTCAACCTGTATGTACACAAATATGCATTGCTAAATTATTCTCATCCTCCTTGCTGCATTGATAGCGTACTTTTAATATCTATGCCTAGTCAGGGCTAAATTGTGCCATGGCAATTGTGCTTAAATGCAGTGTGCAAGTTTGTTTACAACAATTGATAGAATTAAAATATAATTTATATTTAAATGAATGCATTAATACAACAATTCATTACTAACATAAGCCTATCAGTAAGAATACCTAAATGCATAACAATAAAATATGTTAAGCCCATGAATTACGCATACTTTATCTTTCCCAACTTGCATATCATATTGCTTGCATGCATGTGGCATGTTTACACTTTGCACAATTTGAAAAACATTTTATGGGTACACAAAAAAAAAAAAACGAAATCAGGCAATAACTAGAAACATAGTAAACATACTAAATGACTAAATCTTCAACAATCCGTATAAACAATTAGCAAAACATTAATATTTAAATGTTTCAGGCAAATTTGTTCTTTTGTTGACTATGTCACAACTGAATCATGTGCATTGTAAGGAATGGGTGGTTAATTAATCTTGTTGGATCATGTGTTCACCCTACTGTGGCATTCATTTTTAAAAGTACATTTTTCCCTACAGTGAGCTAATTTGAAGACACAGGCCATGGGAATAAAACAGACCTATCTTTTCACAATTATACATAAAATTATAATAAACGAAGAGCCAGGTTGGTCATAGCTTGAAACATTAATTTTATAGCTTATATATAGCTTATACAGTTACTCTCGCTTCTAGAATCATTAAAACAAAGATGTAACTGAGGTGTGGCTTAGTAATAGGTAAACAAAAAGCTGTGATTTCTGCTAGGGACAAACAATAAAACTGGGAATGGTACATGGGAAGAATGAACTGACACCCGACAAGATCTGCAGTCGGCTAGAACCATACATACATTCCTTGCAATGTTTCACTACCTGCTTATCCCAATCAACATTGCAAGGAATTACACACACTACTAATTCACACTATTGCAGTAAATTACATTTTTCCTTAGAGTAAGTTAATTTGGCAGGAGAGGAGTTTCACAATTATGTCTTATCATTATCTTTTAAAATTCAAATGCAAGTCCAGAGGTAGCTTGAAATTTGTAGCTTATGTATTGATTATACAGAGATGCAACTGAGGTGGTAGTTTACCACCCACAACAAACTTAATTTCTGCAATGGAAAAAGAAACTGGGCATAGTACATGGGAAGAAGAGTAAACTTACATCAGAACTAGAGTCTACTAGATCTTTTTTGAACAGGATATTGTGACTGTGCTCATTGGGTTGTGCACATAATCTAATACACTGAAATACCTTTTATAATCATTACTATTACAATTAAAATTATCACAACATTAACTACCAACTAATTTCAAGTTGATTTTGAAATGATCAGAGCCAGGTTAAGAGATTGAATGTTGTCTTGAACTTGCTGCTCAATGTGTGAAGCACTCCTGGGCTTCTCTGCCCCAAGCGCCATATGACTCCACAGCAAGAGATAAAAGACCATCCCAACTCAATACACTTCTGGTCGTTGGCTGTATGCTTCCTCACCTCTGCAACCTTAGCTACTGCACCAGCTGTTATACCCACTCCATAAAAATGTTTGCATAAAGTAGTAAAACGACAGCCAGGTCCAGCTGCAGTCCCAGTAAAAAACTATGATTGTCTTCCAGAACCAGCCTCAACTTGAACATGTATGTGGGCCCGATGGAATGACTCAAGTAGAATGTCCCTTAGCATCACCACATGAAAAATAATATCAACTTTTACTCTATCTTAAATATCCCTCCACTCTGCATGGTGGTGGAACACAACTAAAATAGCAATAATACTGCTTCTCTCCACTTAATCGGAATTGGCTGGATTAATGCACGTAGCAACGTTTTATGACAAGAACATCGCACAATTTGCATAATAAAAAGAGTTCCATGTATTGGATTATAAAAACTAGTCAGTTTGCAAAGAGCTCTTGTACAGAATATTGAAGACTCAGCAGGAAGTGTTCCAATGAAGTTGGTGTAACAGTTGTGTCTTTGGAGTCATCAAATATACTGGTGCGACCAGCATGTACTGTTGGGGAGGGGGGGGGGGGGGAAGATTTAAGAGAGGGAGAGAGAGAAAAAATTGAGTGTAATGATTCATGCACACACTATGCACATACACTCGTGCAAACACACACACAGAAACACACAACCAGTCCAAAAAAGAGAGCACACCTCTGGGACTCCGCCCCATCATCAAAGGGACACCTCAAAATATTTTACTTCTTTATACTTCAAATATCCTAGATCCTAGATCTACGTGTGGGACAAAAGTTCTAGACCTATATGTACATGTAGGATATTGTTATAATCAAATGTATACTGCTCTGTGGGTAACTTTACTTTCAGCCAAATTGCTGGGCTATCCATCTAGAAATTAATAAATGCATGGATACAAGATACAATAAGATATTAATTAACGAACCAAATTAACGACTAAACAGAACAATGCAGCAGTGTAGGGAAGATATTGCAAAAATCCAGGTCATATTGGCATGTTGTGAAACAATTTAATCAAAATACAATAATTTTTTGCAGGCACAGGTTAATACTAACATTAACCTTTAATCTGCGTGAAACGATCCTGAATTCAGGATCGGTAAAATCCTGAATTCAGGATGGTGAGTTCTGCCATTTATAACAACCATTGCAGTGAAAATTAAAATCATTAAAACATAAAAGCTGTTTGTTTCAACAATGGTGCACACATTCTATAGCATGGAATAATTTTTATCATCTAGAAAGCTGCCCAAACTTCAAGGATGCATAAGCATGTTCGTTGCTCCCGCGTACGTAAATTAAATGATTAGCAATTTAATGCTTACAAAGAGCATTGAACATATCAATTTTACTCCTTTTCACTACTTATTGGTGGTACCACCTCCAGACTCTTGGTAGAAGTTGTATTTTTATCAAACTTGTACACAAAATAATAGAAAAGGGTAATTTATTATCACTGTCCGAGCATCCGCCCCTTCTTTTTATGTCCAAACAGTACTGGTGACAGCATTTCTACCAATGCCAGGCATTTCTGCATCGCTCTCAATGACACAAATGCTTTTTTATTTTTATTTTGCAGAGGCTAACCATCGTACCACCCGCTCTGACTCGCTTTGCGTAGTCCGCCTTGAGTTAATTCGATGCTCGTACCTCCTGTGTCCCATATTGTTTAATTTGCTTATATGGCTCTCCTTACAGATCTTAGTAACAGTTTCTATCTTGAAAGTAAGCTTCCTGCTCTTTCCTCAACCTTATACCCGACTTTGATGGTAACCGCGGCGAACGAAAAAGTAAACTAAGCCTAAACATTGTTTTTTCTAAACTGAAGAAATAAAGATTTGAATGACTAAAATGGATAGCGCTGTTTAGATGAAAGCCTACAGAAGCTAAATATAAAAAAAAAAATCAGCATTACCGTTCAAATTTATGTCGATACGAGCGGCGTAAAGTCATCCTTAATTCAGGATTTCCATCCTGAATTAAGGATGAAAATAGATTAAAGGTTAAGCAAAACTTTCGTCATCAACTACATTGCTCATGCATGATGAGCCTGGATTTGCAGCTGTAGTGGTCAAGCCTGCCAGAGTGCTGTGCAATGAGCACTTTATACACAAAATAGACCAGACATACATATCTGGCTTACAAAAAACACTCACACATTTTTTAAATACACAAATTGGTAAGTGGGATATGTATATAGTGTGTTGCGAGTATTATTGAAATGAAATCCTAAAACACCCACTCGTTCAGCCTAAATTGATCAGGAAAAGCCTTCAAGTTGGTCATGTATCTTTTTACCATAAAGGGCAAAATTATAACATGGTAATGTCATTGAAATATGTGGACATCAATTTTAAAAAACCCAATTTTAATAACATCAAGCAATTTTAGCATGTTAAAATCGAAAAGCACTAGTGAATATGAAAGTACAGCTCCAATATCCAGCTTTCAGAAATTTTCACGTTATAAATAATTTTATTCTTGATATATGGATAGATATATACTATTCAAGGTGCAATACATAGTAACGTTGCTATGTGAGAATATCTATTTGGGTTTTGGTCACACCCCCTCCCCCATCCTCTCCAAGTATGCTTCAAAATCCTATTTGGCCTAGATCTGTTAATTATGCTGCGTTCACTCTCAGTTTTGTTTAATTTTAATTCAGCGTCCAACTTATTCTGGTTGTCCCAAAATGTTTCATATAAAGATCAAAGCACATTGGGTCATGATTGATTTATCAGGGCCATAAATAATTGTAGCTGTGCATGCCCCCCCCCCCCCCCCCCCCCCTCCCAAGTGCTTTCAGGTACTACATTACTTGATGTACACTTACAGGAGAATTTTTTTTTTTGGACCAGTATTATAATAATGAGCATTTAACTTTAATATACATGTACATCATAGAGTAAGTAGAGTGGGAGAATTAATTAAACAGAACAACTGGTTGTACACAAAATAATTAATTATGTGCTGAAATACTATAAGGTAGTGTGCAGGCTAAATGTTGATCACCGCTTTTTCGTGCAGGACAATTATTCAGCACACACAACCTAAATCAGAGATCTACGGTCCTGTTAATACCCTGCATAACCTTTTGAATCATGGACACAATTACATTCCTTCATCTAATTAGTGCAAGCTAGTAGAATTAACATACACGAGAGTTGAAGTTAAAAATTGATGGTCCGGTGCTCATCACCCAGCAGGTCTGGAAAGAACATAGAGGACCATAAAGCACACATACATACACACACTCACACACACTCACACTCACAATCATGCACATGTGTACATACGTGCGTGCATACACATGCAAGTAGGCCTATATTTACACGCGCAGACATCCCCAAGAATGTCAGCTTACTATGGCAGACGTGTATCAGGCACACAGATGATGATCAAAGCTCCAGTCCCCACCTAATTACTCCACCCCTCATTTCCTTTCCACACCCCTAATGTTGTGAAAAGAAAACTACACAGAACAGCAAGGTACACATGTAAAAGTACCACGTGTCTGGGCACAACACACACCAAAAACACAAAGCTACCAGTGGCGAATCCAGGGGGGGGGGGGGGGCAACTGGGTTCTGCCCCCCCCCCCCCCCCCCCTCGCCAAATAGAAATTAAATATTCATAGCCAAGAGGCGGTGCCTTACACAATTAATAGTATGTGCGAAAACGACTAAATGTACGTGCAGGCACAGGCTGCAGTGCCAGCCGGTGCGGTCGGGCAGGCATACACGTGCTCTAAATTAAAACTTCCGCGACAGCTGGAATTGTGTTTGAGTGAATTGCAAGGCGCCTATACAATTTTTTTTCAATATTAGCAGGTAGGGCTATGTAGCAAATCCGTACAGTCAAAATTAATATTATAGTTCACCGGTTCTTCTGACGTTGAAGTAACTCTGGACTGACCAGATAGGGCCTCGGAGTCGAAAGCGACCAAGCAAAGTAGGTTTGCCATTGGATGCATGATACCGGTATTATAGATCATTTGTACACAATGCTGATAACACCACCAGCTAACTTTGGTGTCACTTCACGCAAAGATAATAGAGTTTATCTACGTAGATGAGTTATAACGTTTTTGGTGCAGTTTTTACGTACTTTTGGGGGGTTTACAACGCAAAAAGCGTTGGCTTCTGGGGCTATGCCCCAGGCCCCGCTGGGGGAGCTTACAGCCCCCCCCCCGCACCCTCCCCGGGGTGGCTACGCCTCCTGATTTGCCCCACCCCCTGCCACACCCTCACCTTTGCTCCCCCCCCCCGCTCCCAATTCCTGGATCCGCCCCTGGCTACGGTTCTGCGTATTTATCCCCGTAAAGTAGGTAAATTAAAACGCCCACGAACACTACCTAGTGCACCGAGACGACTGATCAAAACATACGTGAGAGTTGGAGTCGACAGACCGGTTGTCATCACTCAGGAGATCTGGAAAGAACAATTGAGTGACCATAAACTATTAGCTAGTGATAACTACTGAGTAGCATGCACGCGTGTTAAAATACACAGGCAGCTTCAGAATGAAATGCAATTTACACCATCATTCTAAACGTTAGCCTCACCTCCAGCTTCCTTGAGCTTGTTGGTCATACTAGGGTGCAATAGTAAAAGATTAAAAACTTTCCTCGAAGACAAGTCCAAAGCGTGGCCATGTTGTATACGAGAAACAAAGAGGAACGTCTTATTATAAAAAAGTAGAGAAATTTTGAAATGACATCGGTGTGTCTACGCGAGTTTTGGCACGATCGACACATGCGACCGGTATGGGGACCCGACTTGCATCGGTCGGGTCCCCAGACTGTGCAATTTTGGGTATGGTGTGCATCGTAAACAATGTGTGGTGTAGTTTTGGCACGAATTACATCCCATAGTGGTGTAGTTTTGGCACGAATTACATCCCATATATATATCAGGTGTGAATCACCTGGGGTCGATCGTGGAATTGTTTATCCATTGTTAACTTGAATTCACAACGAATACACGGCTGGGTATCGTTTCTGAACCGCTCGCGCAAAAGCATGTTTGATCACGTGACCACGATTGCAATTGTTCGAGAGCGCCCTTCAAGCTTGAATTGGAGTTCAGACGCAGGTATATGCGTCTTCTGCAAGCGGCTCGTCACGATGCCTTCAGTATATCATAATAGGTGAAGAAACCAGCACAGCCGTACTGTCACACGGCCACATGTGCAGCCAACCGATTGTGGTTCAGCCAGTTCGCCTGCTGCATGTCCTGATGCTGATAATTCAGATATTGGCCCGGTCCTAGAGGATGAACCCGAAGCCTGCTCTTGTAGGTAGGCCTAGCCGTCTTCTTTATGACAATCCTCGTTAGCAGAAATATGTAATCAGCTCTGAGCACCAGCGGTGATGTATATTGCAGGATTTGCACAGTAAGCATCACTCTTATATTGAAACTGCACTTACCCAATTGTCCTTTTCATGTCAAGGTTGATGTCCAGTGCATTTGCAATCTCAGCTAGGACCAAGCCAGATACTCTAGCTCATACCGTCTCTGCCAACTAAGAAGGAGCAGCAGGCACAGAACTTTAGGAGCAAGTTGCAAACCAAACCGAATGCTTGAGCTAGCTGTGGATGCACATCAGTAAGTGGTTGGTTTACACAATGCAGTTTCATTGACGTTTTGAGGTCTTGCATACTCTAGTTCTGCGCACCCACACTTCAGTTTCATTAGTAGGTGCATGTTAAGATGCAATGCAAAGCCTGAGAAAGGAGATGTGGAAATGAGTGCCAAACCTTACTTGCATAGCTGTGGACCATCAGGAAACCAAGTAGATACTTGTTTTGTGTGGTTGGCTCTTTAAAAGGTATGTTACTCATTTATACATGTGCCTGAATGCATATCTATACAGGTGTGTTCAAGCTTGATGAATTACGAATAAGCGAATTACGAATAAGCGAATTACACCGAGCTGTGGTGGATAAACCGAGTTAAGGAGAAGCTCAAATTCCATCTCCTTCCTTCATCAGGGCTCAACACTGAAAGGTAATGGTGTGATCAGGTCCTGTAACATATATGCCGATACACTTGCTCCTACATGTAGCAAAGACACATACGGATTTTTCTGTCATTTAAATCAATCACAAATGAAGTGAGTATTGATTTTTCTCTTTTTGTGTATTTTAATAATGTCTCCTCATCAGTGTGGTGATGGTGTGATGCACTTATATCAGTCATCAGAGGTTCAAGATTTCCTGACAGGAATGTCATCTACACATGATAAAGCCATCTATTGTCACGGAGCACTTCGTAAGGTGATCAGCCAATTTTTTTTAACACTGTTGGTACATTGTAATGCTAATGCTCTGCAACCCTAGATCAGTGTATGTAGGCCAACTCAGTTGGGATCTGTATTGCTTCCAACACAGGAACTTGGGGATATGTCTATCACCACTCCAGGCTGCTTCTCCCTCCCACTGCAAGCTTGTGTCACCTGGGGCAAAGCAACAGTGACAGCTGAACTTAATGTCGGTTACTTTGTGCTCTACATAAACAGAGTTGCATGAATCTCCAATAAGTCCACCAAATAGTGTGCCCTTTATTACATGTATAGTGCTATAATAGATTTGTGGAGTTAGGATCTTACTGAGCTGCTTCGAAAGTGAAAGCACCCGCTACTGTATGGTACACACCATATGGATCCTCACACGTGCAACAGCCATTGTTTGGACTGTTTCAGTGGTACATCAGTGCACCTCAACGTGTGTTGTGGATTCTCTGCTACCAGGATGAAACGACAGAGAGTAACTGAAAACACATTGTGTTTGAAACATGTCTGTGTATTGTTATAATGTTTACTGCATTGCAAATAATATAAAAAAATGATATTAAAGCGAAGAATAAAAAAAAACATTAGAAGCGCGCTAAATAAGGATTACGGTATAGCTTTGAATTTCACGGGTGATTCATCAGCTATTTCACACATGAATCAGGTGCGGTTGATAATGATTCACCCGTGATATTTTTATAGACGTAGCACAGCTGCTCCCGAAAACTTGTGATTCACCCGCGTACTAGTAGAGACGCTACGCAAGCGTTAACGTCTGTGATTCATTGTTAAAAAGCTGGCCGTGTACTAGTATCATCTTTCATGTAGCGCCACCACGTTACTACACATTGGCGACGAGGTAAACAGTAACAGTGTGTTTTTGTTTTCTGCAGGTATGACCCTACATAGAGTGATTGGGCAGTTTGACAGGGACACGGACGACTGGGATTCGTACTGCGAGCGTTTTGAACTTTACGCAGAGGCAAATGACATCACCGCCGCTGAAAAACGCCGGGCAGTGTTTCTTAGTGTGTGTGGAGCCCCTACCTATGAACTGATCCGTAGTTAAGTCGCTCCGGACAAGCCCACTGACAAAACGCTGCGGGAGTTAGCCAAGCTGGTGAAAGATCATCTTACTCCCAGACCCTCGAGCATCGTCCAAAGGTTCCATTTTAATGCGCGCAGTCAAAGTGAGAACGAATCCGTTTCCCAATATGTTGCTGAGCTCAGGAAGTTGGCTGAGACCTGTGAGTTTGATGCTTCACAAGAAAATATGTTGCGGGATCGGCTCGTTTGTGGGTTGCGTGACCCAAAGACCCAGCGTCGACTGCTAGCAGAGTCCCAGCTTACTTTTGGCAAAGCTTTCGAAATAGCCCAAGCGGCCGAACTAGCAGAGAAGAGCGTAAAAGACTTGCAGGGTCAGTCCAATACTGAATCAGCGCAAGCCTTCAAGTTGGAACCAGTCAGACGTACAAGAAGGCAATCGCCAGTCTGTTCTCGCTGTGGGGGAAAGCACCAATCTACCAAATGCCGATTCAGGGATGCTGAATGCTATTCCTGTGGTAAGACTGGGTATATTGCTAAGGTCTGCCGCAGCAACAAGGCCCCGCGACATCGCTCTCGCTCACTGATTCGTAATTCCCAGCAGGAAGAAGCGGAAGGCAGTAGAAAGCGAGATGTATATACGCTTTTCCACCTCATGGACAAGATTGTGGATCCCCTTATGATAACTGTGATTGCTGAAGGTATTCGATTGCCAAAGCAAATTGACACCGGCGCGGCAGTGTCAGTCATCAGCGAACTGACATACAACCGCCTTTGGTCAGAAGCAAAGAGACCAACGCTGCAACACACATCAGTTCAGCTGTGTACCTACTCCGGAGAAAAACTTCCTGTGTGTGGCCAGTTTCAGGTTCTGGTTAGCTGCAAAGGCCAGGAAGCACGCTTAAGGTTGGTGGTGGTTGCCGGTGTCATAGGGTATATACGGTCCGGCCCAATTTTCGGTCCGGCGGACCGTATTCCCTTAGGGAATACGGTCCCCCCCGGACCCAACTCCCTAGGGAATACGGTCCGTGTAAAATATTGTACATCCAGGGAATACAGTCCGGGGGAGGAGGCGGACTCAATTCCCTGACAGAAAGGAGATTTGATTTTGACAACCACTGGTATATCATAGTGAAAAGAGAGGTCGATCCTCACCGAAATCGCAACCGTTAGCGTTTGACAACCACTGGTAATTATAATTAAAAAGAGAAAACGATTCTCACCGAAATCGCAACCGTTAAGGCAGACAAATTTATAATGAAAACCATGCATTTAACAGAAGTTCTATAATTGATAATTTGGAAGTTATATAATGAAAGCAATTTAAAACCAAGACAGAAGTTCTTTCACGGCATCAGATGTTTAATGTATATGTTACTGCCCGATTCACAACCTTTGACCCGCTTTAAAGCGGGTCGACCCGCTTCACAGCCGGTCGACCGGCTTCAAAACGGGCGGCCCGCTTTAAAGCCGGTCGATTAACTAATTAAGTTGTCTTAGTTTAGATAATACATCCCATGAAGTGTTTTGAATAGACCCGCTCACACATAGCTTCCTGCCACTTGTTGTTCAAGCCGCACCTGTGGGATAGGTGTGAAAACCAAAGGATGCATGGTTAGCACTACTGATATAAGGCTATATTTTTTAGATCCTGTTATAGCCGTCTTCCAGGCGTTAGATACTTAGAGGAACAAGTGGCGTGTATTGGCAGGCCGGAGTATTGTGAAAAATTACTGCTACTATAAAAGATCCATCGTCCAGTGAAAAGAACTTGCACTACTTAGTAAAGAAGAACAAGTACGAATTCCTCCACTGGTTGATCATATCATCCATTCATTGTCTATGTTCCTTTTATTCCACCATAAATGTACATGACGGCCTGCATTCCACCATTCCAGAGGCAACAATAAAGAACATCTGCACATTCTTGATGTGTAGTGAATCTCACATAAATGTAAGAATATTAATAACGGATACTGACAAGCAGGAAAATGCAAGTGATTGTGGCATGCACTCACTGGCATTCAGCACAGCGTTGATCTTCACCAGCACATATATGTGCTGGCGAAGATCAACAGTTTTATGTGGCAACACCTATGAAATGCCTAACTGAATGATGGGACTGGAGATGGAACCAAAAAAAGTGAGAGGAAGGAAGAATGTTTTGAAGAACCTGAGAATATCAATATATTGCACATGGTGATGAAGGTTCCATGAAGATTGCATAAAAGTACCGTTTGGAATCGGGAAAGAACCATGCACAAACAGGATGGACATGTGATTCATGTGTTGTATAAATAAACACTAGCTGTAGTCATTAATTTACTGTGTGCTTAAAATCCCCATTCAGCAACTTACAATTTGCTCAAATGCAATGAGCTCGAGGAATGTTAAGCCATGCATATCACGCACGCATGGACTACTGATCATGATATAGCTGAATCGCTTACGTGCTTATGAATTCGAAGTCTCTGCATGTACATGTGTACTTGCATATGTGTGACTGCGTGTGTATGTGTATTCTCAGCTGCGTGTGAGTGTGTATGTGTGTGTGTGCGTGCGTGCGTGCGTGCGTGCGTGGCGTGTGTGTGTGTGTGTGTGTGTGTGTGTGTGTGTGTGTGTGTGTGTGTGTGTGTGTGTGTGTATGTTATCTCACGCACATATATGCACATTGAGACGACTGCATGATGAATCGATCGAATTAAGTTTTGAACTGGGTCAGCCGGCTTTAAAGCGGGTCAGGTGATGAATCGGGTTGGCCGGCTTTAAAGCCGGTCAACCCGCTTTAAAACGGGCGGCCGGCTTTAAAACGGGCGGCCGGCTTTAAAACGGGCGGCCCGCTTTAAAGCGGGTCAGGTTGTGAATCGGGCAGTAACATATATATTATAGTGAATAGCTAATTTTAATTTAAACACAAGGCAGAATTTATATAATGAAATTAATTTAAACACAATAAGACACTTGAAACAAGAATGAAGTTCTTTCACGACATCAGATGTTTAATTGGAGGTGGCTGTGCTCCTTTCTTCTGTTCTTGGCATGAAGTGTGTTCTAAACTATGATTTTGACTCGTTGTATATTGACAGATTGTTCTTAAAAATTCCTTCAGGATAATAAAAAGTTCATATGGAATAATTTTGTTGTACATGTATATGCATTCTTTGTAGGAAAACAAAGCTCTTTTTCAGAGCATATTTTCTTGATGACGCCATTGGAGACACAGGTCGGCTTTCGCTGAATAAGTACTGTAACGGCTTGTGGTCTGAAAAGATGACATATTCCTGACCAAACAAATACTGGTGAAACTTTTTCACACCGTAGACAACAGCCAAGCCCTCCTTCTCCAGTTGGCAGTACTTTTTCTCTGCCGGTGCGAGCGTTCGGGAAGCATAAGCTATGGGACGCTCCAAGCCATCAGCAAACTGGTGTGAGAGGACTGCGCCAATGCTGTAGGGAGAAGCATCGCAAGACAGACACAGCTTTTTCTTCACATCAAAAGGTGTCAATACCTTTGCCGATGTGAGTAGGTGCTTTGCCTTACAGAAAGCTTCATTCTGCGCGTGTCCCCAGCGCCACCGAATGTTCTTCTTCAGTAAACCATATAGAGGAGCAAGAGTACTGGCTAGGTTGGGTAGGAATTTCCCATAGAAGTTGAGTAGTCCTAGAAATGATCTGAGCTGTTGGAGATTCTGCGGAGGCGGGGCGTCAAGGATTGCTCGTTTCTTCTCTTCGGTCGGGTGAATTCCCTCCGCCGAGATTTTGTGTCCAAGGTACTAGGGTCAACTATCGATAAGCTTTGTCCTTACCGCCTACCGGTTATCCGATACCGTACGCGTTAAGCAATCGGTAAGACACTTTCTTATTCATTACCGTTCAGTAAGAGGTAACTTCTAACCGAATATTATCGGTAACACTCGGCTTTCTTATTGATTTTTTTTACTTCTTGTACTGGCCTTCCAAATAATTATTCACGACAACACAGTAGTTTGCGGAAGCCTTTTGGTGGCTACAGGAAAGAGAAAAAGGCCATCATATAAGTGTACAGAATTTTCTGAACGTGTGAATAGCGTCTTCAGCATTGCCTTTACCAAGATCCACCCCTCTATTGTTGTGAATTTGTACAAACGGGTGATGAGCAGAGTTACACCATATTACAGCTCCACAAATGTACACCAATGGAAGACACATGATGAAAGGATATCAGCCCAAAAGAGGTGACAAGAATACGCAGGCACATGCAAAAGGTCTCATAACATAATTGCCCTCATTAAAGGGTCTTACCCCCACATCACTCCTGTCCCATGGCTAAACAGAAATAAATAAGGATTAAATGCTAGTTGCATAGGAGGCTTTCCAGAAAGAACACTGGAAACCATCACATGCAGGAGTGCCATTAGATGGAATATGGAAATAAATTGCATATCAGAGCCACACTTTGACACATAAGCAGTCACAGGTCAGTATCTCAATTGTGTATTTACACTGGTAGGATGGATACCTGGGCTCCATTTGACCCATGGAATCTTCATTCATGAAGATCTTTGGGCTCTTTCTGTTATAACTGTGACCCGCAGCTGGTCTTTGTACCCATGGCCACAACCAGCACATCCAGCTTTTTAGCTTTCTGTACAGACTTGTCAAGGTGAACTGGCAACAAAGGAGCTGCTTATATATGTAGCTGATTGGGGAGTATGAGTCCATCACCATAGAAATGATTAAACAGATTGAGGAGAAGGAGAAGCTACAGGATGCAACGATACAATTCCAATATGTCAACTATAAAAATACACACAGACTTTTCAAGGTGAACTGGCCAATGAAATAGTTAAAACCACCAGAGCCACTGATAAGGGCTTCAACCATCATGATGCACCCTTCGTCAGACATTTAAGGCCAAACATCAACAATACTTTTGTGGTGTATTTTTAGGCAACCTCATAAGGATCTTCAAGTATAGACCTATCCTGATGCACACTAGCCATCAAATATCAACACATTGTGTACATTAATGGTTACTGTAGCACAAGAGAAGTGCCCTACACACATGCGTTACTAGGTACACACATCACAATTTGAAGTCTATCAACAAAGCATGGAACATCACTAATCATAGCCAACCTTAGGGCATCATTCCCAGGCATCTCACTACTAGTACCACTAAAAATGCATTTCATACCACCCCATGGGCAAGGCATACCCGTTCAAGGTTTGGCCTTCTCGGAGAGCAAGGGGCTGAGTCCAACCACGCCAGGTGTTAATAATTTGCAGAGGTCCTACCATGCCTTGTATCATGATGCTCAATGCAGCACAGTATGTGAAAGCGAAGCCACCTCACGAGTAAAACCTTTAATTGCACAAAACCACGAGCGTACGTGTATACGCCATACGCACACTCAACTTTAGACGTATCTTCCACCGCCAAGAAAAAATGTGACACTAGATCCTTACCATACGCTGTAAGTACCTTCTGTCTTCTTTGGTTTTCCACTTTTAGTTTGGCCGTAGAGTTTGTCCTACAGGGAGAATAAGCGCTTCAAAGTGGAGATGTCCGTCAAAAGTAGGCCGCTTTTCGCGAGCCATACCACATCTTGGAAACATCTCTGCGCCATGTGATTAGGGCAATAAATAGAACAGTAGTGGTACAGTCCTTGTATGGCTTGTAAATGGCAACAGGACGTGTCGTGTTAACAAGCAGTCTCCTGTTTCAAAGGTCGGTGGTTGTCAAGGCTCGTTGCTAGGTCATTACGTGATCATTTCAATATTTCGGGGAACGAGGCTACTGTCCACGATTTGAATGGCCGCAAACTACTGTGACAATATGTGGTCAAAATTAACCGAATTAGTGTTATGAATAATTACTAGGGGGAATTTTCGCACTACAACATGAGTACATGTTTGGATAGAAGTTGTTTCTAGCACTGTGACGTCAGAGCAACGAACTGTGCGTTTGCGGACACACCAACTGATCTAAATCAATATACGGTCAGCTGGCACTGGTGTACAATTACAGAGACTTGACGTTTTTAACTACATAAAGCTACTAGATAAGAAACACCACAGGCTAAAACGCTTCGTCATCACAAAAACCCAGGGTCCATATGATCAAGTTGCAATTCAATGCAGCTTCCTTGCAAAATATTATTCCGAACTCCGAAGGAGATTATTGGCCATCGAAGTCCAATGAAAGTACGAAATTAAATGGGTAGGTGGACAAAGGACCATTAATAGTCCGCACACAGCACTTAGGAACCCATCAATAACCTTGCAGGCTATGAAGGAATGCATGCAAGGAACTAATAAGGAAGGCTACAACCTACTGCATGGATCACGGATGCCAAATGATACTAAGATGCCAACAGGTATACCCTTTGGACACGCCTGTATACCTTAGCGGTAATCATTACCGTTCAGTAAGAAAGCTTATCGGTAAGTTTTTTATCGATAGGCTAAGAGTAATAACAGTAAATATTCGATAATAGGTGTTTACTTACTGATAATTACCGATAAGCTCAAAACCTTATCGATAGTTGACCCTACAAGGTACTTAACGCTGGATAACATGAAAGAGCACTTTGACAGCTCAGTCTCAAACCCGCGGCTTCCAGACAAGATAGGACAACTTCAAGAGTGTGCAGGTGCTCTTCTTCTGACGATCTCGTCACCAGTATGTCGTCGAATGACACGAGGACATTCGAGATTTTTCCCACAATGCCTTCCATGGTGCGCTGGAACAATGAAGGTGCAGAGGAGACCCCAAACGGCAGACGGTTGTATTGAATCAACCCTTTGTGAGTAGAGATAGTGACGTATTTCTTGGAGTCCTCGTCCAGTTCCAGTTGGAGGTAGGCATTGGCTAAATCTAGTTTGGAAAATATTTTGGCCTTAGCAGTCGATGATAAAAGGTCATCAATGCGAGGAATGGGGTACGGATCTGACAAGGAAGCACGGTTAACCGTGAGCTTGTAGTCACCACAAATGCGAATACGGCCATCTTTTTTAACCACCGGAACGATAGGTGCTGCCCAATCCGAGAATGTATTACTCCTTCCTTCACCAATCTGTCCAGTTCAGCCTCAACCATGTCTCGCAGGGCGAAAGGTACAGGTCTGGCTCTTGTCGATGACAAGAGTGGCTTTTACACCCTTGATTAGGCCAAGCTCCTCTTTGAACAGGTCGACATGTCAGTCCAATATCGCATTGAGACCTCCAGAGACGGGACTGCTGCTCAGGTGATTAACCCCGACATTGTTCTGCCACTGGACATCCAGTCTCTTCAGCCAGTCCCTCCCCATCAACGTTGGACCCTTGCCGGTGTCATAGGGTATACGGTCCGGCCCAATTTTCGGTCCGGCGGACCGTATTCCCTAAGGAAATACGGTCCCCCCCGGACCCAACTCCCTAGGGAATACGGTCCCCCGGACCGAGTTCCCTGGTTGTACAAAACCAATTAACCGGACTCAATTCCCTAGGGAATTGAGTCCCCCCCCGGACCGTATTCCCTGGTTTTAAATACATGCATGTATATGTATATTCCACCCCTTGCATTCACGTAAGGGCTGGCACATATGGTTCGAAAAGCAAAAGCCAATGATCGCAGGTCGTCAACTGTATAAGCAGCTTCTGTAACAATTTAAACTGTTATCTTCAGTCTGTAACAATGAACTGTTTTCTTCGATCGATCTGGGATGCTTCAGTATTCTAAAACTAATTTGCTAAACAAATGTATATTTACATGTATATATATATATATATTAAGTTGTTACTATTTATATATGTTCCCATTATGATTTGGTTCGAAAATGATCGCATACAGGTCGTCAACTATGCATGCAGCTTCTGTAACAATTAACACTGTTTACTATTATCAAATTGTGTGAACACCAAGTGCACATATCGAGAAATTGGTGGTCAAAAGGATTACGTGGTATTCGGTCATTGCGTAATTCAATGTCCATAGAAAATGTATGGACGCATTCAGAAAACTGCAACTAACTGCAGAAATAAAAATTATATTGACTAGGTGCTCTCGGATTTGCTATTTGGGGACTATTTAGCATATTTCATATGGAGAAATCAACGGACACGAAAGTTGCGGTTTGTAAATTTTTGGATTTCATTCCGCGGTACGTTCCATAGAGAATGTATGGCGTTTTTACTAACTTGATTATTATTTACTTAACTAACGGACCTGCAACTTTTGCCACCCTCTAATACTACTCTAAACGATGTTTAAATATAGGCAATTTCAAATTTTATACCTTGTATCGTCCAAAATTCTGGGACCATTTCTGAAAATATGATATTCCATAGACTTGTACAGAAAATGGAAAAAAAATCATGCTAATTAAGATATTCCATTAGTTATAACTAATGAACAGAGGGGGGTTAGAACTTTTGCCACCCTCTGAAACAATTCTACAACTATCCAAATAATATAATATATGAAAAAAAGTGGATGTTGTCGTGAAGAATTTGGGGACCATTTTAAAAAATAGTAAATCAGTTTTGGTGCAATAAGGCGCCATTTTTAAATGGCGTTTCTATGTGTTGCCATAGATATTTAGTAAAATCAAGGATATTCCATAGTTTATAAAATGAGACTAGCATTTTGCAAAGCTGGAGTCGAGCAGAGGGCGTGGTGGGCCAGGTGCCGCCCCGTGCCGGGGGTTAACTAACTACTAGTACATGCCATGGAATACTAAAAGCTTCGAGTCTGTGTTTTCTGCAAGACAGATCGATGTATTGAAATGATGTTAGGCTGCTTACCTCGACCGGCTGCTCAGACAAGAGATGTAGGCATACACGTAGCTGTAGCTGGATTTGAGCTTTCCGAGTGCATCCTGAGGTCTACAGTGGCGACGAGGGTGCATGGGATAGCTAAGAAGGATGGCAGGGGAGTGTGACGCGTCAACGGAAGACTGGTTGAGTTAATACGTCGAGCGGCTAGAACATTTCTTCCTGGCAAATAAAGTGGAAGCCGAACAGAAAAAGGACGCTTTCCTCGCCTGTATTACATTTGGCCTGCTCCGAGCGCTCGTAGCACCCCAGAAATTGAAAGACCGAACGTACGAGCAACTGGTCGCAGCCTTAACGACACACGTAGGCCTAAACCTCTAGTCATCGCAGAACGTACGGTTCCACAAACGGGACAAAAGGAGGGAGAAAGTGTGATATGTGGTATGCAGCAAGTTTGCAGAACTGTGCGTTTGGTGCGACGTTATCAGAGACGCGGAGAGACAGGGTGTTCTTTGGTATGAGGGACGAGGGGGTACAGAAGAGACTCTACACAAAGGCAGACCTCACTTTTGCCAAGGTGCTGGAGACAGCGGAAATAGCGGAAAGGGAGACTAGAGACGCGCAGAACAGTTGCAGAGTGTCACAAAACAGGAAGTACATCAAGTGGCAGCACCACCAAGAAGGGGGAGACCGTCAGGCCTAGGGGCTTGCAACAGGTGTGGAGGAGCGCATGATACTCAACAGTGCAGGTTCAGAAACAAAGTTTGCAGGAAATGGGGGCAAATTGAGAGGGCGTGTTGTGCAAAGAAAAGGGCAGAAGGAACAGGTGTTGGAAAGGGTGTACCCACTAGAGACCACTCTGTGAAGGAACTAAAGGGGGACGATGAAAGCAAAGAAGAATGGGACAGACTGAAATGGGGATCACTACATGGCCTAGCAAAAGACAAGAGAAATGGAATGAAACAGAGGACAATGGGTAAACCTATATGTATGTGGAGTTCATCATGAATGAACAACTGCTATGTATCAATACAATTGGTTGTACCCCAAATTGTACAGGTCTGTACAATTTTATAGGCCTGTACCACTGTACAGGCCACTACCCCTCCCTGTACACGCCATTACCCTTGTACAGGCCTGCACCCCTGTACAAGCCTGTACCATTGTACAGTCCTATACCCCCCACCCACCCCAGTACAGGCCTGTACCCCTGTCCAGGCTTGTACCCCTCCCTGCATGTACACGCCTTTACCCCTGTACAAGCCTGTACCCACTGTACAGTCCTGTACACCCCCCCCCCCCCCCCCTCCAGTACAGGCCTGTACCCCTGTCCAGGCTTGTACCCCTGTCCAGGCTTGTATCCCTGTACCCCTCCTTGAACATGCCTGTATCCCTGAGCAGGCCTGTACCCCTCCGTGAACAGTGGTACAGGCCTATACCTCTCCCTGTACCCTTTCACAGGATTGTACTGCTGTACATGTATAGTTCATGTCTCTACTCAAAGCATGGCTTTATAACCGGACCTCTTCTGTAGTTTTGGGTGGCCATCCCTCCTGAATAGGCTGAAACACCCTGGCTAACACCAAGTCCCTTAATTGTTGTTGTTCTTCGTAATTCTGCCACTGCGACCGGGAGGGTTTGTAGTTGGGAATGTCCCTCCCTCCTCCTCGTCCATTTGTGCCATCTGCATGTCGGCCACCACTGGGAGACGTGAAAGTGCATCAGCATTTGTGTGCTGAGTGGTACTCTTGTACCTGATATCAAGACAGGGCTAGCCTACCGCATATACCAATGCAACCGTGCTGCCGTCACTGCTAATAATCCCTTTTCCGGGTTGAGAATGGACAACAAGGGATGGTGGTCTGTCACCAGTGTGAAATGGGGAGGAACTGTGATGTCCGGAAACATTCAGTGATTAGAGATATATAGGATCATGTGTGTGTATGTGATTACGTGTATGATTCAGTATAATGAATGAATGGTTGTTGATGTTGTGAGCTATCCAAGTGCATCCTGAGGTATTGAGTGTCTGAGAAACAAACCAGCCTAGGACGCCATTGCATGTGGTTGAATCTTTTGAAACATGATCACATGTACATGTACAACAGTGCTTTGTTGTGACACCTGCAGTTAAGTTAACACAACAGTAACGCTACATTACATCCATAGTGACATCCATGCACATGCACTGTTCCTTCTGATTGTTCCTGCAGTTAGTGAGCGTTGTACGTAAAAAATCAATTTAAGCTGACACTTGAACTCCCTGAAATAAAAATGCAGTGATTACTAGAATACACCTGAACACACATATTGCATACTATAGAAGAGAACAGGTTAACTTACGTCCTTTTCCTCAACCCAATATAAGTGTCTTCTTAAAACCACTTTACAACACTAGATAAACTATTCTTCCATTCTGGAAAGCATGGTATTATTCAGTTTAATTTTTTTAAATTTTTTAAAAACAAACCCAGCTAGCTTACCTTTTTCCTTTCACACACGATCCTTTCAGCCGGATAGTACTTCATTTGACATGCGCTATAAGATGAGAGCCGGGGCCAGCGGGGTGAATGGGGATAAGGGGAGGAAAGGAGAGAGGAGGAGCGAGAATGATGGGAGGGAGGGGGAGGTAGGAAAATTGACGGGATGAGGAGGGAGGGAGATGGAAGGGGAGGTAAGGAAATTGAAGGGAGGAGGAAAAGAGAAAGTATTATTTGTTTTTTTTGTACAGGTTGTGGTGGCAGTTTGTATATGCCAAAACATTGAGTGTCTGACTGGCTAAATACAATTGAGAGATTCATGAAAGTTTGTGTTACGATGTTCTACTTCCATTGCTGCAGTATTATTGTAGGAAGTCTTCCCTTCATATGTACAGTTAAATGGCATGTTTGTGAACCCTGGATTAATTGACAGAACAGCAAGTGACATGCCACGTGTACACCAGGGGGTAGGTACGGTAAATCCCTGGTGTTATAGGAAGTACATGCATGTAATGGTGTGCTTCTTGTACACGTAACATCTGTAGCAAATGCATGACTGGAAACCGTAAGTGATACTGGCAGATGTTGCCTATTCCTGCCTCCTCCTCCCCCACGTTCAGCTGATGTGTGTGTGTGTGTGTGTGTGTGTGTGTGTGTGTGTGTGTGTGTGTGCGTGTGTGTGTGTGCGCGCGTGTGTGTGTGTGTGTGTGTGTGTGTGTGTGTGTGTGTGTGTGTGTGTATGTACATGTATGTGTGTGTGTACATACAGTGCGTAACGTGATACTTGATCTTAATTTTTTTTCCAGCAATTTTACAATTCTCTTGATTGTTGTAGCCTAGTGGTATGAGATAATCAAAATCTGAAAACGGAATAAGCTTTACTAGCCATCTGGCAATAAATAACATTGAAAAAGAAGTGTGTCAAGTTATTTTCGGGCCCGCACTCTTTTATTTTCTATTATTGCTCCAAACACACAGTTTTTAGCCCATTTCTCCTCGGTTTCGCAACGGATTGCGCTGATCGTTGGTACATATATGCAGCGTTGCACCTTGCACCAAACTGCGCAGTCCGATTTCGAACCCGGGACACAGTTTGAGTTCTGCTTGCCTACGAAAGCCAATTTGAGGTGGAAAAGTGTTAGGTCAGGATTTTCTTTAGGCACGTTTTATCCTGCCTAAAAGTGAGCATGTAGGCAGTCAAATGGTACCTGTATCGGAATCAGGTCTAGTTCAAGCATTATAAGTCGTCTTTACCCTCTAATAGACGCTTCAAGTCGGAAGGTTGAAAAACAGCGGACATATTGAAATGAATATCATTTGTTAATGACGTCATTGCTAAACATGGCTGTATAGCTGTTGTGCTGATCAGAGCCAAAACGATTCTTTTCAGAACCAAGAAGAGCAAGCTTCTACCATTGGGCTACCGCTTCGTAGGAGAAAGCAGTCGCCACCAATATAGGAGCCGCTGATGAAGAAAAAAGCCCCAATCAAAAAAGCCGATCAGCAGCTGTGATTGCCAGCAACGCATTGCGGTAATAAATATACCTCTTCCCGACTTTCGTTTGGGCATGCATCTTTTAGCAATACTCCTTCGGAGAACTCCAGGTAGTACATGCGCAGTGCTATAGCTTTCTTGCATCGGCATCAGGGATGTCTGGCATATGAGCAGCTAAGGCCTCAAGCTCCTTCGATGCATTGCTGGCAATCGCAGCTGCTGGTCGCCGAGACTTGATGGCTTGTGCTTGCTGCAATCGTGTAACAACTCCGGCCGTGGGGTTACCTCTCGGCCATGTGAAATCCGGGGGGGCCGATGGGACGCGATAACGAACCGCCAGCTAGGCCACAGACACGCGTCGGAAAAGAATCAATAATAACTAATAACACCACACACACACTAACTAACTAACTAAATATAATAGGTTTGTGAGTTCCGTACTCCACAGTCCTCCCTTCCATTTATGTACTTCCATCTCTATAACGTGCTGGTTTTTTAATTACTCTGCCACACCTTGTCATCATACAGGGCTGTCTGTCTTCCACCACGGTATCCCTTTGGCACTGTAATGCTTCTGCTGTATTAGCTTTGGGCTCCGTTTTCTCTGTACCTGTATCTGTAACTGGTTCTGACTGGGATGAGGTAACAAGCTCTGACTGTGGGTTAAGGTTCTGATCCTGCAGACCCTGATAGTCATCCACCTTAGGTGGGTCAGTTAGCTGTTCAGTTCCTTGTTCTTCAACTGTTCTCTCATCTGTAATCTTGGTGTAATCATGATGTTCATCTCTGTCAAACTGTCCCATCTGAATCTGATCCGAGTGTCTCCTCCAAATTCCACCATTCTCCAGTTCTACTTGGTAGGACTTTGGGCCATTCTTGGCCTTGATTGTGGCTGGTTGCCATCTTGAATGCCCTGTCCTATAGTCCCGCACCATTACCTGCTCTCCTTCTTTGAAATTCCGCTCGATTGCAGAGGAACGTGTCATCACTTGTCGAGTCACAGACTTCAGTACAGTTCCTCTCAAATCTGGTTTCACTAAGTGTAATCTGCAGCGCAGTTCCCTTCCCATCATCAACTTGGCTGGAGAAGCCTCTGTTGTGGAATGGGTAGCATTCCTGTAGTGTAAGAGGAAACTGGAGAGCCTATGCTTCAATGATCTACTATCTGTTTTGGAGACTCTGAGAGCTTGTTTTAACGTTCCCACAAAGCGTTCGGCAAGACCATTAGTTGCAGGGTGGTATGGGCTGGACTTTATGTGTTTAATGTTATTGAGATTCATAAATTTCTGGAACATTTCTGAAACGAACTGGGGCCCGTTGTCTGTAACAACCTGATGGGGAATTCCCCATCGAGCAAAAATGTTGCGTAGTTCTTCAACTGTCGATTCAGTTGTAGTGTCTGCCATTACGGCCACCTCTGGCCACTTGGTAAATGCATCCACCACCACTAAAAAGTTCCTACCCTCAAATGGTCCACAGAAATCCAGGTGTACCCTACGCCAAGGGCCTTCTGGATATTCCCATGGATGTATGGGAGTTAGCTTTGGATCTTTCTTCATGAGCTGGCATCCTACACACCCTTGTACTGCGCTCTCAATATCCTTGTCGATGTTTGGCCACCATACGTGTGCACGAGCTAGAGCCTTCATTTTTACCACACCCAGATGACCTCCATGAAGTTCATCGAGTATCCTTGACTGGTATCTTGTGGGAATCACTACTCGGGTTCCCCACATCAGGCATCCTTGTTCAATAGTCAGTTCCTCACGTCTATCAAGGTACGGCTTAAGTTCCCGGGTAACAGTATGTGGCCATCCTGATTGTGCATACAGCAATATTTTGGAAAGTTGGTTATCCCTTGAAGTCTCTTTTCTCAGTGTGAGTGCCGTGATGGGTAGAAGTTCGATTTGCTGAATCATATAAGTTGTTGCCTCATCTGTCTCTGTCTCCTCCATTTTCGTGCTGTTTTCCATGGGTAGCCGCGATAACGCGTCTGCATTAGCATGCTGTTTTGTGTTGCGATATTTGATACTGTAGGTGTATCCAGAGAGGAAAAGAGCCTGCCTCTGCAACCGGGAAGCTGCAGTGGCTGATATACATCTATTAGGACTGAAAAGTGCTGTAAGTGGTTGGTGGTCTGTGATAAGCGTAAAATGTTGTCCATATAGGTATTGGTGGAATCTACTGACTCCCCAGGCCACCGCCAGGGCTTCCTTGTCTATCTGTGCGTAGTTGCGCTCTGCAGATGTCAAGGTTCGTGATGCATAAGCCACTGGTCGTTCTTCCCCATTTGTCATCGTGTGTGACAGTACCGCGCCCAAGCCGTATGGGCTGGCGTCACATGATAATACCAGAGGAAGACTTGGGTTAAAATGTGTCAACACTGTTTCTGATGCCATCAACTGTTTTACAAGATTGAAGGCTGTTTCACATTCCTTTGACCACACCCATTTCACATGTTTCTTCAGCAACTCATGAAGTGGAGCCAATGTGGTGGCCAGGTCTGGCAGAAATCGATGGTAGTAGTTTACCATTCCTAAAAAAGCACGAAGTTGTGAGACATTAGTGGGTGCGGGTGCCTCCGTTATACTTCGCACTTTTTCTGGCATTTTGTGTAGCCCTTCACCGTTCACTCGATATCCACAGTAAACAACTTCTTTCTGAAGAAAGGTACACTTGTTTTTGTTGATTGTCAGATTGTACCTCTGTAACCGTTCCAGGACCTGTTCTAACAACTTCAGGTGCTCTTCTTCCCCAGTTCCAGCTACAATAATGTCGTCCAATAGGCACTGCGTCTTTGGAATACCTTCTAATACTCGCTCAATAGTTTTTTGCCAAATAGCAGGAGCTGATGCTATGCCAAATGCTAGACGATTATAGCGGTAGAGACCTTTATGTGTGTTTATTGTTGCTAGTACCTTTGATTCCTCTTCCAATTCCATTTGCAGGTAGGCCCACCGAAGATCAATCTTGCTGAATACATCACTTCCTCCAAGTGTTGCCAGGATATCTTCTACCCGGGGTAGAGGAAACTGGTCAACATTCAAAGCTGGGTTGACTGTGGTTTTAAAGTCCCCACACAATCGTACAGAGCCATCTGGTTTGGGTACAACCACTACCGGAGTTGCCCAGTCACTCCATGGTACTGGTGTGATGATTCCTTCTTGTTCAAGCCGTTCTAATTCAGCTTCTACCTTTGTTCGTAAGCTGTATGGGACAGGTCGAGCCTTCATGAAGATAGGTGTGGATCCATCTTTTAATCTCAGCTTAGCTTTGATGTCAGTGACCCTCCCCAGTGTATCCTTCATAATACCGGGGTATTTCGCCAGCAAGTTCTCCAATCTTTGTTGCATCAAGCTTTCCTCTAGATTGTTGCAGGCTAAGGATCTAACACTCTTCCAGTCTATTGGAATTTTTGTAAGCCAGTTTCTGCCAAGGAGAGGAGGTCCAGTGCTATCCACCACCAGTAATGGTAGTAGGATCATCTCGGTTCCTTTCTTTACCTTGACATAAGCAACCCCTCTTGGATGGACTTTCTCCCCTGTATATGTTTTTAGGAGTGTCCTTGTCTTCCCTAGGGGTACATGTGCAAATTTCTTTTGGTACATCTCATGGGGTATTAAAGAAACAGCTGCCCCTGTGTCCAACTCCATCTCAACCACCTTGCCTTCTATTGTGGTCTCTATCAGCATTGGTTTGTTGTCCTTCCAATCTTCTATCGTGTAAACTCCACCCCAGTTTAGTACTGTCTCGTCCTCTAAGTCCTCTTCCACAGGTCTTGCTCCCTCTTCCAACTTTTTAACGACTGCAGGCTGTGTCTTCCTGGGGTTGTTCTGACTACGCTTCTTTGTTCTGCAAGCCCTTTCGATGTGTCCCCATTTTTTACAGTATTTACACTGTTCTTTGAGAAACCGACAACTCTGAGGTTCATGATAGCCATCACAGCGGTAACACTTACTCGTTGACTTGGGTAGTTGATGGACTTCTGGGATTACTCCGTCGTGAAATTCAGCTGCGTCCTTAGAGGCTCGCTCCGCCATTTCTGCTTCTTCCACTGCTTTCTTGAACGTCAGGTCCGCCATCGTGAGTAGTCGTCGTTGCACCTTTTCATCTTTCATTCCGCAAACCAGTCTGTCTCTAAGTGTATCTGATAGTCCATTCCCAAAATTGCAATGTTCGGCCAGCTTCTGTAGGCTAGCGGCGTACACCTTTATCGATTCTCCTTCTTTCTGAACCCTTTTGTGAAACCGAAAACGTTCTGCTATGACAAGTGGCTTTGGAGCCAAATGTGCTGTCAGAGCGTCGCAAAGCTCTTGGTATGTTTTGTCTCCGGGCTTCTCTGGTGCTACTAATGCGCGCAAAAGACTAAATGTTTCACGTCCAATGCAGCACAAAAACGTATCTCTCTTTTTGTCGTTTGCTACCCCATTAGCTGCAAAATAGTGATTGAGTCTCTCTAAATAGCTGCTCCACTCCTCTAGGCCTGGGTCGAATTCTCCAATTTTCCCGATGTGTCCCGCCATAGAACTCGGTCGTCTTCCTAAATCCCACCCTCGTCGCCAACTGTGAAATCCGGGGGGGCCGATGGGACGCGATAACGAACCGCCAGCTAGGCCACAGACACGCGTCGGAAAAGAATCAATAATAACTAATAACACCACACACACACTAACTAACTAACTAAATATAATAGGTTTGTGAGTTCCGTACTCCACAGGCCAGTCTCGGGGCTTTTTTCTTCATCAGCGGCACCCATATTGGTGGCGACTGCTTTCTCCTACGAAGCGTCAGCCCAGAGGTAGAAGTTTGCTCTTCTTGGTTCTGAAAAGAACCGTTTTTGCTATGATCTGCACACCCACTTTCAGTTATGTTTAGCAATGACGTCATTAACAAATGATATTCATTTCAATATGTCCGCTGTTTTTCAACCTTCCGACTTGAAGCGTCTATTAGAGGGTAAAGACGACTTATAATGCTTGAACTAGACCTGATTCCGATACAGGTACCATTTGACTGCCTACATGCTCACTTTTAGGCAGGATAAAACGTGCCTAAAGAAAATCCTGACCTAACACTTTTCCACCTCAAATTGGCCTTCGTAGGCAAGCAGAACTCAAACTGTGTCCCGGGTTCAAAATCGGACTGCGCAGTTTGGTGCAAGGTGCAACGCTGCATATATGTACCAACGATCAGCCCAATCCGTTGCGAAATAGAGGAGAAATGGGCTAAAAACTGTGTGTTTGGAGCAATAATAGAAAATAAAAGAGTGCGGGCCCGAAAATAACTTGACACACTTCTTTTTCAATGTTACTTATTGCCAGATGGCTAGTAAAGCTTATTCCGTTTTCAGATTTTGATTATCCCATACCACTAGGCTACAACAATCAAGAGAATTGTAAAATTGCTGGAAAAAATTTTAAGATCAAGTATCACGTTACGCACTGTAAACACCTGCTGATCCTATCTTATTTCGATGTTTGTACAAAGTAACAAAGGCCCAATGTTATGAATTTTGTTGTGTGGCCAGACTGTGCTGATAAAAGGTCTAGGTCTGTACATACAGTGAATAATCTCATGCACAATGCCATGCAGCTTTGTGCAAATACAACCCCTAGGCCTGGTTTTGCTGGTTGTCCTAGGGAATAGCTGTGTCCTGGAAGTTTATAGTATGTTAACAGATGTGCAGCACTACTACTTGTGTCCATACATGTATGTACATTTTTGGTGAGCCCCAGGGTTATTCTATTGCCTGTCTACTTGTTGCCAGCTAGGCTTGGAGTACTACAGTTGAGAGTCTTACTGTTGACAGTAATGAGAGCAAGGTACTACATGTAATGCCGTGCATACTAAAAATGAAAACCTTTAGGGAAGGCCAACAATATAGGGAGAAGGCCACCTATAGGGAGAAGGCCAACTGTATAGGGAGAAGGCCACTGTATAGGGAGAAGGCCAACTGACCAACAGTATAGTATATAACATGTACATGTACATGTAAGTTGTCAAGGGAGGTGTGTCCATACATGTATGTACGAAGTGGGCCCATAAGGTTATTCTATTTGTGATAACTAATGCAAACACTAAATGGGCATGGGCCAACCTACATGTATGAAGCTTTAGCATAGCCCCAGAACCATTAGGCCAGTAGCTTAGGGCTGGCTTGTGGTTTCCTTGTCCACACAATGGATGTGGTTGCTTTGCAAAACTTAGGTAACCACTAAAATCACTACCTATCTTTGAAGTACCACTGCATGTACATGTAGTGACCTACAGCCAAAAAAGTTGCATGAAGGGCATAAGATGACTTGGCTACATACATGTATAGAAGGGTTAAGGTGACCACATGTACATGTAGGTAACATGTTGCGTGCAACTCAAATGAATATAGCGCATGGTAGCCTTTTAAAGCACAGCCTCATATGCAAATGTAGTAATATTAAATTTACCAGAACTTTTGTGTAGGTAGTCAGGGTTAGGGTTTATACCTGTATCTGGTAGCCACCAGATGAGAGCATTTTTGAAATTAGTCCTGGGTACATATACTAGGTACAGGATTACGTAACAGTAGATGGTATCTATAAAGATAGACAATAGTACATGTAACAAAGAGTACATGTACAAGTTAATGTACCTCTCCAGGCCCTTAAACAGAAGTACTTTAACATGGATGTTCAAAGACTTCTGATGGAGCCGTCACCCAAGTGATGCATTGTATGTGTACAAAGGACACATCCCCCCTTCTGGGGGATTTGGAGAGGTGATCCAATGACACCACCAACACCCCTCCAGGGGAGTGAGGAAGTGTTCTCAACATCAATGCATGCAAACAAAAATTAGCATGTCCAAAAATACCATGCATACTCTAGTGCATGTAACCACCATCACAATAGCCCCCAAACAGCCATTCACACACCTGTTATCTGTCATCACTGTGTTCAAAGGACTGGGGAAGTAGCCAGACCAGTAAATACTTTGGTTTGTAGTACTGCAGTTAGTAGGTCTTCATTGATCCTCTGCTCCTCCAGTAGTATGGTAGCTCTCTCCTGGTAGATTGTTGTGTCTTGTTGTGGTTGTACAGCAATCTGTGTGTGTGTGTGTGTGTGTGTGTGTGTGTGTGTGTGTGTGTGTGTGTGTGTGTGTGTGTGTGTGTGTGTGTGTGTGTGTGTGTGTGTGTGTGTGTGTGTGTGTGTGTGTGTACATGTACATGCATGTGTGTGTTTGTGTCCAAATTATTATTATTTATATCTGATGTATATGGATGTACATGTAAGTACCACTGTGTACAGGTACAGGTATATGTGTGGACATCATTGGTCTGTGTGCCCATGTTTGAAACACACAATACACAGCTCTACATCAGCGTGTGTAGTGTGCACATGATGGAGACACTTGTGAATATGTGCATCACCACCAGTAGAGCTACTACATTGAGTGTCCACACTGTAACTGAGCGTGCGTGACTTGCTGGAAGTGTCCATGCACATGTGTGGTGTGTGTGTCCCACAGGTCAGCTATACACATGGTAAACAAAGGGACAGAAATGCTACACAAATGGACAATGCTCAGTGGTTCATATAGGGAGAAAGCCAATAGTATAGGGAGAAGGCCAACTGTATAGGAAATAGTATAGGGATAAGGCCGACAGTACACATGTAGGTAGAAAGTCAACAGTATAGGGAGAAAGCCAACAGCATAGGGAGACGGCCAACTGTATAGGGATAAGGTCAACCATATAGGGAGAAGGGTCAACAGTATAGGGAGAAGGCCAACAGTATAGGGAGAAGGCCAACAGTATAGGGAGAAGGCCAACAGTATAGGGAGAAGGCCAACAGTATAGGGAGAAGGCCAACAGTATAGGGAGAAGGCCAACAGTATAGGGAGAAGGCCAACAGTATAGGGAGAAGGCCAACAGTATAGGGAGAAGGCCAACAGTATAGGGAGAAGGCCAACAGTATAGGGAGAAGGCCAACTGTATAGGAACAGTATAGGGAGAAGACCAACAGTATAGGGAGAAGGCCAACAGTATAGGGAGAAGGCCAACTGTATAGGAATAGTATAGGGAGAAGACCAACAGTATAGGAAGAAGGCCAACAGTATAGGGAGAAGGCCAACAGTATAGGGAGAAGGCCAACAGTATATAGGGAGAAGGCTAACAGTATAGGGAGAAGGCCAATGCATAGGGAGAAGGCCAAGAGTATATAGGGAGAAGGCTAACAGTATAGGGAGAAGGCCAAGAGTATATAGGGAGAAGGCTAACAGTATAGGGAGAAGGCCAATGCATAGGGAGAAGGCTAACAGTATAGGGAGAAGGCCAATGTATAGGGAGAAGGCCAACAGTATAGGGAGAAGGCCAACAGTATAGGGAGAAGGCCAACAGTATAGGGAGAAGGCCAACTGTATATAGGGAGAAGGCCAACTGTATAGGGAGCAGGCCAACAGTATAGGGAGAAGGCCAACATATAGCGAGAAGGCCAACAGTATAGGGAGCAGGCCAACAGTATAGCGAGAAGGCCACCAGTCTAACACTACAGGAAGAAGACCAACAGTATAAGGTGACGGGCAATTAACGGTCCGGGAGAAGGCCAACAGTACAGGGAGAAGGCCAACAGTACAGGGAGAGTACTAGTATAGGGAGAAGGCCATATCTCCTCCCCCTTCACTGCATCGAATATATGCCTGTTCTGCACATACTAAATTCACACAGTATACTCACCAAAACACTTGAATCTCAGACGCTGAAATCATGCAGGGCAATCCGTTTATTGCTGCCTCCACATCTCCAAAGCTATTATCATTAATAATTCATCTGCAATTAACAGTTAACTAGTTGCAACGTACGTAATAACTGTAACTTAATCCCAGATGACGCAAGGTATTACGTTATGGCATATTGTTTATGAATAAATTATGCGCGGTAGAAATTAATTTTTTGTCTTGATTTTACTACACGAATGGTTCATGTCATAATTATATCAAACACAGATTCACAATCAGACCGATTTATAGTAAATTATAAATGTGTTTAAAATTCAATTTAAAAATAAAAGCATGATGACCGCCTATGTATGGGCCATTTCTCCATATGTTGAGTACTTTCACGCACCGTAGGTACCTATATCCGCACTTCCACATTAATTATGCAAGGTTTCCAATGTCCATTCATTTTATCTCATTTACTTATTCAGTCATCAATAGTTTCCCAACCAAATGATATTTTCCTTAGGTGCCACCGGATTATATGAGAGTAATCAATGTACTTATTTTTCATCATTTTTTCAGAGCTTAGGGCCTTCAAATCGCGCTTCCCTTGAATGGTTAGTCAGATACACCCCAAATACAAAACGCAAATATCACGTGCTACTCTTTCGTCAGTTAGCCGTGCCCAGACCGAGCTGTTCTGTGAGAACATGTAGTTAATGATAAAATGTATTGCAAATTGATGTCTATAACCACGACCCCACCCACCACTATTGTGTATAAGTACACAACAACTTAACGTGCAAAATAACTTATTAACCGCTATTTACTGTAGGCAGAGATAATCTGCTGTAGCCAGTAGGCCTGCTCTTCGCTTTTGGTTCGGTACTTCCGCGGACGATTTCGAACGGTACGAGGACGACGATATCGAAGATCAATCCCACGAGGAAATGACATGCAGGTTAAAGACCTGGAAGTCTGCCTGTGGACTGGATTCTATGGCAGAACTGAAGCCTACTACCCCACAGGCCACAGCTAACTACTACGGAGGTACGGGAGTGCACGGACCCTATTGCAGACAGACAGCTATAAAGCTGGTACTATACTCTGGACTCTATGGCAGGCAGCGACGGAATACCCCTGGCCCATGTATGGAGTGAACTCTATGGCATTTTGCCGCAATACGCGATGCATGAAGAATCACACAGTTAACAGCTATGAACTCAAATCTATGGCAGACACCTAACAGCTACAGTGTATGGAGTTGGGGTGATCCCTATTGCACACAGCTATGAAGTACTCCATGGCAAGAAGCTATGGGGTTAACCAGCCCTATGGCAAGTACCCCATATAGCAAGCACCTAAGAAATGAATCCTATGGCAGATACCCCACAGCTGACAGCGTGTGTGTGTGAGCATATGTGTGTGTGATTGTGTGTGTGAGCATGTGTGTGGTATGTATGCGTGACTGTGTGTGCGTGTGTTGTTGTGTGAGTGGCTATGAATCCTCTCTTCCGCTCTCTCTGTACATGTTAGTCAGTATGTACATGTATATGTATGCTAAGAATCAGTTCTTGTTACCTTGTGCATACACACATTAATGTAATTGGCTAGTTTTGATGACATTCTGCATTGTTTTCCACAGTACACAACTCAAACTCCAGCTATCAATGCTCACCAATGGCAAGCTCTATTTACCCACTCCCTCCCTCCCTCCTCCCTCCTTCCCTCCCTCCCTCCCTCCCTCCCTCCCTCCCTCCCTCCCTCCCTCCCTCCCTCCCTCCCTCCCTCCCTCCCTCCCTCCCTCCCTCCCTCCCTCCCTCCCTCCCTCCCTCCCTCCCTCCCTCCCTCCCTCCCTCCCTCCCTCCCTCCCTCCCTCCCTCCCTCCCTCCCTCCCTCCCTCCCTCCCTCCCTCCCTCCCTCCCTCCCTCCCTCCCTCCCTCCCTCCCTCCCTCCCTCCCTCCCTCCCTCCCTCCCTCCCTCCCTCCCTCCCTCCCTCCCTCCCTCCCTCCCTCCCTCCCTCCCTCCCTCCCTCCCTCCCTCCCTCCCTCCCTCCCTCCCTCCCTCCCTCCCCATCCTCGCCTCTTCCCTCCTTCCATGATCCTCTCCTTCCACTTTCCTTCATCAGAGGAGGCTCAGAGTGTTCAGTGACAAAGATAAGGACAAACTCAGCAAGGTGACCCACACATACTAAGTCTGAGAGGGAGGCATGACATGGAGGCCACCCTCACCTTGGAGATGGAGACAGAACAGAACAGGGACCAGTGGGGTGTCATGGAGAAGGCACAGAATTTGAACCAGGTCTGGGCACTGGTCACCACTTGCAGTAACCCTTTATAGGCCAGTCAGATACAGTGATATTAGCCCTTTAGTGACACGAGTTTTAACCCTGTAAAGACACCAATATCAGCATTATTCTCCAGAACAAATTTTTATTTGTATATGGCTAGTTGCCATGGTGATTCATGTCCTCCTACTATGCTGCAAAACTCATAGTCTGTTGTATGATGATTAATTAATATTGTTTGTTTTCCATACATAGTATGGAGGAAGAGAGGACACAACTACACCGAGTACTTCGAGGCCGCGAGAGGAGGGAGCCCTCACAAGGGAGTGCAGCCAGCGGGTGGGTGTGGTCAAGGGAGGTGGTAGCAGATGTGATGAGGCCAAATATTGTGGCATACAATTGTACGATTCCATGAGTGTTGTGTGTGTATTTGTGTGTGTGTGTGTCTGCAATGTATGGTAGCAAGCACACGATGCATGAACATGAACTGTACAGAAAATGTCACACACTTTAAAAGGAGCTAACCTTAAAGGGCACACTTTAAAAGGCTACAAAAAAATCTTGGCATACATGTTCCAAATTCATGTGTGATATGTTGTCGCATGTGTTCCAGTTTTTCTAGAGCACTGTTGAACATGCTTATGTCATTAAATTGCAGGCATATCACTCTTCTAACTTGTACAGGTTGAAGAGTTTCTAAAACGCGTTCCCCCGAGAAGTTATAAAGTGGCACACCCTTAGCATATTGGCGGGTATGCCTCATTAGGGAATCGCTTTTTAGAAACTATTCATCCTGTGCAAGTTAGAAGAGTGATATGCCTGCATTTTAATGACATACATGTACATGTAAGCATGTTCAACTGTGCTCTAGAAAAACTGGGGGGAACACTTGCAAAAACATATCATACATGAATTTGGAACATGTCATGCCAAGATTTTTTTCGTAGGGGATCCATTGCGGGATAATGTGCAGACAGCATTCTACATGTAGGTGCCATTTTCCCCTCCCCTAGGAAAGGTCCCCTGTACTGTTCGTTGGGAGTACCAACCTGCATGACATCTGCAAAGACTACAAGGAGGCAGGCTACTGCGACTTTGAAGGTTGGTGTGTCTGGTGTGTTATGTAGGTATGTGCTGGTGTTTGCATGATGTGTTTGCCCATACACCAGCCTATACACCATACACCAGCCTAGACCCCATACACCAGCCTGTACACCATACACTAGCCTGTACACCATACACCAGCCTGTACACCATACACCAGCCTAGACCCCATACACCAGCCTGTTCACCATACACCAGCCTGTACACCATACACCAGCCTAGACCCCATACACCAGCCTAGACCCCATACACCAGCCTGTACACCATACACCAGCCTGTACACCATACCATAGCCTGTACACCATACACCAGCCTGTATACCATACACCAGCCTAGACCCCATACACCAGCCTACCATACACCAGCCTGTACACCATACACCAGCCTGTACACCATACACCAGCCTGTACACCATACACCAGCCTGTACACCATACACCAGCCTATACACCATACACCAGCCTATACACCATACCCCAGCCTTGACCCCATACACCAGCCTGTACACCATACACCAGCCTATACACCATACACCAGCCTATACACCATACACCAGCCTAGACCCCATACACCAGCCTATACACCTATACACCATACACCAGCCTGTACACCATACACCAGCCTGTACACCATACACTAGCCTGTACACCATAAACCAGCCTTTACACCATACACCAGCCTATACACCATACACCAGCCTATACACCTATACCCCATACACCAGCCTATACACCACACACCAGCCTGTACACCATACCCCATACATTAGCCTGTACACCATACCCCAGCCTCTACACCATACACCAGCCTATACACCATACACCAGCCTATACACCATACACCAGCTTATACACCATACAACAGCTTATACACCTATACCCCATACACCAGCCTATACACCACACACCAGCCTGTACACCATACCCCATACACTAGCTTATACACCATACACCAGCTTATACACCATACCCTATACATCAGCCTATACATCATCCAGCCCGTACACGCTCCTACATGTACATGTACTAGAATACTGAAGGCTTTTGTCATACATGTACCTACTTAATACCTAAGATCTGCCCATGGTCTGTGCTGTGAATATAATAAACTTCAAAGGGGAACCCACAACCTTATCTGATGTTAGAGGCCCCTGAAGCTACATGTAGACCTACCTCCTACATGGACCTACATAGGCCTACCCTACATGAACCCTTACATGGACCTACATAGGCCTACCCTACATGGACCTTAGGCCTACCCTGCAGTTCACTCTACATGTACTTACATAGGCCTATCCTGCATGAACCCTTACATGGACCTACATAGACCTACCCTGCATGAACCCTACATGGACCTACATAGACCTATACCCTGCATAAACCCTTACATGGACCTACATAGACCTACATTTACCTACCTGAGTACTGAAAATTACTTGTGTCTTTTGTCTACATGTATTCCCTGTACATGTACATGTAACATCTGCCCTTCTGTGCTGTGAATATAATTAAACATGAAAGGAACCCACAACCTTATCTGATGTTAGACACATACCCTGTACATGTACCTGGACTTATATGTCCCCTACCATATCTACAAGACCTACATGTACATGTGTACATCTATTTAACTACTGGCATGTACTTATGTACATGTAAGACTACCGTGGACCTACATGAATTTGTTTTTACCAGAGGGCTCACGAAAACTGGGGGGGAGGAGGGGATGCAGTCGAAGGAGTACATTTTTACATGCCCTGTTGTGCTCCACCGCTTTGTTGACATTTGTCAGCAAGTATTTGGACTTTTTTTTTTACTTATGACACAACATGTAATCTACTCACAGGTATATGTAATCATCAACGGAAGCGTGTGTGGCTGGGGGGGGGGGGGGGGGGTGGGGCAATTGCTGCCAGAGGGGTGGCATTTCATATGCCAAGGGGGAGGGGGGGTGGGGGAAGCTGGCCCCCCCCCCCCCCCCCCCCACCCCCAAGGCTATGCTTGATCTGGGGCTGCATGGTATCTACTTAGACTTATTGTGAGTACTGAAGGTTAAGTGTTCATGTGTCTTTCCTCTTCATCTCCGTACCACCTACACTGTACTCCTTTCTAGTAGAAACCATACAGAGAAGTTACATGTATAAGTCATACAAACCACATACTGTGTGCAGAATGTGTGTGTGTGTGGGTGAGGGGGGGGGTAATGAATGACAGGGGCCTGCACTGTGTAAAAAGGGTTGTTATACACATCAGTATAACATTGTTATACAAACTGTTATACATTATGTGTTATACACATTGCGTATAACTGTGTATAACGGTTGTATATGGCCATGGTCTTACCCATCTGTTATACACATTGCGTATAACTGTGTATAACTGTGTATACCATGCTTATGTAATTCCATACGTATTTCTATTATAGTTACCGTAAATAAACAAAGTATGACGTAGTCCTAACATCTACCGCGCATCTAAGAACAAGTAAGTCTAAACCTGTTTGCATATGCTTTTGTGTTTATAATAACACAGTGGTGCCGGCAACTGGCGGGAGAAAAAGTGTGGTCGTCGATATACCATCCTTGGCCCTACCGAAAGCTACGATGGAAACAAAAAGTGTTGCTGTTGTCTAACTGTCTGACTATTGCGTAGACTATGCATGGTCAGTACGACTCCCCATAGCTATATAAATCGACATCCAAGTCGCGCCAGTTATAGGCCTACCTGTATCGGGCCGTGCAGTTCTGCATATACATTTTGATCGATGGGCACAGGTGACCCAATCAATTTATATACAGGCACTCATCAGAATATCCAAAGCAATATCGTACAAGCTTCCAAGTTGCCAGCCTTGGTGTGCTAACAATGAGTCGATCATGTCACTTTGATAGGCTTATCCACATGAGGTAGGTTGATAACATATGATACAATGTGTAATTTTCAGTGTGTAGTTATGTATGGACATAGGTACTAACATGTCAATACATATCCTACAAGCTTCCTGCTTGTCAGACCATGGGGTCTGCAAACAGTCATGTGACTTTGATTGAAGGGCATATGCACACGAGGTGAGACAACAATTAGAATTGTAGTAAGTGTGTACTTACACATACATATGGACTCTGGCATTAATAACAATTTCCCTGACACTACATATCCTACAAGCTTGCCAGTGGCCAGGCCATTGGGTCTGCAAACAGTCATGTGACTTTGATTGATGGGCATGTGCACATGAGGTGAGACAACAATTAGAATTGTAGTAAGTGTGTACTTACACATACGTACGGACTCTGGCATTAATAACAATTTCCCTGACACTACATATCCTACAAGCTTGCCAGTGGCCAGGCCATTGGGTCTGCAAACAGTCATGTGACTTTGATTGATGGGCATGTGCACATGAGGTGAGACAACAATTAGAATTGTAGTAAGTGTGTACTTACACATACGTATGGACTCTGGCATTAATAACAATTTCCCTGACAGTACATATCCTACAAGCTTGCCAGTGGCCAGGCCATTGGGTCTGCAAACAGTCATGTGACTTTGATTGATGGGCATGTGCACATGAGGTGAGACAACAATTAGAATTGTAGTAAGTGTGTACTTACACATACGTATGGACTCTGGCATTAATAACAATTTCCCTGACAGTACATATCCTACAAGCTTGCCAGTGGCCAGGCCATTGGGTCTGCAAACAGTCATGTGACTTTGATTGATGGGCATGTGCACATGAGGTGAGACAACAATTAGAATTGTAGTAAGTGTGTACTTACACATACGTATGGACTCTGGCATTAATAACAATTTCCCTGACACTACATATCCTACAAGCTTGCCAGTGGCCAGGCCATTGGGTCTGCAAACAGTCATGTGACTTTGATTGATGGGCATGTGCACATGAGGTGAGACAACAATTAGAATTGTAGTAAGTGTGTACTTACACATACGTACGGACTCTGGCATTAATAACAATTTCCCTGACACTACATATCCTACAAGCTTGCCAGTGGCCAGGCCATTGGGTCTGCAAACAGTCATGTGACTTTGATTGATGGGCATGTGCACATGAGGTGAGACAACAATTAGAATTGTAGTAAGTGTGTACTTACACATACGTATGGACTCTGGCATTAATAACAATTTCCCTGACAGTACATATCCTACAAGCTTGCCAGTGGCCAGGCCATTGGGTCTTCAAACAGTCATGTGACTTTGATTGATGGGCATGTGCACATGAGGTGAGACAACAATTAGAATTGTAGTAAGTGTGTACTTACACATACGTATGGACTCTGGCATTAATAACAATTTCCCTGACACTACATATCCTACAAGCTTGCCAGTGGCCAGGCCATTGGGTCTGCAAACAGTCATGTGACTTTGATTGATGGGCATGTGCACATGAGGTGAGACAACAATTAGAATTATAGTAAGTGTGTGCTTACACATACGTATGGATGCTGGTACTATTAATAACAATTTCCCTGACACTACATATCCTACAAGCTTGCCAGTGGCCAGGCCATTAGGTCTGCAGACAGTCATGTGACTTTGATTGATGGGCATGTGCACATGAGGTGAGACAACAATTAGAATTGTAGTAAGTGTGTACTTACACATACGTATGGACTCTGGCACTAATAACAATTTCCCTGACACTACATATCCTACAAGCTTGCCAGTGGCCAGGCCATTGGGTCTGCAAACAGTCATGTGACTTTGATTGATGGGCATGTGCACATGAGGTGAGACAACAATTAGAATTGTAGTAAGTGTGTACTTACACATACGTATGGACTCTGGCACTAATAACAATTTCCCTGACAGTACATATCCTACAAGCTTCCTGCATGGTTGGCAACCTTGTCATGCCATTAGGTCATCAGACACCTCGATGGTCGTGTCCACTTTAGGGGAGGTAATGATGTGTATGGTTTTAATGATTAATTTTTTCTTCACTACCTTCAGATTTCAGAAAAGGGTTCCAGTAATTTGAAACTGCCTGTGCATGTAACATTATTGTCAATAATTGACGTATGAATTAAGATTTACGTGCTCCTTATGAACTAGGAGGGGCGGGGCATCATAACAAAGTACGAGCACACATAAGAAACGTCCTATGGTACCATTTAATTACTCAATGTGAAGTGTTTGTATTCTGCCTGGACAATTAAGCTAGCGATCGATTGGCTGCATGCACGTAATATACCATCCCAAGCTATATTGCCTACCAAATTATGATTTTAAAAAGCTATACTCGTATGCCTGTTAGTAGACCTGCATGAGGACGGCAACGAACACATGCATATGCTGCATGGTTTAGGCGTCTCCTGACTGATTCTTTAAACGTGCTTGTGGTATGGCCAGAATATATTATGACGGCTGTGATGCAGATGCATGTGTACATGTGCACGATCATAAATTATTATATTGGCCGGTGCGTCTGTGGCTACATTTACATATGTGCTTTATAAATGGCCGGGTTTACCGCGCGCATATGCATGGTCTGCATATGAATGTGTATGGTATTTTCCATTTTCTAGTTATGTGGGTGCATGCTTTATTACTTTTCAAGCAATTTTGCTGACTGCATGCACTACCTGTAAGCATCATGATGATCAATGAGCACCATTTACTTCACTTCATGTGATTCACATACAAATAAACCTTATAATAGGTGCATTACACGTGACTAAATCACAAAGGTCATCGGGCATACAATGTAAACACAATCTTCTCCATAGTCAAACTGGATAAGTTCTTTTGGAGATATAGCACACCTACATTTTATTCTTGATACAGGAATAAAAGTAGCTGGTCCTTCAGGCTCAAAGTCTGTAGAAATGATTTCTAATGGTTTTGCAGTACAGCCTTGTCTTGGGTGAATTCTGAACCACTTAACAGCAGCAAATAGATGCTTTTGTAATACTTTGGTTTCAGGATTTCTCATGTCGTGCTGGATGAAGTGCTGAACTTCTCCATACCGATATTTGCTACTTGCACTTGTATCAATTTGTCCATTTGCTCCACACCATTTTGCAACTATAACCGATGATCGCTGGGATCGGGATTTAACAGAAAGAAAGCGTTCGCCCATAATTGTAAGGTCACTGAAAACACCATATGTTTTCTGAATAAATGGCATCTGTGAGGAATAGTCAGAATATATAGAATATACTTGTGTTAGGTAGTATAAATCACAGTCTGAAAAAAAAAATTCCACTGTTCTAGAACCAGTGCTATGTATCCTTGGCAGCATAAGAACATTAATGGCACATATACCGCAAGATGCATTCTGCTGGTAGTTGGACTTCTCATAGACATCAACTGTGGTTTCCAGAAGTGATCCTTCGTATCTGTCAGCATAGAGCTCTGTAGGAATCCCAGTATGCTCAAAACACAAGGCCCTTTGATATGCAGTAAATCGCTTCATCATTTGCATTTCTGGCATCATCCAGTTACCAACAAACGATTGCATAACACCATTATACCTTTCAAATGGGTAAAGCCAGAATGCTGAAGCAGGACCATAGTTTAGGATGCACTCCATTAAATGACAATGCATATGCATATTAGGTGTGCATGCTTGCTTGCCATACAAATGTTCAAAAGTAGAGCAAAATTCTAGAAACTTCAAATCAGCTGCTTTTATGACATGAACTGATACTGGATGTTGTGCCAACTGCATTGATGCTTCCACAAACATTGCCCAACAAGTATAGTGCTCATCAGGCAGTATTCCCTTTAGGGCATGCAATGAGTATATATTTGTCCAATTACGCCATTGGTCTGCTGTTAAACCGCTGAACTTTGAACATATCTTATGAGGAATTCTTCCAATCCCATAGGGCACTGTCATATTATCTACCTTTGCTTGAATTTTTTCACATTCTATAGGTCCTAAAAAGCCAAGGTCCTTCCATATGGCCACCATATGCTTAGCAGTTCCTAAATAACCATTATGCATGAGGTCAATAATATGTTGCTTAATAATATTAAAATATGGCAGCCTCACCAGTTCAGAATACCGCACCCCAAATTCTCTTTCCACTTGTTCACATTGTGTTTGGCAAGTAGCATTTTCTAAAGCATGTAGTGCAAAACAATGCTAGTCTAATGTTCGCAGTGGCCAGTTATGCCGATCAAACCCAGAGTAATCTAGCTTCTCACCAAATGCACTACAGCTAAATGTCTTCAAACACTTGGAGCAACCATGAGTAGAAGAACAACTAGTGTAACCACAAACTTTTCTTGTAGCTGGAGTGTCACATGCTACTCCTAAGAGACAACCACGAACTTAAACAGGAATTGCATATGAGTGTGGTTGAACAGTTATTCCTTCCCACATAATCAAAAGCTCGTCTACCATTGGCTTCAAAAATGAATTCATATTGTGTGGCTCATTAGGGCCAGGAATGCAGCCCACTACTAAAATATTCTCTAATTTGTATCGTTCTGAACGAGGTAGATTCAAAATTGAAAGATACAGTACTCCTACACTATATTGTGAGTGCTTGTATGGTTGTAGCCAGTCTACATTGAGCATAAATCCCAAATTGTGTGGCACATTTAAAAGCATTTTATCATCATATTGTCTGAATTCTTCCCAAACCTTGCCATCATATATATCAGTGAGAACACCAGGGTCTCTCTGCAGGTCCTTCCATATGCCACATAGTTGTACAAAATGAGGACGAGACATCAAAAGCTTTACATTTTCAATTATACTGTTATAAACATAAACTTTCTTAGGTCGAAAAGAGTAGCCTTTCCCAGTTTTAATCTTGCGTACTAGCATATTTTGACAACTGCTTCTGCGGCTTTTGTGTGGATGGTTAGGATATTTGACATTAGAACAGACATGTAAAGAAATGCAGTCATCAATACTGTATGAACATTCACACTTGCTGCAAATGCAATAAAACGTGAACTGAGGATTTTGATTTTCTACCAAAGGGTGACTTTTTAACATGTAAGTAGTACTTGGAAGCTCCTTTTTTAAGTTGTTGATGTTCTTACTGTCTAGTTTATGAATCAATTCTATAATAAAATAAAGCAAGAGTTGCAAACCCCGTTCAGGAAGATTAAATCTCAGTTGAAAAAAAATGAGAAATTGAGTATAAAAATGAACTACAGCATGAAATGGACTTCTGTGTTCAAGCTGTTCTTGATCACAAAAAGGTGCTTCATCCCTTTCATCAGAGAGTTCAAACATACTATCAACATCAAAGCCTTCATCTATAACTTCGGTTTCATTTTCTAAATCGTCGTTAAAAGTTTTAGATGAATGTTCCTTATCCAAAGGACCTGGGTGAATATCATTGGCCCTTACGGCTAAGTCATCGTTATAGTCTACTTCAATATCGCTATTTAGGTCCTGCAATACAACATCTGGCTCACCATCTTCGTTACCAGGACATAAGTCATCCAACGTGACATCTGGATCAGCTTCGTTACCAGGACATACGTCATCCAACGCGACATCTGGCTCACCATCTTCGTTGCCAGGACATATTCCAAGTTTCATATGTCTGTAATAAGTTGCTCTTGAAACAAACTGTGCACACTTTGTACAGAACAAATACGAGGCTTTCAAATTTACTGCCATTTCAAACGAACGTAACACGCATGCGTGAACTCACCACATGGTGTAATGGCATCACCGTTGGGATATCCAATTGCTCCAACTAACCATACTTTCCCATCAGCAAGACGAAATATCTTAGGCGAATCGTCAAGCGAATTGAGGGACACAAGGCAATCCGTGCCTACGCAGAATTTCTATGGTTCCGGACCGCGCGGGTCAAGTACTTCCCGAGTTTACTTGAACAGCTGCAGGTCCCTGAGAAACGATCATGACGAAGATCCAATCATCGACTGGCAGCAAGGTGAACTACTACATGTACCCACAACACCGCCAGTTAGAGGTTTTGTGGCGAGTGGCCACAGCAGAACCTATCGATATGCAGATGATAACGAAGTAGACCGCGTCGAACCTAGGCAGCCTACTTCAGGAGAATCATTTTCAGATCCTGGCGTACAAATACTAGCAAGCGAAGTTGCTACACTACGAAGCACTATCGACATGGTTCTCGAGCGCCAACAAAGCATAGTGAAGTGCAACGAAGAATTGAAACTGCAGATCGAAAAACTGACTCAAAGTGATGTTGTAACATCAACTCGAAAAAGAAAGACATCGCTTTCTGTGCAGGTACAAATACCATACAGTATACAATATACAACGTTCTACCATTTTTCCCTGTCTACATATAGAACAAAATTCGAAAGCTTCACAATTCTCTGGACAAAGAGAATCAACTGAAGTCGCAAGAAGCGTAAGCAGTGTGGCACATACCTTTAATTTGTACTGGTAACGGGAATACTTTGTTCTCAGAATCACAAGCGCTCATAACGCAAAAGTGGTATCGCGGATTGTAAACGAACTTGGAGATTTTAGTAGAGAAGAGGTTGAAGGTATGTGTTGTTGTCGTTTAAAGGTTTGAGTCCTTTCATTTTCGCTATGTAGCTGGCATAGCGATCTACAGACGAACTCTCAAACGCGTTCCGAATGAAGCCGAATCAAAACGAAGAGCGATCCGAGCACGACAACAAAGAGTAAGCGCTCAAATCACAAATGTTGCATGCGTTTCTATACTAAATTTTGTACACCATAGCTATGGGAACGGCGATCCGCACAAGTCACAGATCAAGAAAAGGGCAAATGGGATGTGCTTAAACCGACACACATGTCCGAAGAGGAAGAAACGGATAGTGGGATGATTCTAAGGAGGAGGCCCATATGGCGATCCGCGGAACTAAACGCGTTTTTAGACACACTCGACGTGAGAGCAAACAAGGCATCAAGAACGCCACGGAAGGAGAGACAATTGGGCTCACCGCTTCGGTCAAACTTTCCTGATGACCTTCCGAACTGGATGCTTGAAGACAACACTGTCGTCGGATGAACTCTTTTTTTTTTTTTTTTTTCGTTACTTATACTCGAGTACATTCCATGTAAGCTTATGTGTTTCTATTTAAATATCTCCAACTTTGTTTATACGAATGGCCTGGAAACGAGGGTGTAGGAGGACTAATTAAAAATTCATAATTGCATGTTTTACGCTGTGTTATACATGCTGTGCAGTTGTTATACATATTGTTATAGATTGTTATACTAAATGTTATACTGAAGTTATACACAGTGTTATACTATAGTTGTTATACACAACTGTGTATAGAGTATCCATACGCAAAGTTATACACATGCGGATAACACGTGTATAACATGTGCATAACACATGAATACACGCGTTATACAGTACTGTATAACAACCCTTTTTACACAGTGCTGTTGGGCAAGCACTAGTCCTGATGCCTTGGTTGAGCTTTGCATTCGACCTAATGGGAGGGGATGGAGTGTGCTTTGTGCATGATGCTGAGGGCTTTGGTTTTATGGTAGTGGCATTTGTTCTGATGCATAACCGACACTTTTTTCCTCTAGGTTTTTGCAACTGTTTCCACGGAGATGTGCTACCATCAAGTATCTATTATGCTACTTAGGCACTTATCTTTTTTTGTTTTGTTTGGTGCTCATCATATGACACTAGACTTGCTTGTAACTGTGATAGCCATCCGATGAGGAAGAAGAGCAGCAGGGTCTTTGTGGTTATTGTCAATTTGTAAACGTAACTCAGTGATGGGGCACGGCTGTTTCGTTCCATTGAAAATTCGGCATTAGGCCCGCGCCCACTATGAATCTTATCACTACGGTAAATGTATTAACCGAAAAGAAGTTCGATATCTTGACATGAAATAAACGTGTAAGTACGGGTTCTAGCTTGCCAATGTGTTCGGCTCTAGAGAAACGCCCACGCTGCCGGTCCGCCCATCGTTTACATCTCCCATATCACATTGAGTCGAGGATTGACTACGGAAGGGGCTAAGAGAAACTATAAATGTAATAGCATATATCATAGGAAGTATCGCTTTAATATTATCTCTGCTTTTACGATATGTTGCCCGCGCGATGATCGCGATCGAGGCTTCACATGAATTGCCGCATAGAAAGGTGGCATAAAAAGTGCTGGTGGCGTGATGTGCACAACGGATCGGACGCTTCACCAATATTGAAAGAATGGGTAAATATGCATGGCGGATCAGCATATACGATGACATGTTGGGAGTTGGGACTCGGTCTCCCGTCGTGAACTACTAGTAATTGCGGACCGGCCACTTTGGACTAAGCGAACATCATCCCTTTCGGTCATCTGCGGTGCGTGTTCAATCTGTGTTTACGGGAGCTACAATTACTTATACGTACTTAGTATTAGTAGTAATACGTCATCGGCTTTGTATGCGTCTCGTGAGCTAGGCCATTAATTGAAAACATTCTTGATAAATGACATAATTGTTAATAAATGTTACGTAACATGTCTACTTCACGAATGAATTAGTGCGGTAGAAATTAATTTTTTGTCTTGATTTTTGTACAAGAATGGCTCATGATATAAATCTATAAATTACAGATTCACAATCAGACCGATTTATCGTACTTAGCACATGTGTTTAAAAATCAATTTGAAAAAAAGTGCTAAATGTCCGCCTATGTATGGGCAATTTCTCCATATGAGAAAAAGTAGAATAAATTTAATAAAAGATGAAAAGACATAAACACATATATCATAATAGTCAACTGAACATAAGAGAGATGAGGGTACTGGATAAATCTCAATTTCGTACCTGTAAAAAAGAAAATAAAACTAGTACACTTCAGCCATTATTGTTTAGAGAATGATGCATAAGTGTTTTTCAATCATGTGCATAATAAAAAGTGAATTTCACAGACAAATTACGCTGCTCGTGTGCCCAGATGTTTACTGCAGAGGGGGAGGTAGGAAAAAGAAGTTGGATGAGAAGAGAAGTGAGAAGAGGTAAAGGGACACATATAGCTTTAAGCCGCATGTGGGCCCTCAATATTGGTCCTTAATTAGTAGTTAACTCGACCTGGCACACTCTTTAAGTGTGACTGAATGCTTCCTCTATACACCTGTGTCTGGAGAAAAAGAAATGGGATGAGAGAGGAATGAATGGGGGATAATAGTCAAGAGACATGCTGATATTGAGTGTAATCAATTTCGTATCTACTTAAATCAGCCAAAATGTGACGTTCACAGATAAATAAACTTGGCGGCATCAATTAATATTGCTTGTGTCTCAGGTGTCTTTTTAGTCTTGAGTGTCACTGTGTATTAGACACATGGCATTAGCAAGATATAAACTTGGCGGCATCAATTAATATTCCTTGTGTCTCAGGTGTCTTTTTAGTCTTGAGTGTCACTGTGTATTAGACACATGGCATTAGCAAGATAGCTACTTTTTGCTGTATATGCATGATTAAAGCCATACTTAAGGGTTACAATAAAACTGAATAACTAACTGTTTTAGTGGTGTTGTATGGGCTGGATGTCTTTGTATAGGTTTGATCGAAAATTTAGATAATTATCTTGTAGGTACAGCGTCTCTTTGTAATATCCTCACATGTCTTTAAGCCGTCTGGCTTATCTTTGTGTGCATGTAAAAAGACGTGCCTAGATATACATGTATATCATCTGAGGGTAAGTGCAAACAAACATGACACACTGACCTTAAATAGATTGATTCCCTCCAGTGGAAACACACAGATGACAATCCTTGTTTTACAGGTGCATATACATACAGGTGTATGTCATCTGAGGGTGCGTGCAAACACACTGACCTTAAGATTTCCTACCTATGAGAACACATGATCTCCAATCACCTTGGAGAGGTGCGCATCTACACCCTATAAGAATGCAATACATATACATCATCTGAGAGTAAGTGTAATGCATGTAAACACACATGACACATTGACTTTAAAATAACACACTGATTCTCTCCAATAGAAACACATTGTCAGTCTTCCTCCGAGAGTTGTGCATCAATAAGAATGCACCTTTGAAACACACTGAAAGAACAGTTTTCCAACCTCCCCCTATTACTAGTACCCAAATTAGAGCCCACTAGAAACTTAGACTGCTAGAAAACACAGCAATGGGGAGTTATCGCCAAATCTAAGTGACCAACTGTTCATTGATTGTGAAGTTAGGAAGGAGCGTTATTATAGGAATGGACCAAACTGACTAGATACCGGTGGTAAAGAACTAGAATTCACTGCAAATAGCAATATATTCTTACCTAAACCCGAGGGGGGGGGGCAAAAAAAAAAGTTATAGACACCATCCCAAAAATTCTTAAAACCAAAGGCCAGGTCAACCCCCCCCCCCCACCGCCTTCGACCACGCCCATTTTTCGACCACGCCCCTTAAAATAATTACTTAATTGACAATTGACCACACCTACAGTTAAGATAATATTACAAATTGAAAGCAGGCTTCGTTGTAGATTGCTGTTGTAGGTGTTGTCACTTCGTCGCTTGCAGCTGGAGACGCTGTTTCACTTGTACCATAGAATTTCGTGATACCTAGTCTCTCGTGCCATGACGTAATGCACAGGCTGTAGGCCTATCGAATATTACATCCCTGCCCATCAATTAAGGTTTGCGGTACTCCAACACGATTTTGAAGAACGGCACGCAGTATCGTTCATGATTTGGTAAAGTACTCGTTTTGACCTCATGCATGTTACTTAGTACCAGGTGTATCCGTGGCTTACTTAGTAGCGTTAGTATAGTTTTTATCTTTACATTGCTTTGCGACGCTTCAATTGTTGCACTATTGGTTAGTGAATTGGTATGAAGGCCACGCCCACGAATTGTGTCTCAGTCACGTGATAATATGCTTTCCACAATGAAATAGCTTACAATCGCACTAGATAGAGGCAGTTAAGCCATATCTTTGCACGAATTGGACACCCATGAACACTACAAACAATATGATTCCATCATTATGTTGCTGTAGTGCGAGCTAAAGTTCCAAAAAAAAAATTAAGAAAAGTGATGAATTTTTTTTTTTAAATTTTTTTTGGCCAAGACCCCCCCCCCCCCCCCCCCCCAACTTTGATACCTCATAACTTTTTTTCCTAGACCCCCCTGAAAAAAAGAATAGCATATTCGTGATGCTCTCAATGAGCTCTTCAAAGTTGGGGGATGGTGTCTTCCACTTTGTTTTTTGCCCCCCCCTCGCCTAAACCTGTGATATACTGCTACGAATCGTCGATATCAATCCTCACGCCGCGCCAGTATAGCAATATCAACTTACTCGCTTCTCTTTCCATGGACTATGTATAGAATTGCTCAATACTCTTATGCCCATACCATAGTAAGGCTTCTATACCACTTATAGTATAAAGTACACGAATAACAAGCCTTAACTAGCACCTTGCACCAACACAGTTTATCCCGCCCATGATTCAGGAATATAATAGGCCTATACAGGGGACAGTAGAAGGAAAGTTTGGAGTTCAGTGATCCACTCCAACAGTATGACTGTCAGTTCAGTTGCATCAATATCCTACCTGACAGATCACTAGCAGACACTACCGTGATAGGGGAGAGTAGCTGAACTGGTATTAGGACGTGCAAGCGATGTTGGATAATTATATAATCTAGTGTACGGCCACAAAATGAAGAATGAAATCCCACTTATGTCAACAATTTATATGTGCTATGAAAGTTTGCGACATGAACCATCGTAATTGCTGGCTTGCACTCATGTACTGATACACATATAAAAATATGTTGCGCTCAAAGACAAACTGCATAAAAGATGAGAGACACAAGATGGTTATCAGTGTATGAATTGTATTAAGCATAGCATTTGTCAAACATTACAGACCTTATATATTTAACTTGCTATTTATAATATTTGAGAATTGCGATAATATCCGAAATCCCTTATCTACTAAATTGGTGCCTACATCACCAATTTAAAACCACGTGCATGCGCGTCACGTAAGACTGAGAACAAGAAGGCCGTGGAATGGTAGGTTATGTTATGAACGTCTGAGACTGAGCATGTCAAGAAATTGTGGACATCAATGTATAACTCGGCTTGCAATTGTGATTTTAAAAATCTGATTGCACCATTAAACTCACTAGGTACTTTAAAGATTTGTCAAGTTATTAAAACAGCTAATTAATTTATTAAAATATATTATTATTATTGTCTTGTAATACGTTAATTGTATGTCTGCATGGCAGGAAAGTTAGGAATAGCAATCGCTGATACATAAAATCCTTCCGAACTAAAGCTATCGTCGATTTTAGTGATCTAAGCATACGCATGCGCATCTTAGTTTTACTCGTGCCCCTGCTACTGGATACATTCTGGAGGTCACGTGATATGTTATTTACTCGTTCCCAGACCCTATTTATTGAGAACACCTTGTTTGTCAATAAATAGGGTCTGGGAACGAGACAAGGCATGGCTAGCCTTTTGGCGGAGGGTTGGGTATCAAGCCTATATTTGTACCCGTCTGATTAGTATTGTGGATATAATAGCACTACACTCGATTGCTATCAATAATTCTTGGTATACGCTAGTCTTGCTAGCCAGACGTACATGTACAACATTGAACTTCAATTGGACTGTGAACGAGGGACGCATGTTGGAAGTAAGACTTAGTATTACTATATACATGTAGGCTTGAAACCCCCAAAACGCGAAGGTCGAGCTGATAGAACGGCTGCTGTGGAGTAGCTACCACGGTGTCACTATACGAGAGTCGAGAGTACCCCGCTCGTTTAGCGGTTAAGATGCACGGGCGATTCCGTCCCTGCATTTGCATCGCTCTGACGTTTACCACCACGACTGGTTTGATTTTGATAACATACTAGAAGTTCTCGTGGAGGTGTGTTAATTTAGGACATTGCCTTCCACTAGAATTCACATATGCATCGGCGGCGGATATTCCCAGCTGGACTTTCCACTCTGTCCTGTTATGTATATGTATATCGTTGATTAATGGCTAGCCAAGGTCGCTCGCGCTCACTTCCATAGCAGTCTCGTTTCCAGACCCAATATACGCAGCTGCTCTGCTACGTATACGAGGTGAAGTCTGTCCTGTAGTATTTCTTTCCAACTCCGTCGGAATGTCGGCCAAGGTATACAACAAGGATGAACAGCCGTAAACGTACTCGGAGAGTGGTTATAACTTATAAGTAGATCACATACATGCACCTGTCTGTGTAATTTGCCCCTACAAATACTAAGCAATGGCACAGAAAAGGATGCCATGATGCAGCTCTGATATGTCATCAATGAACAGATCGATGGCATGAAGGCACAGCTAGGTAGAACTACATGTATGTATGTACTACCATGCATGTGAAACGTTTACACAAATCACCACATGCCACCACCCTAATTAAATAGGTGACCACAAAATGTTGACAGCTACAATGTACTCTGTTAATACCAGCCCTTCTTGAACCTTCCAAGATCCACACACACACATACACAACCAATAGATAACCAAATAAATACACCATAACTGTTACATCAATCACCTACATGTATTACATACATCTGCAGAGCCATGTACATATAGCTAGACCACACAAAGCCTTCCATTTGAGTTGGGTGCTGAAGTGCTTTCACCAGGTGAATGGTGGAAGGGTGGCTGGCACAGTCCATGAGATGCAAAACTTTGAGTCCAGTCCTCCCAGGTCCATACCAGGTGGTCATGTAGGCAAGCCTCCTCTCCTGGCAGACAACTGGTGACTGTCCTGTGTGTACAACCAAACCCTCAGCCTCAAAAGGTAAAGGTGGACAATTGTAGCCACTTTAAATTGGTCCTACATCTACATGCATGTAACACGTATTTCCTTCTAAGTTTTATAGACCCTTTACATCTTAACTTAATTTGATTCATATCCCAGTGGCTGCATCTGGGATGCACTATCAAATTCCTTATCTCTAGGGAGAAGGGCCTGTATTATCTTTCCTTAAAACTGTCCCAACCAAAGCTTACCTTGTTCCACAAGGATATCTCCCATCCATGCACCTTCACAAGGCTCTCTCCTCTACCTCCACAAGGCTATCTCACAAGACTACCTCCCTCCACCCAGAGCAGTGTGTTTGTGTGTGTGTGTGTGTGTGTGTGTGTGTGTGTGTGTGTGTGTGTGTGTGTGTGTGTGTGTGTGTGTGTGTGTGTGTGTGTGTGTGTGTGTGTGTGTGTGTGTGTGTTTATATATGTATCACATGACACCTATATGGAATCACATGTTCATGTGCTTTATGAGGTAGTATAGGGAAATTCACACACCTGGGATATGAGGGCAGTTACAGCCAGTTAGTGGTGGATCACGGAAGACCTTTTAATGAGAAGGTGTTGCCATATCTGGAGGGTCGTTGTCAGCTCATACAGGAAACCACTCAGTACGAGAAGATCGCGTGCTGACTACATCCGCCACTGGCCTAAAAAGAATAGTTACGTAGTAAAATCATTGCCTTGCACATGATAATATTATTGGGCACATATCCTTATATGGCTCGTCTTTGTCCCGTATTCGCTTGTCCGCTTCAAATTCTATATAGAACGATAGCATTTACAAATGTGGATATGCACGCACCCTTTTGAAAAAGTAGCAACAGAAAACGCACGTTTCCCAGCTGTCATACTCATAGAGCCATATCACGTGGTCGAATATAGAAAGTTATAGGGCCTTACTTCGCCATAAGTGTCTGTGATGCCTTGGTTTTCCTGAAATAGACACGTACGGTAGTAACGTTTAATGTCCATCGGATAGACATAGACCACTCCGCGTTTGACAGACCATAATCTTGAAACCAGGCTTGAAACGGCCTAGCTAGGACTTAGAAGCTCTATATTAGTATCCCAAGCCAACGAAAACCCAAACAAAGAACATACCAAATTTGCGCGCAGTGGAGTTTGTTACTTCCAACTGGGCCAGAACTGAACGCCATAGTTTAATTGTCATCCGCGGGCGGTTTTTAATTATTTTACAACCAAACATGTACCCTGATGACCAAAAGTGCCCCAGGAACCCAGGGAAAGAAGCCTATGGGCATATATACCTGCTAGAAAGTTGCCTGGATCATTTTAGTATCTTCTGAAATCTGTATAACTTACTTCCTATCTTCAGTTCAGAGCAAAATGAAGAATAGTGATGAAAAATCATTATTAAAATAGCCATTTTCCATACATCTCTATGGGAATGTTCTAATTCTTCTGAGGAACCCAGCAGAAGGGGCTAAAAATTACACCAACCCAGAAGAGTGAAAGGTTTTTATGCTATCCATCATTTGAGTCCTGTAAACTTTTACTACCGGCTTTCTCTGATATATGGCATTCAAAAATTAACTTTATCCCATACATTCCTATGGACGCGTTCGCGGGAAATGTGACGGACGTTTGCAAAATTGGCCAGGAATTGCTAATGAGCGTCCGAAATTTCTCGCAATGGCTAGCACTCATTGTTCTACTTAAAATGCAGCACTGAATTGTTTTTCTTTTCCAGTGCATGTGTCAGTATAGTAAGAAATTACATTGTACTCCATGCAGGAATAGAAAAGATGTGCATGAAGGAACGCTGAAGAGGCCCGGGTACAGTCGTATCGAAAGGACAGGACGTACCCTGCAATATGCATTATGCGCCGCTACACAGAGTCAGAGAAGTGGCTAATACGAAAGCGTTCGACAGATTTCTCACTAAGCCATGACGATGTTCTGCTGTATGTGGCAGGGAAGAACGAAGATGCAATAGCGGTGGTTTTTAACAGAAGATAGAACAAATGCGTTTTAGTAGTATCACGCGTCCAAACTAGGGAAGAGACCGCACCAAAGACAAATCGAGGCACTATACTATACTGGTCGCACATTCATCTGGACATACGTCGTCAGTAAGCAAAACAATGTATAGAACATGCCAGTAGTTGTTATCACTTTTTATTTCTTATCATTATTGTTTTTGGGTTCTCCAAAGCTACACATATAAAGATTTAGTACCCAGTTTTAGACAACCAATTCCAGAAGTGAAGCCAGTGGAACCCCTGCCAGAGAGCGCACCAGCGACACTCCCCTTGTGCGCACCAGTGACACTCCCCTTGTGCGCACCAGTGACACTCCCCTTGTGCGCATAAGTGACACTCCACTTGTGCGCACCAGTGACACTTCCCTTGTGCGCACCAGTGACACTCCACTTGTGCGCACTAGTGACACTCCCCTTGTGCGCACTAGTGACACTCCACTTGTGCGCATAAGTGACACTCCACTTGTGCGCACTAGTGACACTCCCCTTGTGTGCACCAGTGACACTCCCCTTGTGCGCATAAGTGACTCCACTTGTGTGCACCAGTGACACTCCCCTTGTGCTCACGAGTGACACTCCCCTTGAGCGCACAAGTGACACTCCCCTTGTGTGCACCAGTGACACTCCCCTTGTGCGCATAAGTGACACTCCACTTGTGCGCACCAGTGACACTCCCCTTGTGCGCACCAGTGACACTCTTCTTGTGTGCACCAGTGACACTCGACTTGTGCGCACCAGTGACACTCCCCTGGTGCACACAAGTGACACTCCCCTTGTGCGCACCAGTGACATTCCCCTTGTGCGCACCAGTGACACTCCCCTTGTGCGCACTAGTGACACTCCCCTTGTGTGCACCAGTGACACTCCCCTTGTGCGCATAAGTGACACTCCACTTGTGCGCACCCTTGACACTCCACTTGTGCGCACTAGTGACACTCCCCTTGTGTGCACCATTGACACTCCCCTAGCCTCGTCCCCAGGCCCTATTTTTTATTAAAAAAGTTAGCCCTGAAAAAAAAATAGGGCCTGGTATCCATTGTCAAGGTCTTGGTGCGCATGCGCTAGCCATTCTCCAGAATCTGGAGATTCGTGCACTGTTGTAATTTGGTTTGTAATCCTTTCCGTAAAATAATTCGGTTCTCCGCGTAAGCGTTACCTCGTCTCAGACCGTCGTATGTTCGTCGCCCGTGGATTTGCGTATAGCCCTCCATTTCGAAATATAATAAAATCAATGCTAAGAAATGGAGACAAGGAAAGAGTCAAAGTCTTGCAGGATTTGTGGCAGTGTTATTCCCCCCACACACTGTGTAGCACTTTTTTCTACAAAATCTTTGAATTCAGGTCTTGCAGAAAGGCTCAGCAAGGTTGCTGATGTCCCAGTGGCTCCAGATGATGGTTTGACTAAGTTCATCTGCGGGATCTGCAATAGGAAACTTTTGTCAGCAGAGTCGTTTATAAGAACAGCCAAGGCTAGTTATGAGAATAATAAAGCCTCACCCTCTGGCTCTGGCACTGGTGATACCATGAGTTCACAAGGGCAGATCACACGAAAAAGAACCAAGGACACCAGTGGCCCTGAGGCATCTCCTCACACTAGCCAGTGTAGACCTGTGGCCAAGCGTCTGACTCCTGAGCGCACTGGAAGAAGACTTACTTATCTTGATTGCCATATCTGTAAGGGAAATAAAAAATATAATGTACCACACTTGATTTATTTATGCTTACACAGCGCAGACTGATAATTGCACTGAGCCACTGAGTGACAGTATCAATGATCAGGTACCAGGTACTACAGATGGCCCAGGAGACCAAGAGCTACATGTGATTGGTGCCCCAAATGTATCTCAGAATTCTGCTGAAGGTAAGCTGTATACATAAATTCATCAACCAAATTTACATGCATCATAGTTACAGAAGCAAGCTTAATAGTGTTGGAACCATGTGATAACACAACTGAAGGTGCTATGGCTGCTCCTACATCAGTTAAGGTGAATATTTTATAAACTATAATGTTCTCAATACTTATTGAGCACAATGTATACAGATTTCTGTGTACTCACCTCGAAATGGTGCTGATGTGATCACAGTTGTGAGTCCTCAATATCTAAAGATTGTCAAGGCATTGGCTGGTGGCAACATGAAGTCTATTTGCAGAGCTTTTTTTGCCAGTCCTCATCTCAGACAGGAGGCTGTGTCCAAAGTATCCCGAATGGTGAATGATGAGTGCTCCTTGTTGTGCAAAAAGAACGCACAGCCAGTATCACTGTTCCGCCATATGTCCCTCGAGCAGGCTGAGAAATTCACATGGACTCAAGCTATTTCAGAAATTAGCAGCAAGGCGCCAACTCTATTCAGCATTATGAATAACTGTGTAGTGACACAACACTCAGCCAGCAGGAACAAGCACAAGAAAGGGGAAGCACAGTACCCAGGCTTGTGCACAGCAGTGGCCATACTCTTGAAGGAGCGCAACAGAGTTATGTGTGGGGTGCAGTCCTATGTATCCAGTGTTCTCTTTTCAAGTAACATTCACAAGAAGGTGTGTGCAAGTGTATGTGTTTGTGTGTGGCATGGAAAGGAAACATAAAAATAACAGCATACTTCTTTTTACAGACTTGGACACAGCTGAATCACATGAATGTTACTCTCTCCTACAGTGCCATTCTCAAGCGAGTAAATGAAATTAGCAAACAACACACTAAAGTGATGGATGAATGGCTAAGAGAAGGGGCTTTTGTGAAGTTTGTAGGAGACAATGTGGATAAGCAGTGCAATGTACGCGACATCAGGAGTGACCATCACGGGGAACTTAGACACATGTTCATGAAGCCTACTTGCAATAAAGGCCCGCATCTCACCTCCGGCTCTTCTGCCTGAGTTCTCACCACCTAGCCTCATGTCACATCATTTAGACTGCTTTCTGCCATCTCGAGAGGATATGAAGGTTATTCTGAGTGACATGGAGGTGCTTGTTGCTAGAATACTGTGCGATTACGTGAAGGACCTGTGTCAGCTGAAGAAGTTTGTTGTCTCTCACATTCCACACACCTACAGTGACAAGATGGCAGACAAGTCTGATGTCCTTGTGTTGGATGTGCTGCACAAGAATGAGACCAAGAGCAGTGACATGGTGCACATAATGAGAGAGATGGCCTCATACTTAGGAGCATCGTACAGCCATGTAGCTCTTACAGGGAGCGACCATGTCACTTGTGAACGAGAACAGGGTGCCAAGCGTCATGTGATGTGCTCCAACACACGAGAGGGTCGACTTGAGCAGCTGGATCGAGCCATGTGTAGAGGACTGGCACTGTGTCATGAACTTCATGATGGTAAGTACATGTAGTACATTACATACACATGATAATTCAGTGTGACTATTAGTATATTGCATGTACATGTACCTTTGATTTTCTGCAGTTGATTTGGCAAAAGCTTGTGAAGATCAGTCCAAGAGACCATGAGTCGCTAAACCAACTCTTTACAAGACTTGGACGGTTACCAAAAGCAAACAAGCCAAAGGATGACATGCATGCATGCCAGGATGCGTTACTGACTGTGTTCAAGGGACACAGTGGCAGCTGCATGTAGAGAGCTCAACATAGGAGGACCTGAAGGGGACATAAAGGATATAATCGTAAACATGTCTTTGTTGAATGACCTGACCATGAAGGTGGCTAGAAGGTTTACAGTGATTCCAGAGGCTTTTCTCAATGAGAGTGTACCAGACACTGGTGATCGAGTACACAGCTATGCACAGGTCCTCTGCCACTTTGCAGCAATAGTCCATCTCTTCACCGACGCTTGCAAGGAAGGAGATGGAGAACGTGTCATCAGGTGTTGGAAGTTGTGTATGCTTCACTTCCATGCAGAAAGGAAGACGAAATATGCACTTGAGGCTCTAAGACTACAATTCCAACTTGTTACTCTCCAGCAGAACCTTGTGCACCAGCTGACCTGGGGAAGGTTTGTGAATACACATGGTGGCAAAGGTCGAAACATTCCTTGTGATCTCCACAATGAACATGTAAACAAGCTGTACAAAGAAATAATAGGGAACATGGGAGCTAACTTTACCGAGTTTGCTAGTACTCGTGCTGCAAGAGCAGTGTCCTCCCTTGAGAGGCTTGCTCTTGGTTTTGAGAGACACACAGGCATCCATCCAGAAGCAACTGCTCACAGCAGGAGGTCAGATGTGAAAGATGTACAGATTGTTGCTGAAGTTGTACTGCAGGCCAAAATACTGGAGGTGATTGATGAGAGATACCACTCAAAGTTCCCCAACTTCTCATCAAATCCCCTAAATAGATTTGATATGGATAAAATGATCATCTGGATACAGAAGAAAGCAAAGCAGCACAGCAAAATCAGTGATACACAATCGAATAACTCTGCAGGTAGTGATGATGATGATGAGGATGAGGAAGATAGTGCAATAGTAGTGGATGAGATCAATGAGATGGACTACTAATGGCCATATACATACACCTACTATATATGCACAACATACATTATATGCACTCACGTGTTTCAAACCCAATGCTGATGTGGGAGTAACAGTTGTGTATGAGGTGAATTGTGTATGTGCAGTGTAAAAAGGGAGTGCGGGTTTGCAGTGCAACAATAAAAGTTTTGGATGGGAAGTGTATAGGAGTGATTGTGTAAGAGAGGATATGGATCTTCACTGAAGTTTGGATCGGCAATAATCACAGCAAAGTGTACTGTCACGGGATCCCAATGTCATGGCCACAGCTGGGTCAAAGTACTTCAGCAACATAAACCTGCGACAATGCTCAGTATTCTCTAGATAGTCTCTGACGTCCTTCAATTCCTTGTAACGATGGACACTCTGGTTTGCATACACAGGAGCTTCACATGGTTTCCAATAAATTCTGGACACAGACTGTTGGTGATCTCTGCCAGCTCTGCCACTCTCCTGGATGTAGTCCTCAAGAGAACGAGGAGCACCATAGTGGATAATGTAGCCTAAGCTCTTGAAGTCAACCCCCATACCAAGTGCCATTGTTGCAAACACTACTCGTAAGACACTATCACTCTCTCTTAGACTGGACATAACCACCCTCTTGTTGTGTTCATCAGTACAAGAGTGGAACATGGCAAATAGGCGGTTGTCACTGATGTGTTCAGCATCTGAAGGATAGTAGCTAGCGTCTTGTAGAACATGGAGAAAGTGAGCATACAGAGATGCACACATATCCAGAGATTGGCAGTACACTACAACCCTCTGGGCTTTGACCTTATTTGCAGCTACATCCCTGATGATACATTCAAAGTCCTCCTCAATGGTTTTCTTTAGAGTCACCTCGTAGCAGATGTTTGGCTTGTTAGGAGACTCATACACAATGAAACAACCTCCCATGTCTAGCTTTTCAATGATGTACTCCCTCATTCTCACAGTTACTGTAGCAGTAGTTGCAAGCATTGGAACACCAGGTGGCATAAAAGCCCTTAGGTCTTTCAGTGCACCAAACGAAGGGCGAAAGTCTTTGCTCCTACATGGTGGAAACATTGAGTTGTTTTTTATTTTTACTCAAGCTACTTACCACTTGAAGACACAGTGTGCTTCATCAACAGCTACTGCCACAATGCTAACTGACAGAGGAGGACAGACAAGAAGTTGTCTCCACAAGGTGTCTGTACCAAGAATGGCCTCAGGAGCACTGCACAGGAGCTGAAAATGACCAAGAGACACTTGCCTCTCACTGGCAATTAGTTCCTTGTCCACATCTGCACAAATAAGAAGAAAACCTCATGACACATTGGCATCGAAATTTTATTTTTAAACATAGGAATACTTACCAATGTTTCCAGAGAGTATTGCAGCATTAACACCTCTCTTCTGTAGACCAGAAACTTGGTCGACCATCAGGGAAACTAGTGGAGAAATCACTAGGACTGAACTACGTTGATCTTGTGGAGCAGTGGTGCGCTTTAGTTTGAAGTCGAACATGAACGGTAACAGCTGGTAGCAAATTGACTTCCCGTACCCAGTAGGAAACCAAGCGAACACATCCCGACAATTGTACAGATGGAAAAGTGCTTCCTCCTGCTTGGCCTAGAGTACTAGGCTTTCCTGGTGAACACACCCTAGAGAATAAGCTACCGCTTCACAGAACTCGGCTGAATACGCCATCACTCGATTAGACTAGGTATACGGAAAGGATTACAAACCAAATTACAACAGTGCACGAATCTCCAGATTCTGGAGAATGGCTAGCTTATGCGCACCAAGACCTTGACAATGGATACCAGGCCCTATTTTTTTTCAGGGCTAACTTTAATAAAAAAAATAGGGCCTGGGGACGAGGCTAACACTCCCCTTGTGCGCATAAGTGACACTCCACTTGTGCGCACCAGTGACACTCCCCTTGTGCGCACCAGTGACACTCCCCTTGTACGCACCAGTGACACTCCCCTTGTACGCACCAGTGACACTCCCCTTGTGCGCATAAGTGACTCCACTTGTGCGCACGTGACACTCCCCTTGTGCTCACGAGTGACACTCCCCTTGAGCGCACAAGTGACACTCCCCTTGTGCGCACCAGTGACACTCCCCTTGTGCGCACCAGTGACACTCCCCTTGTGCGCATAAGTGACTCCACTTGTGCGCACGTGACACTCCCCTTGTGCTCACGAGTGACACTCCCCTTGAGCGCACAAGTGACACTCCCCTTGTGCGCACCAGTGACACTCCCCTTGTGCGCACCAGTGACACTCCCCTTGTGTGCACGCACCAGTGACACTCCCCTTGTGCGCACCAGTGACACTCCCCTCGTGCGCACTAGTGACACTCCCCTTGTGCGCACCAGTGACACTCCCCTTGTGCGCACCAGTGACACTCCCCTTGTGCGCACTAGTGACACACCCCTTGTGCACACCAGTGACACTCCCCTTGTGCGCACCAGTGACACTCCCCTTGTGCGCACTAGTGACACTCCCCTTGTGCGTACCAGTGACACTCCCCTTGTGCGCACCAGTGACACTCCCCTTGTGCGCACTAGTGACACACCCCTTGTGCACACCAGTGACACTCCCCTTGTGCGCACCAGTGACACTCCCCTTGTGCGCACCAGTGACACTCCCCTTGTGCGCACCAGTGACACTCCCCTCATGCGCACCAGTGACACTCCCCTTGAGCACACAAGAGACACAGCATGTGACCTACATGTACAATCTCTTTGTTGGAGAGGTGTGCAGCGACCTTGACACGATATTCCTGATGGGCAGCAATAGGGTTACCTGCCAACTGCAGCTGAGGGAGCATGGGAGGGGCAGAGGATGAGGAGAGTAGGGTGGGAGGGGCAGTGATAAAGGGAGGGAGGGGAACAGAAAGAAAGAGGGAGGGGAACATCTGTTTCCCTACCTCTACCTGTAAACATTAGAGCCACCACATCCACCCTCCCTACCATTACACTTGGGGATCAGATCACTATAGCACACCCAGGATCAGCTCAGTGCCCTATAGCATGTGAACATATCAAGGTGACCACATTACCCAAATTTTACTGTACATGTCTTATAAATATCCTTATGCCACATGCAAGCATAATGGCCTTAGCACCTGTCCATTGAATGTTTATAGACATGAACATATGTAAGCATCCTAATATGGTCAAAGTGAAGGCATTGAACCAAATTTATTCCATTCCAGAAATTCAGTTCCAGCATTAGAGGCCTGTATATCTAACACGAGTTATTCTGCTGCCTATCCGGTGATCGGATAACATCAAATTCCCACACAAACTCAACAGAGATGCGCTTACATATGCCTTTAATGAGTATAAATGGAATGGTGACTACCATGATGAGAAATACACCCACTTGAACACACGCACTCATGGGGACAAATGTCCATCACAGGTTGTGTGAGTGTCAGAGTCTACACAACATCACATCCAATGTTCTGATGGATTTTACAAATAATATTTTAATCAGTTTTCAACGGTCTACTTCGTTAAAATGTATTGCGTGTGCGCTACATGTAGGCCTATGCACACGCCAGTGCAGCCTCTCTAGCAAGTGCTAATGCTACGCCGCTGCTGCAATTGGAATTGCTATGTGTACAGGATAATTGGAATTGCTATGTGTACAGGATATCTAGAGTTTTGATATTCACTACTATACACACAATAGTTTCTACACCTCTCACTTCACTAGCTTACACACGTATCAACAAAACTCTTCACATGTATAGTCCTAGACACGCACATCAATTAACGCACTCCTTTATATCACTCCTAGACACAAGTTTTTTACGTTTCGTACATGGGATTGTACTTTTACTCAGACACACGAATTAAGAGCCGACAAAGGGCTACCCATTTGAGGTACGGTTAAATAACGGAGCCCAATTCTATGGTATTTGGCAGGAGCCAACCTAGCGGAATGCACCACGTACATGTATGGGCCACATGGATTCTTACCAATTTACGTGCATGATCAGATGAAAGTAGCCGTACGTCATGGAACATACTGTACTCAGTGCGGAGTATTTAACGATCGGAGCGATCAACACACACCAATATGTAGCTGCTAACAGTTACATTGCTGTCCCAGACTCCTCCAAGGCTTGAGAAAAGGCGATCCATATCTGTTCAAAATTTTGCTCACGCGCATACTACTTGTACATAGTCTCGTACCCACATTATTAATACGTCTGGGTACGAGACTACATAATGCCGTCATGTTGGGTCTGGTAACGAGAGTGTAGTATAACAGTAGTATACTCGCAGTGCATCTTTATAACAGCAGAATACGCCAGCAGATGTTGCCGTTATACGCTCTAATTGTATAACACTTGTATTCTAGAATAATACAACTTAATATACTCTGCAGTATAACATTGTTTTAGCACAGTGTAATAATAAATTGTATGTAGGTAGCAACTGACAAATACACACGACGAAATCGTACAGATATTAAATCTGCAAGGCAACATCAGCACTGAGTCTACAGTTCCTGCACAGCAAGGTTAATTATATTAGAAATGGAATCAGTTTTGACGTTCTTAGTGCAAAGATTGCGCAGCTCTGCCTTCCATAGTTCGCAGCTTTCACTTTTCGGTACTGGGAGAGCAACCTTATTCCTCGCCAATGCAACGGATTGTAGCATAGCACTAAAGGCGTATAAGTCTGCCCGATGTAAGTCACAGTATGTGTGCCATTTATGAATCGCAACATCATCAAAATTGACCTGTGACAGTAAAACTGTGTTTTCTGGATCTTGGCTAATCTTGACGACGACTTTCTCTTCAAGATTACACAGAACTTCTCTAATCTCAAGGAGAATGGGATCACACATCAATGCATCCACCTGGCTTGTCAGTCTTCTCAGCCCCTCCTCTAGTGCTTTACGCTCCTCCACTTCTCTACTTAGTTTATTTCTCAGTCCCGCAACCTCATCTTTCATTCCCACTACATTGCTTTCCAATTGGAAAACGAATAGCCTAAGTTTATCATTTTCTTTTCTAGGTTCGAGGTTTTCCTTTTTCAAACGTTCTATTTCTGCATGCGCCTCCAAGGACTCTTTTTCGAACTGCTCCTGAGACACAGGCCCGTTGAAGAGCCTAACACTGTCCATTTCATGAGCCCGAGGAAACAAAGCTGCTAACTCACACATACATACAAAATTATGTAAGCACCCTCCGCCCCCCCATGAGCTCACCCCCTGCTCCTTCCCCATGAGCTCATACCCCCTGCCTCTTCCCCCATGAGCTCATACCCCCTGCCTCTTCCCCCATGAGACACTGTGATGTGAACAATACAACCATGGTATGACACTGGTCACACCCAATGTTTACGACATGACTATGATGTAACCACAAACCCCTACACCTGCCATGACTAGCTACATACCTCCAAATCGAAAGTTATAAGAATATATGAATTTAATTTGGTCCAACGAGTGAAGCCCATTCATACCCCTCCTCCCCAGTTTCCTCCCTGTAACCACCCATATTCCTAGCCTCCTCCCTATGGCCCATTCATACCCCTCCTCCCCAGTCTCATCACTATGGCCCATTCATACCCCTCCTCCCCCCAGTATCCTCCCTGCGACCACCCACATTCCTCCTCCCCAGTCTCCTAATTTATAACCTTCGTCATATTGCATACCATTCATATCCGTCGTCATCGGGGGCCTCATTGGCATCACTGGATAATGTCACAGGCTTGGTCTTATCCTCAGGGGTGGTGGTGGGGGTGGTATCAGGTTCACTTTCCTTGATAACAGCAATGGTGGATAGATTAATGGTGAGCTCTGTGATAGGGCCTGTTAGAGGGACAACATTGGTGGAGTCTGTGGCTGGAGGGACAGGACCTTTCCCCCTGACAGCCAACAACCTCGCCCTAAATTTGGCTAGCATCTCCAATGTCTGTGTGCCATGTGTGTGTGTGTATATGTATGTGAGGAGAAAGACAAGAGCCATAAATACTCATCACCTTGTCCAGACTTGAGGGTTGACACACATGCACAGACAAACAGCTGGAATATAGCACCATACTACTCACGGGAGACCACACATGTCATAGGATCCCCAGACCCTAATCAATGATAACTCAGATATAGGCCACCATATCTCTACATACAGCACACCTAGACCATCTGACCTGTTCCTCTCTTCCTTCTCCCCTGGCCAGATGGGATTCTGTCTTCAGGCGGTACAGCTGCTGCGCTCTCCTCAGAGCCTTTACAGGCACAGGGATACCTGCACACACACACACACACACACACACACACACACACACACACACACACACACACACACACACACACACACACACACACACAATACGTCTGTTGGTACAGTTTCAATAGTTAATCCCCCCCCCCCCCCCCCCCCCCCCCCCGTAGACAGAATTGAGTGAGGTTGGGACACATATGTGCCTGGTCATATATGATCCTAGCATAGCACATGTCTTGTGGTGTGTGCACCTCCAATAAGTGCACACCTCCATTAAGGGTGTACAATAGGGGGTGGCCACAAAATGTGTGTACACCATCACCACTACACTGATAAACATGCTGTGGGTGTAGTGTAGTGTATGTGTGGTTGGTATTGTGTGTGTGGTCCGTGTGGTGTGTGTGTGTGTGTGTGGTCAGTGTGTTGGTTGGTTGGTATGGTGTGCAACATGTTGTTCCCAATCTGTAACTTGCACATAGAAAGTCATAACCACACACCAACACCCCACATATCCACATCCCACCCCCACAACACAACACCCACACAAAAACCATACCCTCCCACACAAAGCTGGCCCCCTGCTTGCTGAATGGTGTGTTGTACACACAAACATCAGACCTTAATCGCACACTTCATCAGACACTAATAGCCTTGTGTGTGCTAATGCTATCATCAATGCAGTCCAAACAAACTCAACTCTCTTTCAGCCGTGACTACTTTTCCCACACTTAAGGAAAGCTCCCAAGGTATGAGGTGTGGATCAGTGTGAAATCAAAATACCTGTGGGGAAGCTTTGAACAGCACATCCGGCCTAGTCCTGTTGGTCTGGTGTGCTATCCTTCCACAACCATCTAACCTCCTCCCCCTTCCCTCCCAACACTATTACTAAGCAAAGGTTAGTCCTTGTTGTTATCCTTCCACAGCCATCTAAGCTCCTACCCCCTTCTTCTCCTCCCCCTCCCATCCCCAACACTATTACTAAGCAATTTAAGTTGTGGTCCTTGTCCCCAGACTCACCTTCTTCCTCAGCATTGCTGTCCTGCTGTTCCATCTCACTCAGTCTCCTGGATTCCCTCATCTCCTTCTTCAACTGGTCAGCTTGTTTTCCGAGCTCTTCTCTACCGAGGCAGAAGGGAGAGGAGAGGTTGGATCGGGGGAGGGGAGAGGAAATACATTATCAAGCACACTGATAAATCACTTACTGAAGCCCTCTCTAAATATCTTTCCACTATTTTCCAGCCCAACCCACCTTCTCCTAAGACTCCTCTGTTCCTCCAAGGATTGTTAACATTACATGGATTGGAAACCCGCAAAAATTTGTGTCGCTATCCTCGTATCGCATGAATTATTCATGATGTCATAGCTTGATGAGACCAACGGTAAAGACAGAGGCACACAGTAGTGTACGCCACTAACACCAGAGTTTTGTCTGAGATTTCTTTGTACTCTTGTTTTCACTTTAGGCACGATCTATAGTTGTTAAGTTTTATATAAAGTGCCCGTTAGAGATAAAGAAACACGCATACACTAGGGATGCTATATACCACTAAACAAAGGCTACTGCCCTACAAATTTATAATCTCGGCTTATAAACGACTGTGTAGAATGTCATGAATCGCTTATTTAAAGCACCATCCCTTGCTGGACCCGACAAGCCTGCCCACAAAACTTGCTCTTTTTCGCGACAAAATGGTTAGTATCTCCAAAACGCAATGCCTCTAAGACCTGAGAGACGAACTCGGCCTATAAACCTCCACGGGCTACATGGCAACGTTGTAGCGATAAAAATTGGCCCATCGATACGGAAACTAGCCAACACACAGAGGCGCCACGTGCCAAATAATGATTTCAATCACAGCAAACAAGGTAAAAACTATATAAAGGACACTGTTGTTACATATCTGTACATAAAAACACAAAACGCTAAGTACAGCAAGTACAAACCTCTTTAAAGGCTAAAGAAGGCTTAGTTTTGTCTCTTGGTCGGGGTACGAGGCGAAACCAGGATAGTGACAAAATTTTATACGTGAGTTCAATGCGGGTTTAATTCCAATCCATGTAATGTTAATAATCCTTGGTTCCTCGCTTCAGATTCTTGGCACGTCGCTCAGATATTAAAAAGATCAAGTGAATAAATTTGCCACGTGAGAATATCGAATAAAACACGTGAGCCTAGTATAAAGGAGAATCACAGTGGTAACCTGTTAAAACATAGATCAGTGTCTACATAAATGAGCCTGCAACCCACGGGAAGGTGCACGCACTGAAAGAATTGGGGGAGTGATACGAAACCACACCCTTCACGATTTCTTTGCAGGTTCTTGTCAAAACGTTACTGGCAGGGGCGGATACAGGATTTGGGAGCGAGGGGGGGAAAGTTATAGCGGCAAGGGACACGCCCAGGCCCATCGATACGGAAACTAGCCAACACACAGAGGCGCCACGTGCCAAATAATGATTTCAATCACAGCAAACAAGGTAAAAACTATATAAAGGACACTGTTGTTACATATCTGTACATAAAAACACAAAACGCTAAGTACAGCAAGTACAAACCTCTTTAAAGGCTAAAGAAGGCTTAGTTTTGTCTCTTGGTCGGGGTACGAGGCGAAACCAGGATAGTGACAAAATTTTATACGTGAGTTCAATGCGGGTTTAATTCCAATCCATGTAATGTTAATAATCCTTGGTTCCTCGCTTCAGATTCTTGGCACGTCGCTCAGATATTAAAAAGATCAAGTGAATAAATTTGCCACGTGAGAATATCGAATAAAACACGTGAGCCTAGTATAAAGGAGAATCACAGTGGTAACCTGTTAAAACATAGATCAGTGTCTACATAAATGAGCCTGCAACCCACGGGAAGGTGCACGCACTGAAAGAATTGGGGGAGTGATACGAAACCACACCCTTCACGATTTCTTTGCAGGTTCTTGTCAAAACGTTACTGGGGGACATCAACGTAGAGCTTTGGTCGAAGGAGTGCCCCATGACATGTCGCACCTTCGTCCAGTTATGCACGGAACGCTACTACAACGGCACCATCTTTCACCGAAGCGTATCAGGTAGGTACGTACATGTAGGTTGTTCGCAACTATGTTCATCGCTGCCGATCAGTTCCAAAAATATAGAGTTCGTTGCACAAGGCGGAGACCCAAGGGGGACAGGGGATCTAGCACCGTATATATGTGTTGAAGGCTTTCGTTTTTCTCCTCTGAACAGGAGGAGAGTCCATTTACGGAGAGCCGTTCAAGGTACGTGTTTCTGCTCTAAGGGTATCACCGTACATGTGTGTATGTACCGCCATTGATCTGATGGGAGGTGTGTCTACCTGATGGGAGGTGTGTGTACCTGATGGGAGGTGTGTGTACCTTATGGGAGGTGTGTGTACCTTATGGGAGGTGTGTACCTGATGGGAGGTATCTGATGAGAGGTGTGTAACAGATGGGAGGTATGTGTACCTGATGGGAGGTGTGTGTACCTGATGGGAGGTGTGTACCTGATGGGAGGTGTGTACCTGATGGGAGGTGTGTGTACCTGATGGGAGGTGTGTGTACCTGATGGGAGGTGTGTGTACCTGATGGGAGGTGTGTGTACCTGATGGGAGGTGTGTGTACCTGATGGGAGGTGTGTGTACCTGATGGGAGGTGTGTGTACCTGATGAGAGGTCTCTGCTCTAGTCACTTGTGGATGCAAATGCATAGGCACTCACGCAAACACATACATACACACAGAAAGCTATTGACATCACAAGCTCCAACTTGATCTCCTATTCTAGTATTCTACATATGAATATTATTATGACAGACACATACATATAGCACACACACACATTGTGTGTTAATGGGCTTATTGACGTCACATGCTGCAAAGCTGACCTGGGAATAGGGTGTGTAACCAATTTCCAGGTTTTGTAGGTTAATTGATTATTTGCGATTACCTATTCGGTCGACTATGCATTTAGTAGAAGAGCAGGTTACCGATTTCAAAATTTCCTTTAGTCGAAATAACAGACTCTGTTTTTCTTAGTCGCGATTAGTCGATATTCATTTCCTTCATATGCAGAAATCGATTACCCCCTTTTATATGCCCTTCGCTTTTCCCGCCTGCAGTATTACTAAGGCTTATTACTAACGGGTTAATTAATAAAGCACTGTTGATGTAATCTACACTTAGTCTGGGGACCCGGATGAAGTTAGTCTACATGGTCAGGGGTCGATTTAACGGTTACCATAAATGACATTCATAGTATTGATGACGTTTCGCGGTAATTAAGTTATTGTAAAAATGTGATTCCTATTGTTCCGGGAAGGATAGCGCGCGTATGCAACGAAGGTGGACATAATGATTGTGTGCAAAGCGGGACAACAGCTAGACACCGCACGTGTAATATGTGAAATACGGGCAGTGTATTTTGTGCGAAATGGCTCCCACGCACGCTCGTTTTAACGTGATAATTAGCGAGCGCACAAAGTGTTATTTTTGTTTGATTGTGCTTTCGGAAATAATGGGGCAATGGCCACCGCACATGTATCATGTGATCAATAGCAGCCGTTTAAAACGACACGCGAAAGCTCCATTGTAAACGAACAATATAAAACAACGGGTTGTATGCGTTGGTCTCTCGATGCAGGGTTAGTGCATATACCTTATATAAGCCCACATATTACTTTGCAGAGTTTGCACATATTAAAAGTCCTTGCGTCACTGTGTGGTTGATGACGCGTTGTAATCACATGTTATGATACATGCTATGACAGTGTACCACATAAATGAATGTCATTTATGGTAACCGTTAAGTCGACCCCTGATGGTAATGAACACTGCCCTCCCTCAAAATACGTGGTGCACGCACAGTGGGACACGGCATTTTAAATACGTTCAAGCTTTATCTTTGCAGTTTAGTACATGTGCGTTAATCAAACGCGCTACGTACTCTTTTGCACAGGTGACAGGTGTTAAATTCAAACACTTCTCTTTTCCAGACGTTCGGCCATGACATTCTGAATATCGTCCATGTCTTCATTGGTGGCTTTAATTTGGCGTATGCGTGGAGCAGTGTTCCACCTCGATGTTTCTAGCTGGTTCTGGCATTTGCTCAGTATCTATCGAATTACTAATTGAGGGGCATGCTGTTCGAACACTGGATTAGGCCTATAACTGTCAATGGCGATGGATGGGAATTATAGGTCTTTCAGGCATTTTGTACCTGAAAGGAACATTTCTGACGTTCTTGATGGACGTATTTTTGAAAGAAAGAGGCCTTTTTGTGATAGAGTAGCGCGCGGCTGTTAATTCCAAAGCAGAAAGTTTATCATATTTGATGCTCACGCATGACAACCCTAAAATTGCTCATTCTCCAGCAAAATCACGGCCAAGTTCAAGCAAGCTATCAAAGCAAACTTGGCAGGTCTGTTGGTTTAAAGCATCACTAATGGGTGTGGCGTAATGTACCTCGTTCCCAGTCCATGTGGAAACTATCTTATAGGGGACGTGTATTTTAAACTGTTGCTTTAATTTTTTAAAGTTGGCATTAGCAGCTGATAAGCAATAAAACTGGCTATACCTGTATAGACTTGAGAAACTGTGATTTATCGTGCCAATATCAAATATCGGAAAAACCTGGAAAACCTAGGTAATCGTTGGCAAATTAATATTGCATTAATCGCCAAAATCAATTGAATGTTTCTAATAGCCGCCGATTTGCAAGTTGCTATAAACCTGAAAAATCGATTGGACGTTTTTTCATAGTCGAAATAATCGATTTTGATTTATGAAAAATGTTACACACCCTACCTGGGAAGCTCCTCCTATAGCCTACAAGTGACTAGCTAATACATAAAATCTGACCAATAGGATTGCAAATCCATGTGTATATAAGCAGGATATTTTGCATGGCTTGTTATATACCATTTTGACCGAGTGTAAAATGTGAGGAGACTACTAGTATTCTGTAATGGCACTATTTTGTTTGTTTCCAATCTAGATGGCTGATCATGATGAAGTGCTATTCCAAGAATTGGCTAACAATTACGATGCTGAGGAACGTCAAGCCGGCGTGCCACCCCGGGAGCCAGAGGCCCTCTCGAGGACGCCGACGCGCCACCCCTGGAACGTCGTGCGATGGAGGACATCACTGCACGTCTTGCATGATGTCCCCGCCAACGCATCTCCTCCCCGTCGGGGTAGAGGCAGTTAAGAGGCAGAGGTGGATGCAGGGGGGACATGGGCGAGGGGGAACATTTATGCCACAAACTTTAATATTTACTACAATCAATAGTTCATAATATTATTATTGCATCTGAATTGTGCGTACTGACGAGAGTTACGTTACTCATATAATCAAGTTGCTTCAGTATTATGATCGAGAGTTATATATTACGTTATAAGATTTGTGCCTTATCATTATCCTACCGAGCTGCGAATGTGCAGTGCATGGACATAATTGTAAACGTTATATTGATGTGTCATCCTTGCAGAGGTAATGAAGGAAACAAGATATAAAAAAACATTCTCTACGAGAAAGTTGGTGGCATATAGGATTTTAATAGAGGTGTATAAAGTAAGGGAACAGGGGTTGAATGATAAGGAAAAACGAAATAGTCCTATATTTAGCCCAGCACACATTGTAAGACAATACATTGTTCATGCAAGTGCTAAATATAGGACTATTTCGTTTTTCTTTATCCTTTGTTCCCTTATTTTTTACACCACTATTACCTTCAAATCCTATATGCCACCAACTTTCTCATAGGGAATGTTTTATTATATCTTATATTAATTTAGCTAATCTTCCTGCCTGCATGAAACATTTAGCTGCAATTTCATGCAGGCAGGAAGATTAGCTAAATTAATGTAATCAGCTCAATTGCTGTATTTAGCAAAGCCTAATTTTATCGTATCTCCATGCATTGTACCGGTATTTTCCTCATGATTGAAACATAATGTTAGCCGTTATGCGGAAGCACTAGAACCAACAAGTTAGAAACGTACTGCAGAGTTGGATTTGTTTTATATTATCTTCATAAGGGGAAGTTATGTTTGACACAAATTTCAATCCCTAGCAAACTTAGTATACTATAGGCCAAAACTGACTTCTATTCTGTACTGCACAGCTTTGGCCCCTGCACTGCCAGTGGTAGTCTCATACCCAGAACCAGATGTACGCATCGCTTACAGTATGGGATCCCGGCCGGGAATGTCATAATTTTGGTCGTCATAGCAACAACTACATCATCACAACAAAACGTGACGTTTGTACTTGTATCAGTGGCGTAGGAAAAGGGGGGAGGGGCAGGGGTAACTCCCCCCACTTTTAAAAGTAGGGGGAGGGGGGGGGGGGTGACTTGCCCCCCACTTTTTACCAGCGATACTACAGTACATCTAAACATCACAATTTTATTATTATTATAAACCAAGCAAAAAATCAAGCGAAACAATTATCATTATATATTTATTTCAGCACTCCCCTATCTGGCTGGGCGGGAGGGGTACCCCTCTCCCACACCCTCCCCACGATGACCATCAAAGTTTGCCCCCCCCCCCCCCCCACACTTTTAAACTCCTTCCTACGCCGCTGAGTGTGTCCGTCTTTGTTAAAGTTGTAGGGACTATTCACTATTGATGCTTTCAGAGTATTAAAGGGTAAGGGCATCCTTAAATAAGGATTCTTCCCTGGAGATTAAACATTAAACACCTTTTCCCACGACAGCTATATACCTATAAAATTTACTAATCAAGATCAGTGAAGAACAAGATATACAAAAATATAAATCAGGCGGTAGTAGTCAAGTATGTTTTAGCAGGTGACAATAAACGCTTCAACATGTTATGATACAATACAGTTGTACGTTATTTATTTACACTCAAGATCAACCAAGTGATTGTTATTGGTGAGGTCAACACACTCCATCACATACACATTCCAAACAGCATCTAAACAGTATAAATTAAATACACACACATGTGCACACCAGTACTACAATGTTTCTATGGCATTATACTGTTATCAGGATCTGCTAGTACTTCGGTGATTGGCACATATCTCTTCAGCCAATGCAACCTCTCCAACCGATGGAGTCCTCAAAGTATCAACAATGGTTTCCCATGTGCATGGACTGGGGCCTTGTTGCTTCCAAATAGAGAAAACCCGTTCAAATGAATCTTGGCTTGTGTGTGGTTTCCAACCATTATCCCTCTGGACACTATCAAGAGTGTCTGATGACAGACCTAACTGAACACCAACAGCTCTCCACTTGGCAGGGATCTTGGAGACAACATCATTTGTAAGTTCCATCAGACTAGGAGAGTTTCCAGAGTTAGCTGTAATGATTTAATAAAATTTAGCTCACATGTCATGGTGAACACCACACTGCAATAGCATGTGGCCCGCCACAAAACTGATGCACACACAACAACAAATCACTAAAAAATCTAGCCCACTCGTAGTAGACTACATAACCGTCTGTCAAGAATTGAGTCAGTAACTTCAAAACTGATATAATATTACTGCATATGCGGAAAAGGGATGTATGAAATTGGGTATATGCAAGTTATTAGTGATACACACATAGATATGCCATAGCTGCTGTACAATTGCCAGTCTCCACTGTCATGCAGCAATAAAGCAAGTACATGTGCAATGAAATATCCCTTACATGCAGTTGGTACTTGAACTGTTTGGGCCATGGGCAATGCTGTTGGAGGAATTAATGATCACCATTTTCACAGGTCCATGCACATCATACAAGCATACCTTCACTGCCAACTCCAATAAGGCTTGGCAGACAAGGCTCTATCTTCATCCACTCACTCAACACCACATACTTGTTACCCTTCACATCAACTACCCTTTCCTTCCCTGCAACAAGCGCATTTTTCAACAAAGGCAGCTCCACTACAGTATTGCAGTGATCCGAGCTGGCCTCTAGAGGACATGTGGTCATCTCTATGACCTCAAGGCAAGGACAGAATTCCTCGCAAGCTAACTTGGTGATCGTTAAGATGGCATGGAACAGCTGAAGGTAGTCAGGATCACGTTTGTTAGGGCACGATACTGCCAATGTGATGGATTGAAAGTTGTCACTCATCTCCACAATGGCAGTCACTCCTGTCTCACTAAGCCATTGAATACCCCTACTCCATATATCGCAGCGACGATTAAAGTTGGAGCTGTGGGTTGTGTCATGTACAGTAGGCAGACATAACCTGAAGGCCAGTCTTAGCAGGAGGACATGAAGTAGACGTGTGGAGAAGAACTGGAACAATGACTTCACAGCAATGGAGAATGTAAAAACATTACTGGGTACATGCGCACTAGTAGGCCTACTGACACTAACAAGAGCTGGGCAGAAGAGGAGTGGACTTGGGCTGGATGAGCTCAGTAGTGGTTCCATGTTTGTGTCAATGTGTGACAGGTCCACTACTTTGCATAACTCAAACTGAATCATCACAAGGGTTATCATTTCAATGTTGTACTCCGGAAAGATCTGATGCAGCATTGCTGTGGATATCACACCAGTGTTGCTAGATACAATACTGTACTCCTTAAGAGAGGGATCAGCAAATGATTTTCCATTAATTTTTTTAAGTATGCTTTCTTTATTTATGATCACCCAGCTATTGATGGGTTCTCAGATGGGATGAACATGATTAAATCTTTATCAGACAGGTTCCACAGCAGCGGGAAGACATTCACCAATGTTGGGACTATGATTGGATTCTTCTCATTACTTAGATGTAAGAGAAGGTCACAAACAGTTATGGTTTCAAGATTCACAATTATTTTCTCTTTCAAGAATGCGTACAGGATGTGGCATGATATTGGGATTGATGGACATATTTTCACAATATTTTTGTTTATTTCATGCAACAAGTTTCCAAACTGTCTCATCTCTACACTGAATGCATCTGTAACATTTAAAGTTAGAACAGTGAAATGGTGATGTTCAATGGCCAACGTAGCTACTGACTGCAAATGGGTCAGTTTTTTGCTGAGCTGCTCCGGTGTTAGCAGGTCAGCATGTGTGCCCACTACTATGACTGATGACTTTTGGGGACACTTGTGGCACACACCATCAATCATTGTAGCCCAGTAGTAGAGCTCCCTGGTGATGGCCACAAAGTCCTTTGTCACATCTTGCAGAAGAAGGAAGATGGCAGGACTCTTTAAAGAAATGGCTTCCAAACATGCAGAGTGGCTGGAGAAGTATTGCTGATGCCCAGCCAAGTCATAGATCACCATATTGCTGTAGGGACTATCAACTTGATGGGGAATGATCCCAGCAGTGAGCGGTTCTACCTGATGCTGCCTTCCAAATATGCGCTACAAACAATAGGAGTGAGATTAACAATATTTGCATACCATATTCTATGAATAAGTAAGTTACAATTTGTATTCAGGTTTTAAAGAGAACTACGTAATGAAAGAGGATGTATTTTCTGAATACTGAAGGTACCAGAACAGGCAACAATGACATTAAGTAATCAGTGCTCTCAATCTAAGCCTCAATACATACTGATGTGTTTGTAGTTATACAGAATGCTCTCAGAAGACAAACTTCAGTAGATGTACCTTTATGTACTTATTGCATCTCATTGCCCATTTATATCAATTTAAAAAAACATGCATGTACAAGTGAATCCATAATACTCAAATAATGCATGCATAGTTTATCTCCCTTCATTATAATGCCAGTGGAAGATACAAGTGTTTATCAACCTAGTCAGAAAACTTAAGTGACATACACAGGAACAATTAAAACCCCAACACACGTTAAGCATGTCACAAATTTGATGTACTCACCTTAATAACACGTTCTGTTGCTGGCTTTGAAATGTTGATGATGGCCTTCATTTGATAATAAAACATACACATAAGGCACCATGTAATCACTAACTGCATGGTACAAGATTTATTGATTCTCCAAAATATGAATACTTATATACCACCTCATCCTTTTGCACGACCTGAGCTACAATTATCGACATAAAGCAGATTTATATAACTGCATTGGTAAAATCAGTAATGAATCAAGTGCAGAAAAACATTTCCCAAATGTCATTGTAGTTATAGTATGAGTACTTTTGCACATGCATACTGATTACGCGTCATCATATTTGCATATATATTTTGTTGTGAAGAAATTAGATGATGATATGGCCATTTGTTATTACTCAAGGTGTTTGTGTGTGTGATTGTGTGTGTGTTTGTGCACTTGTGTGTGTTTGTGCATGTGTGTGTGTTTGTGTGTGTGTTTGTGTGTGTTTGTGTGTGTGTTTGTGTGTGTGTTTGTGTGTGTGTTTGTGTGTGTGTTTGTTGTGTGTGTGTGTTTGTGCATGTGTGTGTGTTTGTGAGTGTGTGTTTGTGTGTGTGTTTGTGTGTGTTTGTGTGTGTGTTTGTGTGTGTGTTTGTGTGTGCGTGTTTGTGTGTGTGTTTGTGTGTGTGTGTGTTTGTGTGTACAAGTGTTTGTGTGATATAACATTTGGTGATGTGGTTGAATCCTAATGGCAGCATTTGGGCATGGAGGTGAGTCGAAGCTAGGACGGAATATTTTTCTTCTTATTTAGAATGGGTACAATTCTAATTTGCAGCCAAAAAGATAGTGACGATAGTCTTTCTCAGACTTATCATTCGGAGGTCTAGGCACTGCGCTAAAGGAGCATTGCAAACCTAAACCACTTGTTATAACGAGTGTTTTAAATTTTACAGGCACAGTCCGGAGATTCAGTACCAGAATATGTGGTGGAACTAAAAAAAATGTTTATTAGTGATACGTGAGTTTGAACGAAGTGCTCCGTGATAGGTCTGCATGTGGTTTGGACACCAAAAGTTGCCAGAGAACATTATTGATTGGAGGCAATGCTGACATTAAAAGGCTGTGGAAATACCACAAGGTATGGAGACTGCTTGGAAAAAACGACACTTGAGTTCCAAGGAAAGGAAATGTTGGTCCAAAATGTTCAAGAACAAAGAACCATGGGTGGTGGTGAGCCCATTGTATTCATCGTTTGTTTTTATTGTGGAAAAAAGACATTTTGCATCTGTATGCAGGGCAAGGAAAGAAAGGAGCAGTGAAGGGCACAACAAACTACGATGGGTGGAGAGCCAGGGTAGCTGCCTAGAAAGGAGTAGGGAAGAGATACAGGCTTCTAACGTGGAGGCTGTGAAGATTTGCACATTGTTACAATAAGCCTATTAGTGGAGGTAGATGGTGTGCCCTTAGAGTGGCATCACTAATATCAGAATCTACACTGAAACATCAATTCCCTGACACGGTTACTATAGTGATAGACCATAAGCCGCTGACAGCTATCCTTGGGGCAAACACAGGAATTCTAACTCTGGCAGGATGCAGACTTATACATTCTACACTGTTGTCGGCTTATATATACTTACAATATTCAGTTTCATAAACACGGAAATGCTGATCAGTATTGTCTAGGCTTCTATTAAAGGACTCTGAGCCAGAGGAAGAGGGTTTGGAGGCAGTTATTAATGCTTAGTCAATTCTTTCAGTTACTGCAGATCAACTAACAAAGGCGACTAGCTGTGACATGTTTTGGGAAGTGTTGTATTATAAGAAAACAGGAGGTTGGTGCAACCATTCAAAGAAAGGCAGTTGTCAGTAGAAAGTAAGAATCACTTTTTGGGAATTCGAATTATCATACCTAGTCAGCTAAGGTAAGGAGGTCATACAGTTTGAAGTTCACTAGAGGATATCCAACAAGAAGGCACTAGCTAGAAGTCATGTTTGGTGCCCTTTCTTAGATAGTGTGCGTACGCTCATGTACATCATACCAAGCAGTCAAAGCCTCTGTGCCAACAGCCTCATTGCATCCCATGGATATGGCCAGCTAAGCCATGGGAGAGGGTACACATGGATTTTGCGGGGGCCTTTTTGTGGAAAGATGTGACTGTTATTGGTTGATTGACATTCTAAGTGGCCAGAAGTGTTTGAGGTGCCAAAAATCACTGCAATAAAAACTATTCACATCTTTCACAACGTATTTGATGCTTATGCTAGAGCAACTGGTATCCGACAATGATCCCCAATGTACCCCAATGAGTTTGCAGAGTTCACCAGTAAAACACACATTCAGTGTCCCATACCATCTGGTTACTAAATTAAATGCGCAGGTGGAGAGGTTTGTACAAACCTTTAAGCAAGCTATGAAGAGTGAGGGTGCCACATTTAATTTATTCATGACAATCATGTAATTAGTTAGATCAGTATTTCATAGTTTTTAATTCTGCAGTGACAAAGCAGAATAAAGATTTTAATACTGCAAATTTTTTTCCCCTGATCATAGAAAACAAAACACAAAAATGCATTGATACATCTACACGGATGTACAATGTACAGACTACCACTGTCCCTGGACCATAGCCCCTCCATCAAACATGCACCATAGCCCCTCCATCAAACATGCACCATAGCCCCTCCATCAAACATGCACCATAGCCCCTCCATCAAACATGCACCATAGCCCCCCTCCATCAAACATGCACCATAGCCCCTCCATCAAACATGCACCATAGCCCCTCCTTCAAACATGCACCATAGCCCCTCCATCAAACATGCACCATAGCCCCCCTCCATCAACTGATTTTTCCATTACACCATGCTCTTTTCTACACTGGGACGACTAAAGACCAGAACACCACCATGACCATGGATGCCAGAACAGTACCAAAAATCATATAGCAATGACGGCTTCAAGTTGTGCAATGAGGTGTTTTACACGTTTGCCATCACGTCCAGCTACATTATACGGGTACTGGTAATCACCTGCGTGTGCTGCTGTGATATATTTTTAGTTTAAGTTATGGCTCTAGGATTTGTTTGATTGTGGGATGGTTTCATTGTTCTACCATAATGCAACACATCACATCTTGTTTCTTTCCCTTTTACCATGTGAAACACTCTGACACATTCTGAGTGTCATTTATTGAGAACTCACTTGCGTCAATGTGCTTTTTCCAGATCCTGAATTGCCACACAACACAACCTTGCCATACGAATGAACAGGATATTTTAATGACATGTTATGTAGTGTTTCTATCTCCTTGAATACAGTGAGGACATTATATGTTGCATATGAAAATGCTGTATGTCCCAACAGATTTTCCATGTTTTGCTGAATACCATGACAGCACAGAAGTGCTCTTACACTTTCAATATGACCATTAATAGTTGCTAGATGTAGAGCAGTATTACCATCTTGCTGCAAAGAGATGTGTCAGTATTATGAACATGTAAATTTTTTGATTTGATACATGTACATTTAACATGACACATCCATCCATACACCTTTATCCATCCACCTACCCACCCACTCACCCACCCACCCACCCACCCACCCACCCACCCACCCACCCACCCACCCACCCACCCACCCACCCACCCACCCACCCACCCACCCACCCACCCACCCACCCACCCACCCACCCATCCATCCATCCATCCATCCATCCATCCATCCATCCATCCATCCATCCATCCATCCATCCATCCATCCATCCATCCATCCATCCATCCATCCATCCATCCAGTTGCAATTGCTTGCTTCTACATATGCATATGGCCATTTCAGTGACCCTTAAACAGCTCCTTGCTCGATGTACTGCAGCAAAGTTATAAAATGGTTCTTATTTTTCTGGGTAATAAGATGTTTATAGTTCTATAGGCAGAGAACATACTAAGAGTTTCATTCATCACTGTATCAATTACGTTCTTCAAAAATCTAGAATTTACTGTTCAACCACACCGGTGAAATAGTATCTAATTGCATGTTCCAAATCACTATAATCAAAATAATCACAGCCCAAATTATGCCAATTTGGTAATGCAATACTTTTTTGAGTGTAAATTTTGAGTTTAAGAAACCAATTTTTTTAAAAATACATATTCCCATCTTCTAGTCCAATTTGTATCCAGTTCTATCAATTAGGTATGAAGATCAGAGCAAAATTACTGATATTTTGAGTTGCCGAGGGGCTTAGTTTTGCACAGATGAATTAATTTGACTTATAGTGAGATTTTACCTTGTTATGTTGCTAAAATACTCTGTACAAAATTTCCTTGTTTTGCAACTTCATGATGCTCATTAATTGACTCATCATTGGATGACGGATAACCACAGTAGGACTGCAATGGGTACACCAGATGCTATATATGTAGGCACTAAACTTTACACATGGTGGCCATCCAATGAATTGTATTTCAAGTCACTTTTAAAATAGCTTAATGAAGTCAAAAAACAGGATTATTATTATTATTATTATTTTTTGGGGGGGGAATAAATACATTTAAAAAGTGTATTAAGTAACTTTGAGGACGTTGCAACATAATATGGTAAAATCTCCCCTAACTCAAACGAATTTATTTGTCCAAAGCTAAGCCCTAGCTGCGACAACTCTTAAAATTTGGGCTGTGGTAATTAATGTATCCTGTACCACATTGACTGTTAGATAGGCAATAATCACATAGGAAAAGCATCACCAACCCATGTTACCAACCCACAATAATAGCACAAGATCAGGAATAACTTACATGATTTTTTATGTTGACTTTAGCACCATTTTCCAGCAATGTTTTCACACAACCAATGCTCCCACATGATGCTGCACGAATCAATGCTGTCTCTCCTAACTGAAAGGATATTTCTTAGTTATATACATGTACAATGAATAACATGATATTTGTCCTATAAATTGTTTTCAGTTTGTATCATTGCATCTGAACAAAATGAAAATCTGATTTATTGGATATATATCTCAACTGTTTTCCAACGGTAAGGAGTTATAGTGCTTGCGTCACCATTAGTCTCTCAAAAGCTATTTTCTATTATGCCCTTAATATTCCGAGAAACATTGAAATATGCTTGGTCCACCATATAAATGCTCATCTAGGGCTTTACCACCTACTTTGCTGGCTTGAGTGTGATACAGCAAAACACGTAGACATTTTACAATAAAAATCGTGACACTGTGACAATATTGATATATCTTAACCATTAATGTCAGTTAACTACGCTACATTTTACGTGTTATTGACAAATAGCATAAAATTTATGTGAAATAAGATTTTCAGTTTCATTTTGTGATGATACGTAAAAATATATATAAAACTCACAGATGTTTTCTATACAGACACTTACAGTATGTGTCCATAAAAAGTTGATGGCACGCATTACGCTAAGATTGAAGTATGTTACTCATTTTAAAATTATGTTATGATACATTTGTATTTCGTTGCATTGTGTTATGTTATCACTTGAAACAGTTTTTGGCTTTGTACATACATAATGTGTAAGTTAAAGTATGTGGCATTTTCCGTTTACACATTTAATGTAATGCACTTTGATCTTAATGCAAGGCAATTATGGCGTAGTACGATCATAGTGAAATATTTGGCACAATTTCATATCGATGCATAACGTACCAAGTTGTCCACTGCAGTCAAGACATAACTCCATACACAAGACATATCAGATACATGTATATGTTGCTTACACACTACATAAATTGTATGTTATGTTGTGTTTCTCTGTCACATCAATTGATGAACAAATATGATAATTCCACCCATAATTACATTGAGAACATTTTAAATTATGACTGGTATATTTACATGCACATGCACAGAAGCTTGGCTTGGATGTAAGTAAGTACACATGTACAATGAGATGACAATAGACATAAGTGTGTTCTAAACAGACTAAATGTCCAACAGTAAGCAATAAACTACCTGATTTTGCATGTTGATTTGGGCACCATTTTCCAATAATGTTTTCACACAATCAATGCTGCCACATGCTGCTGCCTGGATTAATGCAGTCTCTCCAGACTGAAATATAGATATTCATGTACAATATGTAGGATAACATCTTTCACATACATACTGCAGCATTTCAACAGACATATTTGCAAATGGTATCCATGCATTGAGGTTAAATTGATACAGTGGGGAGGGCAAGCAGTTGGTAAAACAATGGTGTTGCTTTTTTACACTAAAACTTTTGCAATACAGATCACTACCATCTATGTTTTTGAGAAAGGGTCAATAGAATGATGCAAGTGTAACGTGCAAGTACAAAGGGCTCCAGACAGTCTAGTCATCAGCTGAGAACTTTGCATGATACTTGCACGTGTATATGTGACGTAGTGTTTTAGTGTATATATTGTGCTGTAATTGTATCCTTGAGTGTTATCTGCCAACGCGATTTACTGCATATTGGTGAACCTCATGTCTCCTTAGCGCGGGCGCTACACAAGTACTTACAAACCTCAGAATTTGTGCAAAGATAGGGTTTAACTGTCTATCTAGCATGATTCTATTGTTATTTAATAGTGGAGAGCATAATGTGATTGAGACATGATTTTTGGGCATTGCTAAGCTTCAGAGGGGGCGTGTGGCCAATAATTGATAGCGTAATGATCAGCTGAGGGGTGTGCTTGGGAAAATGGGACTTAGCCCTTGATTTTAGAATTTTTAGGATGGTTTCAATGCCCCCTCCAATACAATCATGATACAAAGAAAAAAGCCAAAATATTTAGCAGGTATGGAAATACATTACCTGATCCTGAAGGTTCACCTGTGCATCTCCTTCCACAAACAATTTTACACAATCATTGTGGCCTTTTGAAGCTGCTAGTATAAGTGGGGTCACTCCCTGCTGAAAGAACATGCACATCATCACCATGTCCTTCATGTGATCTAGCAACTAAGCAGTACGACTCCAATATATACACGGAATCATGAATTTGAATTATTTACACAGATGCCATTGCAATAATGCAACTATATAATTCCTCACTAAGAACAAATATGCCAAGAATAGGATGATCTTGATATCAACTTAATGAAATACAGGTATGCACATAAATACAATAACTGAGCAGTTGTTAGTTGTGCATATGCACCTAGCTGTATTTGTACATTTATATTGTATTATAAATGATGATAATAATGACTACAAGTTTTAACACATGGGAGAGCTATCAAATGTCTTGATTTTCAATTAGTATGTGCTTACATTATGAGAGTCCATGAATCACATACTATGAGCTAATTACTGGCTCATTTGAAGTTCATTGCATGAGAAGCAGTGCCAAGGCCAAAATGGATTGTTGTAATAACTTTAAAGGTTGTTTTGCTGATCAAGTTCAATTTCTTATATGTAGCTCTTGCTGCAAACTAGTTCTAATATGGTATCATGTTCCAGGTGTTACAATAAACATTTGCAAGAGCGTCTATCCTTAATTTGCATTAAAGTATTAGTATGGTTGGTGTGCTGCATAGTTTTTTCACAACCATCAATTTAGTTATGTCTCCATTCTCAGATTGTTACCAGTTAGCACAAATCATACCTTATTTGGTAAGTTGACCTGGGCACCCTTTTCCAGCAGTAATTTAACACATTGCATGGTGGCACCTGTCGATATTGCCCATAAAAGCGGTGTGGTTCCATTCTGTAAAAGTGGCAAGATTATGCATTTACAGCTCAACATAATTTCATTGCCTGATTGCATGCATACAAACAAACAAACAAACAAACAAACATGCAAACAAACAAACATACATACATACATACATATACATATATGCATACATACATACATACAAACTACCTAAAGGTGATCCATATGGACACATGTTGCGTGCAACTCAAATGCCCATTAAACCATCAGTAAACTGGGGATATTACTGAACTTCTAACCATATTCATTTGAGTTGCATCCAACATGTTGCCTAGTGTAAGACCACCTTAAGCCAACGGAAACGGATACAAAATGCAAAAGGATGAATATAAAAAAGGTTAACAGTACTAATTATGGAAATAGGTGTATAACAAGTTGGCGCTAGGGTGTGTAACCGGTTATCAGGTTATTCGGGTTATTCGGATATTCGCAAAAACCTATCCGTTCGAATAGTAATTTAGCATTACTCGGAAAAATCGATTATTGGATTTGTTCTATTCGAAATAACCGGTTTGTGAATCTCCATTCGGAGGTACTTAGGTATTCGTCGTTCGCATCGACAATTCGCCCATTATTCGAATATCTTTTTATGACGATATCCGGATACGTACGTGTTACGATATTACATGTACGATAATAATTACTTGAAACGTAACGTTAATTAACGTCACTGTTGTTACTATTTATATATACGTGGGGTCGAGATCAGATGTACGGGCAGTAATTCGAACTAGCCAACAGATCTTCCTTATCATGAGTCATGACGACGGACAGCTCCAGCTACAAATAAAAGTTAGTTCGCTAACTTCGCTTAGTGCATTTCGAACTAGCTGGTTTCTTGCATCAATCTCTCTGAGCTGATATTGCCGCGATCGCATTGTATTTTTAAAACTCGTGATGGTGAAACGGAGGCTGCATGGCTGGTGGTGCGTAAACTTCATCTGTGGTTCTATTCTTTTGGCATCGGGTACGATTTGTAGGTAGACATCAGCGTGGCCACGCTAACTTAGGTCAGGACACGGCCATCTAGGTATGTGGTTAGGTCAAGTGATTTAGGCCTATGTAGGTAGTTGTGGTTGTGTGCTGAGTGCATCTGGTTTAATGTGAGCAGCTGTGGATGCAAGCTATACTGATCTGGTGTAATTGTAGGAGGGTGTCTGGTGTGATGGGGCTGTGGTTGTGTGATGGGGGTAGCTATGGTAGTGTGCCTCATGAGGGCACTAGTGTGATGGGGGTAAGTGTGTGTGCTGAGGGACATCTGGTGTTATGGTTTAGCTGTAGGAGGGTAACTGGTGTGATGTGTACATTTAGGTGGCTCAGTGAGCAGAAAACCTGAATAACCTAGGTATTCGGCCGGCAAATTGTCAAAACCTATTCGGAAAAATCGATTTTCTTTTTTCAAGTATTCGGAAAAATCGATTTTCAGATCCAGAAAAACCTGAAACGATCAGTGTTTTAAAAGTATTCGGAAAAATCAATTTTCAGTATTCAGGGGAGGTTACACACCCTAGTTGGCGCCACGTACAACTACGTTTTGATCGTAACATAATACGATTGTAAAGTGATCAATTACGCTACCTTCATATTTCGTTGCATCATAACCATTGTGTTACGTTGTAACTTCAAACACAGTTTTGGGCTTTGTTTGTACATACGTAAGCATCTTGTGTTTGCTTTGACTACGTGTGTGCATGATGTTTCGTACATTGCAATTAACGTAATGCACTCCGATTGAAATGTAACGCTAGCGTAATACATGGTGCCAACTTTGTACTGATGCATATCATATGTTCAATGTGCTCAAAATGCATGATGGGGTAAACAGCTGGATTGCAGGTTATAAGAATGACCTCTGATAGAATATGGCCTGAGGTGAAGGAAGAAGATCAACTATGTTATATATTTTGTAACACATGCAAGATCGTAATAGACTCTCTCTTATACTCATAAGTCTGTAGACCCAGGGTTTGTTAAACAAGGTGAGTACCACAGTACATGTATGGTATAACAGCACACTTGTATATGGTACGAGTGGCAAATCACTGAACTCGTTCTATAAATTAATATCCTTATGGAACGAGGGGTTACAGACTTGGGTACTGCTTTCACATGTATACAAGTGAGACACAACATTAGAATGAAAGCCTTTCCGTATGAGGCAGCTCCTAATATAACTGTGTACTTGGATAGAGTAAAGTGTAGTCACCTTGAGTATAATGCATTCTGTGATTCTGATGCAACACACCACTATTAAAATTGCTGTTGCTTGGGTTAAAACATTAATACATAATTACAAAATGATTTGTAAACCATGTCTGCACAGTGCAGTTATATACCATAAGAAATTAGAAAAATGTAGCTGATATAATTAAATTGATACTCGTAAAGCTAGCCATACTAGTGCTTGTCGGGATAATCAGCATCTCCAATAATGGACCCTCTGCATGAAAGATCAGAACTATATAACACAACGTGTGGAGTAAAAACCTTAGCGGTTGCCTAGGGACATTTTTTCATGCTTCCTGCTCGGACAGTGACCCTCTGGCTGATCCAGTTCGTGATCAAACCATGGTGCCAACAGTACGCATACAGACAGGAGCCATTCTAAAGCAATCCATTAAAAAAGGATACTGATATGTCAGGCTACTCTGTCAAGCTTACTGTTGGCAGCATAGTTTAATCAAGACGGAGGATCACTGTCCGATTTGAAAGGAATGACTCTGAGCGTTGCCATTTTATTACACAAAGGTCCGCAAACATGATACAACGTCTCTACGCAATTAGTGAGGTTTTTACTCTGGGACATGACATTTATCGTCGTTCTGATCTTTTATGCAAAAGGGTCCATTGGCACCCCTTATATTCTTGGCACACCCATTCCAAATTTCGTAGGGTATTTTTGGCATCCTTTAATAATTTTGGTACCATGGTGTTTGAGGCAGCATGTGCTTGTTGCGCCTTTTTACTGTGCGTGTGCTTATTTTGCAGTGTTCATATGGTTGATCAATTGAAACGAAATTCACTGCATAACTAAGGCAGGATAGTTAGGCAGAGTCGGGAAAACGATAAGGCGTTATAGTCCTTGCATCACCATTTTAGTCTCTCAAAAGCCATTTTCTATTACACCCTTAATATGGTACAGGAGTTCCGAGAAACATTGAAATATGCTTGGTCCACCCTATAAATGTTCATCTAGGGCTTTGCCACCCACTTTGCTGTCTCAAGTGTGACAGAGCAAAACATGTAGACATTTTACAATAAAAATCGTGACACAGTGACAATATTTATTCAGCGCTTTAATGGCGGAGGGCATTGTGAACTAAATATGCTTATGTATGGCATGCAGGGATGCCTATGTATGGCATGCAGGGATACATAAGTATGGCATGCAGGGATTTATATGTATGCATGGGATGCTTATGTATGGCATGCATGCAGGGATGCGTATGTATGGCATGAAGGGACGCTTATGTACGGCATGCTACATGTTCATGTATGTAGTTGTCCAATGCACACAGTACATGTAATGTGACGGCTGTTCCTCACAAGTTGCCATGGAAACAAAAAGGATGTATACAATATAACTCTAAACTACATCATCGCATGTGGAAGCTACCCTTAGGATGCAACTAAATATGACAAGTGTGCCATTCACAAAAGAGAAAAGCAGTAAAGAGTGGTAGATGGGCAGCTGTATCGAGTCATCTGTAAAAATCATAAGAATGGGGATGCTATAGCAAAATTAAAGAAGCAAAGACAAGGAAGAGATGATTAATCTATAATCCAAAAGCGCCCGGTTAACCTGGCAATTAACAGGGTAAACTGTCAAATTTCACTAAGATTGCCTCATGCAAAGGGCTAAAAATGGCAAAAAATGGTTGCTTGAGGAATTGCTGGCACCCAACTTTCAGCACGAAAAGAAACCAGCACTTTATCTTATCCCACTCCACAGCTTTCATGACAAAGTATCGCAGCAAAGCAGACAACTTACGAAGGCAATAGCCAAACCAATGCGTACATTTGGATCCATTTGGATGGAGTCTAGCATAACAGGAAAGGTGCTTTCTGTCACAAAAGCTAAGTGGGGAGAGGAGCGGACCATCGGAGGGGCCACTATTATATTTAACCAGGGGAAGGCATTTAGGAAGCCTAAGACAACTCCTACAAACTGAGACATTTGAGAGCGCTGTCAGCTTCAGGCCTGATGCAAAATTTAAAGTACTGTAACTAGAGGGGGTGGAACTCAAGCCTTGAACAGAAGGGGGGGGGGGGGGGGGGGGGTTAGTTCCTGCTTTCAATTCTATTTTAAAAAACCAACGCTCCAGTCATAGCTCTATGTCACTATGGCTTTTTGGTGCACAAAGTGCGTAACCGTGTGACACAGAGATTGGTTTTCTATATGTGTGCATATATTGTTATGCACTTGGCGGTCAAAGAGTTAATATTAGGCAAACTACATGTACATCATGAGCGGTATGGAAGGTTTTTACTTTAGGTTTGCACACTTGAACTGAAAATAGCTAATTTGAAGACCTATTGCTTAGTCACGGAAGGTAACCAATGCTGTGTAATGGATAACTCCACTAGCCCTCCTCATTTAAGGATTAAAGCATCAATTACCTTGGCCCATTCCTACAAGGACCTTAATGATAGGCTGATAAAATATATGGGACAGTGTCCAGCAAAATCGGGCTTGTGGGGTTATAATTTTATCACTATAAAAATTGCACGTTGTACTAAACAACACATCTTCGCGACGGTACTGCATTTTCATCTCAAATTTTGTACACTTGTTCCCACACCATTTCTCTGTGTGAAAATCAATTTTTGTGATCTACACATTTTCCGTGCCGTGGATACAACAATCGTTAACCCGCGGGTTAGAATTCCTCATTTCTCCACGTACGAGTGTTGAAAAACGCGTCAAATTCGGGTTACACATAGAAGAGTCCTGTAGCTATAGATTTGTTTAGTTCGTTAATTTCTATATCATCCGTTACGGAGATACAGTTGAACGAACTACGGGCACGATTTCCCGCTTGATTCGCGCCAATGATTTTGGCAAATCGCGTCCCGTTCAGTGAATGGGAAGGCGGTGATTATATCATTGGCGCGAATCAAGCGGGAAAATGTGCCTGTAGTTTGCTCAACTGTATCTCCGTAACGGATGATTCAGAAACTACCGAACAGAACAAATCAATAGATACAGGACTCCTCTATGCACACTCCAAATTTGGCACGTTTTCAACACTCGTACATGGAGAAATGTGGATTCCTAACCCGCGGGGTTAACGATTGTTGTATCCCCGGCACGGAAAATGCGTAGATTACAAAAATCGATTTTCACACAGAGAAACGGTGTGGGAACAAGTGTACGAAATTTGAAATGAAAACGTAGTACCATCGCGAAGATGTGTTGTTTAGTACAACGTGCAATTTTTATAGTGATAAAATTATAACCCCACAAGCCCGATTTTGCTGGACACTGTCCCATATATCCACATGTAAGTACTTGCTCATGCAAGAGATATATATATATACATGTAGGTCAAATTTTGAATTTGTCATCAATAAAACGTTGGTATGCTATGATTGTACTAAGGTACGCTACGTACATATTTGGTAACGCATAACCGCTGTGTTACGTTATTACTTCAAATGCAATTTTGGGCTTTATTTGTACATAAATGTACGCAATGATGTTTTTAAAATTCTTATAAAGCGTTAAAACACTTTGCATTTAGCATTGATGTACAATTTACTACAATCATTATGTAACACAATATGATCATAACGTAATAAGTTGTGTCAACTTTTTATTGATGCATACTGTATTTCTTGTATACACAAGTCCGCATATATTGAATTACAACTAAATGGAGAAGACAAACTTACCTTCCATTCAAGAACTGATTTCATACAACATACAATAATATAATGCCTGAACACTACGACATACCTCATAGGTTTGCAGGTTTGCCTGGGCACCTCCTTCCAGCAGTGCTCCTACACATTCCACACTACCACTTGATATTGCTTGAATCAATGGAGTCATTCCATTCTGAATGATCAAAAAAGCTATTATCCGACCACAATAAACATTATTTTTACATCTACATGTACATGTACGTTTTAACACTTTTTGCATGTGACATTTCAACCTAGATTGCCTCTATGATGTTGTAGAGGAAAGATGTGATAATTCTGTTCTAAAATCGAAGTACAATTGGTAGCTTTATCTACATGTATTATAGTATGCATGTGTTGAATATTTTTTGATGAACAAAGTAAATACTTGATTACAAGAAGCAGAATATTCTAGAAAAGCAATGCTAATACACAGTACATTGGCAAACGAACACAAATGGTAAAGCTCCAGTATCAAAGATGGTAGAATTAGGATCAGTCCTACACTCTGTTATCTGTTCTAATAATTCCAGTATCAAGTACAGTCCTACACAAGGCAACACTAATGTATAGTACATGTACTGCATACATGTGTGCAATGATAAAAGCTCCTGCATCAAGTACAAGGGGCACTCAGGAGTGTTAAAGGAGCATATTGATGTCTCGTTCCCAGACCATACATACGTTACCTTTCATAACATGTAAAAACCCTAGTAAATTTTACACTGCAGTCAAACTTGGCTTTACCTTTAATCTATTTTCATTCTTAATTTAGGATGGAAACCCTGAATTAAGGATGACTTTACGCCGCTCGTATCGACATAAATTTGAACGGTTATGCTGATTTTTTCTTTTATATTTAGCTTCTGTAGGCTTTCATCTAAACATCGCTATCCATTTTAGTCATTCAAATTTTTATTTCTTTTAGAAAAAACAATGTTTAGGCTTTGTTTACTTTTTCGTTCGCAAATAATGCCGCAGTTGCCGTCAGAGTCAGGTATAAGGTTGAGGAACGAGCAGGAAGCTTACTTTCAAGATAGAAACTGTTACAAAGATCTGTAAGAGAGCCATATAAGCAAATTAAACAATATGGAAAACAGGAGGTACGAGCATCGAATTAACTCAAGGCGGACTAAGCAAAGCGAGTCAGAGTGGGTGGTACGACAGTTAACCTCTGCAAAATAAAAATAAAAAAGTATTTCTGTCATTGAGAGCGATGCAGAAATGCCTGACATTGGTAGAAATGCTGTCACCAGTACTGTTGGGACATAAAAAGAAGGGCGGATGCTCGGGACAGTAATAATAAATTACCCTTTTCTATTATTTTGTGTACAAGTTTGATAAAAATACAACTTCTACCAAGAGTCTGGAGGTGCTACCACCAATAAGTAGTGAAAAGGAGTAAAACTGATATGTTCAATGCTCTTTGTAAGCATTACAAACTATAAATTGCTAATCGTTTAATTTATGTACGCGGGAGCAATGAACGTGCTTATGCATCCTTGAAGTTTGGGCAGCTTTCTAGATGATAAAAATTATTTCATGCTATAGAATGTGTGCACATTTTTGAAACAAACAGCTTTTATGTTTTAATGATTTTGATTTTCACTGCAATGTTGTTATAAACGGCAGAACTCACCATCCTGAATTCAGGATTTTAAGCAGATTAAAGGTTAAGAATGCTATTTACAAATCACCACCTAATAGTGCTGTTCGATTGTTCAGGTTTGCTTGCATGCGTTGATATTTATGATAATTAGTCATTGAGTGATATCAAGAGGTGGAGATATAGCAATGTACAGATTGAGCAATAAATGCAATATCACTCAGCACACAAAGTTACGCTTAGGTTGAGTAAGACAAACAAAGATTGTTTCAATCACGTCGTCCTAAGCATATATAGACTAGCCATAGAAACATACCAGGCACAAAATAACTAACATGCTGTGGGTGACATACTATATAGCTATTCATGAGGATGTAAAAAATACAATCACCTAAAAAGCTTATAAAAAAAACTGCACCAAACAATTGTCATTCCATTTTGGTGTAAACCACATCTCATTTTAAGTCTCGCCTCTCCCTAACCATAACAAACAATTCCTATGCACATGCATTTAAACCAATCAGGAATGTACCTTATCCTGCAGGTTGGCCTGTGCACCTCCTTGTAACAATGCTCTCACATACTCAGTGCTGCCACTTAATACTGCTTGTATCAATGGAGTCATTCCATGCTGAAAGAACATTTAGACACAATAAAATATACAAAGCTACAATTACCTTATCACTATAATAATCTATACACATGGTTTCCAGATCCAAATGCATATGTACATGTATGTAGGACATTTTTGTATGTGACATTTCAACCAGATATTGTCAGACGATCTCCATGTACATGTATATACAATTATAAAGGTCTTGCATTTTTCAAAGTGAGCCAAAATAATGAATTGAGATACATGTATGATGTGGTAATTGAAGTGAATTTGGTAATTGTCATGGCATGTTATGTAATGTGTGAACAAGGATTAAAGCAAGTATTTTATATATGATTTGTGCGCGAAAATAGACTGAACATACGTATAAGTGCCATACTCACGTATATCTTAACAGTATTAATGATTGAGCATGGTTAGAACTCCTGCTGTTTTCTTTCTTTGGTAAAGCTGAACACTACAAACTCACAACATATAATCATATAATCCAAACCTGAGTCATCTTTGTGAAGTTTCAAGACACTAAAAAATCACTTGATACAGCCATGCATACCAACTGTCCTTTTATGTACCTAAGTATACTAACTTTCTGGCGTTATATAAACATATTTTTGTGAGCTCAAACCTTGTTGAAACCTGTTTGCATACCTGCCTATTAGTTATATGTAAGGTTTGGCTAAATACAAATAATTTCATGCGAAGTTGTCATACGTTTTTTCGCCCTATGTTGCCATGACGAATAAATCCGTCATTGGTGGTTATACATGTCTAAATATTCATGACTGGTACATCAGGCTTATCAGTGGTTAAACCCTTAAGTCTTGAGATTTGGTGTTGTTACTACTTACAAGTTACTAGCCCAATGGCAAGGTCCATATCAAATAGTGACCATAATGGAAAGGTTTAGTCTATTTGCTAGATAGGAGGAAGGGCCAACGCATGTTCCACGTTAACATCTTGAAAGACTACCAGGTGCGCGCTGCAGTGGAGGACAATTGTTATGCCGAAGAACTGAAGGAGGACATACCCGTGTGGAAAAGTGAGAAAAAAGTTACCTTTGGAGAAGAATTGACCAGCACACAAATGAAAGAGCTACATGCGCTACTGCATGATATCAGCAGCGTCTTCAGTGATAAGCCACGGCGTACAGATTTAGCGGAGTATCATATAGTCACAGATCAGCCACTTCCGCCGAGCAGACCCCCCCCCCCCCCCCCCCCCCCCCATACAGATTACCTCATGCAATGTCATTGTGAACTTATATAAACTCAAGAGCAGCACAACTAGTTTGAATTGGGCTTTGTGAAGACTGTTTGCAATGGTGCTAGGCCAAGGAGACCAAAAGTGCAGACCAGCCCCCAAGAAGCGTGCCGTTGATTATTGCGTGGTCATCTGGCTTGATCGTTGCACACTGCATTTGCTTATACATTTCTACAAACCTATCTGAAAACGATACGCTAGGCCCACAGTAAGTAGCAATCGATCGGCATTACCGTATACTACCTCCTAGAAACCCCCCCCCCCCCCCCCCTAATGTGAGAGATTGAAAAAAATTGGTGCTTTTTAAAATCACCGCATCTCAGTAACCATTTATGCTAGCGCTTACCTTTTTCAAACTTTTGTAGGACTACCATTTCTTTCCACGAAAAAGTCCCTGTTTGCATCGCACTCACATGAATTACTTCTGACAAGGTCAGATAACTTAACTGGTTCGGGACAGCCATATCTTTCGAACTGCTCGAGACCCCTCCGGTCCGCCATTTTGCAGTTGGTTCGTAATGACAAGGCCCGAGTCCGAACCATGTCTAGTTCTCATATTTAGAGGAATAGATTCGGTACCTTTCGCATGATTTTGGTGGAATGTTACAGTCCATGTCTGACCTTATAAATGTGAACAATGCTGTAACTAGTCGTGTGACCGTAGTTACATGGTGATAAGTTAATAACATGGCGAGCCACGAAAAACAATAGCACTAAATCTAATTTAAATCAGCACACGATTGATGTACCCGTTCAGTAAGCTGGATGTTATGATAAGTGGCGATATAGTGTGTGTGTAAAGTGTGATACGAGGGCATCACATTTACAAGAGTATTTGGAACCCAATAATTGGAGAAGATCTGGAAGTATGCAGGGAGCCAGACAATGTGCACGATCGCCGCGCTGTTTGCATAAAAGAGTGGTGCGATTGTTGGACATGTACTGCATGAATTATCAAGAGTGTTAGTGAAATTCATTTGTTACGGTGGCAATGTCAGCTGCAGAGTGAGTGGGAAACGAAAACTAGGACATGGATTAGAAGTTCATTGCACCTACGTATTAGCCGGAACAAAGAAACTTGTAGCTAAAGTACAGAAGAAGTTAACAATTAAGCACATCACATTTATGTGTAAGTAACTGGCTATGTAGTTGTGAAATGTTTTCAAAATGATGAAAGTTATAATTCGCATACTTAATCGTCTACTTATCTGTATAATGCAACATGTAGATATATCATAGCTTCTCTACAGCATTGACCTCACATTTGTTAAGTTATGTGATTTACGTCACATGAATGTTGGTATACGACAAGTGATAAATATGTACCACGTGAGCGTATGACTTCTTCCTCCCTTGTTTGTGCATGTCCGATTATTATTTATGTCTCGTATCTATGCGGTGTATATTAACTCCCTCCTCGTACATGTACCTTTACCCCATGTACCCTTACCCCATGCATATTGACAACTCTTGGTGCAGCGTTGCCTGTGCACGACTGCGCACCATATGTATATGCATACGAGAAATGATATTAAAGTGCCTTGTCCCCTATATGCATGTGTACGTTGTCTCGTGTAGTATCGCTGCGAGCGTCAGTGACATCCTTTACAGTGTCATATCATTTAATGGAGCAGTACAGCACTAGCTATTACAGGCAAAAAGTTTATACATGTGGTCACGTAACTTATCAATCAGAGTCGAAGGGGTCAGATGAATCAAACTCTTCAAAATCGTCTCCAGATACCATTTCTGCATCGTCTTCATCACTGGCATCTACGTTGTCATTTTCACCAGAACTCTCATCTGAAGGGTCATCTTCCAAAGCTTGCGCTACGCGTGGGACATGGCTGAACATTGTAGAATTGTCCCTACCATCCACAGCTGCAGTGATGCCACAGAGTAGGAATGACTCCTGTATGGTGTCGGATTTGATGCTGTCCCATGCTGCAGAGACCCAGTTAATTACATCCTGCCTTGATGGTTGCTTAGGATTACCGTGAACTGTGCGTTGCATGTGACCAGCAAACCATTGAACCCACAGATCACGCATGCGTTGTTCGAATGGGCGGTTCACCGACACATCCATTGGTTGTACCAGTGGTGTGCAACCAGCAGGAATGAAAATCCGTTCACTATTGCAGGTCTCCTCCACAATCTTTTTGCTTTCTTGTGTAATATGCGATTTATAATTATTGACAAGCAAGAGACGCCGTACAGCCGTATTGCCACCCGTAAAAATGTTTTCCAACCACCAGTGATACAGAGTTGATGTCATCCACCCATTTGTACTTGCAGTCACTTGTACATTTGGTGGAAAAGTCAAATCTTTGCTGACACGGGGGCCCAACTTTCCACCTTTTTCCTTAAAAATTATGAGAGCTGCAAGTTTCTCCCCCGCTCCATTAGCGCAAAGAGCGACTGTAAAGCCTTTCTTGGTGGCTTTTGTAGAAGTAACTCTTAAAAATTTCCTTCCTTTAGAATGGTTTTGTTCAGTTCGGGACCATGTCAAACCGACACATGGTTTGGTCCATGTTGAAGATTTGTGCTGGTGCTAGGCTGTGGTTGATTTGTTGCTGCATAATTTCAGATAGGAAACAATGCAGCACGCACAGCCTGATAATCAGCAGGGACCTTTTGTGAATCATTTGTAGCACAACGCAAGCTTACTTTGTTCCTCCGTTTCCAACGATTCAGCCACATATCTGAAGCTTGAAATGTATCAGACAGCCTTGGTGCGATTTCAATAGCTTTAGCTATGAGTTGCTTGTTGCTGACAGGTCGGCCTGCAGCTCGCTCATCGCAAAGGTATTGATAAACATCATCATCAAGTGCAGGAAACATTGGCCTGGGTGCACAAAAACTTACACGCCTTTTCTTGGAGTTGTGTTTAATCTTTTTCAATGCTTCCTCCTTAGCCAACCATCTCCTTAGTAATGATCATTCAATTTGAAAATGATTGGCAGTTGACCATTATTTCCATTCCAATGATACCATTCCATGACAGTTAGCTTGTACTTGACGGTGAAGGATTTCCAATGCAAAGAACTCATAATTTGAAAGTCAACGCGATAAATCACTCGAAACATAATGTATAGCCTTATTCGGCTTATTTATATACTTACATTTGATTGACGCCACGCATCCTCTGTTTCCCGTTATTGATCCGTGAATCATTGCATTGAGCTATATTTCACGGATGCAGCGCTAGTGGGTGGGTGAAGTGAAGAGTAAATGTTAGCTGGCTCGCCACGTAACCAAGGTCAGACGACTAGTCACATGCAGGCTGCATTGTTCACATTTATAAGGTCAGACATGGACCGTAACATTGCTGCACCAAAATCATGCGAAAAGGTACTGAATCTATTCCTCTAAATATGAGAACTAGACATGGTTCGGACTCGGGCCTTGTCATTACGAACCAACTGCAAAATGGCGGACTGGAGGGGTCTCACAATGTAGACGATGTTTTCCACGCCAAGTAAGGTAAACGCTGCAAATAATACGTTACCTGTGTTGAAGGATGTTTTTAATGTACACCGAATTTTCGTGGTTGGAGACGAGCGGTTTGAAAGATATGGCTGTCCCGAACCAGTTAAGTTATCTGACCTTGTCAGAAGTAATTCATGTGAGTGCAATGCCACACAAGAACTTTTTCGTGGAAAGAAAGGTTCTAGGAGGTGGTATACGGTAGATACCTTTACTCATCATTATTGCAAAGACATAAGCAGATCCAGCTCTTGGTGCAGGTGAGATGGCTATTCCAAACATGGGGGCTGTAGCTGAGTTAGAGACATCACTTCCCTGTGTATGGGAGTATGTTCAAATGACTACCACTGCTGTCTGAATCCTATACCTCCTATACTGATGATTTCCGTTGGTGTTGCAAGTCCTGCATGAATTAGTAAATGACCCTCTACAGCTGATGCACGCCTCTCCTTTTCGCTTCCTTCAACTTTCTACTTTGCATCTACCACGCTATCAATGCTATCAAATCCTTCCTTATCCTGTCATCCTTGAAAGAGAAGTTCACATCAATGGATCATCAACAGGCTTTCCTACAATAAAAACAAATGATTGCCTCACTCAATTGTGACTTTCAATCGAATTGAAACGATAATTCTAACTAACCTGGACACAAAACGATTCTCAGGTACTTTGAAAGCTGTCAATCCTTTCTATGGATCGCTTGAATCCATCATCATTTTCTGTCTTCTATTTGCAATGGAAAACGATATGAACATAGGCCCAAATGCTCACTACCACGATTTCTACAACCAAACTCCATAAAAAGTTGCCCCAATTATTCATCGTTTTAAGTCGTGTGCTTTTAGGGAGTACTCTATAGAGCAAATACGAGTCAGATGCCCTTTCAAGAGCAATAAGTGATGGGGTACCAGTGATGGGGTGCCAGTGATGGGGTACCAGTCATTACAGTCCGATGATAGGTGTCCGCCACACAGATAGTGTCACTACCTTCACTCGAAAGAATTTCACGTTTTGTGCCAGGAAAGGGAAATAATGCACATGACTGGAGTACCCTTCATCCAGTATACAAAATTGATTATTAGTTTCCTGTCTTGCCCACATACATTTTGGAGCCAAGTGGAGAGAGGTATGATGTTTTCTGCACTGTTTTCGAAAATTGTCGCCAGAGCTCATCCTCGTCTTGTTGTCGATGAAGAACTGTCACAATCATTCCCAGGTAAGGTTCATACTGGTCTTACAAAGGAGTCGTTAAGTCATATTCGATTTGTAAGTAGAGCGGTCCTTTACCTATCGATCAGTTCTGTTTGTTAATTTTTGCGCTTGATTTGCACCAGAAATTTGGGCAAATTGAGTCCTATTTAATGTATTGGGAGGCGGTGATTATATCATTGGCACGAATCAAGCAGGAAAATGTGCATGTTCTTTGGCCAACTTTATCTCTGTAATGAATTAATGAACAGAACAAATCAATAGACCTCCCTACTTACAAACTGAATCTGAAGCGATCTGATTACTCCTGCATGCCTAACATTACGATGGGTTTGAACCCGGTGGGGTATCTGATGTTGCAATACTGTATAGAAGGTTCTAAAATTTCCTTGTGTTTGCAAAAATCATAATGTTTCAAGCTATCAACTTCCTATCTTCCACACCCATGCTACATGCACACTAATGCACTGCAGCCTTGCGCTAGCTCTTTGCCAGCATTGAAATTATCCCAGAAATAAAATTTATTATATATGGGACAGTTTCCAATAAAACTTTCTAAGTTTTATAACATCATAAAATAATCGTGTTATAACATTTGAATTGCTGTATCTTCCGAACGGTAAAGGCTATCGACTTCCTTTTTTCAACACTTCATACTACACCATTGGTCTAAGGTAAAATACATTTTTGTGTCTTGCACTTGCTCAGTACCATCATTGCAACGTTCGATACCCCACCAGGTTCAAACCCAACATAACTTTCTGTAGAAGTAACCAAATCGCTTCAAATTCGGTTTGTAGGTAGAGAGGTCCTATACCTATCAAATCGTTCTGTTCGTTAATTTTTATACCATCCGTTACAGAGATACAGTTGAACAAACGACGTGCACTTTTTCCCACTCGATATGCGGCAATGATATAATCCCCGCCTCCCATACTTTGAGCGGGACGAGATTTGCCCAAATTATCGGCGCGAATCGAGCGGGAAAATGTGCACGTAGTTTGTTCAACTATATCTCCGTAACGGATGGTATAAAAATTAACGAACAGAACGATTTGATAGGTATAGGACCTCTCTACCTACAAACCGAATTTGAAGCGATTTGATTACTCCTACAGAAAGTTATGTTGGGTTTGAACCTGATGGGGTATCGAACGTTGCCATTCTGGCACGGAGCAAGTGCAAGACACCAAAATGTATTTTACCGCAGAGCAATGGTGTAGTATGTAGTCATGAAAATAGGAAGTCGATAGCCTATACCGTTCGGACGATATAGCGATTCAACCGTTCTAACACGATTATTTTATAAAGTTATAAAACATAGGAAATTTTCTCAGAAACTGTCCCATATATATATATAATTGGGACAGTTCACGACAAAATGAGCCTTCGTATATATATATAAAATGTTATAAAATTCCCTTATGTTTGAATCGCTATAACTTCTGAACGGTAAAAGCTATCGACTTCCTATTTTCAACACTTCATACTACACCGATTCTCTATTTTAAAATCCATTTTGGAGTCTTTCACTTGCTCCGTGCCAGTATTACAATGTTCGATACCCCACCGGGTTCACACCCGCCATAACTTTAGGTAGGAGTAATGAAATCGCTTCAAATTCGGTTTGTAGGTAGAGAGGTCCTATACCTATCGATTTGTTCTGTTCGTTAATTTTTATGTCATCCATTACGGAGATACAGCGGCGCAAAGTTGGTACACGTTTCCCGCTCGAATCGCGCCGTTGGACGTGCGAGGCCCGCTTCCATTCATCAAAACATGAATATGCAACTACTTCCTGTGGGCCGAGACTTTGATAACTTATAGCCACACCCATACTGCGCTAGCTAGATCTGATGGGTAAGTATTTAATGTATCGTCCCTGTCACAGTTGTTATTCGTTATCTCCTATGTAGATAACGGATATGGCGACGTCCACTGAAGACAACACACTCGCAAGAGTTTCAATCGGCGGACGAGTTTGAGCGATACGGATACGACGATCGATATTCAAGATACATTCGACGAGGTGGGGAGATTGAGAACGGTAGTGACGGCGGTTATACTACTGACGATGGTGGTTGTAGGGAGTAAGCAGCCCCTAAATGACTAAGAGCCAGCAGCCCTAGTCTCGTACCCAGACCCTGATTCCCACAGCTGCGGATGGACACCAGCCCCACCCCCACATATGCCTCGCTACATTGCAAGTCCAGACAGCAGCCCCGCATAACCAACAGCAGACGCCACCAACCCGCACTACCTATGGAACCACCTGCCCATATCAGACCCTTATACACACGAGCCACAAACTAACCAATGGGGTCAGCCTCCACAATAGTATACCAGTGGAGACACTGCTATCCCTCTTGCTGCAAATGGAGTTGGCAGCCCCCACAATTTCAATCAAGGGAAGCCACACATCCCAATGAATGGACTTACAGCAGAACCTGTCCTGCAGTGTGGCCAGGATGTCACTTGTGTGTCACAGCTGTACCAGGACTGGAATGCCTTCTTGGGCCAGTGGTTTGGTCCTCTGGTTGGCCTAGAACACTACCGCACATTTGAGTTTGATCAAGACCACCCTGGTGTCGTGAGGATGGAGACCTTGCCATGGGACACAAACCCCACCGAGGTAACCATGCTGAGGGCTGGAGTGGCCATAAAGGACATTAGGCTTATCAGAGCCAAGTGATGCCACCTGTTATTACCCCCAAGTGGATTGTCCCTGACGCGGTCACTGTACCTGTACGAGAAGGTGAGGGAATACGTTCGTGACCCCAAGACAAGGGACAAGGTGTGTCCAAAGCCTTCACAAAGCTCAGAGGCCAACTCTTCCTATACATGCGGTAATGCTTCATCCCATGCAGTAGCAAAAAATGACAAACCAAGACCTTCCTCACTTACCTACTGTTGAGGGTCATAAGTATGCAGATGACACTCACAGTGAATTGCAAGGTGAAGGCAATAGCTGTGTTTCTGGCAGGAGGAAATGCAGACCCAGGTCTGAACTAATCCTTGCCTACCAATGCACTGTACATGTATGTGGCAAGAAGTATGCCAGTAGCCAGGCCCCCTGTCCCTGCACAAAAAGAACACTCACAAGCAGCCTGCTGTTCCAGGTGACGAACACGGATTCCAGTGTCGACAAAGGAAGCCAGGGTCCACCCAAGCGCAGGCCGCGAGGCGTACGCTAAAATCTGAAATTGACAGGCCATTTTCCTGTTCGGTGTGTGGCAAGACGTACAGCACCCCAGCCGCACTGTATACTTACAACAAGACCAACAATGGTTCATGACAAATGAACCATATTGTGAGATGCATGCTTTTTATATAGTTTAAGGTCACCTCTGCAGTGTACACCATACATCTGTGTCGTTAAGGGGTTAACTCTGTATACCATACATCTGTGTCATCAAGGGGTTACCTGTACACTATGCATCTGTGTTGTTAAGGGGTTACCTCTGTACACTTTGTGTATGTGTTGTTAAGGTATCACCTGTACACCATACATCTGTGTCATCAAGCGGTTACCTGTACACCATGCATCTGTGTCGTACCTCTGTATACCTTATGTATGTGTTGTTAAGGGGTCACCTGTACACTGTACATCTGTGTTGTTAAAGGGTTACCTCTGTAAACCTTATGTATGTGTCGTTAAGGGGTTACCTTTATACACCTTATGTATGTGTTGTTAAGGGGTTACCTCTTGTGTGTACCCTATACATCTGCGTCATCAAGGGGGTACCTGTACACCATACATCTGTGTCGTTAAGAGGATACCTCTGTAAACCTTATGTATGTGTCGTTAAGGGGTTACCTCTTGTGTGTACCCCATACATCTGCGTCATCAAGGGGTTACCTGTACACCATACATCTGTGTCATCAAGGGGGTACCTGTACACCATACATCTGTGTCGTACCTCTGTATACCTTATGGATGTGTTGTTAAGGGGTCACCTGTACACTGTCGTTAAGGGGTTACCTCTGTAAACCTTATGTATGTGTCGTTAAGGGATTACCTCTGTACACCATACATCTGTGTCATCAAGGGGTTACCTGTACACCATACATCTGTGTCGTTAAGAGGTTACCTTTATACACCTTATGTATGTGTTGTTAAGGGGTTACCTCTTGTGTGTACCCTATACATCTGCGTCATCAAGGGGGTACCTGTACACCATACATCTGTGTCGTTAAGAGGATACCTCTGTAAACCTTATGTATGTGTCGTTAAGGGGTTACCTCTGTACACCATACATCTGTGTCATCAAGGGGTTACCTGTACACCATACATCTGTGTCGTTAAGGGGTTACCTCTGTACACCTTATGTATGTGTTGTTAAGGGGTTACCTCTATACACCTTATGTATGTGTTGTTAAGGGGTTACCTCTTGTGTGTACCCCATACATCTGCGTCATCAAGGGGTTACCTGTACACCATACATCGGTGTGGTACCTCTGTATACCTTATGTATGTGTCGTTAAGGGGTTACCTGTACACCATACATCTGTGTCGTTAAGGAGTTAATTCTGTATACCTTATGTATGTGTTGTTAAGGGGTCATCTGTACACCATACATCTGTGTCATCAAGGGGTTACCTGTACACCATACATCTGTGTCGTTAAGGGGTTACCTTTATACACCTTATGTATGTGTTGTTAAGGGGTTACCTCTTGTGTGTACCCCATACATCTGCGTCATCAAGGGGTTACCTGTACACCATACATCTGTGTCATCAAGGGGGTACCTGTACACCATACATCTGTGTCGTACCTCTGTATACCTTATGTATGTGTTGTTAAGGGGTTACCTCTTGTGTGTACCCTATACATCTGCGTCATCAAGGGGGTACCTGTACACCATACATCTGTGTCGTTAAGAGGATACCTCTGTAAACCTTATGTATGTGTCGTTAAGGGATTACCTCTGTACACCATACATCTGTGTCATCAAGGGGTTACCTGTACACCATACATCTGTGTCGTTAAGGGGTTACCTTTATACACCTTATGTATGTGTTGTTAAGGGGTTACCTCTTGTGTGTACCCTATACATCTGCGTCATCAAGGGGGTACCTGTACACCATACATCTGTGTCGTTAAGAGGATACCTCTGTAAACCTTATGTATGTGTCGTTAAGGGGTTACCTCTGTACACCATACATCTGTGTCATCAAGGGGTTACCTGTACACCATACATCTGTGTCGTTAAGGGGTTACCTCTGTACACCTTATGTATGTGTTGTTAAGGGGTTACCTCTATACACCTTATGTATGTGTTGTTAAGGGGTTACCTCTTGTGTGTACCCCATACATCTGTGTCATCAAGGGGTTACCTGTACACCATACATCGGTGTGGTACCTCTGTATACCTTATGTATGTGTCGTTAAGGGGTTACTTGTACACCATACATCTGTGTCGTTGAGGGGTTAATTCTGTATACCTTATGTATGTGTTGTTAAGGGGTCACCTGTACACTGTACATCTGTGTCGTTAAGGGGTTACCTCTGTACACCATACATCTGTGTCATCAAGGGGTTACCTGTACACCATACATCTGTGTCGTTAAGGGGTTACCTCTGTAAACCTTATGTATGTGTCGTTAAGGGATTACCTCTGTACACCATACATCTGTGTCATCAAGGGGTTACCTGTACACCATACATCTGTGTCGTTAATGGGTTATTTCTGTACACCTTATGTATGTGTTGTTAAGGGGTTACCTCTTGTGTGTACCCCATACATCTGCGTCATCAAGGGGTTACCTGTACACCATACATCTGTGTCGTTAAGGGGATACCTCTGTACACCTTATGTATGTGTTGTTAAGGGGTCACCTGTACACCATACATCTGTGTCGTTAAGGGGTTACCTCTGTACATCTTATGTATGTGTCATTAAGGGGTAACCTGTACACCATACATCTGTGTCGTTAAGGGTTTTTTACTTTTCACGTAGTGGTGATGTAATCCATCTGATGCTGTGAAAATCTAAGTCTGGGTACGAGACTAGTAATGACAGTGGTCCCATTTACATCCTGTACTTGTGTGTGCTTTGGGATCAAATCCATGGTCCCATTTACATCCTGTATGTGTGTATTTTGGGGTCAAATCCATGGTCCCATTTACACACTGTAGGTGTATCTATTGTGTGGTCAAATCCATGGTTCCATTTACACCTTGTACTTGTGTCTGTTGTGGGGTCAAATGCATGATCCTATTTACACCCTGTACTTGAGTCTGTTTTAGGGTCAAATCTATGGTCCCATTTACACACTGTAGGTGTATCTATTGTGTGGTCAAATCCATGGTCCAATTTACACCCTGTACTTGTGTCTGTTGTGGGGTCAAATGCATGATCCTATTTACACCCTGTACTTGAGTCTGTTTTAGGGTCAAATCTATGGTCCCATTTACACCCTAAACTTGTGTCTGTTGTGAAATCAAATTCATGGTTCCATTTACACCCTGCATGTACTTGTGATCAAATCCATGGTCTCATTTACACCGTGTTCTTGTGTCTATTGTGGGATATTTGTGGGATCAAATCCATCGTCCAATTTACACCCTGTACTTGTGTCTGTTGTGGGGTCAAATGCATGATCCTATTTACACCCTGTACTTGAGTCTGTTTTAGAGTCAAATCTATGGTCCCATTTACACCCTAAACTTGTGTCTGTTGTGAGATCAAATCCATGGTTCCATTTACACCCTGCATGTACTTGTGATCAAATCCATGATCTCATTTACACCCTGTAAGATCAGAACACATGAGATGTATACGCGATTTATCTGCCAGTGACTAACATGCCAGTATGCATAGCTAAATAACCCATTGCTTAACCCAGCTAGGCTACCTTCTTTCCTACCCCTTCCCCTCGCGATCTTTAAATATCCTAACACTCAGTGTTGCTTATGAGTACTACCTGTTGAGGGCCCAGAATAGCTAACACTCTTTTCATTGCTTAACACAGGCTTCCTTCATTCCTACCCCTTCCTGTCCCCTCTGAATCCTTGAATCTTACCATAAAATTCTGTGTTCGATGTGCGAGTTTTGCTTATGAGTACTACCTGTTGGGGGGCCAAGCGTGTCTCCTCTCGATTGTTCAATCTTAACATGGAATTCTCTGTGTTTGATGTGTAAGTGTGGCTTATGAGTATCACCTGTTGAGGGAACCCTCTTTTCATGCTTCCTTCTTTGCTACCCCTTCCCCTCTCGATCTTTCAATATCCTACCATGCAATTCTCTGTGAGTGGTGCTTATGAGTACTACCTGTTGAGGGCCCAATGTAGGTAACCCTCTTTTCATTGCTTAACCCGAGCTTCTTTCTTCCTCCTCGCTGTCCCCTCTCAATCTTTAAATATCCTACCATGCAACTCTCTATGTTTGCTGTGTGAGTGTTGCTTATGAGTACTTCATGTTGAGGGCCCAGTATGGCTAACCCTCTTTTGGTTGCTTAACACGTACAGGCTTCCTTCTTTCCTATCTCTTCCTGTCCCCTCTCAATCCTCCATACAGTTCGCTGTGTTTGGTGTGAATGTTGCTTATAAGTACTAGTACTTGTTGAAGGCCCAGTAGAGTCAACCCTCTTTTCATTGCTTAACCCAGGCCTCTTTCTTCCGTACTCCTCTCAATCCTTCAGTCCTTTCATGCATGCACCACATAAACTGCCCATGAACATGGCAGCATTACTATCATACACCTAGTAGAGTTTGTTCTGGACTGCAGTAGGTGGATTTGCCTTCATCCACAGTTTGACCAAGGTCTGAATAAGAGAGACAGAATGTAGGGGGTGCACTGTTTGTTCTTGAATACATTTACATGTAAACCCTAGGACCATGTGCATGAATAATGCATCTCATTGTTTAGTGTAGCTAATTTTTCATTCCTAAACCAACAGTTTAGGTAACTAATTAAATATTGGTGCATGGACCATGGCATACTCATTGCTAAAAGGAATTGATCTTGATTTATGCTGGATGCTGCAAGACCAATATTTGGAAGATGGAGCACCTGCCCACTGTTTATAGGAGTAAGAGGACGAAGAGCAGTAGCCAGCATGAAGTACCGATCTGATGCCCGTAGATTTTTTTTTGGCTGTGACCCAACTCTCAAGTCAATGACCCTGCAAGACCTGCAGCTGGTTATCACCAACCCAGCCATGATCAGGAGAGCAACATCATAGATCTGGAACTAAAAACTCAATGGCAATTATGGACCTTAACTGGAATATTACATAGCTATATTTCAGTGATGAAAGAATGCTTTCCAAAAGCACACATAACAGAAAGAGGAAGGGAGGGGGAGTGAGTGAGTGAGTGAGTGAGTGAGTGAGTGAGTGAGTGAGTGAGTGAGTGAGTGAGTGAGTGAGTGAGTGAGTGAGTGAGTGAGTGAGTGAGTGAGTGAGTGAGTGAGTGAGTGAGTGAGTGAGTGAGTGAGTGAGTGAGTGAGTGAGTGAGTGAGTGAGGGAGGGAGGGAGGGGGAGTGAGTGAGTGAGTTGCATGGTAGGATATTGAAAGATCGAGAGGGGAAGGGGTAGGAAAGAAGGAAGCCTGAGTTAAGCATGAAAAGAGGGTTCCCTCAACAGGTGGTACTCATAAGCAACACTTACACATGAAACACAGAGAATTCCATGTTAGGATTGAACAATCAAGAGGGGACACGCTGGGCCCCCAACAGGTAGTTCTCATAAGCAAAATTCACACATCAAACACAGAGAATTGTATGGTAAGGTTAAAGGATCGAGAGGGGACAGGAAGGGGTAGGTTTAGAAGGTAGCCCGGCTGTGTTAAGCAATGAAAAGAGGGTTAGCTATACCGGGCCCTCAGCCCACACATCAAACACACAAGGTTGCATGGTAGGACAGGAAGGGGTAGCTTTAGAAGGTAGCCTGTGTTATAGCAGGGTGATTTAGCTATGCATACTGGAACGTTAGTAACACTGACAGATAACTCTGAATCACGTATACATCTCATGTGTTCTGATCTTTAAAAACTGAACTTGTTATGAAAAGACAATTGTCTAGTCTTGTGATCGATTCATTAGAAGCACACATGTATGTGGATTGCTGTCGAGTATTAGGTATTTGTGTATGTGCATGGTATAGCAATGCTCCTACAAATTTTAAAGTGCATGAGTGATTAGGTACAGAGAGGTGCATGGAATGATTGAAGGATTGAGAGGGGACAGGGTAGGAAAGGATAAAAGCCTGGCTAGTCTATGAAACAAGGGTTAGCCATGCATGCTAGTGTGTTATAAGCCCTCAACAGTTACTCATACGTAACACTCACCCCCATCTCTACCGATTTTTAACTCAACTTGTAATCAAAAGGCAATGTCTAGTGATTGATTCACTATAGTCCTATTGGAATGCACACTCTTATGGAATGGTGTCAGGTATTGTGTATTAGCAATCTGTGCATGGGCATATCAAAGAACTCAAAAGTGTAGGAGTAATGTGGATTAGGTACAGAGAGATGCATGGAAGGATAGAATAATGTAGAGGAGACAGCTAGACCTCAGCATGCATGTGGAGTGGAACCTTCAACTGGAGCCGACCCCAAATACTGGGGCCAGCCACAATGGCCTTCTATCCTAGCCCCACACAGCTCCTCACTGCAAATGCAAATGAAGCCACTACCTATGAAACCATTATCCCCCACACTACAAGAGGACTTACTGGTAGGGGAACCATCGTGGAGCTACCATCTCGCATTGGACAAATGGGGATACCACCACTGGAGCAGCCTCCATTTGTAGAGTGTACCTGCCTACGTTTTTCTCTTCACACGTTTTGTGTTGTAGATCTACATGTAGATCTGAACTACTATAGACATGTACATGTACAGAGTAAAATTTATCTGGTGTGAAGCCATGCTGTTAGTGGTGAATATGGTTACCTGTCCTATCGGTACTGATTGCGGTGGGTCTGCACCCGTGGTTGGTGTATTTAGACAACCAAGGCTTGCAGAGGGCGTTTTGCCTACTGGGAACTACATAGGCCTACTGTACTGTACGCGAGTAGCAAAATATGGAAGTGCCATTTTAAATTGCATGCACAGTCACAGCTACAATGTGGCACGATGAAGACATCAGAATTCACGACCACACAAGTGGAGTTAATACCCTACAAATTTAATGGATTCATCAACTACGTTATACCTAGCCCTAGGCTGGTGTTTCTGCAAAAATGTATGTGCGCGGGTAGTGTATAGTGGCCGTGGGGCACAGGTGAAACTGGGTTACACTGGTAATGTCTGGTGACATCTCTGAAAGTGTAGGGTCTACTAACTCCACTTGTGTGATCATGAATTCTGATGTCTTCATCGTGCCACATTGTAGCTGTGACTGTGCATGCAATTTATGTGACATTCAAAATGGCACTTACATGTTTTGCTACTAGTTCTCAGTACATGTAGGCAAAACGCCCTCTGCAAGCCTTGGTTGTCTATTACACCAACCACGGGTGCAGACCCACCGCAATCAGTACCGATAGGGCAGGTAACCATATTCACCACTAACAACATGGCTTCACACCAGATAAGATTTACTCTGTACATGCACAAAACACGTAGATCTACATGTCTACAGTAGTTCAGATCTACATGTACAACACAAAATGTGTGAAGAGAAAAACGTAGGCATGTACACTCTACAAATGGAGGCTGCTCCAGTGGTGGTATCCCCATTTGTCCAATGCGGGCTGGTAGCTCCACGATGGTTCCCCTACCAGTAAGTCCTCTTGTAGTGTGGGGGATAATGGTTTCATATGTAGTGGCTTCATTTGCATTTGCAGTGAGGAGCTATGTGGGGCTAGGATAGAAGGCCATTGTGGTTGGCCCCAGTGTTTGGGGCTGGCTGCAGTTCAAGGTTCCACTCCACATGCTGAGGTCTAGCTGTCTCGACCCCATTCAACCCTGGTAATGTGGCAGCTGGCAGCTCTCCGGCCTGTTGGTAGTATGATTACACCATATGTAAGAGGGGTGTTTAGGGGTGGGTGTGAGGGCTGGTCGTGTGGGGACTGAGAGTGCTATTGAGTAGGGGATGGCCTGGGCCTCGGATACAACTTGCAGTAGAGGAGGATAGGTAGTGGGAGATAGGGCCATGGGGATGAATGGGGCATGTGTGAATCCAGTTGATGGCTCCTCTAATATTGTGGGGGGTGCCGATTCCTATCGCAGTGTGAGAGCTGCATTATTGTGGGGACCCCCAATGACCCTGTAGGATTTTTTAGCACCTGATTGCTCCCTTGCTGACAGTCTGATAACTCCACCTGCAATTGCTCCATGCACTGGTGCTAACTGTCTGGATATGTAGTGTGGGGCTATTAAGTCAACTTGCATTAATGGTTCTGTCCACTAGCAGTGAGGGAGCTGACCTGATTGGACCCTGGGCCATTACAGGGTGTAAATGGGACCAATGCATTGACCGCACAACAGACACACATACATGTACAGAGTGTAAATGAGACAATAGATTTGATCCTAAAACAGACTCAAGTACAGGGTATAAATGGGAACATGGATTTGATCACAAGTACAGGGTGTAAATCAGACCATGAATTTCATCCCACAACAGACAAAAGTACAGGGTGTAAATGGGACCAATGAATTGACCCCACAACAGACACAAGTACAGGGTGTAAATGGAACCATGGATTTGACCCCACAACAGACACAAGAACAGGGTGTAAATGGGACCATGGATTTTACCCCACAACAGATACAAGTACAGGGTATAAATGGGACGATGGATATGACCCCACAACAGACAAATGTACAGGGTGTAAATGGGACCAATGAATTGACCCCACAACAGACACAAGAACAGGGTGTAAATGAGACCATGGATTTGATCACAAGTACAGGGTGTAAATAGAACCATGGATTTGAGTCATTACAACAGACACAAGTACAGGGTGTAAATGGGAGCATGGATTTGACCCTAAAACAGACTCAAGTGCAGGGTGTAAATGGGATCATGCATTTGACCCCACAACAGACACAAGTACAGGGTGTAAATGGGACCATGGATTTGACCCCACAAAGATACACCTACAGTGTGTAAATGGGACCATGGATTTGACGGTCCAAAATACACACATACAGGATGTAAATGGGACCATGGATTTGATCCCACAGCAGACACTAGTACAGGGTGTAAATGGGACCACTGTCGTTACTAGTCTCGTACCCAGACTTAGATTTTCACAGCATCGGATGGATTACATCACCACTACGTGAAAAGTAAAAAATCCTTAACGACACAGATGTATGGTGTACAGGTGATCCCTAAACAACACATACAAAAGGTGTACAGAGGTATCCCCTTAACGACACAGATGTACAGTGTACAGGTGACCCCTTAACAACACATACATAAGGTATACAGAGGTACGACACAGATGTATGGTGTACAGGTACCCCCTTGATGACACAGATGTATGGTGTACAGGTGACCCCTAAACAACACATACAAAAGGTATACAGAGGTATCCCCTTAACGACACAGATGTACAGTGTACAGGTGACCCCTTAACAACACATACATAAGGTATACAGAGGTACGACACAGATGTATGGTGTACAGGTACCCCCTTGATGACACAGATATGGTGTACAGGTGATACCTTAACAACACATACACAAAGTGTACAGAGGAAACCCCTTAACGACATAGATGCATGGTGTACAGGTAACCCCTTGATGACACAGATGTATGGTATACAGAGTTAATCCCTTAACGACACATATGTACAGTGTACAGGTAACCCCTTAATGACACATACATATGATGTACAGAGGTAACCCCTTAACGACACAGGTGTATGGTGTACAGGTGACCCCTTAACAACACATACATAAGGTGTACAGAGGTATCCCCTTAACGACACAGATGTATGGTGTACAGAGGTAACCCCTTAACGACACATACATAAGGTTTACAGAGGTATCCCCTTAACGACACAGATGTATGGTGTACAGGTAACCCCTTGATGACGCAGATGTATGGGGTACACACAAGAGGTAACCCCTTAACAACACATACATAAGGTGTATAAAGGTAACCCCTTAACGACACAGATGTATGGTGTACAGGTAACCCCTTGATGACACAGATGTATGGTGTACAGAGGTAATCCCTTAACGACACATACATAAGGTTTACAGAGGTAACCCCTTAACGACACAGATGTACAGTGTACAGGTGACCCCTTAACAACACATACATAAGGTATACAGAGGTACGACACAGATGTATGGTGTACAGGTACCCCCTTGATGACACAGATGTATGGTGTACAGGTGATACCTTAACAACACATACACAAAGTGTACAGAGGTAACCCCTTAACGACATAGATGCATGGAGTACAGGTAACCCCTTGATGACACAGATGTATGGTATACAGAGTTAACCCCTTAACGACACAGATGTACAGTGTACAGGTAACCCCTTAATGACACATACATAAGATGTACAGAGGTAACCCCTTAACGACACAGGTGTATGGTGTACAGGTGACCCCTTAACAACACATACATAAGGTGTACAGAGGTATCCCCTTAACGACACAGATGTATGGTGTACAGAGGTAAACCCTTAACGACACATACATAAGGTTTACAGAGGTATCCCCTTAACGACACAGATGTATGGTGTACAGGTAACCCCTTGATGACGCAGATGTATGGGGTACACACAAGAGGTAACCCCTTAACAACACATACATAAGGTGTATAAAGGTAACCCCTTAACGACACAGATGTATGGTGTACAGGTAACCCCTTGATGACACAGATGTATGGTGTACAGAGGTAATCCCTTAACGACACATACATAAGGTTTACAGAGGTAACCCCTTAACGACACAGATGTACAGTGTACAGGTGACCCCTTAGCAACACATACATAAGGTATACAGAGGTATGACACAGATGTATGGTGTACAGGTAACCGCTTGATGACACAGATGTATGGTGTACAGGTGATACCTTAACAACACATACACAAAGTGTACAGAGGTAACCCCTTAACAACACAGATGCATGGTGTACAGGTAACCCCTTGATGACACAGATGTATGGTGTACAGGTGATACCTTAACAACACATACACAAAGTGTACAGAGGTAACCCCTTAACGACACAGATGCATGGTGTACAGGTAACCCCTTGATGACACAGATGTATGGTGTACAGGTGATGCCTTAACAACACATACACAAAGTGTACAGAGGTAACCCCTTAACAACACAGGTGCATGGTGTACAGGTAACCCCTTGATGACTCAGATGTATGGTGTACAGGTGATACCTTAACAACACATACACAAAGTGTACAGAGGTAACCCCTTAACAACACAGATGCATGGTGTACAGGTAACCCCTTGATGACACAGATGTATGGTATACAGAGTTAACCCCTTAACAACACAGATGTATGGTGTACACTGCAGAGGTGACCTTAAACTATATAAAAAGCATGCATCTCACAATATGGTTCATTTGTCATGAACCATTGTTGGTCTTGTTGTAAGTATACAGTGCGGCTGGGGTGCTGTACGTCTTGCCACACACCGAACAGGAAAATGGCCTGTCAATTTCAGATTTTAGCGTACGCCTCGCGGCCTGCGCTTGGGTGGACCCTGGCTTCCTTTGTCGACACTGGAATCCGTGTTCGTCACCTGGAACAGCAGGCTGCTTGTGAGTGTTCTTTTTGTGCAGGGACAGGGGGCCTGGCTACTGGCATACTTCTTGCCACATACATGTACAGTGCATTGGTAGGCAAGGATTAGTTCAGACCTGGGTCTGCATTTCCTCCTGCCAGAAACACAGCTATTGCCTTCACCTTGCAATTCACTGTGAGTGTCATCTGCATACTTATGACCCTCAACAGTAGGTAAGTGAGGAAGGTCTTGGTTTGTCATTTTTTGCTACTGCATGGGATGAAGCATTACCGCATGTATAGGAAGAGTTGGCCTCTGAGCTTTGTGAAGGCTTTGGACACACCTTGTCCCTTGTCTTGGGGTCACGAACGTATTCCCTCACCTTCTCGTACAGGTACAGTGACCGCGTCAGGGACAATCCACTTGGGGGTAATAACAGGTGGCATCACTTGGCTCTGATAAGCCTAATGTCCTTTATGGCCACTCCAGCCCTCAGCATGGTTACCTCGGTGGGGTTTGTGTCCCATGGCAAGGTCTCCATCCTCACGACACCAGGGTGGTCTTGATCAAACTCAAATGTGCGGTAGTGTCCTAGGCCAACCAGAGGACCAAACCACTGGCCCAAGAAGGCATTCCAGTCCTGGTACAGCTGTGACACACAAGTGACATCCTGGCCACACTGCAGGACAGGTTCTGCTGTAAGTCCATTCATTGGGATGTGTGGCTTCCCTTGATTGAAATTGTGGGGGCTGCCAACTCCATTTGCAGCAAGAGGGATAGCAGTGTCTCCACTGGTATACTATTGTGGAGGCTGACCCCATTGGTTAGTTTGTGGCTCGTGTGTATAAGGGTCTGATATGGGCAGGTGGTTCCATAGGTAGTGCGGGTTGGTGGCGTCTGCTGTTGGTTATGCGGGGCTGCAGTCTGGACTTGCAATGTAGCGAGGCATATGTGGGGGTGGGGCTGGTGTCCATCCGCAGCTGTGGGAATCAGGGTCTGGGTACGAGACTAGGGCTGCTGGCTCTTAGTCATTTAGGGGCTGCTTACTCCCTACAACCACCATCGTCAGTAGTATAACCGCCGTCACTACCGTTCTCAATCTCCCCACCTCGTCGAATGTATCTTGAATATCGATCGTCGTATCCGTATCGCTCAAACTCGTCCGCCGATTGAAACTCTTGCGAGTGTGTTGTCTTCAGTGGACGTCGCCATATCCGTTATCTACATAGGAGATAACGAATAACAACTGTGACAGGGACGATACATTAAATACTTACCCATCAGATCTAGCTAGCGCAGTATGGGTGTGGCTATAAGTTATCAAAGTCTCGGCCCACAGGAAGTAGTTGCATATTCATGTCTTTGATGAATGGAAGCGGGCCTCGCACGTCCAACGGCGCGATTCGAGCGGGAAACGTGTACCAACTTTGCGCCGCTGTATCTCCGTAACGGATGACATAAAAATTAACGAACAGAACAAATCGATAGGTATAGGACCTCTCTACCTACAAACCGAATTTGAAGCGATTTCATTACTCCTACCTAAAGTTATGGCGGGTGTGAACCCGGTGGGGTATCGAACATTGCAATACTGGCACGGAGCAAGTGCAAGACTCCAAAATGGATTCTAAAATAGAGAAACGGTGTAGTATGAAGTGTTGAAAATAGTAAGTCGATAGCTTTTACCGTTCAGAAGTTATAGCGATTCAAACATAAGGGAATTTTATAACATTTTATATATATATACGAAGGCTCATTTTGTCGTGAACTGTCCCAATTATATATATATATACAAGTAAATCAAAAACTTCTCCATCGAGAAAGTGATTGGTGGTATGTAGGATTGGTGGTGCAAAAAGCAAGGAAACAAGGTACAGTATGTTAAAGTGAGGTTTGGTAGGATCCTACAACTCACAGTCCTGAATTTGCAAATGAAGATGCCTATTTGCAAATGTAGAACTGTCATAGTTGTAGGATCCTACCAAACCTCACTTTAACATACTGTACCTTGTTTCCTTGCTTTTTGCACCACCAATCCTACATACCACCAATCACTTTCTCGATGGAGAAGTTTTTGATTTACTTGTTCACCTAACTTTTTTTTTTCCCTGCCAGGAGTGTTCAGTCAATTTAATATATGGCTTACCGGTAGTGTATTCGTTGCAATGCATAGGACACTTAGATTCCTCTTATAGGTATTGGGTAATCTGAGTATATAGGCCTCCTTTTAATTTTATTGATAGGCCTACCTTTGTTCTTTGGATACCTTAAACTCAGAGTTCTCCTTGTTAACGAGCCGTTTTCTTTGGCTTGGTCACCTTTGCTGAATTAGAACCGCTTGCTCAGTGTAAACGTATTTGCAGCTGTGTGCGTAGCCTGGCAACAGTAAATGAAGACGCGTCATGTTGCATACTGCTAGGCAACGAGAATTTTCACCGATAATGAATTGCACCTGCTTGGGTCATTTCACAGCATTTCATCACCAACTAACAACTTTAGGTCTTATTTGTATGAAAGGGCACGTTTGGAAATCAAATGCAACTTTTTGAAGCTAATCTAGTCTTTTTACGACGTTCCTGTCGCGAGTTCTACGTGATGAACGGAAGAACAAAAAAATTAAATGGCGGAATTGAGGCGCCGACTTGTCGCTCAAGGTAAACTGCACTGTTTAGCGAAGCTCACGTTATATGTGCACATCAATCATGTTTGTGATGGATTATATACGAGATGGCGAGTCAAGGCAACGCTTCGTTACCGTTTTAAAAACACTCGATCCAAAACCACGCCCACCTAAGCATACCGTGGGTCCTGATATGGCTTCAACTCAATACGTTTCAGGTTCGTTTGTACATGTATGGGTCCACCAATTACAATGCACCATACCTCACTACAATTTAGTCAATGTACCCATAATCATTCCTACCCATATAAATTTAGGAACGTACCTTATCCTGCAGGTTGGCCTGTGCACCTCCTTCCAACAATGCTCTTACACACTCGGTACTGCCACTTAATATTGCTTGTATCAAAGGAGTCACTCCATGCTGAAAGTACATTTAGTCACACGATTACTCTCCCATCGAACAGATCTACACATTTAGAAACCCATTTTGTTAAGTGGTGCACAAAAGCAGTTTGCACTTGGCATAGATTCGTATCCATTCTCTTATTAGGCTAGCCCTACATTTTGCCTTGTGCAATGATTCCATGGTATGGTATTCAAGAAAGTGCTAATACAATGGAATTTCGTACTGAAGGTGGCTTGTTAGGCCTACACAGGCCATTAAAAGGTCCACTTCTAAGTTGAAAAAAGGTTGGTGAGCTTATAGATTGAAAGTGTAAATGTAAATATTACTGACAAAACTGGTTTTATAAAGAAGTTTAGAATAGGCAAAAAATGCTCTGACATCAAGCACCATTGCATGTCATCACACTGTTTGCAGATAGGTCACAACATGAAACTGATTCTAGCAGCACCACCTAGGGAATTGATATTGTAATTCTCACACTTAAGTTACTCTTCCATTCAAATTCCCTATCTGTATATATATTTTGATTACAAGTTTGAAAGAGCATTGCTTGTGTGTGGTTATGAGTGGATCCAACATTTTTGTATCAGTGACAATAGGTGTATCCATCAGTTGCAATATTTATTGAGCTGTGCTTATGGCGTTAAAGTTTTAATGAGATTTTAAGGTAGCAAAAACAACACAGTCCTAATCACAATAATTTTTCTAGGACACCTTATACTCTTTTCTGCTTTAATTCTAAAATGATTTGGTGCCTGGGATAGTAGCCATTTTGGTTGCCTCCCTGTTTTTTTTTGCAGTGTACACAGTTGTTCATCCTGCAAGGACGAATTAGGCTGCTGATAATTTTTTTTGTTGCCACTTCTCATATTTTTCTGTCCTAATTTTGGAATTTCAAACCTTTAGCGTCTATTATCCTTAATGTACAATTGTAAACCCAGGTGTATAGCAAAAATGTTTTTGCAGTGCGGTCACAGAACGACTGAGGGACTTAAGCTCATTGAACAAATAGTAGAAGGCCTTTTAGGATCAGGCTGAGATACGCTTAACATCTTTAGATGCCCATAAAACGAGCCACCTATCCACTATGTTCTGTGCAGTACATAGAACATGCAAGGCAAGGTAAACGTAGTACATGTTTGATGGTAAGGTTTGGATAGTTGAACGGCAAATGGCTGTTTTGATGGACTAGTGTACCCTGATGTTGTAGCAATACAGTGGAAATCGTGATAGTTGTCCCTAAAATTTTGAGTGTGGTTAAATGTTTACTTGATTTACATTAACAGTACATGTATGCAGTATTGAAAATCTAACAGTGTTGTATCCAAACAGTTGCAAACAAGTACAAGAAATAAGGAAGTGTCATGTGACTAAAATGTCTATTGATTTTCGTTTTCAGTGTCCCAGTCCAAAAAACGGATTTGTAGCATACATGTATTTTTCAGCTCAGCAGATCAACACAAAATTTGGTATTATTAGAGAAAAACAAACTTTTCCAATGTTTGGCTAAGTCATATTTCAAACCTGGGAAATACTATGCATGTGAGAAATGTTTGTCAAGGTCCAAAAGTGTTTAGCATGCTGTTTCGCACAGTGCACGTTGTATTCATTTTTATAGGTCCACCAATTAAAATGCAACAAAGTTTATCATACTTCACTACCAGTTAGTCAACGCCCACCCATAAACATTCATACACACATCCCTTTAAACCAATCAGGAATGTATATATCTGAGGCAGCCAGAAAAGAGAGGGGGGGGGGGGGGGGGGGGTTGGCCCCCCTCTGCAGGCTATGGTGCCCCTTTTCCCCAACCTCCAATCCCTAAAACTATAGTCTATTACAACAACACAAACAGATTACTGCATGTGGCTCAGCTTCTAGTGGTTGTTTGCATGCATAAACAATTAGCAACAATCCAGTGTCAAATTACGAATCATAAGATGCCACATCCTTTTTGACGACCCTCATTTACTTGGCCCCACCCTTCAGTAGGGCCACCTCTGTATATGTACCTCATCCTGCAGGTTGGCCTGTGCACCACCTTGTAACAATGCTCTCACACAATCAGTGCTGCCACTTGATATTGCTTGCGTCAAAGGAGGCACTCCACGCTGAAAGAACAATTACAATTAGCAAAATTATGGTTTAAAGCAAAACTGATCTGGGTGAACTTTTACCAAAATATAAGGACCTAAAAAGCATATTGGTATAGGGTTCTCACGCCAAAAACATGGGTAAAAATTATAATTGTTACAAGGATATTTATAATACCCAACAGTTGTATAATTAATGCCTCATTCAAACTCTACAAATCAAAATTCAGGAACTTACAAAATGAAAACAAACAGATTTGCTGCACAAAAAAAGTAAGATTCCATTTAGATCACTACTAAAATAAAATTGGTGCATCTTGCTACAAAGGTTCAGTTTATTCATCATAACGCTGCTTTCTGATTAAGCTGTATAATTCCCAGTTGACATTTGGTCCATCCATACCTGTAGCATTGCACATGCAAGACCACTATGCAGTACAGAGTTTAAGCACGTTTTCTGCTGTTGCACGACCTATAAATGTTTTTGACTCTGTAATATATAGAACGTTCTATGGGATTTTGATGCTTGTGAATTTATAACATCCTATTTGAATCGCGATAACGGTTTGCACTATTTTCAAGACTTCATACTACACTATTTAATACATTTTGGGGTCTTGCACTTGCTCTGTGCCAGTATTGCAGCGTTGGATACCCCACTGGGTTCAAACCCGCCATAACGTTCAGTAGGAGTAATCAAATGGCTTCAAATTCGGTTGTAAGTAGGCAGATCCTTTACCTATCGATTCGTTCTGTTCGTTAATTTTTATGCCATCCGTTTCGGAGATACAGTTGAACACACTACATCCATGTTTCCCACTTAATTTGCGCCAATGTTATAATCACCACCTCGCCATACATCGAGCGAGATTCAATTTGTCCAAATAATTGCTGCGAATCGAGCGCAAAAATGTGCACATAAGTTTGTACAATTGTATCTCCGTAATAGATGGCATATAAATTAATGAATAGAAAGATCCAATAGCTAAAAGCCTTCTCTACCTACAAATCAAATTTGAAGCGATTTGATTACTCCTACCGAAAGTTATGGCAGGTTTGAACCCCCTGGGGTATTGAATGTTGCAATACTGGCACAGAGCAAGTGCAAGATCCCAAAATGTGTTTTACCTTAGAGAAATGGAGTAGTATGAAGTGTTGAAAATAGGACAACAACAGCGCAAACTGTTCGGAAGATATAGCGACTTGAATAGGGTGCTATATATACAAATTCACAAGCATTAAAATCTCATAGAACGTTCCATATGTATATATGGGACAGTTTGTGACAAAATGGCCCTAGTTTAAATGTTATAAAATTGCTTTGCATTTGAATCATAATAACCTCCAAACAGTTAAGGCTATGGAATTTCTATTTCGAACACGGTAAAATACTTTTACATTCTCCGTGCCAGTATGGCAATGTTCTATACCATAACTTTTCTGCAGGAGTAATGAAATCGCTTCAAATTCGGTTTGTAGGTAGAGAGGTCGTATACCTATCGATTTGTTCTGTTTGTTATAATTATTATGCCATCCGTTACGGAAATAAAGTTGAACAAACTACGTGCACGTTTTCTCGCTTGATTCACGCCAATATTAAAATCCCCACCTCCCTATACATTGAATGGGATGCAATTTGTCCAAACATTGGCGTGAATTAAGCGGGAAGACGCGCACGTATCTCCGTAACGGATGGCATAAAAATTAACGACAAGAACAATTCGATAGGTATAGGACCTCAATACCTACAAACTGAATTTGAAGCGATTTCATTACTCCTACAGTTGGTTATGTTGGGTTTAAACCCAGTAGTGTATCGAACGTTACAATACTGGCACGGAGAATGTAAAAGACCTGTCATGGCTGATTTCGTCCTAGGACCATTTCAGGCAGCTCGTTTTGGTCCTATGGACTAAAACAGGCTCTGCTTGAAATGGTCCTAGGACCATTTCAGGCTGCCGAATTAGGTCTTATGCTGCTCATTTAGGTCCTATACATCAATATCAGTTATACTGCCAGATAAATTCAATACAAGTTTTATAGCATGAACAAACTCATGTTCTTGCAAACATTACAAAGCGGAGCATACACGATAAAACCATTTCCCTGTCTTCAAGAACACAGAAGCTGGAATGCTACGCCACTGAGTATACATACGATCGTAGCATGAGCCTTCTTTTCTTTAGGCTCCATGGCTCCAGAAATGAAACATTTAATCAGATAGCTCGAGCAAGCCTGATCATATAATAACCTGCTCAGTTAGACCTGCTGAAAAGAAATAGATGCTGCAAATGCAATGGTATAAATCATGCAGTGTTATAGAATCCCGTTGTCTTTGAACCAATTGCCTGAAAGTCGAGTGTGATTTTGTTGTTTGGAATTAAAATCAAAGCAGCTATTTGCTGCTTGACCTCTTGGCTTAGATCAGTATGCCCCATATGATACCATACACAGATACATGTACATGCACCTCTCCTACAGTTGGTCCCCAGACTTGAACACAACATTGGCTATATCGTTACTGATTCATGTATGCAGTGATTCCCGGATATACATTCAAATTAGTACAAACCTTCCTCAAATTGCATGTTCGGTGCTAATCAGTAAAATGTTCTGAAGTTGACCAATGGTGCTATTTCTGGCCTTCAAAAACTTCTATGCAGCATTATATTTATCACAATATATTACCTCTGGTGTAGCCATTTTCACTTTTATACTATATGCTTTGAAGTAAGAATTAAGTGTTCGACAAAGTGGCCTTGCAAATTACAATGCTCAATACACATGCATAAAAGACCAATTAAAACAATGCGTGGGCATCGATCGCTATATTCCGAGAGATCTATGTCATGCACCTGCACCAATCATTCAGGCTCGAGCTCGCACTAGGCACAAAATAAGCGAATTTAGTTTTTATCTTCATGTACCTCAATCATCCCTTTTGTCTCCTTTTTATTGCACACTTTGCCATTCTGTAAAAGAATCTTATTCGCTTTCCTTCATATGGACCTCTTTTTGTTCAATGTACATCCTTCGGGTACCTTTTCCATTATGAACTTTGTAGTCATACACCTGCTGAACTGATTAGATCATTTTCTGACTCCGGTTTGCTAGACATCAACAATTATAGGACCAAAAAAGGTCACGTGGGACCAAATTATATTTCGGTCCAGCTGGACCACTTCCGGTTGCTCATTTTGGTCCGGCCGGACCAAAATTAGATGCGGATCGAAATATTCGTGACAGACCCCAAAATGTATTTTACCGTAGAGAAATGGTGGGGTATATATTGTTGAAAATAGTAAGATTCAAACGCAAAGCAAGCAGACCTATGTATATATACAGCTTTTACCCAATATGTTCAAGGTTCATTGTGTATAGGTCAAACAAGCTTGCAACTAAGATAAAATATGTACTTCATTGCCAGTTGTTAATACACTATGAAAAAGGTATTGTTATACACTACTGTATAACAGTGTGTATATAGACGTTATTGCGTATACATGTGTATAACGTCTCAATATGCAGTGTTATATATACACTGCTAATTGAAAGTGTATAACAGCCCTTTTTACACAGTGATATATTTAGTCAATGTCTCCCCTTTCCATTCCTATGCACATGTCATGATGTGTATATATGTACATGTACCTCATCCTGCAGGTTGGCCTGTGCACCACCTTGTAACAATGCTCTCACACACTCAGTGCTGCCACTTGTAATTGCTTGCATCAATGGAGTCATTCCATGCTGAAAGAACAATTAGTAACATGGTTACTCAGCCATTCACTAGACCTAAACATTTAGAAACACATTTTTAAGTGCCTCCACCTCTACAGTTATGCTATGCAATGCAGTTAATTCACATGCAAAAGAGTGTAACTTGAACTTGCATACATACCATGTCTGATAGGTTGGCCTGCGCACCCCCTTCCAAGAGTGCCTTCACACATTCCACACTATTACCATGCTGTACTGCCCATGACGGCAGAGTCCATCCATCCTACAGGGGTTACATAATTATGTTGTAATATAATAACTTCCTGTACAATAATACCACATGTTCTGACATACCTCATAATGATAATAGCTTTGACTTTTTCAATGCACAGTGACACATCTTGAGACGTAATTAAGTATAACAGCCAAGATTCTTATAGAAACTTGCCACAATGCATACACTACAGCCATTAAATGGTAACCTTTCTCTTACAAAGCAGCAAATTCTGAATACGGTGCACAGTTCAACATTGTAGCTGATAATTTACACACGGGATAATTTACACACAATGGGATTATTTTACAAATCTTGTCTACCTTTCAGCTCAAACAGAGCTAACTTACGAGCCAATATCAGCTAATAATCACATACCAGGCTAGATATGCTGAAATAGCAGCTTTGAATGTAAAGTGAAGGTGCATGAAAGTGTTTATAGAATATTTTTGTACTTGGATTTTTACTATTGTTCTGCTGTTGCATACAAAACCATGTTCAAGGAGATTTAGTTCAGGTGATTGTTGGTGCATCTGTTTAAGAAAGCCTTGGGTAAGAAATGGCATTAGCTTAGAATATGAAGTGCCTAACATTTCAAAATTAATCCATTTTTATAAATAATTCCAGGGATATATATATAAAAGGCCAAATGTTTGAATATAGCTTGGCATATTACTGTTAGCTGATATTGGCTCGTAAGTTAGCCATGATAGAGCTAAAGGTAGATAAGATTTGAACAGCTCTGTGCCAATATAAATGTCTAAAAATCAATACGGATTCATGCATAACACAATCGATGAACCAAAATTTATTGCGATTGTGTGGGCTCTCTCCATTGTAAGCTGGTTCTGGCACCTAACCATTCATGCTTTTAACTCATCAGCCGTTTGTATTGCCAAAATCAGCCGGCATAATTACATGCGTCTGGAGCTGGAATTGTGGTAATAGGTACTGTATAAATCAATGTCGAGGTACCCGTTTTAAGTAAATGGTATGTGGTTAGTAAGTTTATTCCTGTCACACTTACATGTGCTTTGACAAGTGACCGTAGCCATTCATCATGACTATGGACACTTGTGAAAAGTACATGTACATGTATTCAGGCAGGTAGCTAGCTGAAGGCTTATTGGGAAACACATGATACAGTCATACAGAGAAAAAGAGTGGGGTAGTTCCACAGGCGATTATTATGGGGTGGAATGTGATAATGAGCAGATCATAGGGATGGGCGTGGTACTTACAATACGTTATTACTACCTGTGAACCCTGGGTATGAGCAAGCAATGCTGTCAATGAGCAGGTGAAAAAGACATTTTCGGTTTTGTGCTGAAAAACATACAGCCAATTTGTTTATGGCTTCAGATCCATTGAGATGGCTTAACTTGAAGTGCAACTTGTTAGCAAAGCTAATAATTTTAAATTAAAAAAATTGTAATAATGCTTTCAATAACGCTGCCCATTGATATTGCAATGGAGTCACTTCATGCTTGTACACATTAAAACATTCATTTTGTATACAACTTGACATTACTACATGTACATTACACTGTATAACCCTAAACAATTATGTTTTACATTTTACAAAGTTCAACACATTGATATTGGAACTTACCAGGAGTAGGAGTATTTTCACAAATTCTGCACTGCTTGTTAACAATAATGTCCATGAAAGTGGAGTCCATCCATTCTAAAGTGGTTAAACAATTTCCTGTTGTACATGTAACTATGTGCAGAATATGGATTTCCTGGTGGGAAATGTATCATATGGGACAGTTCATGGGAAAATGGCGCAATCAAATAGCTTCGCTTTGACGCGCTAACTTGGACCAGAGAAAAATAATTAGATCTTTGGTAATTTCGGTCCAAACTCCTAAGGACCTGTACAACGAATGTGCACTGTCAAATGTAAAAGGGATGCTAAATTGACAGAACTGATTTTCTGTACACCATGGTAGACAATAGTACCTCCTGGGATGACGTCCTGTACATTAGATATTATATATATATATATATGTACATGTTTGTGTGTATGCTTTTAAATATAGATTTCAGCAATCTTTGAATGTTTTCCACGGTGTGCAGTGCAGAAATTCAGGTCTTATTCCAGTTCTCAACAAACTAAAGCAAAATCAAGTGATGATTGGATAGGTTGGTGTGAATCCTGCTCTTCAGAGCCAATCAGAGAGGGGCAAGAAGGTAGCCTGGAACACTGCACCCAAAATATTATACAATAGGGAAGAATTACAAGCTTGCTGAGAACTGGCCTGGTGACGACCATTCTTAATGGCAGACTGGTGTCAGAGGATTGGGTGACCCCCATTTTTGGTGACCCCCCGGGCATGGTATCTTAGGATCCAGTGACCCCTTGGCCGCCGGATCCTAGGATACAATGACCAGGGGGAAGGTGGGTGGGTCATACCATCCTGGGATATGATGACCTCCTATGGGATACAGTGATTCCCTTCACTATATTTCTGATCATAATCTCTTGTGGCACAAGAATACATACTCATGTACATATGCAGGTTTACTTTACGCTTAATAGTTCATTACACTATAGACCATAAGACAGCAAGACAGTGAGCTGCAAGTATTTAAATGCGTAGTTTTTAATTGACAGGGGAGCTTGATTCACCCTCAATCATGATTAGCGGGCGCCCATAAACTGGATTCAAGCAAAGCCACTGGGTCAACGATTAGGGTTAGGGTTATGGGTAAGTTTACAAGGTAAGTTTTAATACAATAGATTACTAACACCGGGACTGGAGGGAGTCACCCTATCCCACACCCGGTCACTGTATCCTAGGATAGAGTGACTAGTGGGTTAATGTATCATGGAATACAGTGACCAGGAGTCAACTGATTTGGGGGGTTACCCAATCCTCCAAAACCGGTATCCACAAAGTCAAGGACTTGAGGGAAGAGGTAATGCAAAGATGGAATGATAGATCAAATTAGTCTTGGACTGATTGAAATTCAATGCAGGTAAGTAATTTATACAGCATGCAAGACCAATTAAAATCTTGATGTAGTAATTTGTTCCCATATATTTCTGCAGATACTGGTGATGGTGATATCTCGGGGAAATGTATTTCATATTTGGTAGCATTATAGAAGGCTCGCCAAGTAGCAGTACAAATGGAGATATGAAGGACTGCTCATCAAGACGTAACCACATTTTCAAGAATTCTGAACCATGGCGCAGTTAACTGTGCTTGGTGTCTCATCAGCAAAGAAAAATTGTATTTGTACACCATAGGCCTTTTATATGTACAGCAAATGCATGCTATTTGATATCAAGTAATGTGTATGTACAATGCTGTCCACCCACAAGTTAACACTCGCACATGAGTCACTTGCAAGGAATGTTTGAGTGCATTAGCGCACTAGCGAGTGCGCATACATTGTGAGTGGTACTCACACGCTCAACAAAATGATTTACAGCATTGCCGGAGTTAATTACAAGATAAGTTGGGCGTGGTTTGTAGGTGTATACCTAGTTCGGCGTAGCCAACTTTTGCGTTTTGGCATACCAAGATTTGTATCCATTTGATAATAGCACTATGCATTTTATATAGAGAAAATAGTACATGATGTGCCACGCGAGTATGGTTTTTATGCGTTCAAGTACCAACCCCTCATTTTATAAAGAAGAAAAAGAAGCCATCTTCAGAGGATGTTGAGCCACAGACCCCACATTTATGGTCACAATGACAATACATGTATAGCTCTACTGCTAATTACTTAAAACCAAGCTTTTGAGTTGCCTTCTCCAGTGCCTTTCCGTAACCGCTAACATTTGGCTTAAATTGTGAGTATAATATAGCGCTCTGTATCTCTTAAACATATCGAATATTTACTTATAATTGGCGGAAGATGAAATTTTGTTTAGGTTTGAGAGTGGGAACGAGTATGGGTTATCTCTATTATCTTAGCTGGCTCTAAATCATGAAGTAGTTTCTATGAGCAATTCATTTGAGATCAAGAAGGGCTTGGCAATATAAAAAATTTGACATTAGATTTGTTTTTCTCCAAATATACGTTCCACTCGCTCGATGGTAGTAAATGGATCAAGTGCGAGTGATTGTGAGTCCATCGGGTCAATCCATCTATTGTTAGCAGGAGTTGGGCCTCATGTTCATGTCTTCAGATTTTGTTCCAACTTCACATAAATATGTTGGTCTCGGTATAGAAGTGACTTACTCCATTTATTGAGTTAATAACATTAATGGTTTACAAAATACACACCACTGAATAATTAATTTAGTTGTAAATTTTGCTACTTTGCACTATCATTTCTAGGCTGCAATACGATTGACAAGGGAGTTTTTGGCATTAAATAGAAGGCCACAATCAATAGAAGTGATCTATAATGATTATTCTAAAGGGTTAAATTTTAGCAACTTCAAAGCACCTTTTGCAATATTATAAGAGACATTTGATGGTCAATACAATGTGAGGGTTTCAACTTGATTGATAACTTCCACCAACATGGCAGGTAATTACTCCCATGCAATACAAGAAGAGGACACTAAAAATATGGACTAGTATGGAATGTACAATTATATGCAAGGTACATGTACATGTGTGTCACACGTGCATAAACAACTGAATTATAAAACTTCACAGGTTTGTTAATCAAAAAGCAAGCTGTGTGTAAAGAAATTGCATTTTTCAAATTGAAATTTTTAACGTGCATCAGCAAAATCCTCATATGAGCAGCATACACCTTTGATACCTCAAAATGCAATCAAACCCATGAGGGAATAGGGTGAAGGCAAATGTACACTATTTTATACCTTATTTGGTAAGTTGGCCTCTGCACCTCCTTCAAGTAGTGTTTTCACACATCCCACATGCCCACATAACAATGCAGCCATCAGTGGTGTCTGTCCATCCTGTACAAATATCAAAAAGTATAGATCAATGCTTATCTGCAGTGTTTCCGTACATGCTATAGCAATTCTGTCATTTCTTTAAAACATTACTGCCACCTCAATCTGGGTAATTTCACTATTTGACCACAAGTGCATAATATATATATGCTCGAAATTAAGTTGCATTAAATACCAAGTGCATATTATATCTATAATTGGGACAGTTCACGCGAAAACGGCCCTTCGCATATATATGTATATATATATATAATGTCATGAAGGAGGGGTATTTTATGTCTTGCACATGTAATCAATGAGACAGTGGTTCAGATAAATGACATAGGATTTAAAAAAGTGTGGGGTTAAATCATGAGCTGTGGAGTCCACTTGTAGTTTGGGGCTGGTATTATGTATGTAATACCAGCCCCAAACTGCAAGTGCTGCGCAGATGGCCAATCTAGGTGGCTCTTATGATTATGGTATGGACAATGATCCTGTCAAGATGGCCGATCTAGATGGTTCTTCCGATGATGATAAAGGCGACTGCGAGGCACACTGTTCTGCTGATACCCCACCAAAGAAGCGAGCCCGTCAGCATTATAAAACAAAATGGCAGCAAGTCTGGGCATCAAAATACTTTTGCATCACAAAAAGGTCTGAGACCCAGGCAGAATGCAGTGTCTGCTCCTGAGTGTTTAGCTTTGACCGTCAAGGTGACAGAGACATCATGAGTCACCTGGGTGGATCAGACCATATCAAACTTGCCAAGGATTTGGAAAAGGTCAGCAAAATTGATCAAATGTTTAAGCAGAAAGCTGATGATGGAGAGTAGGAGATACTAATTACATTATTTTTATAGTTTTATTATTATTATTATTATTAAACTTAATTGTGTTATGTAATGAAATTATTATTATTATTATTATTATTATTATTATTATTATTATTATTTATTTATTTATTTTGTATAGATATACAGGATAAATGGACATGCACAAATACACTGATATATAAACATATACAACTAGACTAAACACAATGTACACAAAATGCTAACTATATATCTACCCTACATCACTTTGACTGATGCTACGGGAAAGGATGGCAATGGCATTAGCTCGTACCAGGTGAAGGTTCAGCCGCCCGTAGAGTTCGGTAAGAACCACAGACTTTGTCTTGGATGAGCAAGTGGCTAGTCGAGAGGCTAGCTGAGAGGTGGACTCCAAAGCCTGATTTCCCCAGGCTCCATACGACTCCACCACCAATGGTACACAGACCCAATCAAGTTCCTTACATTTGGTGTCATTGGAGGAGTGCTTTCTCAGCTCAGTAGTCAGTGCAGCTACTCCTGTTGTCACACTCGCTTCCAAAAGAGTTGTAGGATTAAGCGGAGATGTGACAGACAGGTCAAAAGCTGCTGCCTTGCCCAAGACCCAGTTTGGAACTAAAAGGTCAGCTGGACGGGTGTGGCTGTGATTGGTGAGATTATTACCCATTTCCACCTGGACACCCAGATGAGCTCGCCGGCAGGACTCTGCAAGGACATCACGCAGTTTGTTGTGGCGGGAAACCACATCACCACCCCTTTTGCAGGTAACAGCATGATGGCCAAGTGGGTCCAAGGCAATCTCAGGGCACAGTGGGCAGCATGAACCATAAGAAAGGTCCAGGCCAAGCCACCACTTGATGGCTTATTATTATTTTATTTTATTTTTAATAATAGTTATATAATAACAGCAATGTAAAGCATACAGAATAGCAGGTATATAAACATACAACTAGACTACATCTATAATATATATGACATATAGAAAATTTATACTAAAGAGTTCAATATGTGCACTGTAACATCTATTTTGGCCTTAGACCCCTGGCCAGGATAGCCATGGCCACAGACCTGGTCAGGGTCAGGTTTAAGCGACCATAAATGTCAGCTGTTGCCTTTGATTTTGACACACTGTGGCTTGCAGCAAGTAGAGAGGCTGGGCGGGAAAATGTTACTTGGGCCTCCACCCCCCAATTCCCATAGGTTTCTACAGCCAATGGGACACAGGTCCACCCCAGCTCGAAGCACTTAGGGTCGTTAGCAACATGTTTGCGGGACTACTCCAGCTGTTGAACACGACTCATCAAGGATGGCAGGATTAAGTGGGGATGTCACTGTTTTATCCAAAGCTGCAGGCAAACCCTTTTCCCATCTTGTTACCAGGACATCTGCTGGGCGTGAGTGGCTATTATCATGTGTAAGGCCATAGCCCGCCTCTACTGTGACTCCCATGTGAGCCTGACGAAAAAGGTTAGCCACAACATCCCGCAACAGGTTATGTCCGGTCACTACGTCACCTCCATGAGTACATGTGGTAGCATGGTGGCCAAGTGGGTCCAGGCCTTTCTGAGAGCAGACAGGACACAGAGAACCACCAGAGGTGTCCAACCCTAACCACCACCTTATAGAGGCATGAAGCTCATTAGGTTCAAGGTGCAAACCCAAGGCCAGAGATGGAGTCACGGACAACCATGATGCAGCATGAGAAGCTGAAACAGATAAGAGGCGAGCTCTGTCTGCCGTAGAGGAAGCCCCTAACAAAGAATTAAAAAGGTGGCATTCCAATTTCTTAGACAGAGAACGCTAAGTAACAGGTGTTGATGATACTCCTTCTGCTGTGATTGCATCTGATGTAGAGACCTGATTGTTGAACTGAATGATTGCCTACATTATCAGCAATGCGAAAACCAGATGTTGATAATGAAGCTATAAATGCTTTTAAAATAAAATATAAATTGTGTCACAGCCTGTTATAATTATTATTAATATTATATAACCATACTATCTTTGCATTTCAAGTCATAAATGCTGAGGTACTTTTCACTGGATTCCTGGTGGAACACAATATTCCACTTGCAGTTTCTGATCATGCAGGGCCCCTCTTCATAAAAATGAAATGAAAATGATCGCCAAGAAATACTCATGCGCTAGAACCAAGACGACTGCACTTCTCAACGGAGCAATGGCCCCTGAAATGATGGTGGACATGATGAAGGTTGAACCCTTTTCACTGAATGTTGATGGCAGTAATGACAACGATTTACTTAAGATGTACCCACTCTGTGTTAGAATATTTTACGTCAACAGGGGCCGTGTGTGTCTCAGATGTCTTGACATGTGTGCATCCAGTATTTCAACTGCTGATGGCATATTCACCAAACTGGATACAGCTTTGACCAAACATAGCCTACAGTGGTCAAGTTGTGTAGGCCTTTCTGCTGACAACATAAATGTAAATGTGGGCAAGAGAGATTCAATAGTGACAAGAGTCTTGGAGAGAAATAAATCTGCTTACTTTATAGGTTGCCCATGCCAATTATTCATAACTGTGCTAGCCACAGCAGTAAGGCATTTGTGGAAGCTGTAAAATGTGATGCGGGAGATATGGCTGTTGATGTCTTTTTTTGATTATTCAACAAAGAGAAAGATCAGTTTTGTGGCATAGAGTACAGAAAGATAATAAAGTACATGAGTGTCCATTGGTTGAATCTTGAGACCGTAGTTCAAAGTCTTCTGAAGCAGTATGAAGCACTTAAGTCCTATTTTGAGTCAGAAGAAGAAAGTGATCAAGACAGATTAGCTACATGTAGGTTGAAAAACAGGTTTTCTGACCCAATGAAAGAGTTGTATCTCTTGTTCTATCAGGCCATTCTACCTGTGTTTAATAGTGTAAACTTGATGCTTCAGAGGACTGCACCTATGATTGTACCTGTTAAGAGGCGCTTTATTCTCCCTGGTTTGAAAAACTATGGGAAAGTTCATTAGACTTGAATTGCTGACAGTGTCAGATGAAGAACTGGTACAGATAGATTTTATAAATCCAGAGAATCAACTTGAAGCAAATCAATTGTTTATTGGCTTTACTACTAAACAGGTCTTGAATAGGCTGTGGCTACTGATTCAGTTGAACAGAGGCAAATTAAAAAATTCTATGCAGGAATTAGAGATTTCTACATGGCAGCTGTATCATATATGCTCAAAACATTTCCCTCTGGGGCATGAGGTTCTGTACCATGCTTCTTTCTGCAACTTTGAATTAAGAATGGAAGCTGACATTTCATCAATAGAATTCTTCATCAAGAGGTATCCTGTGTTTTTTGCAAGCCTGAACTTGGATCTTTGCCCTTGCCTGTATGAACCCGTTTGTTGTATACTGTGTCACATTGTTTGCATACCACCATTGTATGAAAGTATCCAGACTTTGATTGGCTTTTGGGGTATGTACTGTTTTAGGGTAGACCTGTGGTGTGCTTGATGGAATTTAGTTTCTTGGCTTATCTTCTGTAAAACTTTATCATGCATTCATCTAATCATATACTGTTTGAGATGGTTGAGAATCGGTCTCACCTTGCCTAGCTTGTCATAACCCTCTTGTCCTCCAAGTGGAAGAGTGTTGTTGCCGGTTTGCACAGTGAAGGTACATGTAAGATATAAGACAGATATAACACTTCTGTTTTGCATATCATGTATAACTTGAAATCTCCAGAAAACAGTTTCTTGTGCTTTCCTGGTATATGGGAGCATATGTGTTGTTTCTTGGTAGGCATACAATTGACATCAATACGCAAAACCCAGTAATTTCCTGTAGAGTTACATCCCAGAAATAGTATGCCATTGCTTGGGCTGCATAGTGATTGTGGTCTCCAATACAACAAGGTCAATAACTTGAACTGTAGAAAACAGTGCAAATAGTTGTGCTGGTGATGTAGGGATGGGCCCATTTGGACCAACGTGGGAAACAAATGGCTGTACATGTATGAAAATTGGCGTAATGTTTGGTGACCATGGTATGCATGGTTCTGTAATAAATAAAAGTGACTTCTGAGTTCTGTCTGGGTCACAGAACCGCCACACCTGCCACTTGTAATTCATTTCCTTGTTGCCCCCTTCCACCTCTGCATCCACACCCCTTACCAGGTTGAAGACTCAATGGAATAGTTGTATTCTGCTGAACTAACCAGTTGAGTCAGAAACTTTTTCCTGCATGTTATGGCAGGGACATATATTGGGAGCATGCCTACCATTTATTGAGTTAATAACCTTAGAAGCTTACAAACTAACACTGATATTTCTGTCCAATGATATGTGGACGTTAGGTTCATTTTCCTAAAAATTAAATGATGTGTCATGCCCCTAACAATGACCTTGACAACCAAGACCTTTGGAACATGAACTCACTCTAATTACCATTTTAACACCATACAAGGTAAGGAACACCTTTATTCCATATGTGTTGCAAACCACGAGGTGTAGTCAACTCACAATGGCAAGCTATGGGGCTTGAAAGCAGGCTAGTCTTTGCGTACCTCTTTGATAAAGAAGTGATACTCCACGTCTGCGACTATCAGAAATCTGAAATAAAGGTTGGTTCCTGAGGAAGCTAAAGGTACCAATAGATATTAGCATAGGTTTGTAGCCACTGCTTTTTTTGACAGCCAATATCTCGTTTGTTTGGTTACTAGCAGGCACTACTGTGCAATTTACATAATGTTAAGTGGGGTGACGAACGGCAGTTCTTCCATAATTGTAAGCAACAGCTCTCAATTATGGAAGAAATGTTGAGATCGTTTGCGCGAAACTCAAGTGCGCCCTACTTATCATACACAACCATTAATTGATGAACCACTGCCGGATTCACAGCCTTCTAGTGCTGGTGTGAACGAAAGTTTGGATCGAAGGATGCATAGACTAGAGGAGCAGTATTGTAGTATTCAGAAGTCTATGGACGAAGTACGCAGCATGGTGACCAAACTGTCACAGGAATCATTCAAGATCAAAGGGAGCCAGTATGAAGTATGTTGCATATTTCTCGAGGCAGAGCATCGACTGAGCTGTGTTTAAAATGAGTGGAGAGTATATCAGCATAAAGGAATAGTATTGTGACAAATTCGATGACTGTTCTAAAACTTCCAAGCGCAATATTGGACGGAGAGATACCATTTGCAACGACATGCATCAAGCTTAACCTAAGATATTCAATTTACATCTAATCATTTTGAGACAGTTACATATATGTAACTTGTAGTACTGGTATGTGTACGGTGTCAATCTGCTGACAGTATCGTGCAGTATTCGTATGTATAGTGGCGGATCCAGGGGGAGGGCGCAGGGGCGGATCCAGCATTTTGGGAAGGGGGGTCTAATAACTATATTCACAAGTGAGGGTGGGTATGGAGGGGGCGTGCCCTCTCCAGTGACAGCCAGGGGGGTCTAGGGGAATGCTGATAGTTCCCCCAGTGGGGATTATGTCTTACTCACAGTTTGTCTTGGTGCTGGTAGCATCAATGATTACTCTTTTTGTCCCAACCAACACCATCCTCATCTCAGCCATCTATATCAATCCAATCTCAGCCACCTGTACCAGCAGTTACAGTGTACCTGTACCAACTACAAGTGCTAGCCTCATCTAAGCTACCAATGCCATGCAGCCAAACTCAGCCATCTGTACACTCATCTCAGCTACCCGGGCCAGCCTTATTACTTATTTCTTCAATAATAAATTATGAATGGGTGGGTGTATTTGTGTTGTCAGCATCATAGTGAGTATCAATGCCAAATAATAACTACTGAGTGTAAATCTGCTGAAAATTGGTATGAACACCTTGATTCTGTATATGCCACTAGCAAGCGACCACACACCCTGCATCACTCCTGAACTTTGTTCAACAAAAAAAAAAACAGTGGCTACAATTAACCTAGAGTAACTGCTTAGCAAGGCCCCTGTATTGGCTCTGACCAGTGTCATGTTCAGCCTCACATATATGCTTGACAGTGCTTCTGGTCTGGATACTGAAGACTTCACAGAATGTCTGGTGGCTAATCAAGAAATCGTACGCTGAGCGTCGCCTAGCCAAGCTCCATATACCTCACAAGCCATTGGGACACATTCCCAGTTGAGCTCGGTGCACTTCCTTTCTTCGGGCAGCTGACCATACTGTGGTACCCGCTTCAACAATATGGGTTGAACCAAGCAGTGAGACCACAGTGAAGTCTATAGGGCTGCAGGTTTGGAGCAAACCCAATTTGGTAGAAGGACATCAGCAGGTCTAGTATGCAGATGTTCATATCCTAGCCCACTTTCAGCTTCAATACTAGCACTGACACCCGCAAGATTAGCTGATTGTGCTGAGACACAACATCCCCTCAAAATTTACAAGTAACAGCATGGTGGCCAAGGGGATCGAGCATGTTGTGGAGATATATTGCACATCTGGACCCAAAAGATGTATCCATTCCTAGCCACCATTTGATAGCCACCTGCACGGATTTCTTCAGGATCAAGATGAAGTCCTAGACTAGGAGATGGGGTTGCCAAAAACCATGAAGATGCATGCGCAGAGGACACAGACATAAGTCTTGCTTTGTCAGCTGCAGAACTGTTGTCGGTGAACAGGTTGAACATTGCAGCTTCCAATTTAGAGGAGAGAAGTTGCTGTCGATGTGGGTGGTTAACAAGCTTTATTTTCACTTTGTCAGGAAGTAAGTTACGAGATGCTTCGTTGAAGGCCAGATTACCCACAGTTCAACAGCATCTTCCAGGTTCTGTTCTTGTCAATCGGTACATGTATAAGCAAATTGCGTAATAGAGCGGAAGTACTTTCTACAGAAGCTGAACTCGGCTGCAACAGCATGAAACCAAATGCTAAATGTGTGAAATTCGGTAAAACTGATTGGTTTTGACGCCATCCCTACATGAGGTAAATGTCCTGATGGATGTCTAACAAGCTGTTAAGTTTCTTCTCTAGTTGGGCCAGTACACGAAGGTCAGGCTATGCCCAACTATACTTCTTCTCATTATTATTTACTGATTTAGTACCTTCAATTTGTCGAGCATGGCACTTCGGCATTTCTTGGGCATTGAACACGGAATCTGGTGGAATTGAGCGCAGCAGAGCACTTTTGAAAAATACTAAAGCCTCTATTAGCTGGGCGTAGCCCGACCATCGCGTTTGGCAGAAGGTCGTGACCTTCCCCCCTTATTAAAGCTAATTTCAGATCTTGTCGTATGTGAAACTCTCGCAAACGCTATTCGTACTCAACGATATGTAGTTCTGCCATTGACCAAAAGGCAGTTCACACGGGCCTCAACATAATGATTATGCAAAATCGCTTCTAAAAATCCGTTAGCACCAACAAAAAAGCGGGCAACCCAAAATCCAAATTAAATCTAAAAGCTAAAAGGCCATTAAAATCTTTTAAAAAATCCGGATTTAGGTGGAGGGGCCAAGTATTTTAGTGACCCATTTTAGAATCATTAGTGCCGCACACATTCGCAACTTTGAGTTGGATCAGAAAAATGTATAGCAGAATGTCCATCTCTGCTTTGTGAAGCGGAGACTAAAGTAAACTCACTATCTAAAAGCATGACTGTTTACACACATTAAAGGATTGTCGTCATCACTTTCATTGTCACTGGACAAGATAGAGTCCCCAACCAAGTCCCCAACCTAGCAGGAGTCATCACCCAGCAAGCCTACTACTTCGTCTGTTGTGAATGTTTGCTTCCATTTCATCATAGTTTGAATGCAGCTGCTACATGAAATTCATACTTGTAACTTATGCTCACCACTAAATTGTTTCTGCAATTATAACTGGTTTTCCAGGAAAACATCCAACACAACCTTATAAGTAAAGTTTGGAAAACTGAATCAGTAGGTGTAATGAATGCTGTTCGGTACACCCATTGCATAACACTACAATGCAGTAAACTATTACAGCTGGATGCTTCCATGCATACATGGAACTTTCGCACATGTCAGTGTGTGTGTCTATGGGTACTACAGTGGAGATCGTGATAGTTGAATGAAAAAAAAATTGACATTAATTTTATGTTTACTTGAATTTAAAACAATAACCACATGTGATATTGAAAATCTAACTGCACAGATACATGGGCTATACAATTGTCATAAAGTAGACAAAAATATGATGCATCACGTGACTATCACATTCAACCACTTTCGTTTTCAGTGACCCCAGGCTTTTCAACTGAGTTTCATCTTCACTCAGGGATAGCGGATCAGGATGATTATTGGGATGTAGCTTAAGCACCAACCTCTAAAATGATTTGGCCAAGCCAGATTCTGAACCCGGGAAACCGTTCGGGTATTTTCGAGCGATACGTAACTTATTAAGACTATACGTGTTTGGCATTTTGTGTTTCGAAGCGCTCGATTCATGCTAATCGAAGCATGTAGTTGTTCCGAGCGATGATTATTGCATCGTTTGGGCCCCTTTTTACAGTGTACCAGCTCGTTTTTCCACTAGAATTCTGGTTGCCAAACTTCTGGCTTTAAAAACAGCACCATTTTCAGATGAATTTCATTAGAACGTGCTGTTAATAATCAGTTATTGCTTATAAAGAGGGCAGTCCGGTGGTACGACTCAAGCTGAAAACGGTTCTTTCCAGCTGTGACCGATGGTGGAAGGTAAGTATAGGGGTAGAGCATACCTGGGCGGTGGTTGGGCATCGCTGGGATTACTCTCGGAACTTTTCTCTCCTGCAGCGATGCCCAAGTACGCGCTACCCCTTTGCTTGCTCTCCGCCGTCGTTCACAGATGGATTATGCTTGGTTCTGAAAAGAACTGTTCTTGGTTTGAGTCGTACCACCGCCCACTTACTTAGCCATAACTGAGAATAACTAACTGTTTATAAAGGCATCGTTTTAATGAAATTCATCCGAAAATGGTGCTGTTTTTAAAGCCAGAAGTTAGGCAACATAAAGGAAAAACAAGCTGGTACATTGTAAAAGGGGCCCAAACGATGCAATGATCATCCTTCGGAATAACTGAATGCTTTCCTTTATCTATCATGAATCGAGCGCTTCGAAAAACAAAATGCTTAACATGTTTAGTCCTTATAAGCTACGTATCGCTCGACAATAACCGAACGGTTTCCTGGGTTCAGAATCTAGCTCAGCCAAATCATTTAGAGGTTGGTGCTTAAGCTACATCCCAATAATCATCCAGATCCGCTATCCCTGAGTGAAGATAAATAGGAAAACTCAGTTTACAAGACTGGGGTCACTGAAAACAAAAGTGGTAGAACGTGACAGTCATGTGACACACCGTATTTTTTTACTACTTGATGACAATTGTATAGCCCATGTATCTGTGCAGTTTGATTTTCAATATCACATGTGGTTATAGTTTTAAATTCAAAGAAACGTAAATATAATGTCAATCTTTTTTCGTTCAACTATAACGATCTCCACTGTAATCTGTTGCTATTACATATTGAATTGGTGCTTGATGTTTTTATAAATCAAATAAGAGCTTTAAACTTAATACCTTGAAATATTAAAATTCCATTACTCATCGGTATCTATGATTTATCTCAGTTTAAATGTAGTGTAGAGTGTTCATAATAATACTAAACATGAAACACAAATAATACAATACATACGAAATAATGTGCCAGGTATTCAGCGTTCTTCGCGTTGCCGATTCCTTATCTCTGCTTGCGTTACTCGTAGTGGTTTTTATTTAATTTGTACCCTCAGCATTGAATAACTTTGATAACAGGGGCCTTGAATATGTTGATTTAGGAAAGTTGTAATACAATTATTTAAGTGCTAATAATATATCATTCAATTGCTAGTTATTGGCTTACAAGTATTTTATATTTATATTAAGTAATTAATTAATTTTGAAGGATTGCATTCTTTACTAGGATAACCGGAATATATGGTAATGAAAGATAAAATGTTCCTATTAATAGAGAAAAAAATATCCAACATTCAAATCTCATTCCCACCAAGTGTTTAGTACATGTACATCCCTGTACATTAGATATATTTTGGTGGGCTTGACTGTCAATATATTACCTTAATTTGTTTGTTGACCCGGGCACCCCTCTTCAGCAGTAGTTCTACACACTCCATATTACCTTTTGCTGATGCCCACATCAACGGAGTCCATTCACTCTGAAAGTAAAATTACCAATTACAATATTCTTTTCCACATGTACACCATAAGATGCTGATGTAAACGTGGAAAAGGAAAAAAATAGTTATTCACTGTATGTGATATTAATTGGTGTATTCTTGGCCCCTTAATGTTACTGTTATTGGCTCTTACAGTGTATACGAAAGAATTATACAGCCAGAAATGTCTCACCAAATTGCCATGCATTGTTTTGGTAGCATCAACATCAACACCCAGGTCCAGTAGTCTAATGACATCTGCTGTCCTATCACACGTAGCTGCCTCTATTAACTCTTCTTCTAAGAGCTAAAAGAAATATAATTCAAAGAACTGTGTGCCCTCTTACAAGTATACATGTTAAACATACATGTGGGTCAAACCAGGTGTTAATTGTTAACCTACAGACGAGTACCTTTGGTTTAAAAACTTTAATGGTTTAAGAAATACACTTTCATGAATAATTAATGTTTCTCCACATTTTTGCTCCTTTGCTGGGTCCTTTGCTGTCACAGATTTTGCAGTTATAAACTTAACTGTGTTTATAACACGGATTACAGAATTCAAAACACTTGCAGATTGAAACTCTACTTCTTTTATACAAAGTGAAAGCCACTTCTTGTTATAATGTTTTTTCAAAAGTCCAAGTATCAGTTATCTCTGGGAACTGCAAACAAATGAACATCAGGACACTATTTTATTTTATTTTGGCACTTGTCAGTAATTACGTCTCAAGTGGGTTAAGTAATAATTATGTTAACAAAACAAAAACATGAGCCAGCACAAAACAGGTTGCTTGTTGTTGCCATTTGAAAACACCAAATAAAGCCAGCAGCATTCTTCTATTTGCAGTGCTTATAATTTCGTTGCCGTGGCACGTTATAGCTTATGAAAGCAGGTAACCCACAATGTACCTTTTCTGTTGGAAGTGAGTTATCCAACCGATAGAAAGTCGAAATCAAAGCTGAATCTTGAAGTAGCTATAAAATATTAGGTGATAATTGATAAAAACCACCTTTTTTTGGCCAGTGATATTTAACGCGTCAAAAGCGATATGGTGATTGCTGAATTTGCCTGGGTCCAGTTCAGAGGAGGATTGCTGCCACATTTTGTGAAGCCATGGAGGGTACATCTCCTTTACAATAACTAGCAATTGCTTAAATTTGTCTGGTACTGAATGAGGGCCACAGTACGTCCTTTGAACCTGGATTCAGCTCCAGCTATTCTCCCAGGAGGCTAAATCCAACGTGTGGTTTCCTAGCCCGCCCATGGCACTGTATGTTCTGCAACTTGCTGTAATTTCAACCTAGTGTCCAGCTGCAAACAGCCATGGCGGTGCTAAATTCCCTAGCTGGCCAGTACGAAGGGCTCCCCTTCCTCTTCCACCACACTCCCCCCCCCACACACACACACATAGTTATTGCACATCTATCTGGTACTACATACTAGTACCCCAACACATTAGTACCAATAGCTCAGCCATAGATAATAAAGTAGCCGCTCAGTGATGACATAATGCGCCTATCATCGTTACCTGAGACCTCCCCCCCCTCCCCCCAGGGGCAAAGTCGGGATTAGGTGACATATAGTATATAAATATGCCCTTGGCTCCCAAAGGGCTAATAAAGGTAAAATCCCTCCCAATGCCCCCCCCCCCCCCCCCCCCCCCCCCCCCCCGACCCCCCCCCCACGGAGGGGGGGGTTCTCACGTAACAACATAGATTGATGACCTAACGTAACGGGATTGGCAACCCACTATACAATATGTTTGTCGTTTCGCATGAATATAATTATTGTACGGCCCCTTTTTGTTGGATATGAGTAATCAAATCGAAGGAGATCGAGAACAAATCGGGACTTCTACGTCACTACAAGGTCTTAAACTGTAACAAGTGCCTGTACCAGTGATTATAACTAAGTAGGCCTATTTCACTTCGTGCCTATATTGTCGAAACCTTTGTAAACCGATAGCGCGCGTGAAGCGTAATGTTTTGTCTGACTGTTGTACACACAGAGCATAGGCGTAGGCAAGGGGGGGGCAGAGGGGGCAATAGCCCCCCCAGTTTTTTGCCTCCGATCATGATTTTTATCATCCGAGTCTGGTTTCACTTCTTTATTTACTTACTACATGTATCAAAAATTACACAAACATTCCAAAAATTTGTAATCTACTTGCGTTGCGTGACACGAATTCATTAGCCAGGATAATATTAGCGACATGCTTTACAACAATGAATATTTAATTAGTGGTCAAGTGGTTAAAGTAGCCCCCCCCAGTTTGGGGAAGTTGTCTACGCCCATGCAGAGGATAGCGTGCAGGCTTGAAAGGTCCTCAATCTATGATAACAATGCTAGGCGCATACCGTAAGTACACCCCAGCCCCACGTTGAGCGAAAAACTAGACTACATGAGTCATGATCGGTCCTTTTCAGCTAGGCAAAATGAATTTTGGAAGACGCCATTTTTGGAGTCTAGCTGTCCTAAAATAGTATATATATACATCCACGTAAGCTTACCTGTTTTATGGACACCATCTTCTAACTTCTCCCCGAGCTTCCTACATCAGCCCAATGCTATGAAAGGATCGATCATTTGCTGTTAACACATCACCGCCGCCATGTTGCATTACACGCATGAGATAAATTATGTAACGGCAGAGTGACTTCCTAAATTTTATTGGAACTCATTTATGGTCAGTTCCGGTCGCGAGTGTGTGTGTATAGCCTCGTCCCCAGGCTGGCCTGGGGACGAGGCTAGTGTGTGTGTGTGTGTGTGTGTGTGTGTGTGTGTGTGTGTGTGTGTGTGTGTGTGTGTAATGCAAGATTTCAAGACAAATACGCAGTACGTGTTAATTGCATGCATATGGTTTATATTAATGTGTGTAGTATGTAAAATTAATACTATATAGCCTTGCAATAAATATGGGGCAATGAGGGAGTTGTTAGCTCTATCCAAATGTGTAGTGAGCAGGCTATGAGTAACGGTATCGTAGAGTATACGTAAAATCGCAATTAAATGCCGCGGAGTTTAATCAGGACAGAATCAGCTTACTAGTGAAATTTTTGTGAAATTAAAATGCATCTTGTGAACGATACACGGCAACCTCAGCAGCTTTTGGAACAGCAATTCCAAGTGTACATGTAGATCTATCCTGCATGTATGTATTTGCTGCAAGTTTTTGCTCAAGTTCCATTCACGACTTCATTTGTGCCTAGTCTCGTACCCAGACTCTCATTCCTCCAGCTTACGCATGGATTACATCACCGCTACGTAACGGTGATGTAATGCATCCGCAACTGTGGGAATCAAGGTCTGGGTACGAGACTAATTTGTGTCCGTACGTCTTTTTAATAGCGTACACATACGGTAACTTCAGTACAATCACCTAGCTAGGTACTTTAATAAATTGCGTTTGCGTAGGCGGAAACTGGTGATCTAAATTTCGTCGAAAATTGTGACCGTATTTAGGATTTCTCTACGAGTGCTTAAGAAGACGCGCGCTTTGTAAAGTTGCTTGCAAGGTATTTAGGACTTTATTGCTAGAATACAGAACAAAAGGGGTTGCCCGATACACTCTTGGTATCTAAATGTAAGCCAGCATACGGCGCTATTTTGTGTGCCTCGTTGATTTCCATAGTAATCGGTCGCGATTAGCCATTCCCTAGATTCTTAAAGCACTCACTTGAGGAAGCGTTTTCCATGTTTATTAGGTCCTAGCCTATATCAGGGTAAAATTTCATGAGCTTTGGATGGTGCCCAAGGGTCCATTTATCGGCACTGGTGTTTACTGTTGGATTGCTTAGAGCTTGACATAATAATGCTTAACCTGGTATTTCTGTGTTAGAGCCCTGGGAATTAAACTTATTTTTTGTATTTTCAACGCATAGACTATCTGTTTTGTTTATGTGTCAAAGAGTTGTGTGATAGTTCTATTTAATACGCACCGAATTCGTCAAGGCACGCGTTAGTTATGGAAAGTATTGTACAGCATGGACCGCCATATCATTAAAAACAGCTCAATCATAAAAATATGATGGTGCCCACACAGCGTATTTTTCAAGACAATATTTTCATGTTAGTGTATCCTAGCTATGCAGTAACATTGAGAAATACATCTACCCATAACCAGCATATGCCCAGTTATTGAAGTAGCTTTGGATCAAATGGCAGGTGCTCTCCCAGAACCTTGAACTACAAAATTCTGCATGCTACAACAGAACAAGATAAGATAATAGATATTGTAGTACACTAGCTACTTGAAGTATACATGTATAGTAGACTCAGTTGCATGGCTACCTTGAAGGTACTTTAGCTCATCTATCACCATCCATTGTTCACCAAGTATGTTTGCTGAACACAATGCACCCTTGGCCTGGCTAATTACCTTTATAGAAAAGCAAATGATGGAAACGTAAGATGTATGGAACAATGCAGTGGTTGTGTGCACACTCTCAGAACAAGCAAGAAAATATAGCCCGGTTAAATTTTGCATCTGACAAGCTTAGAGAGTAAAGTTAGTTAGTAAACAACATGAACACAACATTTCTATATTGCAAGATCAGCAACTTAAAGATAAGATTCAAAAGAAGGAGAACAGTTCAAGGAGGAAGATAGAAAAGAAGTTGCAATGTGTGGCAGAAAAGGAAGTGGAATTATCAAATGATGTTTCCTAATATCTCATAATGAAAAAAAAATTAATGTAATATTTTTGAAGCGTTTTATCCAACGTTTCAGTTATTTGTAATAATAAAATAATGAAGGTAAGCATAAACAATGCACAATAAGTTACTATACTAATAAAACGATACAGAATCCATAACAGAAGCAGCATTTCCACATTGTACTGCAACTGATTGCCTTTGTAGCAAGTAAGAGCCTACATTGCACTCTCCTGATGCCTGCCTAAGGTGATGGTCAAGCTCTCTCCTGATGTCTCAATGGCTATGGGCGTGATCAGTTATTAATGGTCTGTATATTGAACACCTATGGTATGTGGATCATCAAAATGTGCTATACAATGGACATATAATATGTGTAAATCAATCAAAGAAGTCTCAAGTTCCTAAAGTAATTATTACACATTGGAAGAATGATGAATGTGAATAAATAGGGGAGAAGATTATGATATCGCTATATGGGCTATTGCCGTATTGGCAGCTAGATTATATAATGAGACACCTAAATTTAGATGTAATGTGTATTTGACTCTGTGAACCTTATAAAGAGTACCTATGTTGTATTTTATGCAAATATGGCATCATTATCTTGAATACTTTTACAGTAGTTGCATGGAGAAGTCAAGCGGTCACAGTTTTTTATATCGCTGTCCATTCACATCGCGTACATTGTTAGTCACCAGCGACGTAATGTTTGAAACGTTATAACTTTTGAAATAGTAATCTGTTTTCCGTGGCAAAAGCATATTTTTGATGCATTCAATTTGCTCTTTTTAGGCTATGCATAAAAGTTCTAGTTTTATTCATTTTCAAAAATTTATTAAAGTACCTAACCTAGCTCTCGGCGTTTAAACTCGTAGTTTAAACTGCTTGTATGAGTAGAGAGCATCTATACTGAGTATGCTTTAGGCCAGACTTTAAATCACTTGAAAGATGTTGCAAATATATGCTTAGATCCTATAATCAACTCATCCGGTCTATACATGTAAGGATGACAATTACTTCCAATAAGTGCATGTACACGTAGTGTACTCTGGCTTATTCCCACAATAATTACATGTAAGGTTCATTTAATATTTAATTTCATACTCGAATCAGCACTGAATCCATGGCCTATACATTGACTCTGACATTTTCGATTAATTTTATTTTTTGCAAAACAGTGGGCATAAGTACATACATGTCACGTTCAAGTGGTACCGGCTGAATAATATTGTAAGAAACATTCAGATACAGACATTTCACTGCATGCCGTTACTAAGCATGATGACATGCATCATAATAAAGATGCTTTTGTCTGATGAAGATCTTCTTTCTTGAGCTTGCTGTTTCTCTCCGTAACAGGATGTGGTGCCATTTGCCTGCACTTCACACATATATGTAGCCATCACACAGATTTTTATCATGAATTAAAAACACTTCTTGGATCCCAATTTATTCGTTCAATATGTATAATGATTAGAGGAAACTTAGGCAACAAGCAGAGCTGAAATTTTAATGGATTTGCTTAGTTTTTGCAATAAGTTCAGCAATTGGCTAACAACATTCTTTTCATCTGCCTATTACTGACTTTATTTACAACACCATTACAATTAAAAATTGAGTGAAGGGTTACTGATTCTTAATTCTCTCAGTCGCGAATTGCAATATGACATGCAGAACTCATGCACAAGTGATTTGGTCAAGATCTGAAGCACCTTTTTCAGCGGAGTTACTGCAGTACATTTTGTGAGCTGCCGAGGCGATTATATGTTGTCAGTTGAGTTTGGCCACATGCCAAAATATGCTACCTTTATATGTAAACAAATTTTGTAAGTGATGTGCAGTAATTTGCACCTGTAGACAGCGGCCTTAAGGCTTGAAACCGGTTGTTCCGAAGCTCCGGTTAACCGGTTAACCGACGGTTAACCGATTGCGAGAATCAAATAACCGCCCCAACTAGTTCTATTTCGGCTAAATAACCGCTTCAACCGGTTGTTAGAAACTTTGAACAACCTCAACCGACCGGTTGGTATTTTTTTAAATTATAGTAGCAAGTGTCTTACACTTGCAATAGTGCAGGGATCCATCTCACGTGGTACATATTAAATAATGATAACAACAACTCCTCTATTCACCCTAGCCTAATGGTGAGTACGCGCCAGCATGTCGTACGCGGCGAGATCAGCGACTGCTAATTAGGAGCTAGTACGCCGTGGACCATATCATCTTACTTGCCATGTGGCAAAGTGCTAGTCGGGCGGGTTTACCACCGCGTTTGGTCGGGTATTCGGGTGAAAAGCATATACCAAGATTGTCCAGGAATTTTACGTAATATTGTTGTGAATATCGATCGTTTATATACTGCTAGTCTCACATCAGCCGCTAATTGGGTATTAATGAACCGATTGGACTACACTCCCCGTTGCAGCAGAAAAAAATCTTTGTATAGGCTTAATTGTCACACAAACCCGCCCTGACTAGCAAAGCGCTGGTTTAGCTTTTGGTCCATCGATTATGCATAAATAATTGATAATTAATTTTTAAACCGGAAATTACCGGTTATATTTAAACGAACAACCTTAACCGACCGGTTATTTTTTAAACAATCACCTTAACCGACCGGTGTTTTTAATTTTAATAACCTGTTACAACCGGTTTTTTCTAAACTAACAGGTTTCAAGCCTTAAGCGGCCTGTAGCTTATCATCTTTTATTTTTTCCACATACAATGTCAGTCTTCGCTAAGAGAGGATTTCAACAACATTAAAGTGTTTATGGAATGAACATATTGTTGTGTGACCATTGGCATGCAAAACTGATATAAGCCTCAGGGCAAAAATAGCAAGCTTTATCTGTACCACACAGAAAGTAGTGCTATACTGCTTTCACAATGTAGAAATCTATTAAATCCCTGCACGTCTTTTGTCTATTGCCCTACCCGGGGGTACAATTGTATACCCACCCAGGTGTGACGACAGCAAAAAAGTTATTGCCGTTCGGTCACGAAAGGGACCTTTAGTGGCATTTAACGGTACTGGCTTATAGTACAAGTCTTTTCAGGCTAGGATTGGGCCGAGATAATTAAGCAAAGCTTAAATATCCTTTTGGTACATGTAGAACGAGCTGTGCTAGCGGATCTATCCATTACGCTCGATAGCTCCGTTAGCACGGGTCATTTTACGAGTACCGAATGGATTTAAGAATTTAGTTACTTATCTCGGCCCGATCCTGAAAATACTTGTTCTGTAAGCCAGTACCCATAAATGCAGCCAGTC